>OX467716.1:21303404-22503404 GCA_950111635.1 Agelastica alni
TTTTTCAGTTTTTTACCTATCCCAAAGACAGGGTCACCTTTTTTTAAGACACCCTGTATTTGTAGACAAGTTTAAGCAAAATCGTCCTTAAAATATCAAATAATAAATTTGTGTTTGTACAAGCACAAGTACATTAAAGGTACAGTCTAAGAAAAGCTTGGTTAAAACATTTTTAAAAGATGATAATCACGCTTGTTAAATTAATATGTATACAATATATTTTTTACTTTCCTGGGCTGGGAAGTTTTGCTGAGCAGTATCTTCTGCTAGTCAAAACTTCGACAATTTGGTCAAGTAGTCTGTGTGCTTGCTCTATTCTTTGTTTTGTCGCGGAAGCCAATCTTAATTAACTGACACAGTTTTAAATTAAAAAATCATTATAATAACGGTTCGGTTTTTGTAATTTCTCATTCAATTTTAATGTAGTGTCGCTTCGTTGGCAAATTTTATTTGATCGACCCAATTTAAAACAACAGCCGATGAATTAATCTAAATTGTGTTTTACATTTTGATCAATTCAGGCGACGGCCCTAATCCCGGAGTCGAGTTATTTTATTATTCGTATATTGTAATTTTTCTTTATTGATTTTCCCATTTAGACAGACCGCAAATTACCCTTTTTTTAGCGGACACAAAATTGGTTTAGTACCCCAGTTTATACAATCCGAAATGATATTTTAACATAACTTAAAGATATCTGATCAAAAAATAGCATCGATTTTGGTTAATACTTTAAGCTGTACATCGTTCATATTTCTGGTCTTGGGTCTTGGTGCCCATCCTCTAAGGATGTTGGTTACCACATTCTTCTTCTTCTTCTTTCGATAATGTAAGCAATTTGCTTGTTTTTCTTCACATCCTCTGCCGTTCAATTATTAGAAAGGTTGTTGCTCCATCTCTTGCGGGGTCTTCCAACGCTTCGGCGTCCTAAGTGCGACTTGTCTCTAGTTATTTTGACCATTCTGTCGTCGTTCATCCGGTCTATGTGTTCGTTTCACTCTCTCTTTCTTTCCAGTATCCATTCATTTACATTGTTTATTTTACATGTTCTTCTAATATCCTCGCTTCTCTCCCTGTCAAAAAGTGTTTTTCCAGCGATCCTGCGCACTATTTTCATTTCGGTGGTTTCTAATATTCTCTTTGTGTTCGATGTATCTGGTCTATTTTCCGCTGTGTATGTTAATATAGGTTGGATGACCGCCTTGTAGATTCGGAATTTGGTCTCGATTCCGATATATTTGTTTCGGAGGATTGTTTCGTTCAGGTAAGCTGAGGTTCGTGCTGCTTTTGCCGCTTGGTTTCTTACTTTCGCCTCGATGTCACCGTGTCCTGATATTTCTATGCCTAAGTATTTAAATTTCATCTCCTGTTGTATAATTTTATCATCCACAACCAGTTTGCATCTGATAGGTCTTTTTGAAGTGGTCATGCATTCCGTCTTTGCTGCAGATATCTTCATTTTTACTTTTTGCCGTTGTGTTAAATTTGAATGGTAATCTCTATAGGTCATCTTCGTTTTCTGCAATCAGAACAGCATCATCTGCATAGCACAGGATTTTGACGTCTTTGTTCCCCATTTTATACCTTTTCAGGTTACGAGTGCTTTTTATTATTTCATCCATAACTATTGTTGAATAATAAGGGGCTAAGGGAATCTCTTTGTCGAATACCAATATTTACAGGAATTTCTTCGGTAGTCGTGCCATTAATTTTGGCTTGTATTTTGTTTCTCCAGTAAATATTTTCGTTGGTTTTGAGATGTTGTATGGGATTTGCCTGTTGTATAGAAGGTGTACTGCCTTTTTCAGGTCTATAAAACGCATGAAGGCTGGTTTGTTATACTCGATGGATTTTTCAGTTATTTGTCGCAGGACAAATATCGCATCAGTACAAGATCTTCCTGATCTGAATCCTTGTTGTTCATGGCCCAATGTGGTAAGTTCATTTATTTTATTTGTTATAATCTTTGTTACTAGCTTTAAGGTTGTAGTTAGAAGGTTTATGCCTCGGTAGTTTGCGGGTATCTTTTTGTCTCTTTTTTTAAACAGTAAGATTGTGGTACTTAGGCGCCATTCGTCCGGATTTTTTTGATGTAAAAGGATTTTGCGAATTATGGCTGTTAGCTGCTGTTTTAGGCTTCTCCCGCCGTATTTAAGAAGTTCATTTGAAATACCGTCTGGGCCTGGACTTTTTCTGTTCTTAATTTTCATTAATGCCGTTTCTATATCCTTTTTTTCTATTTCAGTTACTTGGTTAGTTGCGATTTCTGGGGTGTCCGGTATGCTTTTCGTATCTTCTTTTTTATATAGTTCTTTAAGATACTGGATCTAAGTTTCTTTCGTTATGTGGTTTGTGCTAATAAATTCACTTGCTTCTTTTCTCTGGCGTCTGATGAATCTCCACATCTGTTTTGGAGGCCATAAAAGTCATTTTTTATTTTTCTCGAGAAGGATTCCCAATACTGTTCTTTTATTTGACTTACTAGTGTGTAGGTGGCATTTCGTACCCTCCTATAATCATTACAGGCTTCAGGCGTTTTAGTTGTCATGTATTTTAAATAAGCCTTTTCTTTTTTGATGGTTACCACATTGGTTTATCTAATTCTATTTACAGCTGTTTTAAATAGTGTGTAACTAAAAAATGTATAGAACAGCTTATTTTTTTATAATTAGCCTGTTAGCTGCTCTAGATTCGGAAGTGTCGTGAGTAAGGAAAAATTGTTTAATTTCTTATTTTAAAGAGAAAAAAAAACAAACAAATGTTCATAAAAATTTGAGCGCCATGTACTTTATTGTGATTAAAATACAAAAACCTTGCAATCCAATTCAATTCTCAAACAGTAATAATTTGTGATAATGTACGAAATATAATAAAAAAAAAACAGAACAAATTTATCAAAATCAAAACCTTTACAAAATATTATTAAAAACAATTTATTATTTTAAATAAATTAAAGACATCAGTATACTTAAACATTTATTATTATTATTATTAATCCGGTTTTAGCGTCTTTCGCCTTCCGGTTCCCAGTTTCCAGCCTCTTCGGTCATCCAATCTCCTGGGGCTAGATTTCTTTCGGACATCGCTTTCTGAATGCCCCCTATCCATGTTGGTTTTGGTCTACCTTTTTTCCTTCGTTCTGTTGGGGTCCATTTAAGCACTAGTTTGGGTAGCCTTTCATCTGTCATACGTTCAACATGGCCGTACTATATAAGTTGTCTTCTTTGGATTTCATCTATTATAGTTGTGTCGGTCTTTACAATTTGTCGGATTCGGTCATTTGTAACCCTATCGAGACGTGATATGCCAGCAGATCTTCGCCAGAAATCCATCTCCAGGGCTAGCAATCGGCGTTCTAATGTTTTATTAAGTTGCCACGTTTCACAGCCATACAGAACAATACTTTGAAAGATAGTATTATATATCATATGTTTTTTTTTCCCTAGATATATTTTTTGCCCACAACAGCGAGTTTAGGCATCCTATAACTTTCTTTCCTTTTAATATCCGTTGTTCTATTTCCTCCTCAGTACGACCTTTACATGTGCTTTTTGTACCCAAATAGGTCTATTCCTTACATATTCCTATTTTTACATTGTCTAGATCCAGATCTGTTGTTTCTGCCCCAATACACAAATATTTCGTCTTGCTCATATTAACCGTTAATCCCCCTTCTTCGTATTATCTAAGAAGTCGTTTTCCCATGAACTCCAGGTCTTCTTTATCTTGGGCCGCGACGACCTGATCATCCGCGAAGTGCAGATTATACAGAGTAGTGTCATCATTTAACTGTATCCCCATTCCATGGCACGCTCGTCTCCACTTCTTTAACACTTCGTTTAAATATATTTTAAATAGTGTGGGGGATAAACTACAACCTTGTCTTAGACCCTTAGTGACGGTAAAACTTTCAGATAAATTATTTCCTAACTTAATTTTAGATGTTAATTGCTGATATAACTGTTTAGTAGCTATTATTACAGTGTTATTGATCGTTGATTTCTCTAAGACTTGCCACAGTTTTGTTATCGGGACAGTATCGTACGCTTTTGTAAGGTCTACAAAAAGTTAATGGACTTCCCTATTAGTTGCCACTCTTTTCTCACTCATTTGAACAATGCTAAAAATATGGTCCATACATGAGCGGCCGGCCCGAAACCCTGCTTGTTGTTCGATTTCGTTTGCTTCGTATTCTTGTTCTAGTAAGTTTTTTAAGATTCTCTCATATAGTCGGCTTAGGGTGCTTGTTACCGAGATACATCTGTAGTTAGAACAGTCATCCTTTCTGCCTTTTTTGTGGATTGGTGTTATCCAGGCTTCTCTCCAGCTTAACGGAATTGGTTCCCCATTTAAATATCGTATAAAGAGTTCTTTGAGGAATAGAATTAACGTCCGTGTTCCATTTTTCAATAGCTCTGCAGGTATGTTCTCTGGTCCACTAGCTTTTTTATTCTTTATGGAGGTTACGGCTTTCTGTATCATATTTTCATTTAAATGAATGTACTGACCCTGGACTTGGTAAACTTTAGGAGAAGTAGTTAAATATTGTTCTCTGTTCTCTTTAAGTTCTTTGGAATATTGTTCTTTCCATTTATCCATCTGAATTAGATGAATATTAGTTTTATTAACTGAATTAGTTTTTAGCGATCTGATTAGTTTCCACGCTTCGGAAGATTTAGTCCCACCAAGGTAAGAGTTGACTTCTCTACATTTTGTTTCCCATGTCTCGTTCTTGTTGCCTTGTGTCATTCGTTTAAATAATGCCTGTTCTCTCTTGTAGTTTATTCTATCATTAATCTCTTTAGTAGTTAGCCATTTCTTGTACGCCGTTTGTTTTTTGTTCTTCTGACTCTCTAATCTATTATTCCATGTGATGTTTTTGTTATGTTTGGGTGTTGTTTCCTCTATTCCAAGAGCTTCTTGTGCTGCAGAGCGTAAGGCTTCTATAATATGTTCGTACAGATGATCAGTATCTAGCGTCAAATATTCCGGTTTAGTCTGTTTTGATAGAGAGTTTTTGTACTGTATTCATGGAGCCCATTTAGATTATATTTAATGTGGTCAGCTTTGTCTTTAATGTCCGTTGTACGTTTGTTATTCGTGTTAAAGTATATTCCAATTTTTGCAGATAAAAAGTAGTGGTCTGACCCACACTCTAAGCCTCTGTATACTCTAGTGTCATTTAAAGGTGATAAATTAAAAATTGATTTACCAACCTGCTTAATAAAAGTATTATTTCTTTGGCAAGTGAACGACTTAACAACAAATTTGACTTCTACAACGTCTACAATATAAAAATTCGTCACTTACCGCAGAGTATAATCTTTCCTGGTATTCTTGCCTTGCCATAGAAGGAGCAAATACACAATTTTCCGGTCCAGAACCATTCTGTAGAACTTCCAAAGCTCACTTAAAAGAAATAGTTCGACGCTGGAAAACAAATGAAATGAAATCTCACTGGCATAAAGTGCCAGGACAAAGACAAGCGAAAACACTAGTAGGCCTTTCGCCAAGGAAAGCTGAACAGTTTCTTGAGTTGGACAAGACAGACTTGAAACTCCTAACCTAACCTCACTGAACACTGCCCTCTGAGGTATCACCTTGAAAAGATGGGCAAAACAGAGAGTGATAGTTGCCACTACTGCGAAAACTTCGCTGATACTGCAGAATATTTGCTTTACGAATGCCCAAAGCTTTTTTGCAAGAGGCTTTAGTTTCTGGAAGGAGCCTTCCTAAAGCCCTTTGATGTCAGAGACTTAGCCCCCAGAAAACTGATAAACTTTGCTTGAAGTCTCGGAATCCCAGGTCTCGAATAGATTAAGGGCTATGCACAAAAGATCTTATACGTTGAGGTGCTTGAGTGGTTGCATAGCCTTCACGACCCCTCCTACAATCTTCCTGGTATTCGACTGGAAAATCACGTTTCTCGAACTAATAATCTATTATTAATTCATCATCATGCAGCCGTTTGCGTCCACTGCTGGACGTAGGCCTCCCTTAAATTGTTCCAGGTTCTCCTGTTCTGGGCAACTTGCATCCAGTTTTTAGTCACCCTTCTTAGATCGTCCGCCCATCTAGTTGGAGGTCTTCCTTGATTTCTTTTGCTTTCTCTTGGTCTCCATTCCATGACTCGTTTGGATCATCTATCATCTCGAAGTCTCGCCAGATGACCCGCCCAGTTCCATTTCAAGTTCGCGATTGTTTCAATGACATCCTGAACTTGTTCGGACTTGTTTACTTGGTAAGTGATCTCTTAGGCTTATCCCTAACATAGCACGTTCCATTGCTTGTTGACTTATTCTCAGCTTACTTATTGATTTTTTTGTTACTGTTAAGGTTTCCGCACCGTATGTTTGCACCGGTAAGATACATTGATCGTATACTTTACGTTTGAGACATATTGGTATGTTGCCTCTTAAAATATGACTCAGCTTTACGAATGCCGCCCAGGTTAAGCCTATTCTCCTGTTTATTTCATGCGTTTGATTATCTTTTCCTATTTTTATTTCGTGTCCTAGGTATTTATATGTTTGTACTTGATGTATAACATTATCATTGATGTTTATGTTATCACTTATTACCATATTTGTAAGAAATTTTGTCTTTTCGAAGTTCATTTTTAGTCCAGCTTTCTCAGATGAATTTTTAAGTGATTCTATCATGAATACTGTGTCTTGCAGATTGTCTGAAATTAGAACAATATCGTCAGCGAATCTTAAATGATTTAGCCTTTGGCCATCAATGTTAAGGCCGATATTCTGCCATTCAGTACTCTTAAATACGGTTTCCAGAGCCGCTGTGAATAGCTTCGGCGAGATGTTATCACCTTGTCTTACTCCACGATTGATGGGAAATTTTTCGGTATTCTCGTACAGGCGTATATTCGATGTAGCATTTTGGTATATATTTCTAATTAAAGTTGTGTATCTATAATCTATTATTAATTGGACATCAACAATTTTCTAATTTTTCAATGTCCTCAAAATTTGGTTTACACCTAGTAGAAAAGAAAAATTAAGAATCTAAGAAGAATTTGACCAAATAAAGATCCGACAGTAACGTTTCAATTATCACACCTTCGTGTCTAATTTTCTAGGTTTTACTTAAAAATATTAATATCGAACCAAAGATTTATTTAATAGATACCAATATTTCTTAAAATATGTCATTTTAAAAGTGGGATAATGTAAATTCATAGATTTTTTCAAAATAAATCTTGAGAACATCATGGCGTCTCAGGCATTTGAAAAGATAAAAAAAACAATTTCAAAGTATTCTTAAATTTACTACGAGAACTTGAGAAAGCAGAAACAATTTTCTTCAAACAGTTGTACTCTTATTTAATTTTCATCAAAATTGCAACGTCTTTTTCGTTCTTTATAGAGTACTCTGCCAGCGGTCTCTCTACTGGCAAATTATGCCCGAGCTCAGCCGTAGAGGGTAGAAGAAAAAAAAGAAAATAAAAGTGAGCCGCGCCACCGACTTAGACGGTTCAAGCCGGAAACCCCTAGGTCTTATAGGTACTAGCAGAGCCACACGATAAACAAATAAGATTAATGTGAACCAAATAAATAAAATTATAGCTAAAATATATTAGATACTTTACTCCTACAATAAATCAAAGTACACATTTCAATAATAAAATTATAACAAATATAGTCAAAATTAACAGCCAACAATAAATCAAGGTACACAGTTCAATAATAAACTTATAACAAATATAGTCAAAATTAGCAGCTAACAATAAATCAAGGTACACAGTTCAATAATAAACTTATAACAAATATAATCAAAATCAACAGCTAACAATAAATCAAAAATCCAAAGTTTACGATTCCATAAAATAACCAAAACAAAGGTAAGAGTAACAAACTTTATCAAATTACCAAAAAAAACGTATATAAGTCAACTTCTTAATAATACTTAATCAAACGTTCACATACGGCTGCTAAATTACTCACGTTTTTACCATTTACATAAAGATTTACACTGTTAAAACAATCGAGCTTATTTAAAAATATTTCTTTTTACAATGGCTGTCCTTCAAAATATCAATATTGTAGGATATTTATAAATAAGTATGAAGAAAACATTTTTACTTGGACACAAAGAACTATTGAGAAGATTACTTTAATCAAAGTTCAGCCTTGGCATATTATCCAATGCAATAAATAGTTTTCAACAGTGTACCATATTAATAAATTAAAACAAAACTTAATCGAGGTGTCAAAAATAGGTCACGTTGTTAAATATTTTAAAATAAATCACTTGTAACCTTTGGGTATACGAATTCACTACTCCTGTGGCCGGTTTGATTATGGAACGGCACCTGCTAATTAACAATGGCTTCCCTCCATCAAATCCCGCATGCGGTTATTTTAACTCGACACCAAAATCCAAAATATCAACAACAAAGGTAAGATAGAATGGTCAAGTTAAAAATTAAATGGCTTTTCTTCAAAATCCAATTAAGATGGCCCAAATACAGCCAGATATGAAAGAAAAACCGTAGAGGTTTTGCACACGTGTTAATATCATATCGTCCCAAAAATTCTCACCACACCACTCCCAAGACTGTCACCAAACAACTGACCACAAACGACTGCCTCCCAGGCCGGATATCAAGAAATGACACGGAACACGCGTCAACCAACAATCTTCGCAAGTCCATGCTTCATCCACACAGAAATGCAAACCAAACAATAATATAACTGACAACACACAACAATCGAGGCCAAAAACCAAAGCAAAAACCCCCAACGAAAAATGCCACAGCCATTAACAATCGAATCCTATCACTACAAGGTATGCAACACTATTTACAACGAATGATATATTTAAATTACAACAAAATACGGTACCTGAGGAATACGAAACTATCAGAGACACAATTGATAATGGAACTGTAGAAGGGAAAAAATAGGCACGTGACAAAATAATAAAACTCAATATCTTTAAACAATTTCACAAGAAATTAAATTATTACCTTTTTTACACGAGAAAGGAAAAATGCAGCAAAACCCCACGTATTGTCTTGTTAAAAAGAAAAGATACGGCAAAGCTCCACGTGCTATAACTTCAAAAATCGAAAATCGAAAACATCGCCAGGACAGATCGTCCGGCGGTGGCAAAAGCCATCGACCAAGAGAGCCTAAACCCTTAAAATTCATATTTTATCAAATCTTATTAAAAGAAAGATATTTTTAATTGCCGTTTATTGATTGTTGTCATATTTAAATTCGTCCAATTATTTACCACTTTGAGATTTGCTTTAAAAAAATTAATTTTTATTATTATATCTACAAATTATTCAGTAAAATTCAACTCTCAATATTGCTAACATAATTCTAAAATATTTTATTTGTACAGAGAAGGTATGATATAAGTAAATAAGTTAAACAGAAAATAACCAAAATTGTAATTACCGAAAGAGCTGAGAAGTGACAACAGTGTACTTGTAAAATACCTATCGAACATACTTAGCTGTCAACGATCAACTAATCAACGAGCACAAATCGGAGTTATGGTGATACAATATACGAGGAAAATAAAAAGTATTACTGAAAAGGAATGAAATTTAATAGCTTGGGATATTTCGTTAGAAAGTGTTGTGGTTGTCAGTCTGGTCCATTGTCTCAGAATGTGAATCCATGGTATGTATCTTCTTCCTGGGCTTCTAAGGCTTTCTATTTTGTGTGTGATAATAAGTTGGATTTAATATTATTTTTTATTTCTCATAATATGGTTAAAGTACTTATTCTTGCGCTGTTTGACAGTCTTCAGTACTTCCTTACTCCCATTTATGCGCTGTTGTACAGTGTTGTTTATGGTATGTTGCGTATTCTTAACATTCAGTGGTAGTACCACATTTGCAAACTTTTTCTGTCAGGGTCTAGGCTTATGCCCTGTACAATAAAACTAAAAATATCTATCATTTTGGGAAATTTATTTTATTTAAAATTTTAAAGTTGAGATTGCACTGCAGTCTTCTTATTTTATTAAATGCAGCATTTTCAATCCGGCATCAGACTTCTTTGGAATGATCCCAGTCGGTAGTCAGTACGCAACCCAAGTATGATTTAGATAAGTTAATATATTATAACGTATTTGTAAATATTTAGATATTTCTAAACGAATATTTGTAGTCTTCCCAACATATCTGCAACCCACAACCCATTAATCTCAACTTCAAACATTACAGTACTGCATTTTTTAATTTTGTTACATTAGCATACAATCAATTTTAAATTAGAAATACAAAGATTAAAAACCTTTCAGTATTATTTTTTTTTAATTTTACGATATAACATACATACATACATATAGTCACGCCTTTTTTCGTAGGGGTAGGCAGATACCACTTCCTTCCACTTGCTACGGTTCTTACACACATCTTTTGCTTCCTTTACTTTCATCAGTGCTCTCATGCATGCTCGTCGGTTGTTGGTACTCTTGACCTTGCCTTTCTTAAAAACAATTTTGATCTGATCGAGATATGTTCGCCGAGGTCGATCTCTACCGACGTCCGTCCATTCGAACTCGCCTTATAAATTTGTTTCGTCAATCTTCCTTTATCCATCCTTTCTACGTGTCCAAACCATCTAAGTATTTCTTTATCTATCTTCTTTTACACTACAGCGTTCTCTTATCTTACTATTCCTTACTTTATCCAACCGAATCACTCCAGCTATACTTCTTAGACTACTTATCTCCACAGCATTAATCCTATTTTCATGCTTCTTCTGCCAAATCCAACATTCACTTCCATACATTAGTGTAGGAACCAACACACTTATAAGCAAGACGTGCCTTTTTTAACACTTTCTGGCTGTTGTGCTATCGCCGTATGCTAAAGATTCCGTTTACAGCCCACGTAACTAACGAACATGTGTTAGAATCGCTACATAAAGAGCGAGAATTGACAAACACCATCAAAATAAGAAAAGTCAAATACTTTGGACACATGATGAGGGGGCATAAATATCACATGCTTCGATTAATGATTAATTATCCAGGGTAAAATAGAAGGAAAGCGATGGGTTCGCAGAAAACAGTTTTCTTGGCTTCGTAATATTAGACATTGGACGGGTCGAACAGTCAAAGAATTGTTTCATGCAGCTACCGATCGAGAAGCTTTCCAACAAATTGTCAACTCTATGATAGCCAACGCCCGAACGCTTGATGATAGCCAACGTTTGAAAACAAGCATGGCACACAAAGAAGACTGTTCATAAAGCTATACGATATAAAGAGAAGCCATACGTCAGCTCTCACTAGAAACCCTTAGTTACATCTTTAGTGAACTTTAACAAGGGGTTTGAGAGAAGTGGTTAACTTAAATGGCCTCTACTATCCCCAGATATTACACCCATGGATTAAGCAGTCTGTGGCATACTAAGACATGCGGTTATTTTGTTAAAATTCTTGATGTTGAGCATTTAAAGAAACGATTCCTCTCAAAATTTAAAAACCCAGAGTCTTAGAAGATTTGCGATAAATTTATAAGTCACTGTTCAAAAGATGCAATTTATGCTTAGAACAGCATGGAAAAAACATTAATTTTTTCAGGTTTATGAAACTTTACTTGGATTTGTGTATTGATAATAAAATTAATGAAAGCAATTTTTTATTTTTGACTTATGGCGCACCCCGTAAAACTTTGTCGTAATAAATCTTCATTGTTAAGTAAACATTTTCCGTCAAAATGTCGAGAATAATTTATTTTTGACAATATAACCGAACAAAACGACCAAACAAAAACACAAAAAGCCCTACATCAGAAATTTAAATACCCTTCTGATTTCTACCCTCATTAAATTAGAAACACCTTTTCCCCGGCAAGTAAATTCTCTTTTAATAAGCTGACATGATTTTCACCCGTCACGACTTCTAAATGTAGAATTGATCGAATAAGCAAATTAAAAAAAATATTTCCAGTACAATTGAAAACTTTGCGTTAACTTATACTAATTGGATACGTCAAATTTTTAGGGTAACCTCCTAAATATTTTTTACACATTCAAACGAATAAAAAATGTGGTAAAAAGGGCTCTCATTAACATTTTATACAGCGTTATTTCGTAATCCATCAAGTAATTACAAATACTTTTCTTATCCTTAATTTATTTTTTTTGTTAATTCTTTCATTAGGGGGCGTCCATAAATTACGTAGCGTGGCTACGTGGCTTTCGCGGCCATAGTTTGTTGGTGAATAGTTTTTCGGGTATTTTGGTCGTCGTAGGTCTGAGATTCTACTCGACGTTTCGCCATTTCTAGTGAATGGCATCATCTGAAGATGATGCTTTCTAAGGCTGATAGTCTATGACATTTGTATATCGCGATCGCAGGTTATATACGTTTTGGTAAGTGGGGCATATTTGCTTATAAAGAAAATGCCACTGTAGTGATGAACAGGATTGACTACAACAAAAAAAAAATTGACCTTCCGGAACCTTTTACATATAAAAAACTAAAAAAAATCCAAAACAATCTGCAATTAAAAAAGTCAATTACCTAATTAAGATTTCTTCTTTAGTTGGACCAGTCAAAAAGAAACTACGTCAAAGCGAAGCCCTGATATCGAGATTATATGGAGGAAAAATTCACAACACACCCAAGTCTTATGCACCACATGTGCATATTACCCAAGGCTTTATAGAAAAGCGATTGAAATACATAAACACCAGCAGAACTTTAATATATCTGACGAAACACTTAAAATTATTAAAACATGGGTACCTGTACTTAAAAATACAAGGCTGCTTACTTACAAAAATAAGAAGAACGGATCTCCGGAACGTAACCAATTTCTGAACAGCCATCAAATATGCCCCACCTACCAAAACGAATACAACCTTCGATCGTGACATATAAATATCATAGATTTTCAGCATTAAAAAAGCAGACAATTATATCTCCAGAAGATGCCATCCACTAGAAATGGCGAAACGTCGAGTAGAAACCCAGACCTACGACGGCCAAAATACCCGAAAAACCATTCACCAACAATTCTCATAAAGTTGATGGTTGCTTCGGAAAATAAGAAAAATGCAAAAATTTTAAATCAATTCAACTTTAACGTCAAATATCTTTTGGAAAAAATAAATACATCAAAAAACTGTAAAACACCTTTTTTGTTAAGCGTTAAATTTTCTATAAGAATCTGTTTGGATCATTTTAAAATATTATCTCTAACGTAAGTTACAAAATTCCAAAATCCAAGAGAACGTTGTTTCCATGTTATTTAAATGGGAAATTAAAATTTCCGATGCTGCACCTCTTATTATTAATATTAAGAGCTCTAACTTTCACAGTATTTTTTTTTTCACCATTTTCAACAAAATTTTCGATATAATTAAAAAAAAAATTATCGATTTTTTTGAAACAGTCCAAGTTACCTATCGAAATTTTCGCGTATACAAAAACTAAACGATAACTCATCTGCAGTATGACAATAATTTCCCGCTACCGTTGCCAAAGTAGTTTGAAATAAGAATTTCTTTGAATAATTTGTTTAATGGTCTGTAAAAAGTTCGCTAAGCAACATTATCGCCTTCGCTGTGAAACATTAAACATACTTTTTTTCGAGCGGCAATGAAACTTTTCTCGATAAACTTCGACAGAGAGAATATTTGCTTTATTTTTATTTTTTTTTGAATTTTTTAATTGTAACGTGAGTGGAAAAATTTCCTGAGAATTCTTCAGAAATAAAATTAAATAAGTTTTAAAAGTAAAGCAAATCTATTATTAAAACAGTGAATATTCGGATATTTTTTCTGAAACATAACTCTTTTGTGTTTTATAAAATTGCAGAAGTTGGTTTAAACAGAAAATGTTTTAAAAAACACCTAAACAAATAAATCACAATTAAGATAAAGCTATTTATTTAATTGTTACTTGGTAAAATTTGTTTTAATAATAAAAATTATTTTTTATTGCAAATCCCCATTTATTTATGTATTTCAAAACTCTGTGACAGCGTCTTTTAGTTCACAGATACCATGGCGCTGCAATCACACACGGATTTCAACGCCACTTTTTTCCAATTTTTACGTGCTAGGTGGTTGATGGTACTCTTGACCTGGCCTTTCTTCAAAACAATTTCGACGTGGGACCAATTGCATTCGACGCAGAATTACTCAACTCAGAACTGATTAGATTTTTAGCAAATCGGTCGATCTGTTTTTTATGGAGAATCAAAAAACTGAATAACATGGTAAACTTTCGGAATTAATTTTCGTCTCGTTTATCTCGAGAACAAAAAATGATATTGACGTGGGACCAATTGTAATCAACGCATAATTATTTCATGACAAAAAATTTTTTTTTTTCCTTTGGCAGTACTTCGTTATATGATGAGCTATAATTTTTTTTTAGTTTTTTTGTTTATGACGCTGTGTGGCGTTTAAGGTATTAAAACTGATCACTATTGATCAACTATTAATTTTAGTCTGGTAAAATCTTAAAACTAAATACTTATATACTACTAAATTTCTCTCCAATCTTCGAACTAGATGCTGATTGTACAGCAGCTTAAGGGCTTCTACATTTTCATGGAGGTGTAGCCTGGCTTCATGTTTACCAGCAGACCTATTAATTTTATCCTTAACCATTGGGATACCGAGGTATCTATGTAGGTCGCTGTTGCGTACATACCAAGGGGCGTTTGTCATGATACGCAGCAGCACTTTGTTCTGAAATATTTGAATAATCTTTATATCGCTATCTTTGGCACAACCTCATAGCTCGATGCCATAAAGCCACACTGGTTTCAGAATTTGATTGTAGATAAGTTTCTTATTGTGCAATGAAATCTTGAAATTTCTTCCAATAAGCCAATAATGTTGTCTATACTTTAGTCCACGTTCGGTTCTTTTCTTTTTTACATGCGCTTTCAATCTGAGCTAAGTGTCATGCCAAGATACTTAGCATTGTTACTTTATGGTACTAAGTTGTCACTGATATACAGTGGTGGTGAATTGACTAGTCTTTTATTGGTAAATTTGTCATGGATCAATTAATTTTCGTTAAGCTTGACTTTCCATTGTTAAGTCCATTTAAGTATTGCATTAGTAGCTGACTGCAATTTTATACAGGACACGTCCTGATCTTGATCTACTGCATTGAGTGCTGTATCGTCTGCAAATGTGGCAATTTTTTCATCTTTCAGTCGTGGAATGTCACTAATGTACAATAAATAGAGAATAAAACCTACCACACTACCTTGAGGTACACCCGCATTTATTTCTTTTAAGCTGGAATACGCATCTTCCTGTTTAAATCAATTACATCAGTAATGCGATGCACCTGAATATGATGTGTAATGTTTTCGGATCTCCATGTAATGTCAGGTCCCTTGCTCGTAGGTTCGTTGAAGTTTCGGGAAAACTCTCGTTAAGTAAAAGAACGTTGAACTTAAAATATGTTTAATTTAGTTTGTGCGATTCAACATTTCTGTCGTGAACTTGACCGTCGCTGCTATATATGACAGCGTAACGACTCGTCAAAATAAAACATCAACACTCAATCAATTCCGAGACACTTGGTTGCGAAATAAATACGAATGATTAATAAACATAAACATAATTACGTGCGTCTGGCGACACGTTCTAAGTGAGTTCAAAGTTATTCCCGTGAACGGTCAACTGAGTTCATTGAGCCTTTATTTAACCTTTTTTACATGTTTTCCTGTCTAAGAGCACTACAGATGAACTATACAGTGTGAAACAGCCAAATGGAATAAATTCGATAACGAATAAATGGGAGCGTGTTGGGAAAAACGCTTGCATACGTCGATTTGTATTTTTAGATGCGCATTTTTTTCAAAAAAAAAATAATTATATAATTAATAAATATATATATATATATTTATATATATATATATATATATATATATATATATATATATATATATATAATATTAAATGTTTTCAGATGTATTACAAAAATTAACATTAAAAAAAAAAATTATTTTATATCACAAATAATGTAAAAAAAAAAACAAAAAAACATTAATTTCAATATAAGAGATGTTCAAAATGTTCGCCACAAACGTCTTGGCAACATGCTAATTTGGTATAGAAATGTCTTCTAACGTTACTCAACATCTCAGGCGTGACTGATCTAATCGCAAGCGTGATTCGTCTTTTTAAGTCATGTAAGTTGAGGGGCAATTTTGACGATTAACATGACCGTAAAGTGTAAATGTGCTCTCATCAGAAAACAAAACATCTTCTAATTGGATCACATTGTTATCTAACAATTCCATCATTTGTTCACAAAAATACGTTCTCCTGTCAAAATCGTCTTCCATGATCTCCTGAGTTAGCATCATTTTATAGGGATGCATTTTACTTTCCTTTAATATTTAAAAAATTGATGTGTGGCTAATGTTGAACAGTGAGGCTGCTTTTCGACCAGAATTATGTGGGTTTTCTAGAATTTCAAGCATAACATCCAATTTCGCATCATCGCTTAGTTCATTGGCAACTAATTTTTTTGTCTGTCTTACATTTTAATGAATTTGTGTACTTGGGTTCAAAATTTACTAGAGATGGTTTTTGGTTATTTTCTCAATATTAAGAGCTAAATGGGAAAAAAGTATTGAGAGTAATGTAGCGAATTTGTAAAATAAGATAATTTTTTTTATTTAATGTTAATTTTTGTAATACATCTGAAAACACTTAATATTTCCGAAACAGTTGAAATTAGGTATGGGACATTGTACATGAATTATGTCTAGAATTTTTTTAAGAATCCAAAAAATAAATAATGTACTGGGGGTTGTATTTAAAATAAGAAAGTTGGTATCGGCCACTGTCACATGACAGACCCTATATAATTATTT
Organism: Agelastica alni; assembly: GCA_950111635.1. Taxonomy (NCBI): domain Eukaryota; kingdom Metazoa; phylum Arthropoda; class Insecta; order Coleoptera; family Chrysomelidae; genus Agelastica; species Agelastica alni. Next base: position 21,320,251 of record OX467716.1, read on the forward strand.
TTTTTTAAAAAAATGCGCATCTAAAAATACAAATTGACGTGTCCTAGCGTTTTTCCCAACTCGCTCTCATTTATTCGTTATAGAATTTATTCCATTTGGCTGTTCTACACTGTATAAAATTTTCCAAACAAACTTTGATCAAATAAAAAGGGGTCGATTCCGACTATTGGTCGATTTGACATGAAATTACCCAATAACCTTTAATTCTTCTACATTTTCTAATAAATAAATTTCAGTTTAAATGTTCAAAGTTCGCATCTCTTAAAGGTAAAGTGTTCCTTAAATTAATTAGTAACCTTTAGGAATAAAGTAATTTATTTTATCTCCAGATTAGAACTAACATCAAGTGATGCATAAGGAGGTATTGTGAGCGGTTTTATTTGGATAATTTTCCTAAAAATTTCAGACGGAAATGCTTTGTAAAACAACTGCAGAGCGCAGGAAGTACGCGAGTGTTTTTTGCATGGCACACTGCAAATTGCGACTAGTTATTTCGTATTTGCGTGTTTCCTGTTGTGCCGTTATTAATGTTACAGTTGCCATGTTTTATGTACGAGAGAAGACAAGTTTTAATCCGTTAAAAAATGTAGTATCAGAAATTTAACAACAACACGGCTGTGCATTTTAACAATTATAAATTAAAGTAGTCTTCTGCTCACGAAATGGCTATAAATCGCATGTTACAATACGTTCAGCGATCAAAACTAATATTTGTTTCTCAATTATTCCGCCTCAAAGAAAAAATTTTATTTAGCTAATTCTCCCGTCGGTGTAACGATTTTCTAGTAGCGTGATGGTTTCTGTGTAGATGTTTAAAAACGATCTCACGCAATGATTCCACTACTTTTGTAGTATTTGCGCAGATAAAAATCATAGTTGTAAGCTGTGGAATTGTAGTTATTTAGGATACAAATGGGAAATGGACATTACTAACGCGAGCATGTGGGTCAGCTAGAATCGCGTGATCGAATAATTGCGGTATTATTGTTGCAGCTCACGTCTATCGTACGAAATGTTAAGTCACAGACATTTTAGCAAACCCCTCGTAGTTTTTAAGATTTACAACAAATTGTATTTATTTCACCTTATTTCACTTTATTGGGAGTGAAAGTTGGACACTCACGGTACAAGATCAGGAAGAGATAAGAAGGTTTGATCGTAAAATCGCCAGAAGAATATATGGAGCAGTCAGAATCAACTGGCACATTTTTTTTTTTTTTTTCTACTGAAAATAGTCGCAAAAAGGGTAGACCTATCGTGTGGGCCGCGTACGGCCCGCACTGCGACTATTAAAAGGGGAAGGGATTATAGAAAGGAAATGATTGTAGACCCGCTTTTTGAAAAGTTACAATATATATATATATATATATATATATATATATATATATATATATATATATATATATATATATATATATATATATATAATAAATAAAGTAATTTGACTTAAGATTGTTTCTCTGGCTCTGGCTCTGGCTCTGATTCACACACAACACCTTCACAATGGGTAAGATTGTCTCCACCACGAGACAATAACCCATAAAATTACAATCACGGGTTTTTAATAACATTGAGCGTTCGATGAATACCACACTACCTCTTGTCGAGACTTCAGTTCTTTATTCAGTTCTTTAGTTCTTTTTAGAGTAGTTGACAACAACGGGTGTCTATAAAACATTTTTCCTTGTAAATAAAAAAAAAAATAAAAATCTGGCTCTGGCTAGTAATAAGTTAGCAGCACAATGGAGTACATGAAATGAAATGCCTAGCATTTAAATTTTCCTCGATGAAAAATGCACCGATCACATGGTTACCTAGAATACCTGCCGACTTTTTTGTCGACGCTGACTGGTACACACAACACTTTGATAATAATTGTTTTGGGAGCAGTATCACAGTCTGGAGGGATTGTGTCGATTTCGTAAACCAAATGAACACTCATCAGTAAAAAGAATATTTCTAATGAAGTTTTCATCCTGATTAGCCTTCTCCATGAATGGCTCACTAAACTTCTTTCTAAAAAACTGATACCCAGGACATCCGCAACAACCGGGAAAAAACAGAGATCGTGAACGGTGTAGACATTGTGAAATTTATAAAATTTCAGAGACTCCGTTGGTTTGGACACGTTCAAAGAATGGAAGACGCCAGGATGTCAAAAAAAATTCTAAAAATTAAAATCTATGCTACCAGGAAAAGAGGAAGACCACGGCTCAGATGGATGGACCAAGTACTGGGTGACCTGAGGGCAATGCGGATATCCAGCTGGGGAACCAAAGTCAAGGACCGCATTGCTTGAAGGCGAATTGTGGAGGCCAAGGCCCACATCGTGCTGTAGCGCCTATTGGTAGGGTAAGGTATTGACAATTTATTTAAACTTAATTTACACAATATCCTGCCAATAAAAACGTTTCCCTGAGTGGGAAACTTTTTGGAGTAAAACTTCTTTAAGCACGCTTGACTTGGGAAGTAAGCTGGTAAATGCGTGTCGAGAGCGTTAGGAAAAGTGTGATCGGGCGAGGCGAACGGAAGTTGACAGTTAGTGAAGATAGAATGAGAGAAACTTACGTTTCGTATATTGTGTCCAAGCCTCCGTGGCGCAATTGGCTAGCGCGTTCAGCTGTTAACCGAAACGTTGGTGGTTCGTGCCCACCTGTGGTCGAATCTTTTTTTTTCGTAATTTTATTTCAGTCCTTTAACAATTTTATAAACTAATATTTTGTTAATTATAATTTGTATCGTGTGGTGTAAAACACACTCGTTTTTTTTTCTTGCACAGGACGGTAAATCGCCACAATTGCCTCTATTGGTCCGATTCAAACCCAAGAAATGTTCACGAGGTGTATACACAGCAACCGGAGAAATTAAATGTATGAGCTGGCATTTGCGGTGATCGAATCGTGGGTCCTTTTTTCCTACCAGGCAATTTGACTGGTGAAATGTATTTGCAATTACTGGAAGACGCTGTTGACCCTGCCTTGACTGATATATTTGAAAATAATCCACAGACGAATATCATTTTTATTTTCAACGGGACGGTGCTCTTTCGCATTATGCGGTGATTGTTCGTCAGTATAAAGACCAACGTTTTCCACGGCATTGGATTGGGAGAAGAGGCAGCATTGAATGGCCTCCACGATAGCCACATTTATCGCCCCTCGATTTCTTTTTGTGGGGACATCTGAAAAGTAAAATCTATAACACACAAGCAGCTTCATTGGACGATTTACGTCAAAGAATCGTTGATAAGTGCCGTTAAATTATTCCGGAAATTCTTCGGAATGTGCGTGAACGTTTTAAACAAAATCTTTATCATTGTCAGGAATCGGGTGGTCATTAGTTTGAACATTTAATCAATTAAGTAGTAAGTAAGCAATCATTTTATAACCAGTCAGTCTAAATAACTTTTAATTTTGCGTAAATATAAGAAAAAAAAGCACGTTAAATTTTAAATCACGGTTTAAAAATGTTATTTTGCTATTTTCAAGTGGCATATCTTTCACATTCCCCACCCATTTTATAAAATAGCACTATCGCAGGAAACTATGACGAACCTAGGAAATATATGGACTGACAGAGGGATAACCAAAAACACAAAAATGGCGCTAGTGCGATCTTTGGTGTTCTCCATAGTTTTGTACTGATCTGAGTCATGGACCATCAAAGCTGCTAATAGACACCGCTTAGAGAGAGGCATTTAAAATGTGGTACTGAAGAAAAATTATGTGCCTTTCATGGACTGCGAGAAGAACAAACGTGTAAATTCTTAATGAACCTGGCATCATGGATCGAATATCTACCGTGTGCCACAGACAAATCCCTCAATATGTCTGACACATCACACGCTAAAATAACGATAACCTAAAGAAAATGTTAGTACAGGGCAAAGTAAAAGGCTGTAGACTTAGAGGCCGATCTTCGTCACGCTGAGTGGACCAAATAAAGAACGTCATAGGTTAACCATTGCAAACGAATTTCTGAAAGGTTGAAGATCCTCATTGTTAAAACTATAACATTTTTAGTTGCAAGTAGTCATAATGTTACGATGCTTCAGACATAAAGAGGCCACAAAGAAGGAGAGTTATTAAAACTCAAATTCGTAAATTTTGGAACCAAAGTGTTACACATTATTGAGATCAGTGTTTCAAGAGCTTTTAAATGCGGCATAGCATAAATGTAAGCAAAACGAAAGTAATTGTTTTAAAAAAAAGAAGAAAGCATGACAAACTGTAAAGTTCTGATTAAGGGAGAAAAAGTGGAATAAGTAAATGAGTTTGTGTACTTGGGTTCAAAAGTTACAAAATATGAAAAGTATGACAGAGACATTGAGCGAAGGGTGTTGGCAGAAAAATAAAACAAATGAATGGGGCACTGCATAGCTTTATGAACAGCCAGAAAGTGTCAAAAAAGGCACGTCTGGCACCTCGGTAGAGGTCGACTTCAGCGAACATATCTCGATCAGATTAACATTGTTTTGAAAAAAAGCCAGGTCAAGAGTACCAACAACCGACGAGCATGTATGAGAGCACTGATTAAAGTAGAAGAAGCAAAAGATGTGTGTAAGAACCGTAGCAAGTGGAAGAAAGTGGTCTCTGCCTACCCCTAAGGGAAAAAGGCGTAACTATATGGATATATGTATGTCGCATAATAAACTTTCTCATTTAAAATTTTTTTATAGATAATTGTACCATGAAATGGTTTTCGAAACTGTTATTTTGTAGCATGCTATGTTTATTATAAAAATCGATCTGTCCGAGCTTTTTTCTTAATATATTAAAAAGAGCAATTAAGAGCGAGGAAAACACTTTTCCAATGCACCGTATTAATTTTCCTGACAACTGTTTTTGATACTGTTAAAAATATATTTTTTTATTTGGTCACTAACGAAAAAATCAACCTTTTAATGATGTTAAAAATGTTCATACATAATTTTATTCCTTTTCAGTACATTTTTGATAAAAAAATATTCGGTCACAATTGGAAAATATGTAAAATTCGGTTTAAATCGGCTCTTTTAGTGGCGAGCGTTGCAAGTTTGCTTTTCATTAGTTATTTATTTCTGAAGATTGCACAATTTAATTCTACATAAATATCGTGTTTGATACAAAGAAAGAAAATTTTCGAGTTTGTGTACCTCCATTTTTATTTAATCTGAAAACGGGCACATTTAAAGTTAAGAAGACAAGAAAATTTTAATGGAAATACAAACTAAAAGACGTTTTCCCGTTCTGAACTCATAATTTAGTCAAAGTAGCAAAGTCAAAGCAAATAAGAATAGCGAAAGCTATAAAATTACAGAAAATTGCTTCTAGTTACGAAATACCTTATAACATTAAGATACAAACTCGTGGGTAGAGCACTAAATTGCCATTAAACATGAATACTCGGCTTGAATTTCTCAACAAACTACCGACCCAACGTTTTTTTTAAAAATTTGAAATTACCACATTCAAGTATAGATTTTTACTACAAATACTCTCGCAAATTAATTCAAAAAAAATTATTTTATTTTCGGGATCAATTTGATACAATTTTATATTAGAAATAATTGAAAATTTTACCATTTTATAACGAGATGCTGTAAAACTTTATGGTACGTATATCCGAAAATATAATCTTCATGAAGTACCTACCCACGTTTGAAAACGTTAGCTTCTGTAACATCTACATTTTCATGTTTATTTTAACACTATGCATTACATTTAACAATACATTAATTATTCTGGTTTATAATTGGGACATTTACATTTTTATAAAATTTATCGTGACGTTCGGAGTCAGAAATTTTGTACAAGTTTTATACATACATACATATTAGGGCTTTCATGCATGCTCGTCGGTTGTTGGTACTCTTGACCTGGCCTTTCTTCAAAACAATGTTGATCTGATCGAGATATGTTCGCCGAGGTCGACCTCTACCGACTTGTCCATTCACACTTGCATTATAAATTTGTTTCGTAAATCATCCTTCATTCATCCTTTCTACGTGTCCAAACCATCTAAGCATTCCATTATCTTTCTTTGAAACCACATCTTCTTTTACACCACAACGTTCTCTTATCTCACTATTTTTTATTTTATTCAACCGAGTCACTCCAGCTATACTTCACAAACTACTCCTTTCCTCAGCATTAATTCTATTGTCATGCTTCTTCTGCCAAACCCATCATTCACTAACACACATAAGTATAGAAATCAACACAGCTCTATGCATAGCCAAACGTGCCTTTTTTGACACTTTCTGGCTCTTAATAAAGCTATGCAGAGCCCCATTCATCTGTTTTCGTGCCAACACCCTTCTCTCAATGTCACTGTCATACTTTCCATCTCTCGTAAACTTTGAACTCAAGTACACAAATTCATTAACTTGTTCCACTCTTTCTCGCTCAATCGAAACTTCACAGTTTGTCATGCTTTCGTCTCTTTTAAAAACCATTACTTTCGTTTTGCTTGCATTTCTTTTTATCCCTTTGATTTTTAGGGCATCATGTATAACATTAACCATCGCCTGCAACTCCACTTCAGAGGACTATAATATGACGTGATTCTAGGCGTAAAAAAGGCATTTGACAATCAAATCATTCATTTTGAATCCATAGGCACATACAAGTTCTATTATAGTTAAATTTTTTACCCTTTTAACCTTCGTAGATTATAAACTTAAAAAATACACAATAAAAAATTAATTAAAAACAAAGTGACTATTTGATTGATTATAAAACGAAACAATTTTCTATTAATTAATATTTTATTTTAAAACCAGTCAATCCAAATAAGTTTTGATTTTGCGTAAATATAAGAAAAAAAACACGTTAAATTTTTAATCAACGGGGAGGTTTAAAAATGTTATTCTGCTAATTTTAAGTGGCTTACCCTTAACATCCCCCACCCATTCTATAAAATGTCAAATGGCAACCGCTTACTTGTGATACATTAAATGAAAACCCAAAAAAAATTTAAATCATCCATATAAACAACAATTTATTTTATTAATTTATTGAGCTGATAACAACAAATTTTGTGAAATAACATGAGACCATAACGAAAACACTGTCGGATGTGCAGGTGTTAAATTAGGGATCAATTAACTTACTTCTGAATACATGTCACTGTTTTTGACATTTTTTGTCATTTTGTCAAATCTATAGTCTTAAGGGTCGCTGAGTTTAATGGTAACATTTCCATTTTTGTTAGCACTCCTACGAAAGGGGAAAAAAAGGGGATGAAATGTAAAAAACACTAATAAAGATACTTTGTAAATAGACAATTTCTACTCACTTAATTTACTTTAAAACAGCTAAATATTGATAAAAAACGTTTCTTTTTGCTATTAAAAAGTAACTATTAAAGATAATACCGAACTACTTGCTATAGTCAGGAAGATTAGTAGACAAAATAAAAAAAAACCGAAAATAATTGGATAAACAGCATAAATAAAATAATAGAAAAAATTAACGAAGATATCATTAAAGAGTTAAAGGATGCCATTTCTGCTAATGAAAACAGGATTTTAGTAAAAATTGACTTTGTCGATAATAAATAAGAGAATTGGAGAAGGAAAATAAAGCACTTAAGAAAACAGTGAAATATATGCATCAAACTTTAAAAAAAAAACTTAGTTGAGAGAAATAGAGAGAAATAAAATCTTATTAAAACGTATGAAAGTAATCAGACAACAAACTCAGGATAGGTGTTATATAAAGGGAGAGAAACTCTTTATAAATAATAAAGCTTACACCGTTGAAGACATAATTCTTGAAAAAACGCAAGAAGAGGAAAAACAAAAAAAATTTAACAACAACCCGTCACAACCTGTTGCTAAAAAAATTTCTGGAAATATCGGCTCAAAAGTATTAGAAGAACAGAACACGAAAACAATCGCTCGTCAAGAACAGAAGTCTAGAACCCGTCCCGTGAAGTGATTCTATCGACTATTTTTAATCTGTACCCTTTTAATTTTATTTTAACTTTTATTATAGTACTTTAATTTACATGGATGAATACATAAGAGACTTTGACCTCCAACCAATCAAAACTAACAATATAGAAACCATCAAAGATTGTTCTGAAATTTTAAATGTTAACCAACAGAACTCTTATTTTAAAATAATTTATAAAAATATCCGCAGTATTAACAAAAATTTAAAAAAATTTAAACTTTTTCTTTCGGTTCTAGATATAATACATTACCGGAATTCTTCAGATTAATAACGCACTCGCCTTTATTTAAAATTAAACTAAAACACTTCACTATACAAAGACCAAGACATATAATTCACCAATACATTGATGAATGTGCTATCTAGATGCTTTATGTACGTTACGGAAAATACTTATTATGCAAGATACTAGTTGATTTATTAAAAATATTCGAATAAATAAATAAATATATATATATATATATATATATATATATATATATATATATATATATATATATATGATAAAAGGACATCATAATAAACCCGCGCCACCGACTTAGACGGTACAAGCCGGAAACCCCTAGGTCTAGTAGGCACTAGCAGAGCCACACGATAAACAACAAACAATTATGGTGAACTAGATAAATAAAACTATATTTACAATTCCTGCAATATATTAATTAAGTAAAAATTATGTTCTAATTTTTTAAAACAAATTCTGTATTTTTGTAAAGTGGATTAAACGAATTTAATACACTTTCCTTAAAATAATATTTAAATTAATTATAACAATCTTTCAGACAATAATAAAAACCTAATAATGTACAAAAGAGAATTAAAAACAAAAAAAAATGTTCACAATATTTAAAATTTCAAAAATAATTGGTTTAATAGAATTCCTGATAGCAAAAGATTAAAAAAATAATACAAAATAAATGGACTCGCAACAAAAATAATAATTTGAAACCATCACAATAACTACATAAAGTATATTCAGTAATGTATAAATTCAGATTCAACTTGGAGCAGGTACGAATTTAATGAAAATAATTTGTTACTTTTAAACTATTGAAAACACTTAGATCAAGCACATAATAACTGATAAGTTGATAAAATTAAACTCAATACTATGTAACCAATTGAAAACTTCATTGAGACGCCACTGTTACATCGATGATCCAAGAAACAGAAACACCAAGTAGTATTTTTAAAGATTTACACTATTAAAACAATCAAGCTTATTTAAAAATATTTCTTTTTACGATGGCTGTCCTTCAAAATAGCAATATTGTAGGATATTTACAAATAAGTATAAATATACGTTTTTACTTGGACACAAAGAACTATTGAGAATATTACTTTAATCAAAGTTCAGACTTGGCATATTATCCAATGCAATAAATAGTTTTCAACAGTGTACCATATTAATAAATTAAAACAAAACTTAATCGCGCTGTCAAAAACAAATCACGTCGTTTAAATATTCTAAAGTAAATCACTTGTAACCTGTGGGTATACGAATCCTGTGGCCGTATTGATTATGGAACTGCACCTGGTACTTAACAATGGCTTTCCTTCATCAGATCCCGCACGCAGTCATTTTAACTCGACCCCAATATCCAAAATATCCACAACAAAGGCAAGACAGAATGGTCAAGATAAAAATTAAATGGTTCTTTTTCAAAATCCAATTAAGATGGCCCAAATACAGCCAGATATGAAAGAAAAAACCGTAGAAGTTCTGCTCACGTGTTAATATCAAATCGTTCCAAAAACTCTCACCCGACTTCCACGACTGACACCAAACGACTCTTATCCACTCCTCACTCCCAGGCCGGATATCAGAAAATGACACGGGACACGCGTCAGCCAACCTTTGCAAATCTATGTTCCCAACTTATAATCGCGCTCGTCCGTGTTGATAGCCAGCCCATCCACACAGAAAAGCAATAACATAGCTGACAACACACGACAATCGAGGCCAAAAATCAAGGTGAAATCTAATAACAAAGACTTCCACTCCAATTAACAAAAATGTCACAGCCATTAATAATTAAATCCTAACACTACTAGGTATGCAACACTATTTACAACGAGTGATAAATTCAAATTACCACAAAATACGGTAAGCGAAACTATTTACGAGCACCTGAAAAATATTAAACCATCAGAGATCCAATTAATAATGTAACTGTAAAAGGGAAAAAAAAATAGGCACGTGACAACCTTTAACATTTTTAACATCTTTGTATTTAACATTTTTATATTATCCATAGCATTAACCCGTATTGATGGAAGGCTGACCGATGAGTGTAGCATCCAACGAGGCGTCAGACAGGGATGCATTCTGTCCCCACTATTATTCAACATCTACTCGGATATAATCTTCAAACAAGCTTTGCAAGATAAAAACATTGGAGTAAAGATCAACGGGGAACTGATTAATAATTTTCGATATGCCGACGACACAGCCATCTTGAGCGATAGTATTCAGGGCCTTCAAGAATTGTTGGACTCTGTTAAAACGACAGGAAGAGAAATGGGTCTGAAAATGAATGTTTCTAAGAAAAAATTTATAATATTCAGCCGCCAATCGCACTCCGATGCTTTCCTACAGATAGACCAACAAAACATTGAGAGAGTTACCCAATTCAAATATCTTGGTTGCTATATCACGGAACAACTAGACCCAGATAAAGAAATTAAGTGCAGAATTGAGACCACTAGCACGACTTTTCTGTAAATGAAAGCATTCTTCTCTAACGACAACCCAAACCTAAAATTACGCCAAAGAATGACAAAATGTTATATTTGGTCAGTGTTGTTATATGGAGCTGAGACCTGGACTCTAAAGGCTGCTACAATCAATCGCCTGGAAACGTTTGAGATGTGGTTACATAGACGAATGCTCCGAATACCCTGGACAGCTAGGCAGACCAACGGAAGCAGTGTTAAATAGAGCAAATGCGGTTCGTGAAATATTTGTCACTATAAAGATCAAAAAGATATCATACCCGGGGCATGTTCTCAGAGGAGACCGATACAGGGTGCTTCAACTTATAATGAAGTGTAAAATCTAAGACAGCCGAGGAATTGGAAGAAAACAGATGTCATGGCTGAAGGACATTTGCGATTGGACAGGAATACGTAGTGCCGAACAACTATTCAGATTAGCCGAAAACCGCGAACAACTTGCCAATGTAATTGCCAAGGTTAGGGTAACCTGATGTGGCACCGAAATAAGAAGATATTATCCATGTTATTGACGAAACAAGTCGTTGACTGATCGTCTTTTTTTAATTTAGATCACTTCCTTCCACTTGCTAAGGTTCTTACAAACCATCCTTTGCTTCTTTTACTTTCATCAGTGCTCTCATACATGCATACATTAAAACAATGTTGATCTGATTAAGATATGTTCGCCGAGGTCGACCTCTACCGACTTGTCTATTCACACAACTCACTAATATAAATAAAAAAGGGGAACACACTACTTAATTTAATCAATCTCGTACTCTAATATTGTTAATTCTAAATATTTTTACGTCAGTTTATTTTTGGTTTTATTTTGTCTGCTAAAGTGAATTTTTTTTTATTAATATTGAGTGTCTAGGGAATAAGAGAGATGCCATTTTTGTGTTTAAATGCCAAAAATTGTGGAGGCATAAAAAATTTACCGTTTAAACTGATAAGCCATGACTCGGCATTTCGACGTCGTTGTGCAGATGTCGCATTCAAAAACAATTTAGCCTTTTAAACATATCGGCTACAGAAAATCTAGCAGTTACGAGAAAAGTTCCGAGGTTATTATGCTATATTTCCCGCCGAAAAATCATCTTTATGTAAATCCCACGTTCGGTGTTTTATATGTGATTTATCACCCCTTGTGAGGGATACACCCTACGTATTCTTTCAAATCGGGAACGACGAGATTATGATCAGACTAAAATATCAAAGGGAACGAAAATGATCGCAATCCTACTTTTACTTGACGTGACATTAGATAAGAAAAATAAAAGATATTTCTCCGGTCGTATAAGGCAAACTTATTAAGGATTTTAATTCATTTTATTAAATTTAATTTACCCTTTTAAAAATTGTTTAAATTGCTGTTTACAAATAATCGTTTTGATTGGATTGAAAGAGGTCTAAATATAACAATTATTCTTGGTATGTTTCGAGCTTTTAACAATAATTGTCATTTAAAAAGCGACAAATCTTAAAACTGAGCTATAATAATTTAAAAATAAAAAACAATAATTTACATGTTATTTAAATGGGAAAATTTAGCAATCGAAAGAAAGTACTCAAAATTAAAATAAAGGACTCAGATTTTCAGGGAATTTTTTATTGATATTTTTCTTCTTCTTACAGTGTCTTGATTTGTCAAGCGTTGACGACTCCCATATTGACTACTTCTTTGTATCTATCTCTATCTTGAGCTGCGTGGAGAAGTTACTTAGCAGTTAAACCTGTCCATTGCTGGAGATTTCGAAACCAGGATAGCTTTTTTCCCTCGATCTTGCCATTCAGAATAAGCCGAAGCAGACTATAACGTGGTCCACGCATCACATGTCCCAAGTATTCCAGTTTGCGGCGCTTGATGGTAGTAAAGAGCTCTCTATCGTGCCCTATTCTGATGAGTACATTCTCGTTGGTAGTTCGGCTTGTCCACGGAATTTTAAGCATCCGTCTGTACAGCCACATCTCGAATGCAGCAATGCGGTCAATAATTTTTTGGTGGAGCGTCCATGTTTCGCAAGAGTACAACAGAATAGACCATACATAACACTTGGTAAACCTTTCTCGCAGATGAATGTTAAGTTGCTTGGCACAGAGTGGCGGCTTGAGATTCAGAAATGCTCTTCTAGCTATTTCTATTCTAGCCTTGATTTCTTCGTCTGGATCCATCGACTGATTGATCCAGCTTCCAAGATATTTAAAGTGCTGAACTCTTTTTATATTCTCGCCATCAAGTGTTTGTTTGCATTTTCTTAATATTTTTTGTTGTACGATCTTTAGGAATAGTTTTAGGGTGTGACTCATAAGGCTGAAAAGCCTATGCTCATCACATTTACTTGCATTGTTCTTTTTTGGTAAGGGTATAAAAGTTGATAGAAGCCACGGGGCAGGATACTGGCCAGTTTTATATATTTTGTTAAGGAGTTTCTAAAGAACTGCAATGCCTTTGTCGTCTAGAAGTTTAAATAACTCTGCCGGAATCTTATCAGGTCCTGGTGCTTTATTATTCTTGAGATTGTGAATGGCTTTTTTAGTTTAATTCAGATTTTGTTATTGAAGTGCTGTCATATCCTCTTCTGTGCTTTCGTTTTCCGTTGGTGCGTCTGAAAATAAGTTTCTAATATAGTTGCACCCTAAATATAGATATGTGCTGTCCAGGTTTTAGTTTGGTCATGATTATTTCTTTCGGATTAACTTCTCTGTTAGAACCTGTGCTATGCGTCTATTGTTGCAATAATATTTTTAATAAATCAATACTATTTATAGAATAACCTACTTTAAGTGTATTCATGATCATCTAAGGAGTCATTGATACTATGGTGATCGTGTGTGCTTATAGCATTCGATTTTAATTCTTTTTTTCCGTCTTAACCTTATGATACCACCTAAGTAGTTGTTTTATTTTTGTTTTTCATCCATATTTTTTACGCATTCAGTATACACCCTCTCTGACAATATGTAAATCCAAACTTAAACATATCAAACCACCTGTTGATCGCCTAACCAAATATTTCTCCTTACCAACGAAATTTCGTATACATTTTTTAACACAAGGTGTCTAGAGGGACACTTTACACACTTACATAAACAAAATTGACGTGAATCACGCTAAACCTTTTTAAAGCGCATTAATTCTTTGACGGCAACTGTCGTCAGACAAATAACCGTTGCGGTTTATGCCACTTGTGTCCAATAGGAAAGATGCAAATATAATATTTATAAATATTTTGTAAACAAAATATTAAAAATTTCTAGATAGGGACCATTGCAATATTTTTATTTTAATAAATATTGATTTTAACTATAGCTAAGAATTAAAAAAAACTATAGTTTAAAAAAACTTAATACACGATTTCGGAGTTAATCAAACTAAAAAGTAAGAAATAATTCTTGACAGAAGAATAAAATTACTGACGAGAAAATTAATGTCACTGTTTTAAAAGCGTAGGGTGCTTTTATTCCGAAACGCAGAGTTAGTTTAAAAATGTCATACAAAGCACCCCGCGCTTTTAGAACAGTAACATTAATTTTCATGTTATTATTTTATCCTATGTTAAGAATTATTTTTTTCCGCAATGATTTATGCAAATCAAGTTCGCAAAGTGATCAATTTCCTAGAAGAAAAACAACTTAGAAACACAATTTAATAAAAAAAAAACTAATTTATCAAACAAGAAATGTTAGAAAAGTGGTAGAAAAATTAAAATGGAAATTCACCGGTCACAACATCAGACAAAAAGACGGCCGATGGAACAAATGTATTCTAAACTGGACACCCTGGGAAAATTACAAAAAAGTAGAGGAAAACCCCAAATGAGGGGAGCGGATGACCCGAAGAAGCACTCTGGAACTAGATGGATAAACATGGCGACAAAAAGGGAAGAGTGGAAAAGACTGGGGAAGGCCTATGTCCAAAAATGGACCGAAGAAGGCTTAATAGATAGATAGAGACATTTGCCTAAATATATTGATAATTTGGCAAATTCAATTTTAATGAAGAATATTTTTTCCGCTAGAAATTATATTTTAAGGTTTACTGTCTCTAAAAAAAATGTTTTATTAAACCGATAAATAAAAATTCGCAAAATCAGAACGATACAAAGCCAGTATCCGATCGGTGTCAAATATCAAAGCAAAAAAAAATAAAATATTCTGGTAACATACCCTCTGTTACGTATATTGTTGAAAATCACATAAAAAGGTAAAGGTTTAGTACGTTTAACAATAAAAGTAATTGCAAAAAAAAAACAAAAAGTTTTATTTTCGCGAGAAATACGGAATGCTTTATATTTTTTTTTAAATTAAAGCTCAAACAATCGATTCTAAAAATATTTAATTAATCCAATGTTGATTTTGTCGCAGTCACATAAATGTTCCTCTGACTAAATTAATGTTTAACAAGTTTTGCATTACTGGAAAATTCGAGTAAATCCAGAGAAATTCACTCGGTTCACTTTTACCACTAAAAGAACTCGTGTCCACAAGTCACCCTAAATAACATGCCAATTCCAATAAAAACAATCGTTAAATACCTCGAATTTTATCTGGATTAAAAATTAACATGGAAAGATCACCTAAGGGCAAAGAAGATACAGTTAAATATAAAAGTAAGAAAATGCGCTGGTTACTCGGTAGAAAAACTAACACTGCACTGGTTACTGGATACTGCAATGGTTTCTAAGTAGAAAGTTACAACTATCACTGGAAAATTAGCTAAGAATCTACAAGACAATATTATTACTCATATGGTAATCCGTAATTAAGCTTTGGGGTTGTAGCAAAACATCCAATACAAAAATATTTTAACCATTTTAATCAAAAACCCTTTGGATGATAGCAGACCATGGTATGTATCAAATTGTACAATCCATAACGACCTAAGTGTACTATTTTTACACGACCGCTATGCTGCACACGACTACCACCTCTAGCAAATAGAAGATTAAAAGGGAGCTAGCCACCTACTCTTAGTAATATAAGAAATATCGATAGATAGTACCCAATCCAAGCTAAAACCGCTCTGCGACCGGACAATATTAACGCGAAAACCTTAAAATTGATCGTTAAAGCAGATGAAAAACGACTAAAACTTCTTACATCGTTATTCAACTGAATATTTGAAACTGGGAAAACACCAACACATTGGCTGAATTCGAACGCTTCTCTGTGCGACGACCACACCATCGTCCACACTAGCATATACGCCAGATGTGAGGGACAAAACGTTATTAGACAGCTATGCAGAGACATGAATGTTGATATATACGCCTGCTTTATTGACTAGTGAAAAGATTTCGACTGTGTCTCGCACCAGAAGCTCATTGAGATCATAAAATACACCGGAGTCGATGCGGGAGATCTAAATAGCACCATGCAGCTGTACTGGCATCAAACTGCATAGAATAGGATGAAGGGCATAACATCCGTAAAAACAGAAATCAGAAGAAGTGTTAGACAGGGGTGTGTCCCGTATCTTCTCCTCTTTAATATATACTTGGAGGCAGTGTTCCAGGACGCACTGGAGAATGTAAAAGAGGCGTTAATATCAACGGCACCATTAATATACGATTCACCGACGATACGGTCTTGGTCGCCGACAGCTTCCCACTTCTCCAAAATATGATGGATCTCATCGTTGAACATAGCACACAGTGTGGTCTACACATAAATGTTGCCAAGACCAAGGTGGTTGTGTTCTCCAGGGCACCAAGACGGACGATCCTTCAAATTAACAACTAGGTTGTGGAACAAGTGCCGTCCGTTAAATATCTTGGAGGCCTCGTCAACGAGAACAGTGACCCTAAAATGAAAATTAGATCAAGGATAGAACAGGCCAGAAGGACATTTATCTCCATGAAGAACCTCTTTACCAGTAGATACCTAAACCTTCAGCTCCGCATACGTATATTGCGCTGTTATATCTTTACAGTGCTACTCTATGGCTCCGAGAGCTGGACATTCTGTCAATCGATGAAGAGCCGAATTGGTGCCTTCGAAGTGTACTCGTATCGCCGGATGCTGCGTATATCCTGGGTAGACAGGATAACCAACGAGGAAGTGCTAAGGAGAATAGGTAGAGGTAAATAACTGCTGACAACCATCAAAGAACAAAAGCTCCAATACATTGGAAACGTTATAAGCGGGAAGCGCTGCAACTAATAAATTATAACCACTTTGTGAGTTCTGTTTAAAATAATATGTAAGTAACGTTTTCCGTATTCCCCGTGTGCAAATTTAACTATGAAATTATTATTGTTCTTTAAACGATAATAATTAAGGGTTGCAGATAGTGATTGATGGCTTCCACAAATTAAAAAATCCGTTGAAGGACTGCAAGTATAAAATCAGTTCGATCTTGCTCTCGATCGACCGATAATAATATTATGAAAAATAGTTTGTTAAAATTAACTAATTATAAAAAAAAAAGTATTGCGCCAATATGCGTTAAGGTTTTTATGATGTTTCTTTTTATACAACATTCCTGGTCGCTATCAGAATAACCATGTACAGTGCAACAGAAGTAGCTTGGCGGGCGACTAGCCTCTAAAATAACAAATATTCGGCTGAATATACTTCACATTCGTAAACTTTTTTCTCCGATTGTACTTGAGACTCACGATTACTGAAAATTCCGTCTTCGCCGATCGGATCGTTATTCGAATGTTTTCGTTGTGCGCATATTTTGTGATCTCTTACCCGCCAAGCTGCTTATGTTGCACTGTAACTGGAATTGTGCCCTTGGCAAAACGTTATTGGTTTAGTTTTTACTAAATATATAAATTAACATGCCTTTTGAATGATATAAAACTCTCCTGGTTTCGTTAAAAACCGGATTCTTCGTTGGTAATTATTATAACTTTAGGTTAAGTGCACTCTTTGTTAGTAGTTAAGTTGGTAATATAATTAAAGGGGTTTTTGTCAAAAACAATCAACGTTAAATTTTCTAAATTTTCAGGAAACTGGAAAAACCTTTTAAAACCAATATAGCCAATTTTATGTCTTTTATATACTTCGTAAGTAATACATTTAAAACTCGTCAAAAGGTAAAATTATTTTATTTAATATTAATCACAACCGTCACTGTCATCCTCGTCGACATTAATAGTAGTCGCAGACTCATTTACATTAAATTTTTTATAATGGACACTAGAGATTTTCAAGAAAAAGCTGAAAGAGCTATTACATTTGTTATTTTGACATTGTTTAATGGTAATGGCCCTTTGTACGACGATTTAAGCTCAACATGTTTGGGTAAAACTTTTTTATTTCGTAAAGCATATTGTGTCCATTTATTTATTTATTTATCGTATGGCAATACATCACATTATAACATAAAATATGTTCAATAAACACTTATCAATAATAAAACAAACAAATACAAAGAGAATCCCCTGTGAATACGAAGAAAATAGAATAGATCCCAGGTATGGTCTGCCTGTGGTAAAAGGCGACTAAAAGACTCCCAATCAAAAGTGTTAAGCGACCCATGCTGATGGATGCATGGCGGTGGGAAAGCATCGCTAACAAAGCCTACAGAAAACTGGGCGAAATCCTGTAGTAGAAAGCCTTAGTCATGTGCAGGGGGACCTTAGGGCTGGACCACCCCCATACATGTTGACTGCAAAGAACAACTAATAACGCTGAGAGACCGTACGTCAAACTGATACGGGTTCCAGGACGTCAGGTAGTTGCAGGTAATAAGGAAGTAGACGAAATTGCAAGAAGAGGTTTGGAATAACACAAAAACTACTGGAAAATTATACTAGAAAACAAACACGGGAGATAATACATCAAGGGACCGTGCCATGAAAGGACTGCAGAACTGTTACCGATGAACAGAAAGACTGTATAATGGAGACCTGGCCTGCAGGTTGTGCGGCGGGGACCCAGAGGCGGTGGAGCGCTTGCTGTGCTGCTGCAGGGCACTGGGGGAATGGGCGGTTCTTGGGCGACTACATTGTTCCAACCCAGTACAGAACTTGTACAAACTTGTACAAGGTACGAAGGTACTGAATTTTGTGTAGCATGGTTCTAGGTCCCAAGAATTGCCTGTCTTTTTCGGACCAGTGCCTCGCGGCGGCGCTATGTGTGTTTTGCTGTTTTCGGGCCCTCTCCGGGTGGTCTACTGGTCGAATCTCCATTGTACATTAATACAAAAACACATAGGCAAGATAAAAGTGGTCACAGGAGGCAAAAGCTAGACGGACCCAAAAAGGGGAGGAGTTTTTAGTGAGTAGACCTGACACAGTTAGTGTAGTCTCACAGTAGACCTTAAGCTTTAAGGTCCATAACCTTTTCATAAAGGATTTTTTTTAACTCTGCAACAAAAACAAAAATACAAAGAGAGATTACAAACAAACATCTAAATTTCGAATGTATTCGACTGCTTTTGTGTTGCATCCAGTAAATCATCGAAGGAATCAGCATCAACCAACGTTTTGTTAATTCTTCGCTGTCAATAAAAAACTCTCGAGTGGATACCGTCAAATCCTAGAGCCTCACTGGGTTTAGTGATGCATATTGAAGTGGCTTTGATTTTTTAATCGCCAGCTGTACTAGTTCATTAAGTTCACGTCTAAAGTAAGTAGACGCTATCTAGGTTGCACCACGGGAAAGTTAACTAGCATTGCACCCCATTGTGTTCATGATCCTGAATAAGTATTTTTAGTTTTACCGTATTTAAAATCAGCAGATAGTTTTATCATGCGTGCGTCTCGAAGGTCGAGAGGCAATTTCAGAAACTACGATAAGTATGCGTTTTGGATATAAAAAAACATGTCTTGCGTTATATTAACTACAACAAAAAGATGTGGTTATTCTCTTGTTTATTTATTAAAGCATATTAAAGCATCCCAATCATCGGGAACATTCGGGCTATTTCTTCTTTTCGTTTTTTCCATAAGAGCGAAATCTTAATCATTTGGGAGAAAATTTGTTTGCAGCTGATATTCCAAGACCAGATACAGAATTAGGAACATATGCGGACGATACTGTTATATTATGTCACCATAAGAATGCGGAGATAGCAACTGAAAAACTACAATGAAATAGAAATTCCCAGAGCAGACGAGGCTAAGTATTTGGGACTACACATGGACAGTAAACTATCATGGAAGAAGCACATACTTAAAAAAAGAAAAACCATGGATCTTAAAATAAAAAATATGTGCTGGTTGTTTGGCAAAAAGTCATCTTTATCCATAGAGAACAAAATGTTATTGTACAAAGCTATAAACAAATCAATATGGACATACGAAATAGAACTATGGGGATGTTCCAGCAAATCGAACATAAATATTATTCAACGTTTCCAATCAAAGTCATTAAGAATAATCGCGAATGCTCCATGGTATGTATCTAACCATACATGCACGTAGACCTTGACATACCCTTTATTGAAGAAGAATGCAAAAAAAGAACCCAAAAACACTTTGAAAGGCTTGAACATCATCCCAATGAACTGGCATCAGACTTGATAAATGTTGTAAACCCAAGGCGGCTCAAAAGGAAATGACCAATTGATCTTCTGCAGGTATAGTTAGGAGAATTACGTCAATGGATGTGATACCTTTTCCGACAGGAAGCCAGCAAATTAGCTCATAGCACGTAAATTGTATATTTATTGTTCTGATTGTACATATAAACAAATCAATAAAAAAAAAAATTGGGAGAAAAAAATAACCCCGTATGGGAAAAACATGGGTTACTCTCTTGAATACTTTCAATGCATGTACTAACATATGTATATTGAAAATATACCATAATATGGTTTTTTTTCTGCCCGCAACAGCCGTCGCTAAAAAATGACTTACATGATTTGTATGGGCCGCTATAACCTAACCCGTTTTAACCTCATATTTTTTTTCGTTTTACAGGCCACGTAACGATGGAATCAGGATCTAGCTGAATACTTGACGACATTATGTCGTCCTTTATTTGCAATTTATATTAAGTTTTTTAAATTTATTTAAACTATTTTAAAGCCCTTACACAAACACACATTCACAGACAACAACATATGGTTAAACTAAAACCCCGACTAATCAGGCAAAATGTAAATACGCGACGCGATTTTGATGACGTTGGTAATTTTTAATAAAACTCGCTGGACATTGGTTGTTTTTGCAAAAGCAGCCGATATTTTAATCACAGTATTTGGCTGACTACGGCAGTTCTTGCCACAATAGTTTATGAGGATATTTCAACGTGGTTTTTACATAAAGTGGAATAAACAGCACCGTATTAGCAAAAAAATTAAATCGGTTGTTTTTAAAAAAACCCTTTAATTTTTACCAATGAATAACAGACCAACAAATAACGGGACAATTGAATATACTGAAAAAGCAGAATGGGCCAAAAAAAAAAAAAATAAAGACCCATAAATAAGAGCTAGAAAGCTGTTGATGTAAAAAGAAATTAACTAGGGGATTAGCTACTAACGAGTAGTCTTCTGTTAATGTTAATAGATCATTAAGCTTTGTTAATGGTTTTTATTTTAATAATTTTTTGGGTAGGTATATTGTTTTCAAAAAAAAATTTTAAAAAACTTATTCGAATACTTAAAGTAAAGTAAGTCAAATAACTAATGTTTTGGGAAATTTTATATTTATTCGTTGATTTTGTCCATGACTTTTTATTAGTCTTCTTCTTCTTCTTCTTCTTCATTCTTAATTTTAGGCGAGTCGATTGTCCACTTGCGTGAGGCTGTCGCTCCATCGTTTCCTGAGGCGACCAACGTCTCTTCGCCCCAATGGGGACTTGTCGCAAGCTATTCTCACAAGTCTGCGATTGTCCACTCCAACTATGTGTTCGTACCATTCTTTCTTCCTGTTTGCTACCCAGTCATTAATTTTCTTGCTTCTCTCTCTATCCAGCAGTGTCTTTCCAGTGATTCTATGGAGTATCTTCATCTCTGCTGTCTCTAAGAGTCTTTTGGTTTTCGCTGTTTCTGGTCTGGTTTCTGCGGTATATGTCATCATCGGCCTCACGACGGTTTTGTAGTTTTTTGATTTATTGTCCGTTCCCATACTCTCATTGCACCATATTGTATATATGCAGCCAGCTATTCCAATGGCTTTTGTTGTTTGATCTCTTACCTCTTCTTCAATATCACCAAAGCCAGAAAGTTCTATGCCAAGGTACTTGGTTAAATTTCATTTTCTGCTTGATTACTTTACCGTCAAGCTCAAGTTTACATCTTAGAGGGATTTTTGATGTTGTAAAGCACTTTGTTTTGGTCGGTGATATTTCCATGTTTAGAGACTTGGCTGTTAGGTTGAATAAGTGTAATAACCTTTGTAAGTCATATGATTTTCTGCAATGAGAGCGGCATTGTCAGCATAACACACTATTTTGATTTCTGCATCTCCGTTTTGTATCCCTTTAGTCCTCGAATAATTTCTTTGATTATTAAATTGAAAACGGTAGGACTAAGGGAGTCTCCCTTACCCGCTGGTATTGGTTCTGTGAGGTTTTTTTTTTTATGAAAATAGTCGCAAAAAGGACGGCCCGCACTGCGACTATTAGAAGGGGAAGGGATTATAGAAAGGAAATGATTGTGGACACGCTTTTTAAAAAGTTGCAGGTCATAGTTCTCTGGAAAAACTGATTTTGAAAGCTTATTCCATTCCGTAGCAGCCCTGTAAAAGAAGGATTCTTGATAAAGATTGGTCCTTGTAGTGTCAAGCTTGAGAGTAAATGGGTGAGACTGATCAGCGTGCCAAGTTCTTCGGCCGAATGTGGCCAATGGTGGTACAAAAGTTTTTATTTCTCTGAAGCATCTGCCATGGAAATATCTGTATGCATAGAATGCCTTGGTGCTGAACCCCAAATATGCGAGCAATACTCCAGTAGAGGTCGGATTTGAGCCTTGTACGTCGTCAACAGTTAATCAGGAGTAAAAAACTTTCTGGCTTTCCACAGAAAACCTAGCCTCTGGCTTGCCGACTTTGCAATGTTAGCAACATGGTCATGACAAGACATATTATTGGACACCGTGACTCCCAAAATCGAGATGGAGGGACTTGGTTCAAGGGTATTTCCGGACATTGTGATGGGATGATTTGAGGAATTCACTTTCTTGGAAAACGTGGCACTTTGTGTTTTTTGGGCGTTGAACTGAACAAGATGGTTGGTTGGTTCCCCACTCGACGATTGCTTTAAGATCTCTATTGATGGAATCAACCTGTTCCTTTCTGAGTCTATTTGTATCATTCACCGACAGTGATCGATAGAATGTAAAAGTTAAGACAAGTGTGCTATCGTCTGCGAAACTGTAAATGGGGTTCGTGGTGGTTTTCAAGAGGTCGTTGATGTGTAAAAGTAATAAGGTGGGGGACAGGATGGATCCCTGGTGGACCCCGGCATTGGTTTTAAACGCATCAGAAGAAATACCGTTAACTGCCACATGTAAGGAGCGATCTTGCATGAAGCTCAAGAGCCATTGGTGCAGTTTGGTTGGGAGACCGTAGGCAGATAATTTACTTAACAAAGCCTGGTGCCAAATGCGATCAAGGGCTTTAGATATATCCAAGGCTATTGCACGGGATTCACCTAACTTTTCAATAGTGTTTGTCCAGAGCTGAGTGACATAAGCCAGCAAATCTCCAGTAGACCGAAGTTGTCGATATCCATATTGTCTGTCATGGATTATCTCAAATTTCTCCAGATATTTGATAATTTCTGTGTTAATCGCTTTTTCCATAATTTTGGATATGACTGAGAGCAATGCAATAGGGCGATAATTCGCAGGAATAGTCTTCTTTCCTTTTTTCCGAATCGGTTGGACTTTAGCGTTTTTCCTCATGGACGGAAATACTTTTTGCTGTATGATAACTTGAAGAGTCTACAGAGAACTGGGGTGAGCTCTTAAGCACAGGTCTTCAGGACAATTGTCGGAATTCCAGGTCTCTTTCTATTTTTGCTCGTATATGTTCTCAATGGTTTTGGTGAAATTGTATGGGATTTTCCTGTTGTAAAGGAGATGCAAGACGTCTTTCGGCTGGACACGGTCAAATGCTCTAGTTAGATCGACAAAACATAAAAACGCTGTCTTGTTGTATTCATTTGATTTCTCCATTATTTGTCCTATTACGAACACGGCGAGTGCAAGATCTTCCCGACCTGAATTCCTGTTGTTTGTCCGCCAACAATGTAAGATGTTGATTTTGTTCGTGATTACTTTAGTTGTTAGTTTTAGAGCAATGCTTGGAAGGTTTATTTCTCCAAAATTTGATGGTATTTGGTATTTTTATGTCCCCTTTTGTGCACATTAGGATAGTAGTGCTGGTTCGCCATTCATCTGGGATTTTGTGTTGGTACATAATTTTATGTATTTAAGTTGTTAATTCTTCTGTTAGTCTTTGCACACCGTATTTGAGCAATTCGTTTTGTATACCGTGTTGACCAGAGCTTTTTCTGTTTTTTAGTTTCTGTAGTGCGTTTTCTACGTATGTATTGATCGTAGCATTTGCGTTAATAGCTATTTCTGGTGTGGTAGGCTTGTCTGCTTTGTTTGTCGTTTTATACAGATCGGTTAAATATCTAATTCATTTTTCCTTTTCTATGTGGGTTGGTTCTAGCAGTTCGTTGACCTCCTTTCTTCTTTATCTTCTATTAGTGCGTTTATTAAACCTATTTTGTACACAAAAGTGTTGTAACTGCGCATTTAATGGAACGATATTTTTGTTCTGTTATTTGATGTGTTCCATTTTCTTGGTTGTCTTTGCCAGTAAATTTACGAGTTTCCTCCGAAAAGGATAACCACATAAATCCTACAACAGGAATGTTTCATTTAAGAAATCCAGACTAAAAGTTGAGTTGCGGGTAGTACAACAACAATAAATCAAAAGTTAGTTCACTAAACTTTTCACTTATGTATGTATATACTTCTGGTTCCCGTCTTTGGTATCATAAATAAGGGAACGGTATTGTCAAAGGGAAAATAAGGCGCTATTATGAGAAAGAAGCTTTTCGAAGGAGTAAAGTGCATTCGAATGTAGACTAAAATTTACCGTTTGAGAAGGTATGAATATGTTCTTTTAAAAATATATGCATATCGCGAGTTTATTGTTATAATAATATGTTGCTACACACTTCTCTTATTTCAAACGAAATACATTTACAACAAGAATAATAAATAATAAAATGTCGCATCAAATATTTTGCATTCATACATTATTAAATGTTTGGGAAACAATAAAAAATGATAATGTGGGTTTTTAATTGGGATTTTGAAAAAAAAATTATTGATTTTTTTATGTATTTTAAAACTTTTTTATTAATTGTATCGATATTTAATGAGAAAAACTTTTTTTTGGTGATACATAATGGTGATGGTACGATCTTTTTTTACTTCACATCAACGACCTATTGAAAGCAACTTCATGTCCAGTACACAGCTTTGCCGATGATAGTACCCTCCATACCGCATTCTCTTCCAGGGCCCCTATATCAGCCCGTGAAACCAGAAATGAACGAGGAAGAAATGTTAACAATATAAATATGGACTTAGCAACAATTCTCGAATGGGGATCCAATAACTTGGTAGAATTCAATGCAAACAAAACACAAGCATGTCTTTTCTCTAGAAAAGCCGATCTCACTGTGCCTAACATAACTTTGTCAGGAGTAACCATACCACTAAAGTCATCCATATCGATGCTTGGTATTACTATCAGTAATAACCTTTCCTGAGAAAATCACGTGAGGTCCATTGCCAAAAGTGCATCCCAAAAACTTGGTTTTTTGTTTCGTGCCAAGAGCTATTTCACCTCCAGTCAGCTGCTTATGATCTATAAGGCACAGATCCAACCTGTACTGGAGTACTGTTCCCATATTTGAAGTGCAGCACCTAAACATATCCTGAAGCTACTGGATTCTGTCCAAAAAAGGGCAATTCGTCTCGTCGGTAATGCCTCGCTTACAAACTCGCTCACTTGTCTGGAACACCGTAGAAAAGTTGGCGATTTGTCTCTATTTTATAGATATTTTCATGGGCGATGCTCTTCTGAAATATCAATAATCGTTCCTCCTTTGGCAGTCTCTTCAAGATTAACCCGTCAAGTTCAGTCTTCACACCCCTTCGTGGTCACTTTGACCTGCAGAACATCACTTTCCAAAGACTCATTCATCCAACGAATTGCAAGGCTTTGGAACTCATTGCCTAGGGAGGTGTTCCCCGAGGCATACAACCTCCAGAAATTTAAGAAGAACATCAACTCCTACCTTCTTTCCCTTGGTTCCCACGATGTTCTCTGAACATTACAGGATATCCCTTTTCGTGGGAACCAGAACATAAAAAAAAAAAAAAATCTGGACGTGTTGGTATCAGAAACTTACATCTTCCGAAAGGGTCCTTAACTTTATGTCGACTCATTCCTTTTCTCATAAGATTGCCGCTATTAAAAGCATGTGTTACAAAACTTTTGAACTGAGTAGCATAAAGTTCTATTATAAGATTAAGAATGACATAATACGTATTTTGACTATGAATTAATATCCAAGGTCATTGGTAAATGGGATAATCAATGAATATAAACATAGGCATAGTCGGGAGATTGATAAGAGTAAAAGAGATAAATGGTATTTTAAATTTTCTTATTTCCCTAGCAACTGTCTAAAAACATTCAACAAATTATAAACAAAAAGGCTCCACAATGCAAATTGGCATTTTAAAATATTAAAGTAGTTGCAATTTTTTCTAAAATTAAAGATCCTCTTGCTAAAGATCTGTGATCTAATATAATCTATAGAGTGCCTTGCGTGAACTGTGACAAATGTTTTGTATTGGACAAACAAAACAATACCTTAAAAAAAGAATAATTCACCACCATTATGAAAACGGTATTAATCACTTCACTACTGGCCATAATTTTAATTTTTTGTTAATAAAAGTTTTGGATCGTGAGCCGAATATCAAGAAAAGGGGTTTAAGCGAGATTTTCATTTCCTTGAATGATACCATTAATTGCAGAACACGGCACGAATGCTCAGTATAATAATTTATTTTTCATATTTAAAAATAAATAAAGATAAACAGCCGTTGGCGTTGATAGTATGTAGACAATTAGGAGAAAAAAATAAAATAAAAAGTAGTTCATTAAAAGAAAATTAACATAAACTCATATTCTCTTGCCTCAGTTTTGTCTGTGCTATCTGTATGTGATTTTAATATTGTGAAAGGAATAGAAATTATTCCTTTTAATATTGTTTTGTTATTATGTGATTAATTCATTTGCTCAATGTTAATTGTAAACACGTTTGCCCTGATTCTGTGATGGATACGATATCAGAAATTTTACATTACAGACTTAAGACTTCCACGAATTAAAAAGATATGTAATTAATTTATTAAAACTATTCACTTATTAAAAAAGATTAGTCTTGTATATATGAATCCATTTGCCACAGTCGTGTTATGGTAACTGCTTTCTTTCTGCTTAAAGTGTAATCTGACAGGTGTGGAATTTTCAGAGGTAATTTGGGGTGTATTAGTGTGTAATGATTTGTGGATGTGGCAGTGAAGTATTTCCAATGCCTGTTCCCACTTATGAGAATTTTATTCTTTCCCATTTTGGCTGTATCATAGAATATATGAATTTTGGCGAGGTTTGTAAAAGACGTTGCTTCTTTAGCTAACTCGTCGGCTATTTCGTTTCCCTATATTCCGCAGTGACCCTTTATTGGTATATTTAAATGCCTATTGTTGAAGTCAGAACAGGAAGGTAAAGTTTGCGTTAAGCATTGATTGTTTTAATCTGATAATCTTTAAATGGTCTTGGAAATTTTAACTTTGTTTGTAAGTGAACTGTCTATGTATATCCTTTAGCGACATTGGTAAACTTTCAGCCACCGTTTATCTTCAAATTTGTGATGTTTCCACTATTATCAGCAAATAACGTCGTTGAAGTTCGACGAATGCTATGCCATGTGTAATTTTAAGGATTGGGTTGATTTAAAAATTCTGCGATATTTAATACGGAATTCCCAAAGTTGAGGATACCAACAGGCTAAATCAAACATTTTCTTTTTTAGTTATTTATGAATAATCTGTTATGTGGAGTATGAGATAAATATTGCCTACACAAAAGCAGGTTTTCTTGCCCCATTACAACAAAAGTTCTCTCAAAATGTGTTTTGGAATCTGGTATTTTTACAAGCAACAGGCTTTCTTGTCGTTTATTAAATTAATCCCGTGCAATAGCCTTGGATATATCTAAAGCCTTCGACCGCGTTTGGTACCAGGAATTGTTAAGCAAATTATCTGCCTACGGTCTCCCAACTAAGTTGCGCCAATGGCTCATGAGCTTTATGCAAGATCGCTCCTTATATGTGGCAGTTAACGGTATTTCTTCTAATGCTTTAAAAAACAATGCCGGGGTCCCCCAGGGTTCCATACGGTCCCCCACCCTATTTCTTTTACACATCAACTACCTCTTGAAAACCACCACGAACCCCATTTACAGTTGCGCAGACTACAGAACACTTGTCTCAACTTTCACTTCCCATCGATCACTTTCGGTAAATGATACAGATAGACTCAGGCAGGAACAGGTTGACTCCATCAATAGAAATCTTGATGCAATCGTCAAGTGGAGAACCAACAATCTTGTTTAGTTCAACGCCCAGAAAACAAAAAAACGCTACGTTTTCCAAGAAAGTGAATTCCTTAAATTATTTCATTACAATGTCCAAATTTACCCTTTAATTAAGTATTTTCATTTTGATTTTGTGGTGTCTAATAATATGTCTTGGCATGACCATGTTGCTAACATCGCAAAGTCAGCAAGCCAGAGGCTAGGCTTTCTGTGGAAAGATAGAAAGTTTTTTACTCCTGATCAACTGTTGACGACGTACAAGAGTCAAATCCGACCCCTACTGAAGTATTGCTCGCAAATATGGGGTCCAGCAACAAGGCATTCTCTTTGTCTTCTAAATTCCATTTAGAAAAGGGTCACTTGGTTGATAAAAAGCTCAACTCTAACAGATACCCTTAACCCACTGAAACATAAAAGAAGAGTTGCAGACCAGACATTACTCTACTGATATATCCATGGCAGATGCTCCAGAGAAATTAAGCTCCTATACCATCACTGGCCACATTTGGCCAAAGAACTCGGCATGCTGATCAGTCTTACCAATTTACTCTCAAGATTGACACTACAAGGACCAATCGCTATCAAAAATCCTCCTTTTACAGGGCTGCTACGAAATGGAACAAGCTTTCAAAATTAGTTTCTCCAGAGAACTATGACCCGCAACTTTACCACCGATACTTGATATCAAAGATTTAAAAATCGTATTCAAATAGCGTGTAAGTCAAGCACCGTAGTTAATCAAGCTTAATGGAAACCGGGCGAAATCCTGTGGTAGACTGCCTTAGTCTTACGCAGGGGGTACCTCAGAGCCAGGCTACTCCTTCCCCCATACTTGTAAACTGCAAAGTAGAACTGAGAACGCTGGTAGACCATAATCACGTCAAACTGATATGGGTTCCAGGACGTCAGGGAATTGCAGGAAATGAGGTAGCAGACGAACTTGCCAGAAGAGGTTCGGAAAAACACAAAAACTACTGGAAAAGCATACCAGGAAACAAACACGGAAAATAATACATCACAGGACTGTGCCACAAAAGGACAGCAAAATTGTTACCCATGAACAGGAATCATCTAAGAATCACTGTATAATGGAGGTCTGGTTTGAGGGTTATGCGGAGCTGATCTGAGGGCGGCGGAGTGTGTGATGTGCTGCTGCGGGGCGCTGGGGAGGATGAGCGGTTTTTTTGGGCGGCTGTGTTGTTCCTACCTAGTACAAAACTTGTACAAGGTACGAAGGTACTGGATTGGGTGCAGCGTGGTTCTAGGTCCCGGGGATTGCCTGTCTTTTTCGGTCCGGTGCTTTGCGGCGGCGCAGTGTGTGTTTTGCTATTTTCAGGTTCTTGCCGGGCGGTCTGCTGGTCTGGTCTCCATTGTACAATAAAACAAAAACACATAGACAAGATACAATGGGCCAACAGGCCTAAGTGTGGATTTTCTCCACTTCTGCAACAACAACAAAAAGAGGTCGACCTCGGCAAACATATTTCTATAAGTTTAAATTTTTTTTAAAAAAGGCCAGAGTATCAAGAGTATCAGCATCCGACGAGCATGTATGAAAGCGCTAATAAAAGCAGGAGAAGCAGTTTTTACGTGTGTAAGAACCGTAGCAATTGTACAAAAGTGATCTCTGCCTACCCCTACGGAAAAAAACCCATTACTTTGAGTATGTACGTATAGTTTTATTGCAACGAATGGTAGAATAAAAAAAATAGTGCAAACCTTAAAATATTTTATTACAACTGCGTCCATGGTTCTCCTCCGATTCGCATAATCACATTTCTGCAATAATTATAATAATTTTCGAAATGAACGGCATAATATATAGCAGTCTTGTTTGTTTCCATTAAAACCGGAGATGCATTTTCTGTAAGGAACTCATCGACATTTAAGGGTAAACGCCGGCTTAATGGAATGTAACATATTCGAAATTATTTACCACGATGAGTTGTGTGCTTGCTTTGATCATTCGCTATAATGTTACGAAATTCTAACTTACAAGACGAGACGATGTATCTGAACCTCTGAAGCGTCCTACAGGGCTGTGCGGCGGGGTTGAAAAAACTTTTATAGTTTCCATTCTTGAAAATTTCCTTTATTTTTGATTTTCGAATTAACAATGACAGAAACAAAAATAGTATCGATACAAATCGGATCTATTATCTTTTCGCTTTGAAAATGTAATCTTTAAAATATAATTTTTAATTATTGTTCATTATCAACTGTTTTGAAATATTTTAAAGTAATACTGTAGCATATTTAGGAAAAAACAACTCTTGTTGGATCCGGTCCATCTTGTATTACTCAAACAGTGTTAAATGTTTCTTCTTTTCTGGCTTTTCGAAATATAACACAGTTTCCACCCTACGCTGAGTTATATAATTATAACTTTCTTAGAACACCGAATGAATACGAGAAATACAAAATAACTAAAAATCAAACAAAGATATAAGACAACTAAAAAAAAAGTATACTGGGAGAGATTCTCAGCTAAAATGGAGGGAGATCCATAAAGCGGTCAAAAAAAAGTGTAGAACATGCTACGAAACAGGAAAAAACAGATAACTGAAGAGGTGAAAGTATAAGAGATTAAATTGGAGACATGAATGAAACACATTAAAAACATGCATTATACCCCCGATGGAAACACATCAAGAATAGAGGTTCTACCAAATGACGATAACATTGAAAATAAAATAACAATAGAGGAAGTTTAAGCGTCAACACAGAAAAAAAGTCACCCCAATAACTTTAAAAATATAACGCTACTGAGCTCGGTCCTTAAGATCTTTACTAATAGGCTCATAAAAAAGGTGCCAATATCCGAAGAACAGCAAGGATTTAGGTCCAATAGATCAACGGTGGACGCAATATTCAAATGATAGGAAAATCGATAAAATTTAACAAGCGCCTGTTTGTCTGTTTTATGGATTTAACCAAGGCATTCGTCAGGGTCCAACTACATACATACATACATAAAGTCACGCCTTTTTCCCATAGAGGTAGGCAGAGACCACTTCCTTTCACTTCCGCTACGGTTCTTACACACATCTTTTGCTTCCTCTACTTTTATTAGGGCTTTCATGCATGCTCGTCGGTTGTTGGTACTCTTGACCTGGTCTTTCTTCAAAACAATGTTGACCTGATCGAGATATGTTCGCCGAGGTCGACCTCTACCGATTTGTCCATTCACAGTCGCCTTATAAATTTGTTTCGTCAATCTTCCTTCATCCATCCTTTCTACGTGTCCAAAACATCTAAGCATTCCTTTATCTATCTTTGTGACCACATCTTCTTTTACACCACAGCGTTTTCTTATCTCATTATTCTTAACTAGATGACGTAATCAAGATTCTAGACCAAAACAACATCGATTACCGGTAATTATGCAAGAGCTGAACAGCAGAAATAAAAAAGAATTAAAACGAACGATGGACTGTCTGAAATACAGGATATGGTATGATGGGCTAGAGACCGTGTGGAAAGGATGCCAGATGAAAGATGGGCAAAGTGGGCCATGTCGCAAAAACCAAACTCTCGAAGACCGGCAGGCAGACCACCCAAGAGATAGTACGAGAGCTGGAACTCAGCGTCATAGGAAGGTAAACGCAACGAAATAAACAGGACCAGGTCCTATTATAAAAAGTTGCTGATGAAGAAGAAGAAGAAGAAAAAAAAACTTTCTTTGTCAAATCCTTTAGCCACCTTCTTCACTCCTTTTAATTTCGAATTTTACACAAAATCATTTATTATTCATTAACGTCGATATTTTCAAAAATCACTGAGAATAAACTTTTTTAATTAAACCAACAAAATGTAAGCTAAACTAGTAAAATGCAATAAAGATTTAAGAGGCCTGGTAAAACACAACAAAATATCTCTGGTTTAGATCCCAGGGCACTGGGATCACGAATAACTAAATAATTGTACCATTAATATTTTTGAAACAAGGAAACAAAATGACAAAAAAGGTGACAAGTATTCAGAAGTAAGTTAATTGATTCCTAAATAGATATCTCCCTATCAAACAGTGGCGCAAGTCGTTTTTGTTATGGTCTC
The DNA here is from genome assembly GCA_950111635.1 of Agelastica alni. Taxonomy (NCBI): domain Eukaryota; kingdom Metazoa; phylum Arthropoda; class Insecta; order Coleoptera; family Chrysomelidae; genus Agelastica; species Agelastica alni. Next base: position 21,352,568 of record OX467716.1, read on the forward strand.
ATGTTATTTTACAAAATTTGTTGATGTGTATCATCTTTGCTCTCGCTTTCTTACATGTGTAACATCTTTTCTCTTGCTTACTCGTAATTTGTGGAGGTCATTTCGTGAAATGTGTAATAGTAACAGTAACATTTGATTTGACGAATGAGCGCGCGGTTAGAGTTGACCGTCAGATAGACGTCAACCATTTTTCCGATAGTTGATTTGACGAATGAGCGCGCGGTTAGAGTTCGCCATTATTCAATGTCAATTAAATAAAATACAATTTTCATTAAACTATTGTTTGTTATGAAAAATCATTTTAAATAATACCTGACCCATTTTTTTTAAAATATAATTTTAAAATTGTTTATTACTAAGGTGATATGTCAAATGTTACACTTTATATGCGACTACTGTGGGCTCGCTCGTTTTTTTTATCAGCAAAACAAATTGATGAAATAAATTGTTGTTTATATGGCTCATTTGCATTTTTATTTAGTTTTTATTTGATGTATCACATGGTAGTGGTTGTCATTTGACATCTTAAAGAATGGGTGGGGAAAGGGATGCCACTTGGAAATAGCAGAATAACATTTTTAAACCTCCCCCTTGTTTTAAAATTTGACGAGGACTTGCTGGTTTTGAAATAAAAGCACATTATGATTATCGCACATCCAGTAACTTTCGGCAATATTTTTGTATTTTGGTTGTGCAAATAATTATAAAAATTTCCATATGTTGCGCACTTAAATAACCTTATTGTAGAATAAAAATAATAAATAATAATGACCACCTCGAAAGACAAAGCTGACTAGAGTACATTTAAATTTATTATTTTGTGTAAGTAATAATTTTAAAAACCCGTCACAGGATTAATCCATTTTCTTATATTTAAATAGAAATAGACATAATTTTTAAAGGCAGTTTGCACATGTTGCATTTCTTTTAGATAACAAAAAACACAATGTTTACACTTAAATCGATAGCTGCACGAAGAAAACTTCTCAATATTCCTCCAAAGTTCTGGATATCGACAAAAGTTTAGTTAGGTTTGTTGGCGAACGTAAAGTTAATGGGTACTTTACTATCGAAACACACCTGTTACTGTCATAAAAGTTCACATTAGGTCACAATTAACATTAATCGTATTAAAATTGGATAATAAGACAGTTCAAATTACCATTTGTAGCTTTTCTGATTTAAACTGGTATCATTGTAGTAAAAAACTAATACACACATATAGTCACGTCTTTTTCCCGTAGGGGTAGGCAGAGACCCCTTCCATTTACTTGCTAATGTTTTTACACACATCTTTGCTTCCTCAACTTTCATCAGTTCTCTCATACATGCTCGTCGGTTGTTGGTAGATACTCTTGACCTGGCATTTCTTCAAAACAATGTTATCTGATCGGGATATGTTAGCCGAGGTCGACCTTTACCGACTTTTCATTCGCATTTGCCTTATTAATTTGTTTCTTCAATCTTCCTTTATCTATCCTTTCTACGTGTCCAAACCATCTAAGCATTACTTTATATATCTTTGTAACTACATCTTCTTTTACACCACAGCGTTCTCTTATTTTAATATTCTTTACTTTATTCAACCGAGTCACTCCGGCTTTACTTTTCATACTACTCATCTCCGCAGCATTAATCTTATTTTCATGCTTCTTTTGCCAAACCTACCATACATAAGTCTAGGAACCAACACTTCTCTATGCACAGCCAGACGAGCCTTTTTTAACACTTTCTGGCTGTTCATAAAGTTATGCATTGCCCCATTCATTTGTTTTCCTGCCAACACCCTTCGCTTAATGTCACTGTTATACTTTTCATCTCTCGTAAACTTTGAACCCAAGTATACAAACTCATTTACTTGTTTCACTCTTTCTCCCTCAATCAGAACTTCATAGTTTGTCATGCTTGATTCTCTTTCGAAAACTATTACTTTGGTTTTGCATTTACATTTATTTTTATTTTTTTTATTTTTATTATCAGGGCATCATGCATAACGTTAACCATCGCCTGCAACTCCTCTTCAGATGACGCTAATATGACTTGATGATCGGCAAAAAGAAGGCATTTGACGATCAAATCATTCATTTTCAATTCATACGCACTCTCTTTCAATCTTTTAAAACAATCGTCTATGTAAAAGTTTAACAGTCATGGCGAATCTACACATCCCTGTTTCACACCTTTTAATACAAATGAGATATAATGTGTTTTACAAAGTCATTGATAAAATTAGGAAAAACATTCAAAAAGGTTATATTTTCATTTATCACATTATAACAGGATTAAATTATTATTTCATTGCCAGTAATAATCCAAACACTTGCGTTACATTATCAAAAAGACCTGCCAATTTTTGCCTACTTGATAATGATGGATGCCAGAAAAGCTTTTGTTAATTGCTATTCATTAAATAATTGTCATTATAGCCATTAACCAATCGGGCATGTATTATATTTGCAAATTTAAAATTTTCTCATTTCGACTTACACTGCTATCTGCTAAAAACTTATATATCTCACAAATAATTCCATACAACTCTCCTATAATAAACATTTGGTTTGCATCAAAAAATTATTGCATTAATAATCGAGATAAAAATTAATTTTTAAGTTGGACTAAACTACATACAGTAAACAATTTTTTATAAAAATTGGTTAAATAGTTCCAGAGTTTATACCGGACAAACATTGTGACACAAGATTGAAATGAAAACAAAATTATGAAATTGTATGCCCAAATATAGTTTTCATACTTAATCTAACAAAAAAAATGCGCATCTCACAGGGGTGTTTCCAATTCAAATGGGTCACACTGTATACATAGATAAACCATATGGAAATGAATATAATTTTTGCTTAGAGTTATATCGTAGTTTTAAATGTTCACTTCAGTCGGCAGTCATTATGACTGCTTGGCCCTTTTTTTAAAGGTTGAAACCTCTTTATGCAGACAATTTGAAAGCATACAAATGTTTTAGATCTTGTTGTTTGGTTTGTTTTTTTAAAATAAATTTCTTAAGTTTGTTTTTGTAAAAATGACTTTTATAAAAACAGATTCCTGGTATCATTTCACGCATTTAAAAAAAATGAGTTCTTACGATTCGTAACTTTGCCAATTTTTTAGGTTATGTTCGGTAATCAGAATCGAGTCGCATGAAATAAAAACTCACCCTTAATTTTAATTTCCCATACGGTCATATTTTTTTTTGTTTATTAATTTTTGCACAAATAACATTGGGCCACTTCCTCGTTTCTTGGACTATCGTGGGCGACTGTTTTAAAGATCATATTATGTATTTATGGAGCCGGGGACAGCTGATATTAGGGACGTTGTCAGATTATAACACATTTATTAATATAATTAAATAAACCTAAGGACGATAGAACAGCTTGTCTGCGTGGCAAGAGACAGAAATCTATTCCAACATGTAGTCGCCAACATCCATTGATTGATTAATTATGCGTTGTTGCATATTCTTAAAAGGGAGCATAAGGGATTGTAGAATGTAGATCGTAGATTGTAGGGTGGGTCGTGAAGGCCATGCTGCCTCTCAAGCACTTCGACCAATCAGATCTTTTGTGCATAACCCTTATTCTATTCAAGGCCCGGGATTCCGAGACTTCGAGTAAAGTTTATCAGTTTCCTAGGGGCTAAGTTTCTGATATCGTAGGGCTTTAGAAAGGCCCCTTTCAGAAACTTGAGCCTCTTGCAGAAAAGCGCTGGGCAATCGCAAAGCAAATGTTCTGCAGTTTCAGCAAAGTTCTCGCAGTAGCGGCAACTGTAACTCTCTGTTTTGCCCATCTTTTTCAGGTGGTACCTTAGAGGGCAATGTCCTGTGAGGAGTCCCGTCACCATTTTCAAGTCTTTCTTGTCCAACTCGAGAAGCTGTTTACCTTTTTTTGGCGAAAGACATACTCTCCTTTTCGCTTGCCTTTTTCCTGGCACTTTATGCCAGTGAGATTTCATTTCATCTATTTCCCAGCGTCGAACCTCTTTTTTCAAGTGGGCTTTGGAAAGTCCACAGAAGGGTTCTGGGCCGGAAAATGTTGTATTTGCCCCTTCTTTGGCAAAGCAATCTGCTTCTTCGTTGCCTTTAACTCCCTTGTGACCTGGAACCCACATTAGAGTAACCTGATTGTTTGCAGCATAAGGGATAGAACTACAAACAATTATTTATTAACGTTTACATTATACCTCTTTTTACTGAGTGATTTTCGTAGAGTGGTTATTTTTGAAAGAACCCCATATCTCCCTTTATGGAAACCATTGACATGAAAATAACAATTAAACGTAACAATATTACCGAAAAAATGGCATCAAGTAGAAAAAAAGTGTTTTGAAACTTAACTCTCCCACTATTTAAATCGATTACCTACGCAAGGCTTAAATATCAGTAAACAAAGGTTTAAATAAAAAAAATTACTACGAGAACCAATTGGTGAATACAGTGGGATCCAATCTAAATGGTAATGTGGTATCGGCCTCGAATACACTTTAAATGGAAAACCAAGTGATACACTAACATATTATCGTTTCAATCGTTTTGGGATAGTACACGTGCCCCTCTTACTGCACAGTCTTTTTTGACTTCTAAACTCACAACGAAAAAAGTGGTAATACACACTGTATATTACATTAAAAAACAACTGTGCGATTTTAAATCTTTCACCTACAATCTACAATAAAAGGAAATTGAATCAAAATTAATTTCCTTGCAATATTTTGACTGATCGAATTTAACATTTCTGTAATGAACCATTACATCGGTCGATGTACGGCGAGTTGGATGCCTCTTAACTCATATAAAATTTAAGAGAACCGAATTGGATGCAGAATAAAACCGAAGCTGATTGCAATAAATTAATATTGCTTATTGTAAAAGGCTTTCGCGGCAATCGTTTATTGGTGAATGGTTTTTTCAGGTTGATTGGCCGTCTTAGATCTAAGTTAATATATGCACCACATCTGCATATTACCCGAGGCTTTATAGAGAAGCGATTAAAATACATAAACACGTCTGGACGTCTGTGTGTGTACGTACGTATATGGGTATGTTCGTATGTGCGTTCGGAATTATTTTTGTCTCAATTATCTTAAAAACAAAAAATGATATCGACGTCGGACCAATTGCATTCGACGCATAATTACGCAACTTAGAAATGATAAGATATTCAGTAAAATTGGTCAAATTTTTTTTTTATGGAGAATCAAAAAACTGAAAAAAATAGTAAACTTTTGGAATTATTTTTCGTCTCGATTATCTTAAAAACAAAAAATTATATCGACTTTGGACCAATTGCATTCGACGCATAATTACGCAACTTAGAACTGATTAGATTTTTAGCAAAATCGGTTTAGCTGTTTTTTATGGAGAATCAAAAAACTGAAAAATATGGTAAACTACCTGAATTTTGCAATTTATAAAATATATTATTTTTAAAATATAATTTTAAGATCTTTTGAATAATATAATTATTGCATGTTTAAAATATTCGTATGAAAAATATAATGACAATATTTCATAAAAAGAGATAGTTTTAGAAAACAAAAATAGGAATTGGACAATTTTAAATTTGTGTCAGTATTGAAAGAATGGCATTAAAGACGTTATAACAGTAAAAAATTATTGTTAGTAATAATCAAGCATTGTTTACACTAATTAAATATTGTTACTAACAAATGAAAATAGCTCCTACTTATGAAATGATAAGAAAAAGTTTGAAAGAATACGGTTGACATAAACAGAAAATTGTTGATGACAATTATAATTTGTTATAAACCATTTAAAATATATAATAATTTTAATAATCATAACAATAACAACAAAACATATGGTATTTTTTTATTCTTTTCACTGGAAAGTTAGTCGTGTGAACCTCTCGGGTCGCACCAGACCACTGATATATATATTTTTTAATTAGCTATTGAATTTCTGCTTATTATACTTAATAAATAAATAAATAAAGATTTCCTAAAACGAGGTAACATAAGAGTAACTTGCATTATTTTACATTTGTAATTCATGCATCCAACATACATACATAAAGTCACGCCTTTTTCCCATGGGGGTAGGCAGAGACCACTTCCTTTCACTTGCTACGGTTCTTACACACATCTTTTGCTTCCTCTACTTTCATCAGTGCTCTCATACATGCTCGTCGGTTGTTGGTACTCTTGACCTGGCCTTTCCTCAAAACAATGTTGATCTGATCAAGATATGTTCTCTGAGGTCGACCTATACCGACTTGTCCATTCACACTCACTTTATAAATTTGTTTTGTCAATCTTCCTTCATCCATCCTTTCAACGTGTCCAAACCATCTAAGCATTTCGTTATCTTATCGTATCGTTCTCTTATCTCACTATTCTTTACCTTATCCAACCGAGTCACTTCAGCTATACTTCTTAGACTACTCATCTCCGCAGCATTATTCCTATTTTCATGCTTCTTTTGCCAAACACAACATTAACTACCATAAATAAGTGTAGAAACCAACACACCTTTATGCTGATGGAATGGATCAACTGAAAGTAACTGTGGGTGTCCAGAAATAAGAAAGATAACTTGAGGAACAGTTTGACAAGTATCTGATTTATATTGACAACAACATAACAACATAACAACATCAATATAATATAAATATATATACAGGGTGTTCTTCATTCTAATACCCCCACTGGAACATCATCACGTTGTTGAAATAACAAACCCATGTTTTTTGAACAGAACATATGTTTGTTAGAACTCAATGGTTTGGTCAATACATCCGCCACCATTTCTTCAGTTCCCATGAATTTGACCACAATATCATTGGTGAGTATTTTTTCTCTGATATAATGATGTCGCACATCTATGTGCTTCGTCCTACCATGATACACTGTCGATTATGCTAAGTTAGCAGCACTTTGGTTATCACAGAATATGACAGTGGTGGTTTCAATTTCATTCGACCAGAATTCTTGCATGAATTGTCGTAACCACATAGCTTCCTGGGTTGCAGTAGAAAGTGACATGTACTCCGCCTCTGTTGATGAGAAAGCAATTGTTTGTTGCCTCTTGGATGACCATGAAATTGCACCCCCTTGCATCATAAACACGTAGCCAGAACATGAACGTCTTTCGTCGTTATCACTGGCCCAATCAGCGTCACAAAAAACTATTATTTGATGAGAAGGTACTTTTTGCATATACTCTGCATCTTCGTCATCTTATGGACACATTGCCTTCGTCAATTTTTGGTTGAGATCCATTGGTGTACTGATAGGTTTACAATCAGCCATACCATATTTGATCAGTAGCTCATTGATGTGCTTCTTCTGACTCAGAAAAATTTGACCTGTAGTACGATTCCTTGATATTTTCAAACCAACACAACTATTTGTTTCTCCCAAATCTTTCATTTTGAAGTTTTTATATAACTCATTTTTCAAATAGTTCTTCATCTCCCCATTGTTTGTAAATATGAGCAAATCGTCAACATAAACGGCAACAAAAATAATTTTTCCTTCTGAAATATTGTGATAAACACAAGGATCTAATTTGGTTTGTTTCATTCCAGCATTTTTTAAAGCAGCATCTAATTTCTTATTCCACTCCCTGCTTGCTTGTTTCAATCCGTGGATGGCTTTCTTTAGTTTGCAAACTTTAGTTGAATCCTTACTAGAAAGAAACTCTTTGGGTTGAACCATATAAACCTCCTCACTAAGATCACCTTGTACGAATGCAGTTACAGCATCCATTTGATCTATATCTAAATCAAATCGTGCAGCTAAAGCAATCAAAAGTCGTATGGATGTGTATCTGACTACTGGAGAAAAAATTTCTTCGTAATCGATCCCTTTCCTTTGAGCGCAGCATTTGATAACAAGACGGGCTTTGTAGCGTAGAATATTCCCTTCAGAGTCTTTCTTGGTTTTGAATACCCATTTACAATTTATTGGTTTTCGATTCAATGGTAAATCAGTCAAAATCCACGTCTGATTCTCTTGTAAGGAACTGTATTCTACTGACATCGCTTGTTTCCATAGTTCGGCGTCGTGTCTATTCATTGCCTCTTCAACTGTCAAAGGATCGGCTAAATCTGTTACGGAATAAAGTTGATACATCGTCATCGGTTTTGGTTTTGGATTTCTGGAAGATCTTCGTAGAATTTGAACTTCTGATGCAGGCTGGGATGGAGATAATGAACTCTCGTCAGAGCATACATTTTCATTATTTGCCCCCACTTCAGCTACATTTGTTTCATTTCCTATGGAGATTTCTTCGGAAGCTTGGACAGAATGTTCAGAAAATGGAAAGATTTGAGTCGTTGAATCTTTTGTTGAAATACTGTTTTTCTCTGAAATACTGTTTTCGATGAAAATCACATCTCTGCTCTTCACAAGTTTTTTTGTTACAGGGCAGATTAGTCGATATGCCTTCGAATCCTGACAGTATCCAACGAAGATCATTTCAGTTGATTTGGAGTCCCATTTCCTTCGTTTTTGCTTCGGAACATGCACCATTGCTTTGCATCCAAATATTCGGAGATGACTCAAATCCGGAGTATCATTGGTCCACAATTCTTCTGGTGTTTTCTCTGATATGCCTTTGGTGGGTGAACGATTTTTTAAATAAACAGCGGTTGAAACAGCTTCGGCCCATAACTCCTTATCTACTCCAGCATACTGAATCAAAGATCTAGCTTTCTCGACGATAGTTCTGTTGGTGCGTTCAGCCAAACCATTTTGTTCTGGAGTATAGGGAGTTGTGGTCTGATGTTGAATCCCGGATTTTCGCAAAAATGATTCAAACTCTTGATTACAGTATTCTGAACCATTATCAGTGCGCAAAATTTTGATTCTCATACCTTTTTGATTTTCAACCATTGTTTTGAAATCATCAAAACATGTCTTCACTTCACTTTTACATTTCAGAAAATATATGAATGTTTTCCGAGAAAAATCGTCTATCAAAGTAAAGAAATATCGTGCTCCTCCAAGTGAAGCTACTTCCATCGAGCCAGACAGATCACTATGAATAATCTCGAGTAAATTTTCAGCTCTCTTGCCAACATGGTTGAACGGCAATCTGCATTGTTAACCTTTCAGACAAGCTTCACATGTTTCTATATGTCGTTCTTCAAAGTTGATACCTGATGCCAATCCATTTTTCAATTTTTTCAGATCGGAAAAATTGATATGAGCAAGCCTACGATGCCACAATAGTGCGTCTGAATTATGAGAAATCATGAAGTTATAATTTTCTTGTGGAGAAATATTCAACTTGTACATGTTTTCCACCAAATTTGCATTGGCTACTACATCATTCCGATTATTGAAAATTTGGCAAAGATCTTCAGAAAATTCAATTCTATATCCATTTTTGATGATACGACTAACAGATAATAAATTAGTCGTTATTCCAGGAACCAGCAGAACATTTTTAATTTGGATAATTTCAACAGATCCATTCAAAATTATTTTCAACTTGATTGTTCCCATAGCATTTACTTGGAGCTTTGAATTGTTAGCTACAACTATTTCTTTCACTTCAGAAGATACCTTGTTTTCAAGCCAATCATCACGCATTGTCATGTGCATAGACGCGCCTGAATCGATATACCAGTTCATTATATCGGTTTTTCCAGTAGAAAATGCCGTTGATAAACCCTGTGACTTGGTAACGTTCGATTTTTGAGTTTTTTCACTATGCTTCACGTTTTTGTTGCATTCTTGTGCCTTGTTACCGTATTGATTACATTGAAAATAGCGTGGTCCTTTTTTGTGTAAAACCTTCTTATTTTTAACCTGAGTAAGAAAAGCAGAATCATTATTCGAATGTTTCACGTCTTAAAGCAACTTTGTCTTGATATAATCCCCTGTGATCTTCACACCAGAGCTTTCAATGCCCATGATCATGGGTTCGTATTCTTCAGGCAAACCCGCTAACAAAAGACTACCAATCCACTTATCACTGACTATAAAACCAACACCTGATAGTTTGTGAGCGGTTATAATGATTGTATTCACGTATTCCTCCACTGAGTTGCAATTTTCGAGACGTGTGGTTATCAATGTTCTGAGGAGACCAACCCTCCTAGTCAAACCAGAATCTTCGAAAACTTCTCTCAACTTGTCCCATACCTCCTTAGCTGTCTTTGCGCTTTGGACGTGTATGTAATTAATCGGATCGATGAGTAGAATAATCTTAGACTTAGCTTTTGTGATTTTCTTCTCATCCACTTCAATACCAGTTACACAATCCCAGAGCTCTTCATGTTCTAAATATGTTTGAACAGCAAATTGCCATGTATTATAATTTTCGCGACCCTTGAGCCTTTCTATCGACAGCGAACTCCCCAATCCACTTGATGAAGTCATTTGTAGAAAAAGCCTTTTTTTGAAAATTACCTTCAGACTGACTTGACAACTTGTCAAAAAATATTTGGAACTTTTTATGAAATTCTTATTTCACCTACAGTCCGGAAACTTTTATAATCTTATTGTTCAGCACGTTCTGGGCCCATAACCTGATGGAATGGATCAACTGAAAGTAACTTTGGGTGTCCAGAAATAAGAAAGATAACTTGAGGAACAGTTTGACAAGTATCTGATTTATATTGACAACAACATAACAACATCAATATAATATAAATATATATACAGGGTGTTCTTCATTCTAATATATGCACAGTCAAACTTGCCTTTTTTGACACTTTATGGCTATTCATAAAGCTATGAAGTGCCCCATTTATTTGTCTTCCTGCCAACACCCTTCGCTCAATGTCACTGTCATACTTTCCATCTTTCGTAAACTTTGAACCCAGGTACACAAATTCATTTACTAGTTCCACTCTTTCTCCCTCAATCGAAACTCCACAGTTTGTCATACTTTCTTCGTTTTCAAAAACCATTACTTTCGTATTGCTTACATTTATTTTCATCCCTTTGATTTTCAGGGCATTAATCATAGCATTAACCATCGTCTGCAACTCCTCTTTAGATGACGCTAACATGACTTGATCATTGGCGTAAAGAAGGCATTTGACGATTAAATTATTCATTTTCAATCCATACGCCAACAGCCATGGCGAAGCCACACATCCCTGTCTCACACCTTTTTCGATGTTAAATCAGTCCATGCAAGCTCCGTTTATCCTGACACAAGCAGTGGAATTCTCGTAAAGTGCATCCAAATGGTTTTTAAAACGGTTTTATAAAATTTTAAATACTTATTCTTTCTTTTATCTATTTTATTTAGTTCTCCAATGTTACATCCGTTTATTATCTCGGCCAACAAGTTAAATGATCATGAACATAGTCAAGTGAGAATATTAAAATGCCTCCAGTCATCATATCAAACATTACGATTAAATTTAACATACCTCACTCTGTCAGTACTTTAATATTAGTTTACCACTAAAGGAGATCTTCTAATAAAGTGTGATCCTCTTTAAGTTGTTTATCATTTTCTAGACAAATGTTATTACCTTTTAAAAGATTTTTGTGTTTGTAATTTTTGAAATTAAATAAATAAAATTACACTAAAAAAAATATTACTGTACAAAAAAATATATATGTCATACATAAAATGAGCTTGTATAAAACAACAGCATGAGTATTCATTGTCGAAATTAATTGGAGAAATATAATCCTTTTTTTGTTAAATCCGGTTCCTAGTCCATCCCTTTTGGTACATAATTAAACTGGTTTGAGCATAATCCAGCCAGTGTTGGACCTAATCAGTTTACCCCAAGAAATACGAAGATTTAACATTCTGGTTATTAGTTATTAATAAATATAAATATATTTTATTTTTTGTAGAGTTAATAATTTATTTTATTTATTTACAATAAAAAAATATATATTTAAAGTAATTATGCACCAATTGTAAGAAAAACTTTATTTGTCTACAAAGTTTACCAGTTGCTATAAGATAATCATCTTTTTCTTAAGACGCCGTCTCCCTCCGGAGGTTGGCAATCCAACTGACAATAATGGTGTGCGAATCTGCACCTCTAAATATTTCTATTGATGTTTTTTCAAACCATTGAGCCATGAATTTTGTCGCCTTCTTACCGATCTTTTGCCCTTAATTTTTCCCTAAATGATGATCCCATAACGCTCTCCTCTTATTATGTGTCCTATGTATTGTAGCTTAAGCTCTTTGTTGCTAACATATGCCTTTATCCATTCGACTGAGTATCTCCTCATTAGTGACTTTATCTAACCAGGACACGCGCAGCATACGATGATACATATCTCGAAGGCATTGATTCGGTTCTACATTGATTGGTGAAAAGTCAACTTAACTATTGACGACGTACAAGGCTCAAATCCGACCTCTACTGGAGTATTGCTCGCAAATTTGGGATTTAGCACCAAGGCATTCTCTTTGTTTTCCAGATTCCATTCAGAAAAGGGCCATTAGGTTGATAAACAGCTCAACTCTCACAGATAACCTTCACGCACTAGAACAGACATTACTCTACAGATATTTCCATGGCAGATGCTCCAGAGAAATAAAAACTATTGTACCACCACTGGCCACATTCGGCCGAAGAACTCGGCACGCTAATCAGTATTACCCATTTACTCTCAAGATTGACACTACAAGGACCAATCTTCATCAAGAATTCTTTTTTACAGGGCTGCTACAGAATGGAACAAGCTTTCAAAATCAGTTTTTCTAGAGAACTATGACCTGCAACTTTTTAAAAAGCGGGTCCACAATCCTTTCCTTTCTATAATCCCTTGCCCTTCCAATAGTCGCAGTGCGAGCCGTCCACGGTCCAAAAAAAATTATATGCCCCAATAGGTCATTATCTCTAAAGTCTTCTTCCATTTTGGCAAAAAGGTCGTTCTTATATTTTCTTTTCTTGTTTCTGCAAATTTTGTCCGCTATTTTTCTAGCCTCCTCGAATTTTGTTCTTTCTCTGGTTCTGGATGCAATTGGATTTCTTGAGTTAATTTTTGAGTCTTTCGTTTAAAGTTTTTTTTTACTTCTGCTAACTTTAATTTCTCAATGTTCAGTTTTTTTCTTTTTTCTCGGTTTTCGTTGTTTCTATACATTCTGCATCTAAATTTAATTTGTACAAGATGGTGATCAGATCTAAAGCATGTTCCCCTTCTTGATTTAACATCTAATATGCTGCTAGCTGCAATATCTATGTGACTTTATGGATATTCCTATAAGGGAAGCACATAAAGCTTATAACCATATTTTTAATAGTGGCAAAGTTAATTGGAAATTCTCCATTTTCATTAGTTTTATCATGCAGTAAGTGTCCTCCTATTGTTTCCAGGAACTGGTCTTCCTTGCCAATTTTGGCATTTATATAACCCATAATGATTTTAATATCATTTTTTGGTGAGTTATCATAAGCTTTCTTTATTAGCTGATAGAATTATTTCTTCGTCTCTTCCTCCTGTTTCTCTGTTAGGTTAAAGAAGCGGGTGCGTATACGTAGTTTGCATATTCTTTCATTAACTGCTTGGAAATTTATGACATTGGTTTTTGCTTTATTGTCTACTAAAAAAGCCACTCCAAACTCTTTGTTACCTCTTTCTTCTCCACTGAAAAATATTGTGTGAGTTTTCGTGTCTCTGATCCCTTTTCCTAACTATTTTGGTTTCTGAATTGCTGTAACCATTGATATTATTTTTTTCCCTTTTAATATTTCTGTTAAAGCACCTGGTTTATTTAGCGTCCGAACATTCTAAGTTCCAAATGAGTAGTCAATATTTCTTTGCGCGAGTCGTCTCCGAAAAATCCGTCCTGTGTTCCGGGGCAATTTTTTAGGTATCCGAACTGGGTTTTTTTACAGGAATAGGTAGTTAGCCCATTGCATAACCATTTTCCTTTAACTGGGCTTGGAACTGGCAATGATAACTCCTGAGTTGCTCAATTTACCCAGTCACCTCCGAAGGCGGAGTTGGCGATGTTGAATCCAATTAGGAAGCTTCGTAGCTATGTATACTTAATCATAAATAGCGATAAACTTGATCAAAATATGCAACAAGGTAAACTGTACGTACAGTAATAAAATACACTCACTAAATATTGTTTAGTTACGCCATTTTATAATGGTAATCAAATAAGTTGAAGGGAACAGTCGTCCTTCAACGAATCTTTGAACAATAGAATTTTAGGCAACTGGTGCCGGCTACGGTTGTGAACGGACTACCGCGGTTGAGGTTTTACGCATAAATAATTCTTACCGATTAGGGCGCCTCACTTCCTATAAATTCGTACAATTTCTTTGAAAAAGGGTACTTTTTGTTATTTTTTTACGACTTCCACTGTTTTTGAGAAAAATACAAAAAATTATTGTTAGAAACTTACGACATTTTAACATATAGGGAGGGGTATAGATGTTAACAACTAATTATAAATAAACAAAAAAGAAAATCCAAGTAAAAAATTTAAAAAAGACGCCCCTGTACCTGAAATGAGGCGAGCTCCTCAAGACATTAAAACTCACGTGCTACGCGACAGTCGATTACTTTATCTAGATATATTACGTTTTTCGTGCTGCAATATGGCGAGGAAAAATAGGCGATGTAATTATGTAATATTTCACGAGTTTAGGAACTCTTCGGAAAGATTTTTAATGCACCAGCTCGTTTGACTGGTGCTGCACCGCGACTCCGCCTCGTAAGGGACATGAAATTTTATGAGAGCTTATTTGAGGTGCTGACTGTAATTTCCTCATAGAAAGACAATAAAATCGTAAGGAGAAGGAAATTCGAATTTTAAAGCCAAGAATATTTTGACACGAGGCGTAGTTATTTTAAACTTCAAAGCAATTTTCGTCACAAAAGTTTTATGTTGCTACACATTTTGTTCCTTTATTGTTTATTTGCGAAAATTTGTATTTTCTTTAAAATTTATATGCTAGTATGTAAAACGAAATTTCCTATAGAATTGAACCAACTTAAAATACTATGAAGCAAGTGAACAGAGTTTTAAAAAAAATCTTTGATTGTAGCTATAAATATATCAGCATAAAGCTTAAATTGCAGACGATGGTTAATAATATGCATGATGCCCTGAAAATGAAAGGGATGCAAATAAATGTAAGCAAAATAAAAGTAATGGTTTTTAAAGAAAAAAAAGCATGACAAACTATAAAGTTTCGATTAAGGAAGAAAGAGTGGAACAAGTAAATTAATTTGTGTACTTGGGTTCAAAGTTTACGAGAGATGGAAAGTATGACAGTGACATTGAGCGAAAATAGATGAATGGGGCACTGCATAGCTTTATGAACAGCCCAAAGGTGTCAAAAAAGGCACGTCTGGCTGTGCATAAAAGTATGTTTGGGTTTGGCAAAAGAAATATAAAAATAGCATTAAGGCTGCGAAGATGAGTAGTCTGAGAAGTAAAGCCAGACTGACTCGGCTGGATAAAGTAAAAAATAATAAGATAACCGAACGCTGTGGTGTAAAAGAAGATGTGGTTACAAAGATAAATAAAGATATGCTTAGATAATTTGGACACGTAAAAAGGATGGATAAAGGAAGATTGACGAAACAAATTTATAAGGCGAGTGTGAATGGACAAATCGGTAGAGGTCGACCTCGGCGAACATATCTCGATCAGATCAACATTGTTTTGAAAAAAGGCCAGCTAAAGAGTACCAACAACTGACGAGCATGTATGAGAGCACTGATGAAAGTGGAGAAATGAAAATATGTGAGTAAATACCGTAGCAAATAAAAGAAAGTGGTCTCTGTCTACCTGTTTGGGAAAAAGGCGTGACTAAATGTATGTATGCAATATTTTTCAGAATTATGCTGAGTATGCAACAAAGGCACCAATCAAGAGTTTCCTGGACAAATGAAGAGCAGAAAACAGCTCTATCAATCTATTATAAAAGTGCTTTATGCTACAGTAATCTGAGAAGAGAAGTCAATATTCTTCATGACATGTTAACCATAAAAAGATGGTTAAGTAATTTATTTGTTCACCAGGCTTTAACAAAAAAATAATTGCTAATCTGGCTTTTAAAGCAGATACCATGACATTCTTTGAAAGACAATGTATCGTCATGTTTAATGAGATAAGTATTAAAAGGAAGTTGGATTCAGTTGAAGGATTGATTAATTTAGGGCACCTGGGACGAAAAGCAGTTCCTGCAAGTCAAGCACTCGTTATCATGGTTAGCGGAATTTATTTCCCTTGGAAAATTCCTCTCTGTTATTTTGTTTCCAATAATGGTGTAACTTGTCAGGAATTAAAACTAATTATAATATTATCCTGTTTAAAGAAGCTTGTTAGCATAAGACTTGTGCCATTTGGTGTAGTGTGTGATGTTTCAAGCATTAACCAGCAATTGTATGATAGCTTAAATGTTAGTGTGTCGATACACCATATTTTTATCCGAAGGTTAAAAAATATTCTGCTCTGTATGATGTACCCCATCTTTTAAATCATTTGTTACTATATGTTTAAATCTGACCATTTGCCGCCAATTTCGTAATTCAAGTTAATTTCCTGTAGATTCGCTCTTATCAAAAGTAGAATCATTCGTTTAAAGTAAAACAGAAGCATGTATTGGCCTATTTACTTTAATTCTTCTTCTTCTTCTTATCACTTCCTTTCCTGCCGAAGGTTGGCGATCCAAACGGCAATTGTAGCTCTGAAAACTGCAGCACGAAGGATTTCTGCAGACGAGTGGTCGAACCATCTCCTCAAATCTTTTAGCCATGAGTTCTGGCGTCTTCCTACTGATCTTTTCCCCTGTATTTTGCTGTTCATTATGAGGCGTAATATTTCGTATGTAGGACCTCTCATCACATGACCCACGTATTGCATTTTTCTTTCTCTAATGGTGTTCAGTAGTTCTTTTTGTTTGTGCATACGCTGGAGTACTTCATCGTTGGTGATCCTTTGTACCCATGAAATTCGCAGCATCTGTCTATACACATACATTTTGAAGGCTTCTCTTTTTAGGCTGTGAATTCAATCATCCACACAAAATCCTAATTTTTAAAAAATCTCGATATATTCGTTTAATACTCTGATCCTTGTTTAGTTTTCCCACCAAATCTTAGCTTTTAAAGTTAAACCATTTCTGAGCGTAACTTGAATAAAAAATACACGACATCGAACGCCCACTTAGCTACAAGAATTTTATTTAAAATTAGATTAAAATAATTTTTGTTCTCTCAAACAAAAAACGAGAGTTTTTATGGCAGTGATGAATAACATTTTTTTGTATAAAATTCCAAATCCCGTGCACTAAAATTATCCTGTTTCAATTATACTGTTTCGTTGAAAAACGTTAATCCGTTATTAAGCTGGAAAACAAACATTTAAAATTAATTAAAGTTAAATATTAGTCCCAGTTAGAACATCTCAATTAATGATAATACGGAAAACCTACACAAAACGAAAATCAAGAAAGACTTGATAGAAATCTTAACTGATTCGAGGGGTTACATTTGTTTATTTTCTAAAGATATTGCGTTTATTTAAACATCTTTTAAAAAGAACATCCCTTTGCATCTACTAAATAAGTCTTGTGTTCACTTAATTGTTGACATATGATTACAGTTTTTAAAAAAAGTGTATATTTATATATATATATATATATATATATATATATATATATATATATATATATATATATATATATATATATATATATATATATATATATATATATATATATATATATTTTACTAACAGCAATTTTAATCAGTGTGTACCAATATGTTGTGCAAGATATACAGTGTGGAACAGCCAAATGGAATAAATTCGATAACGAATACATGAGAGTGTGTTGGGCAAAACGCTTGGACACGTCGATTTGTATTTTTAGATGCGTATTTTTTTCAAAAAAAAAATAACTATATAGGGTGTGTCATGTGACAGTGGCCGATACCAACTTTCTTATTTTAAATACAACTCCCTGTTTATTATTACTTTTTTGGATTTTTTAAAAAATTCTAGACATAATTCATGTACAATGTCCCATACCTATCTTCAACTGTTTCGGAAATATTAAGTGTTTTCAGATGTATTACAAAAATTAACATTAAAAAAAGAAAATTATTTTATTTCACAAATAATGTAAAAAAAAACTAAAAAACATTAATTTCAATGTAAGACATGTTCAAAATGTTCGCCGCGAACGTCTTGGCAACATGCTAATCTGGTATAGAAATGTCTTCTAACGTTACTCAACATCTCTGGCGTGACTGATCTAAAGAAAATTATTTTAATTCACAAATTCGCTACATTACACTTATTACTTATTTCCCATTTAGCTCTTAATATTAAGAAAATAAGCAAAAACCATTAATGCGTTCCTTTTTACTGATATGGAATAAAAAAATACAAAAACAGTTTTTTTTATTTTCGTATAAAACTCATAGCCTTAGCAACTTGTTGTCTGTCTACATGACAGTAGTGATCAGTGTCAGTGCTATTGTCATTTGAATTTCGTTAACTGTACGTAATAACATCAGAAAAATGGTTCATTTAACAGAAATGCACAAAATAAACATTCTACAAATGATTGCTTATGGAGATAACATACGGACACAAATGGAAGTTTCTCGCTTATTTCACGAAAAATTTCCAAATTTGCCGCCTATATCACAAGGAATAATTAGCAAAATAGAAAAACCGTTTCGCGAGCTTGGTCATGTAAGACAGAAAAAAAAAGTAGTTGCCAATGAACTAAGTGATGATGCGAAATTGGATGTTATGCTTGAGTTGTAAGAAAACCCACATAATTCTGGTCGAAAAGCAGCCTCACTGTTCAACATTAGCCACACATCAATTTTTCGAATATTAAAGGAAAGTAAAATGCATCCCTATAAAATGATGCCAACTCAGGAGCTCATGGAAGACGATTTCGACAGGAAAACCTATTTTTGTGAACAAATGATGGAAATGTTAGATAACAATGTGATCCAATTAGAAGATGTTTTGTTTTCTGATGAGAGCACATTTACACTCCACGGTCATGTTAATCGTCAAAATTGCCGTTATTGGTCTAATGAGAATTCTCTCTGGATGAGAGATCCTGAAATATCCTGAAAAAGTTAATGTTTGGACAGGAATTGTTGGAAATCATATCGTAGGTCCCTTTTTCATTGATGGCAACTTGAATGGAGATAAAAATTTAGAACTGCTCCAAAATAATGTCGTGCCAACTTTGACAAAATTATATCCTGATCCAGCAAACCCACAAGTTCCTGCCAATATACTATGGTTTCAGCAAGATGGAGCACCGCCCCATTACCAAATCAATGTCCGGCAGTACCTGAACCAACATTTTCATAATCGGTGGCTAGGGAGGCGCGGGTCGATAGAATGGCCAGCACGATCTCCTGATCTGACGCCATTAGACTTCTTTTTGTGTGGATATGTCAAAAGTATTGTATACAAAACTAAACCACTAAACTAACATGACTTAAAAATACGAATCACGCTTGCGATTAGATCAGTCACGCCAGAGATGTTGAGTAACGTTAGAATACATTTCTATACCAGATTAGCATGTTGCCAAGACGTTCGCGGCGAATATTTTGAACATCTCTTACATTGAAATTAATGTTTTTATTTTTTTTTTACATTATTTGTGAAATAAAATAATTTTCTTTTTTAATGTTAATTTTTGTAATACATCTGAAAACACTTAATATTTCCGAAACAGTTGAAGATAGGTACATTGTACATGAATTATGTCTAGAATTTTTTAAAAAATCCAAAAAAGAAATAATATACAGGGAGTTGTTTTTAAAATAAGAATGTTGGTATTGGCCACTGTCACATGACACACCCAATATAATTATTTTTCTTTGAAAAAAATGCGCATCAGGCAGCTGATTCTCGACGGTTTCGCGGCCATCTTTAAATGCTTTGACTCCATCAAGAAAGATTGGTGAAACTGGTATGGTAAAAGACCTTTAGGCCGCCTATGCATGCGATGGAGAGACAAAATCTAAAACGACCTGCTAAAAATAAACGTTCCTTTCGACACAGACCTGAAGGAAGATCGAATCTATTGAAAGAAAGTAGTAGTCAGCCAAACCCACCCTGGGTTGTAGCGCTAACCGAAAAAGAAGAAAGCAAGCAAGAAAGCAAATCTCCAGCAGACCAAAGTTGTCGAAATCGATATTGTCTGTCATGAATTTCTTCAGATATTTGATGAGTTCTATGTTAATCGCTTTTTCCATAACTTTGGATACGACTGAGAGCAATGCAATAGGGCGATAATTCGCAGAAATAGTCTTCTTTCGTAGTATATAAAATAAAGTACAGCTGGGTATCCTTCTTAAAAAAACCATAAAAATATCCCAAAAATATTTTAGTTTTGATACTTTTTATTGCAATATTTTGTTGAATTAGTTTCTTACTAAATTGTTTTATTGCGGTAGGTTTAGACCTAGGATGCCACCCACATGGATGTCAACGAAGCTACGTTCACAGGACGAAAGAGATAATAGCAAAGCACAATAAAGGGGAAAAATAAATGTTTCTAAAAAGCAAGGGAGGACACGAAAAAACACTTTACTTTCGGTAATGATAAGTGAAAAAACATCCTGTTGACCGTGAATTCGTTATTCTTATGCTAAGTTTATGGCAATTTACTTTTGATGATTATTTTTAATTTAATACTGACTTTTACTTGTACAGTTACGGCATCCTAATTAATTGATTATATTATTGTGTAATTATTTTTATTTGTGATCCTAAATAAAAAAATGAGTGGTAATGGCAAAAACAGTTAAAATTTATCCCAACCATTTCGACACACATGGTGGCCAACTGAAAACAAAACAGAGCCATTTGCAGAAACCTCGTTAAAATTTTAGAAAAACGCTCAGACCCGTCGATTTTTGAATAAAAGGGGACACTTTTTTTCCGGTATTTTTTGTTCCACTACTTTTAACCACAAAATTTTTAAATGGCATTGGAAGTCGAATAAGATGTCTTTTTCTTACAATTCTTTATACAATAGTTTTTAAATTTTAAAATTCCGCCCATAACTTATTGAGAAATTAGATTTTAAATGTGAAACTTATCTGCAAACAAACAGGAACGGTAAAAATGTCGTTCATTCGAGTTAAGTACGCCAATAGTATAAATTTAGTACCCATTTTCTGCTTTGCATTGCTTTGTGACGATCGGCATGTCAGTAGAAAGTATGTACTATAGTATGAATGCAGTTTTTCCTCGCACGGGACGGTAAATCTCCACAATTGCCGCTATTGGTCCGATTCAAACCCAAGAGTTTTTCACGAGGTGCATTCACAGCAACCGTAGAAATTAAATGTATGGGCTGGCATTTGCGGTGACCGACTGATGGGTCCTTTTTTCTACCAGGCAATTTGACTGGCGAAATGTATTTGCCATTACTGGAAGACGCTATTGACCCTGACTTGACTGATATATTTAAAAATAATTTACAGTATGACGAAGATAATTTTTATTTTCAACAGGATGATGCTCCTCTGCATTATGCTGCGATTGTTCATTAGTATTTAGACCAACGTTTTTCACGGCATTGGATTGGGAGAAGAGGCAGCATTAAATGGCCTTTACGATCGCCAGATTTATCGCCCCACCATTTTTGTGTGTGCTGACATCTGAAAAGTTTAATTTATAAAACGCAACCAGTGTCGCTGAAAGATTTTCGTCAAAGAATCATTTACGAGTGCCGTTGAATTACTCCGGAAATTTTTCGGAATGTGCTTGAACGTTTAGAACAAAATCTTTATTATTGTATGGAAGCGGGCGGTCATCCTAATGCAATGTTATTCTTACCCTCGCTTGGGGTTAAAAGTAGTGGATTCAAAAATATCGAAAAAGAGTGTCCCCCTTTAATAAAAAATCGACGGATCTGAGCGTTTTTTTAAAATGTTGACGTGGTTTCTGCAAATGGCTATGTTTTGTTTTTGTTTGGCCACCCCGTATGTATTAGAATATTTAGAGGAAAAAAGACAAGATTAAGTTACGCCAAATGTGACGTAGAATTGGAATTTTTTTATATCTCTATTTAAGTATTTCATTCACCCTAAAGAAACAAAGAGCAGAAAAAACCTACATAAATATATATTTAAAATTTAATTTTTGTAAAAATAAATCCTTATGTATTCATAAAGTTTTTATACCATATGTAAAACTTTATACCCTTATTATAATTTTTTTAAATATTTCTATTCAAAAAAGTTAAAATAAAATCAAGTTTAAATTAAAGTTCTTTAGATCTTGAGATCCGAACAAAGTTGATATTTCCTTGTCGTTTTAACTTTTGGCAACTTCTTTATCAGTATAATTTACTTTTTAAATTTTTTCAACTCGAAAACATTCGTAAGTTTTTTACAGATGTCACATAAAGTCGTTATTCGTATGACCCCACCTTGGCCTATTTATATTTAGTTTTTCAACTTTCTTGACATATGTATTTACAGTTTTTTAAAAACCACCAAAATGTATTTTTTTTTGGTCGTTACTTATTTTATTTATTTACATTTTGGTCCCGTAAATAAAAACCCTAAAAGGGTAATTTTTAAACAATCGGGATAAACACGCGTAAAACCATTTTATTTTAAATTTCTTTTTGTACTTTGCGGAATTTTACAAATGCTAACACCACATATTTTATAAATAAATCAGCTTTTTAAAATTTTCGACTACAAAGACTCCCTTTTTTTTATACCAAAACACTAAAATATTTTTTCAATTTTTTTGAGGTTAATTGCCAACAAGTGTTTTTATTATGACTAATAGGTACCTCTAATTGGAGAGGGAGATAGTTGCTCCGAGCGTTGTTTCGCTCTCTCTCTCTCTCTTTCTAATGGTTGCGCTGATCGGTGGGAATACTCTATTACCGGCTGACGCCCCAGGCCCCTACTCGCCTCTCTTCTGCTCAGCCTGCGGAGGTCGGCGGTGCCTGCGGGCACGCGCGACCTTGGGTCCGCCCATTAGAGAGAGAGCGAAACAACGCTCGAGGCAACTATCTCTCTCATTTAAAGCCAACTCCACGCCCCTCTCACATGATACCCAACCTAACGTAACCCTACATCTACGTTGTATATGATTTATTCTGCACCTACTCACAGTTTTTAAAAATAAATATATTTGTTTGATAACCGCAATATTAATTCAAATAAAAGATACAGTTTTAAAATACAATTTTTAGTTTAAATATTTATATTTGCGCCGAAGTAAAACACTAGAAGCATAAAAATGCAACTGATTAAATTTAAAAGATCTTTCAATTTAGTACGCCGTTTGCAATTCCGTAAGAAGATAAATAGAGTGGCGAGCTGGGGAATCCCAGAACTTTTTCTGCGTTTTTCAGTCAACCGTAATGACCAAGTCGTTTGGATTGCATAAAAGGACACAATGTTAATGAAAACGTCCTCTGCATTAATTCGTTGCAAGTGTTTTGCCATTGTGGCGTAGGTTAAATCGATATTTGTAACCGCAACAAAACAATTTTCAGTTGTAATAAAGTTAGAAGTCGTTTTTAAAATTAAAGCAAACGATGATGGTTTTGAAATTGTTTATTCAATCAACGTGGTAAACTTTTATACTAATAACTGGTTACGATAACGCATTTTAAGTCTATAAACAGACCGTGGCACTAATTTTGGAAAAGTTTTAGTGCTGTGTTAAGCTTTTTTATACACCTATGTTAAGCTTGCCCTCCCCCACTTAGCAAAAATAAAAAACAAGCATGAGCTATTTATGATCTTTCATGTTCCACCGAATAAAATTTTTAAGGTTGTTGTACTGGGAAGAAATTTAATACTTTTTGTGCAGGGGCTGAGTCAACGTTGACTTAGCCCCTCATACCATTTAAAAATTAATATGTTGAATTAGGAGCTATTTACGAGCTTTTAAACTAATACAATCTTAATGTTTAAGCTTGGACCCTTATTCCAAAAATAACCACTAATCAATGAAAATAAAGTAAAAAACTAAAAAAATTAAATATCAGTGGTTTGGGTGCGACCCGAGAGGTCTGCACGACTAACTTCCCAGTAGAAAAAATGAAAAATACCATATGTTTTGTTGTTAAAATTATTATTATTAAAATAATTACAAAAAAACGATTTTTATTTGTTTATATCAATTAAATTTTTTTAATTATTAAGATCAATAATTATATGTTAGTAACAATATTTAATTGTTATAAACAATGCTTAAATATTACTAACAATAATTTTTCACTGTTGTAGCGTCTTCAATGCTATAGTTTAAAAGTTTAAAATTCTCCGAGTCCTGTTTTTGTTTTCTAAAACTACCTCTTTTTAAGAAATATTGTCATCATATTTTTAATAAAAAAATTCCCAAGATGCAATAATCATATTATTTAATAAATATTAAAATTCTGTATTAAACATATTATAATTTATGAATTACAAAATTCAGGTAGGTACCATTTTTTAATTCTCCATAAAAGTACCATTTTTTAATTCTCCATAAAAAACAGTTTTATCGATTTTGCTGAAAATCTAATCAGTTGTAAGTTGCGTTATTATGCGTCGAATGCAATTGGTCCACGTCGATATCATTTTTGTTCTTGAAATAATTGAAAAAAAAATAATTCCAAACGCGCGCGCGCGCCCACACACACACACACACACACACACATACACACACACACACACACACACAAACACACACACGCAGACGTCCACTTAAAAGCTATTGAATTGGACTCTGGGGACCTTGAAAGATATGTCAAAATTCGGGATTCGCAAAATTACTATAACTTTCCAATAGGAAGTTAATAATACATTGCATTGCAAATGTAGCTAATAAATGTTAATAAGAAACTTCGAAAACACGGGAATTACAATTATGAAATTGCAAACCTTACACAAAACACCACAACACATCTCTCAGGTACAAGAAAGAACTGTACTTAAAAATAAATATATTTAATAAATGTTTACGGTAGAATTGAGAGCTTATTAAGAGCCTTGAAATTAAAACAATTTTATATTTTAAGATCATTTTATAAACCTTCATACTTCATCTCTAACCGATGCAAGTGAAAAAAAATTATTTAAAAAATTTAAAATACTTCGTACTGCAAAATTATTGTTAAGAGATTGTTATTGACATTTATATGTTCATCATTCTCCAGCTATTTGCATCCGCTGTTGGACATGGGCCTCCATAAGTTTATTCCAAGTTTCTTGGTCCTGTGCCGCTGCAATCCAGTTGGTGTTGATCTTTTTTAAATCATCTGTCTATCTAGTGAGTGGTCTTACGGGGTTTCGTTTGTTTGACCACGGCCTTCATTGCGACTCTGAGATCTTTTCAATTATGTCTTCTACTTTTGTTCTTCTACGAATCTCCTCATTTCTTACTCTGTCTCTGAGTGATATTCCCAGCATAGATCTTTCCATCTTTGTTTGTGTGGCACCAAATTTCATTGCTGAAGCCTTAGTGAGCGTTAGGGTTTCTGCCCCATATGTGAGAACCGGTAGGACTGGTCATAGAAATCAAAATTCTATAAAACCATAATTAAATCTCGATCAAGATCACCACATCAAGTTTATTTTTTATTAGTAATGACCACGATCAACACCTTTTACCAACAATGAAAAAATACGTAAATAGCAATATTTCAAAAAACCAACAGTTTTTTTATTCTTACTTTTTTTTATTAATATTTTCACATTAGATCTTAAACCTTAAATATAAAAAGATTTTACTTATTTAAACAACGATTTATTACTATTAGAAACAATTTAAAAAACTTTATATTTTTTCCGAGATGTATTTTGAGAACACGTTTAAGAATTTTAGATCATCTTTATTTCAATATTTTGCAATTTTTGGTACATAATAGATTTCTCTTTTTTTTGGTACCAGTGTTAATAGTCTGCTGGTATGTGTACAAATTTAAATCATCCCTATCGGGCTATTTCCAGTTCTTTATATATTTTTGCATTGACTTAATGAAAACATTTTCTTTGTTTAGAGACTTTATTTGACTTGGTACAAAATATTTTATATAAATAAATATTTATTCTCAAAAAATGTTTGTTTCTATCTTACAATCACATAGTTTATCTTTACAAGAAGCTTTATTGTCATGGATGGAACAGCTGAATTTTCAAGAATCAGACTCAACAAATATTTTTCTCTTTACTCAATCTATTTTTTTTCTCTTTCTTCCTATGTTTTTTAAATTAGAGCCATTTTTGGGGGCAACTTATTTGTCTAATGTTAAAAGGTCAATTTCATTTTTTTTGTGTGTGTCAGTTAGTATTCTAAATTAACCTTTTTATATACCCTTTTGTGTTGCCTGTCGTGGTGCAGCTTTTGGGTGTGGACGAATCATTTTAGGAGTGATAGTTCCAGCAGCAGCCTGTGATGAGGGTTGTGAAGGCTAATGATCAATTTAAGTGATAGTTTGTTTCTTGGAGCTTTGAACAATCAGCTTACGCTGATAGTTTTTAGGCTTGGGTAGAACATTCTTGGGTCGACAAATTATTAGCCTGTGTTGAACATTCTTAAGGCAGCAGATCAACCTAGGCCGGGGCTTCTTGGAATTGTTCAGCCTATGCATAAGGTAAAACAATTAAATGAACAGATTGCTAGGAGGTTTCTGGAGGTATTGGACTGTCTGAAAAATTTGGTTTACAAGAAACAACCAACATAATGTACCATTGCCAGTGTCCGATGAAAAAAATTTCTTTTTGCAAGCTATAAAGAAAAACTCAAAATTGCGCACTAATCACCTGTACCATCTGTTAGCTACATAAACTAAAATTAAAATGTAAATAAAAGTTTTTTTAAATGCATATTGTTTTAAATAAATGGGCAATAAGTAAAGTCCCAAAAACGTATATTTTTAAACAAGACATTTCAACCTTTTTTATCTGAACTGATACAGCGCCGGCAAATCACAACTAACTTAACATTAGAGTTGACAAAGGATGCTTCGACTGCCTTAGACAATAGTGTTCTAATAATAACAATTGTTCTAAGTACAACATTGTCTAACGCACAACAGATTAAAAATGATAAATATATTTGAAAAAAACATTAATAAATTTGCGTGGATGAAAATCTTATCCAAAACAATCTAAACAGAACAAAACTGCGTCGTTATAATAACACTTTTTTTTATAGTTAAAAATCATTAATAAAGAATATTAAATGTTACTTATTCCCTTCTTCTCAAGTAATAAAAAAAAACTTATTTCCCCAAACTAAACTTCGGACTTTTACGAATCCCGATATCGAATGTAAAAACTTCCAGTCACTCGAATCACGCTACGTAATCTGTTGAATCTTGTGTCTCGAGCAATTTATATTAAGGGCAAGTACCTTAAACTCAAATCTTCTGGGGGTCTTATGGCATCACGAGTGGTTGCCTAATGACTGTGGGATTTCCACAGAAAGCATTGGTCTTTCGAGTGGTATTGATCTTTGTGATACTGTACAGGATGAAAATAACAATCGAAAGGGACAATAGAAAATCTAAAATTACCATATTTACGCGATAATAAATGGAGCTTGTCAGCGGTTAACAGCAGAAAAATTATTGATTTTAACTACAAAAAAATAAATAATTTAAAAAAAGCATTGTTGATTACTTAAACATGACATACAGTGTAAAACAGCGAAATGAAAACAATTCAATTTTTAAAAATCTCGAAAAACAACTCATTCATTTATTGAAACCAGAATTAATTACACAATTTACAAATTCTTTAAACCCGCAGAGATAAACATGGTTATATGTTCGCAGTCTGGTAACCTAAAACTGGTAACAAATAATTTTCTTTTAATAAATAATCAATTCCCAATTTGAATTAAAATTCGCCATCATATATTTTTATGATAGCTCATGTAACATTCCTAATACATACACATTATTACCAACAACGCTATACCAGTACAAAAATGTATAAAACTGGTTTTTAAAGTACCAGTTCATTTCGCTGCATGTTAACCCATACTATAGGTTTATGTGGATCGATTATACATCAGAAAACAACTACACTCTTGGCTATATGCCTACGACGAGCATTAAATTACATCTGATACATATGCATAATCTCATTTCGGGTAATATGCAGATGCTTATAAAGTAAAAGTAAGAATTATTAAATTTATCCATTCGAAGTGACCATCTATGGACTGGTTTCGGGGAGTTGCCCCTGATCAGCATAGGGTAGGTCTTGACAAACTCATGTTTGCCCTTCAAAAAAGACAAGTCAACAATTCCAACTCTTACCAAGTATACATGAAGGACTACACGAAAAGCGCTAGTCACGACATCTATACTTTTTAACAAGCACCACCCAGTAAATAGCTTCTGAATCTATATCCGTACATTTATTTTACTTCTTTTTGTTTTTTAATTTATATTCGTTAATTTTTTATATCTACTAGTTCAATAAATAACCTTACAGCATTGCAACATTTATTTTTCTTACTTAGAATTAAAAAATGTGACAGATTAATTTGACAATATTTGAGTAATACCTACAATAAAATATGAGTGACAGTTACAGGACATGAAAGTAAGTAGCCTTTTGTAAATAACGTTAAATTATGTAGTGTTTCAAGTCAATTTTACCTAAATTTATTATCTGTATTTTATGTGGGTCACAGAAAACAGTCCCTCTTCCTTATATATGGCGGTATACATTAGAATTTAAAAGAATTATGAAACACGTCGATTTTTGTTCCAAAAGGGACAACACATTTTTACGATACAGATATTTGTCATTTGTCAACCCCTTCCCTTCCACTTCCCCAAACCCTTATTTTAAAATAAGGAATGTACCATGTGTGGCACATCATAACATAGTCATTTAGATAGATTATTAAGGCATATGGTCATCCATGATATTTTCAAAACAAGTCTTAATTAATTTAAAGTGCGACACCTTAAAAATAAAACGTTACGTTACGAAAAGTTGCCAGCGTACGTTTTGTTCGAAATAATTAAAATCGGTCTGTGGATAATTGGAGAAAAGTTTTATTTACAGATACAACTAGGGTTAGGTTAGATTAGATTAGATTAGATAAGTATGGGGCTTATGTGCTTACAGTAGCCTCTTTACAACCCGCAGGGTTTATCGATAACAGTTCTGCCGTTCTTTTATGGCACGGTCCTTTGATGTACCTATTATTTCCCGTGTTTGTTTTCTGGTATGCTTTTCCAGTAGTTTTTGAGTTTTTCCGAACTTTTTCTTGCAAATTCGTCTAATTCCTCATTACCGCAACTTCCTGGCGTTCTGGAACCCGTATCAGTTTGACGTGATTATTCCACTTGCACAGGACTAAGGCTATCTAATACAGGATTCCTGTAGGCTCCGTTAGCTACGGTGCTCCCCCACCACCATGCATCCATCAGCATGGGTCGCTTAACACTTTTGTCGCTTTTTACCACAGGCAGACCATACCTGGGATCTATTCAATTTTCTCCGTATCCCCAGGGAATTCTCTTTGTATTTATTTGTTTTATTTTTGATAAGTGTTTATTGAACATATTTTTTGAGGAGAAACTCAGATTGTTTAAAAAACAAAAATCCGGCTTCCATAGAGTACTGGCAGTAAATGAGAAGGCTCTCTTGGCATCATATAAAGTGGCATACAAAGTAGCTAAATGCAAAAAACCGCACACTATTGCAGAGCAACTTATTTTACCCGCTTGCAAAGACATTGTAGAAATAATGTTTGGTGAAAATTTTACTTCACAACTTAACAATATTCCTCTGTCAAATGATACAATCTGTCGACGAATTAACGATATATCAGTTGATATGCAGCAGCAGCTTGAATCTGAGCTTACTGGAAACTTGTTTGCTATACAACTTGACGAAGCAACTGACTCTAGTAATGATTCTCATTTGATTTGCTACATTAGATTCTGTCAAAGTTCTAAAATATGTGAAGATTTATTGTTTTTTAAACAGATTGAAGGAAGAACTACAGCCACCGAGTTGTTTAAGATTACAAATGATTCTATTACTAAAATGAATTTGCAATGGAAAAATTGTGTTGCGATTTGCACCGATGGAGCTCAAGCCATGTCTGGTAAATACAACAGTTTACAAGCGCTAGTAAAAAAGGAATCCTCAGAAATTATCTGGACGCACTGCATGATACATCGGGAAGCGTTAGCATCAAAATCGCTAATCCCTGGACTAAACATGATTTTGACAGTAGTTATTGAAGTTGTTAACTTTATAAAAACCAGACCACTAAAAACAAGGATGTTCTCTGTTCTGTGTGAAGATATGGGAGCTGAGCATCAATCTTTGTTGTTTTATTCCTCATCCAGATGGTTGTCACGCGGTAAGACGGTTAAGCGTGTCTTTGAATTAAGAAGGGAAATAGCGATATTTTTAAGCGAGGAAGGTCACAAGCATTCAACAGATTTTTTCGACAAATTATTTTTACTGAAGATTTCTTATTTAGTAGATATTTTTGAAAAACTTAATATACTTAATCTTCAGCTGCAAGGAAAAGACGTAAATATATTTGATTTAAGTCAAAAGATTGATGCTTTTTGTAAGAAATTGCAGTTATAGCATAACAAATTGAAAGAAAACAGTTTGGAAATGTTTCCCACATTTTGCGATTTTGTGCAAGATTCCCCATTGGAAGATATTCATAAAGCTGTGATGCTAGAAACCATAGGAAGCCATTTAGAAAACTTAACTGAGAATTTCAAGCGATACTTCTTTGCAGAGAAAGATATCAAGTTGTCAGACTGGAGCTGGGTTTTAAATCCATTCGAAAATAGACCTGTCGGACTATCACTGCAAGAAGAAGAACAACTGATAGATATTTTAACAAATCCCTTACAAAAATCAAACTTTGTTAACAAATCTTTAACAAACTTCTGGACTGAACTTCCGAACGACTACTCCGTTATAAAAGCCAAAGCGCTTAGAATTCTGTTGCCTTTTCCAACGTCCTACTTTTGTGAAACTGGATTTTCTGCACGTGCTGTCGTGAAATCTAAATACAGAAATAAACTTCAAGTAGAAAATGAACTCAGAGTGGCCATCTCTAACATAGAACCAAATTAAGAGAAGTTGTGCGCCTTAAAACAAGCTTATGTTAGCCATTAGTCCTTAGAATGTTTCTTTGTCATCATTAAGTAAGTAAAATTTCAATAAAGATTTTTTAAAAATCTATCTGTAGCATTTTATCATTACCATTTTATTTTTAATCTGTACTGCGCCCCCCCCAATCATGTAAACACGCCCCCCTTAGGGGGCGCGCCCCACAGTTTGAGAAACGCTGTACTAATGTGATGTATTGCCATACGATAAATAAAAAAATGGACACAATGTGCTTTACGAAATAAAAAAGTTTTACCTAAACATGTTGAGCTAAAATCGTCGTACAAAGGGTCATTACCATTAAACAATGTCAAAATAACAAATGTAATAGCTTTTTTAGCTATCTTATTCAGGATTTCGCCTAGTTTTCTGTAGGATCTGTTAGCTACGTTGATCTCCCACCGCCATGCATCCAACAGCACGGGTCGCATAATACTTTGGATTGGGAGTCTTTAAGTCGCCTCTTACGACAGGCAGACCATACCTGGGATCTATTCTTTGTTTCCCGTATCCCCAGGGGATTAGTTTCTGGAGTGGTATATGCTTTAACTCTGGCACATAATTAGTTTATGTCCGTACGAGATTCATAAATGCAATCTTGAGAATATTGTAATAAAACACGTGATGCCTTTCGGTTCTTTTTTGGGACCCAACTTACTGTTTATACAAGACAACGCTTGACCTCATATATCTGGGGAGGTACTTGATTATCTTAATCAAGTTGGTATACTATTTATGGCCACCAAAAGCCCAGATCTGAAATCGATCGAGCATTTATATTATTAAAATGAATTTATCATAGCAATTTGAATGATTTAATATGTTGTTGCGTTAATTTTGTTAAAAAGTTTATAATAAAAAGAAACGTGAATGTGAAAGGCATGTAATATATTTTTGAAAAAATATAAAACGATTAAAATATTTTTATTTTGCAAACCAAAGCTAACATTTTAAACTTTGTTAAAACATCAATTACAACTAAGTATTTAATTCTGCACAAATGTTAATCACTGTAATATAACACACCGCCCATCCAGGCATTGAAACTTATAGGGTAAATGCGTAGAGCAAACCATCATGAATATCACAAACACACACCCTGGATGGGATTAAAGGAAAAATATGCATAACACCTTTTTTAAAAATAGTCATCCCTATGACTTTTATCGCAAGCATAGGATAATTCGTTTACAGAACTAATAAATCGATTAAATTAACATTTTACGTTCCCATTTTGAGAACACACAAAAAATATGCTTCATTCCAGAAAGTATTTAAATATTTACATACATACATACATAAAGTCACGCCTTTTTCCCGTAAAGGTAGGCAGAGACCACTTCCACTTGCTACGGTTCTTACACACATCTTTTATAAATTTGTTTCGTCAATTTTCCTTCATCCATCCTTTCTACGTTTTCAAACCATCTAAACATTCCTTTATCTGTCTTTGTAACCACATCTTCTTTTACATCACAGCGTTTTCCTATCTCACTATTCTTTACTTTATTCAACCGATAAAATATCGCAATAAATATGCTTGCTGTATGTCCCATTCTTACTTTTTGTTAGCTTAGATACATTTTTAACCTGCAGGATTCATCTAAAAAACGCGTAAAATAAAATTAAACTTTATGTGATTTTTTGTTTGTGCTATAGTTGTTGCTGCGAGTCGATATACGCCAAACTGTGGTTTATTTTTGACTAACGATATAGTAAATGAATCATATAAAAGAAATATTTACAAAAAACACGTACGAGAATAGTTTACGAATTGCTGTCCCTAACATGGAAGCAAACACATGAGAATAATGAAACTAATTTATTTTTTAACATAGTCACCTGCAACGTTTATACACTTGGTATATCAATGTTCAAGTGTTTTGAAAAAAAATTCAGAACTTTGAGTCTTGAGCCATTAATCTACCGCCGACATCACTTTGTTATCATTTGCAAAGCGGATTTTACGAAGATGTTTTTTTAATTTTGGGAATATATGGTAGTCGCTGGGGCTCAAAAATTTTAAATTCCGCATGTGAATGGCACACAACACATGTGCAGCACAACTTTTGTGCGCCGCAGCGTTGTTCTGGTGGAAGAGCACACCCCGACTCAATTTTCCTTTTACTTTTCTGATCGCTTCGCGTACTTTTGGTATTAAATTCGCATAATATTCACCTGTAGCGGTGCGCCCACGCGTTAAATAATCCACGATAATAACAGCTGCAAACTCCCAAAAAACTGTAGCCATTATCATACCAGCTGATTGGACAACACAAAATTTTCGAGGGGGACGAAAACCCCTATGCCGCCATTCCATACTTTGTTTTTAGGATTCTGAATCCAAGTGATGTACCCATGTTTCGTCGACCGTAAAAATTTTTTGCTTAAATTCATCGGGATTCCCGTTAATGATCTCCAAATTTGACTCCTCTGCA
Organism: Agelastica alni; assembly: GCA_950111635.1. Lineage (NCBI taxonomy): Eukaryota > Metazoa > Arthropoda > Insecta > Coleoptera > Chrysomelidae > Agelastica > Agelastica alni. The sequence goes on from OX467716.1 coordinate 21,386,068, forward strand.
ACCTGGCAAACACGCTTCTGGTTTGCCGTCACCATTCGTGAAACCAAACGTGCAGAGAGTTTTTAAGACCCAAGTCCTGATGTAAAATTTTTTCAACGCTTCCAACAGAAAACCTACATGTCTTTACTATAGCCTTGACTGTAAATCTTAAAAACTTAAAAGCTACAGCCGGAGAAACAGAGCACTGCCGTTCTTTCACCCATAGAGAAATAGAAGCTGCTTTTAAAGACATCAAACCCGCAAAAGCTCCAGGTTTTGACAACATTCATCCTGAATTCCTAATTAACTGTGGAAGATTTACAAAGTGTTGGCTGGCTCAATTTTTCACTGACATCATGCAAACTGGTATTATTTCATCAGAATTTAAGCTATCCAAGATAATTTCCATATTGAAACCAGGTAAATCAGCTAATACTCCAAAAAGCTACAGACCGATAGCCCTATTGTCCAGTATATACAAACTATTGGAGCGCCTTATCTGTAATAGGATCAGTGAAGAATTGCTCGAAGTCATTCCGATAGAGCAGGCTCTTGCTTCAGACCAGGGCGCAGTTGCACGGACCAAGTCTTATCTCTTACTTCTTTCATTAAAGCTGGATTTCAGAGACAGCTTAAAACTTCAGCTGTATTTATCGATCTATTTGCGGCATACGATACAGTGTGGAGAGAGGGCATGATATACAAGTTCCTTCGTGTGATCCCCTGTAAGATTACTGCTCAATTAATAAATAACATGTTAAATAACCGACTAATTTAAGTAATCATGGGAACTACTATTAGCTCCAAAATGAAACTAAAGAATGGATTACCACAAGGCTCAGTCCTTGCCCCACTCCTATTTAGTTTATATATTTCTGACCTGCTACAAACTACATCAAAAAAGTTTGGCTACGCTGATGATTGGGCACTCGCAATAAGTTCTATTCAGGAGTGTGAAGAAATTTTAACGGCGGACCTAGATCTTATGGGAAAGTTTTTTCGCAAATGAAGACTACAACCTAATGCTTCCAAAACTGAGGCTAGCTGCTTTCACTTAAACAACAAGCTTGCAAAAATGAAACTTAACATCCAGTTTGAAAATACCTTAATTAACCACAATAAAACACCAAAATATCTAGGAGTAATCCTTGATAGGACACTTTCCTTCAAAAAACACCTGACAAAGACTGCCGAAAAACTGAAAACACGAAACAACATTATTCAAAAGCTATGTGGTACATGCTGGGGAGCATCCGCTTCAACCTTACGCTCTTCCGCTCTAGGCCTTGTTTTCTCCACTGCTGAATATTGCGCTCCAGTCTGGCTAAATAGCCCCCATGTCCAGCTAAACAACACTATGAGGATGATTGCAGGCGTTATCAAATCAACCCCTACTAACTGGCTACCAGTTCTAAGTCACATACCACCCCCGCAATTACGACGAAAAAATGCTCTTGTAAACGAGTATAAAAAGATTATAGATAACAGAAATCTACCAATTCATCAGTTCACAGAAGATGCTAACCGTAGCCGACTGCGTTCCCGACGGCCCCCAACAAAAACGGCCAAGGCAGCAGTTGAAGAGGGGTTTAACATCACCAAAGCATGGACCCATGACTGAGAATCTCATCAAAATGTTAATTTCCACTGCGTTACACAAAAGCCGCCTGGTTTTGACTTACCCCGCAAAACATGGTCCACATTGAATCGAATGAGAACCCAACATGGCAGGTGTGTATACTCTTTGCACCGTTGGGGGAAACTGCCATCGCCACTTTGCGACTGCGGGGAGCAACAAACTATCAGGCACATCATCGAAAGCTGTCCTAAGAGGGCCTATAAGGGAAAACCTGACGACTTCCTGTTGGCGACTCCTAAGTCGATTAAATATATAAATCGACTAGATGTTTGTTTGTAACATGTTAAGTGTTTGTCTATATACATACATATGCTTACCTTTATTTGTACGCTATATTGTTTATTAATTTTATTTTTATCTTATTTTATTTCTACGTACAATTTATTATGTGTCCATAGCCATACGATAAATAAAAAATAAAATCTACCAATATTTAGATCTTGAAAGTACTATAACCCATTTGGCTTTTCAAAAAAATGTTGCTACGGCACTAATCAAAGTTGGAGCAAGCTCAAGAAAAAGGGGGTCCAACTTGTCTAGTTCTTAGAGATGTACGATTTAATGAAATAAATCATATTTCTTGTAGTAAGTCACAAGGTCGTGTCGATGTATTATATGCCTTTGGTATATACTTGTACAATACACAAAAAAGTGGAAAAATTAGCTAAGCAGGGCTCTGGAACACCATTTATTGGGCCAGAACCAAAAAAAGTAATACCCAAGGCCAGGGTTAAAGCAGCGAGGAAGCTAGTTACAGCAAACTAATGCTGAATGAACATTCACCCAAGCAGGTGGGGAAGCTGCTCTCGCTAAGTAGGGAAAAACTTAGAACAGTTGTAGTACTTTGTACCAGACACTGGTCTTTGGTGAAACATCTGCACAATATAGGCGTGTTTGACAAAAACCCTATATGCAGACTTTGTAATGAGGAGGAGAAAACAGTCACTCTTATTATCTTCGAATGTGAAGTCACCGCCCAATAAAGACACTCCCTGAGTTGTATACAAGACCAAGGGAGTGATCTACCTGAAGCAATAGCAGTACATAAGCTTCTACAACCTTAACAGGAGAATTAAAGAAATGGGACTAAACTAAGAAGCTGGAAAGGTACAAAAAACAAACAATGCTGAAGTGCCTAGTGAAAACAACTCTTATTTACTCATTCATTTATGTACAATACAAATGCCAACGTTTCAATTTTGGGAACAAGCACAGCATATTTTTTTTCACAAAATAAAATGATAAAAGATACCTAAATAACATCTTATATATATTTTCGATATGTTTACACTTTTTAATGATTCGGCTATAAAAAAGTTGCAATTTTCAACATCAAATTTAGGAGAGAATTCCAGTGGTAGACAAAGAGAGAAGGAAAGAGAAGTTGTCGACAAAGAACCACCAGCTTTTAATAGGAAGTTATTAGTTGAAATAATAATAGTTATCGACTTTATAATTTTGTTTGTGTTCAGGAAATGGTATGTTGGCATCGGCGATGCCTTGAGTTAAAGCAAGCAAATGAATTAATTAAAATATATAATTTAGATCTATGAACATAAATAACACACTGTTCAATAACTTTGTAACGGAATAAAATTTAATCAAAACTAAATATTCTCGGTTTAATAGTAGGATAAATTCTAAGTAATGTTTTTTTTGATTGCGGAAACTGAGCCACTAGTCAAACCACAAATATTACTTTATTTTAATAGATGATATATTTTATATTTTAAAGCATAATACATTTTGTACATTTTGTGTTTACAAATACACATACACTTTATAATTACAATATCTAGAACTAAACTATTTACAGTATCCAATATTATTATGTAGGTACACACCTTTTTTTTATTTATTTATTTTTTTTTTTTATTTTTTTTTATGTATACATATTTTGTACTTATCTATAATTTAAATTTTAATGATTGCTATCCGCCATCGCACCATCAGGAAAATCCTACAAAATCTTGACTCTAATAAGGCAGTAGGACCAGATGGAATTCCGACAATTGTCCTAAAGACCTGCGCTCAAGAGCTCACCCCAGTTCTCTGTAGACTCTTTAAGTTATCATACAGCAAAGGGGTATTTCCGTCCATGTGGAAAAATGATTCCGAAAAAAAATACTTTTCCTGCAAATTATCGCCCTATTGCATTGCTCTCAGTCACATCCAAAGTTATGGAAAAAGCAATTAACACAGAACTCATCAAATATCTGAAGAAATTTGAGATAATCCATGACAGACAATATGGATTTCGACAACTTCGGTCTACTGGAGATTTGCTGGCTTATGTCACTCAGCTCTGGACAAACACTATTGAAAAGTTTGGTGAATCCCGTGCAATAGCCTTGGATATATCTAAAGCCTTTGACCGCGTTTGGCACCAGGCAATGTTAAGTAAATTATCTACCTACGGTCTCCCAACCAAACTGCGCCAATGGCTCTTGAGCTTCATGCAAGATCGCTCCTTACATGTGGCAGTTGACGGTATTTCTTCTGATGCGTTTAAAACCAATATCGGGGTCCCCCAGGGTTTCATTCTGTCCCCCACCTTATTTCTTTTACACATCAACGACCTCTTTAAAACCACCATGACCCCCATTTACAGTTTCGCAGATGATAGCACACTTGTCTCAACTTTCACATCCTATCGATCACTTTCGGTGAATGATACAAATAGACTCAGGCAGGAACAGGTTGATTCCATCAATAGAGATCTTAAAGCAATCGTCGAGTGGGGAACCAACAATCTTGTTCAGTTCAACGCCCAAAAAACAAAAAGTGCCACGTTTTCCAAGAAAGTGAATTACTCAAATCATCCCATCACAATGTCCGGAAATACCCTTGAACCAAGTCCCTCCATCTCGATTTTGGGAGTCACGGTGTCCAATAATATGTTTTGGCATGACCATGTTGCTAACATCGAAAAGTCGGCAAGCCAGAGGCTAGGTTTTCCGTGAAAAGCACTCGTAACCTAAAAGGGTATAAAATGAGGAACAAAGACGTCAAAATCCTATGCTATGCCCTTGATGCTGTTCTGATTGCAGGAAACGAAGATGACCTACAGAGATTACTATTCAAATTTAACACAACGGCAAAAAGTCTAAAAATGAAGATATCTGCAGCAAAGACGAAATGCATGACCTCTCCGAAAACACCTGTCAGATACAAACTGGTTGTGGATGATAAAATTATACAACGGGAGATGAAATTTAAATACTTAGGCATAGAAATATCAGGATACGGTGACATCGAGGCAGAGGTAAGAAACCAAGCGGCAAAAGAAGCACGAATCTCAGCTTACCTGAACGATACAATCCTCCGAAACAAATATATCGCCCAAAAAACACAAAGTGCCACGTTTTTCAAGAAAGTGAATTCCTCAAATCATCCCATCACAATGTCCGGAAATACCCTTGAACCAAGTCCCTCCATCTTAATTTTGAGAGTCACGGTGTCCAATAATATGTCTTGGCATGATCATGTTGCTAACATCGCAAAGTCGGCAAGCCAGAGGCTAGGTTTTCTGTGGAAAGCTAGAAAGTTTTTTACTCCTGATCAACTGTTGACGACGTACAAGGCTCAAATACGACCTTTACTGGAGTATTGCTCGCACATTTGGGGTTCAGCACCAAGGCATTTTCTTCGTCTTCTAGATTCCATTCAGAAAAGAGCCATTCGCTTAATAAACAGCTTAAATCTCACATAATAATATAATATATAATCCCTTCCCCTTCTAATAGTCGCAGTGCGGGCCGTCCGCGGCCCACACGATAGGTCTACCCTTTTAGCGACTTTTTTCATAAAAAAAAAATACAATATGTTTATAAAGCAATTCAAAATATTTAGCAATTTTTTTATCTAAAAGTTCAACAAAATTATAAGGTTTAGTAATATCTAAATTATTGTTACAAATACGGTCCTGTCGGCAACCGAGAAATCGACCACGTCTGGGGTCCGTATTTGACCGTTTTGCTTTATCACCGCCGACGGGGCCTAACAAGGTCGCGCAACCTCTCGAAGCCGCGTCGAATAATGGAGAAACAGGTAGAAGGATCTGGAACTGTGATATCGATGTATAAAAGGGTAAGTGATCACAACAAGAATCAGTATCGACTTATGTGTTTATGAATTATTAAATGTAAATTATTATATAGAGTTGTAAAAGTTGTATAGTTTAGTGAATATCTAAGTGGTTAATGAAAATAGAATTTAGTGTATTGAAATAAACATTGTTGTGTTACTGGATCAAGAGTTTTAATCGCCGAACCTACGAAAGAACTAAAAATTGTAACAATATGATAAATTAAATAATTTCAACTTTTACATTTATTTACTGACATCCTAAAATGACATGATCTATTGTTCCTATTTCTTTACACTCACAATGTGGATCAGTTTTTTAATTAATTTTATAAAGATGAGCAGGAAATAAAGCGTGGTTGAATCTTAATCTGCATATTGTGGATAACATTTGTTTATTTATAGTCATATCCTTAAACTATGGCTTAGAAGGTATCCCCGAATGCAAATTTTTATAAAATTTTCCCCTATTAGATATGAAGTTTTCCATTTTCCATGTATCTTTAATCATAATTTTTGCAAAATTTACCATATCTTCTCTTGTGCATTTATATTCTGAATTGTTTATATTAAATGGACCATTCCTTGCAATGTGTAGCGATATTTTAAAGAATTTCTATACAACTTATTTTAATTGAGCCTGTCGGCTGCTCTACACTTTCGGGAGGGTCGTGGGTAAAGAAAAATTGTTGAATTTCTTTATTTTAAGAGAATACACAAATGTTCATAAAAATTTGTGCGCAATGTATTTATTCGGGGTAAAAAACAAAAACCTTGGATATATGCAAATATTTTAACAGTAAAACTATTTGTTACTAACTCCCAAGTATAATTCAATAAAATATTTACAAAATCAATGCATTAACAAACATCTCCAAAACCGTTTATTATTTTAAATAAATTAAAGAAGTCAGTTTCTCAAAAACATACAAAAGATATAAATGAGATGGATTTAAAAAAAAACTACCAGATTAATTATTATAACATTAAATTAACAAGAAAATAAAACGTGATATAAATTAAATGTTGATTTACTAGTCTAGATAAAAGAATTATTTCTTTGGCAAGTGAACGACCTTACAACAAATTTGACTTAACGTCTACAATAATAACATTCGTCACTTACTGCAGAGTATAATCTTTCCTGATATTTGGCTGAAAATCACCTCTCAGACTAGCAATCCTTTTTATAAATTGATTGGACATCAATAATCTTCTGATTTATTAATAATTTTAAAATTTGGTTCACAACTAAAAATATAAATATCCAACCAAAGTTTGATTGAATAGATCTCAATATTCCTTAAAATATGTCATTTCTAGTTTAGAATGATGTAAATTCCTAAAGATTTCTTTAAAATAAATCTTGAGAACATGATGGCTTCTCAGACATTTAAAAGGATAAAAAAAAACAATTTTAAAGTATCTCAAACTTCACTGTGAAAACTTCAGAAAGCAAAAATAAATTTCTTCATACAGTTGTACTCCAATATCTCTTAATCAAAATATCAAAACGTAATATCTTTATTCACAAGAAATTTACTTATCTTCTTACACACTTCAAAGAAGAATTTAGGAACGCTATAAAAAATTAACGTCTTCTCTCCAGGAAGGACCAACGACGAAAGAGAATAAGTACCTGTCCTTTTATCCCTTCTCACCAAAATTCTATTTATCGACAGATCTGGGCTAATAGGTTAACGGTTGTTGCCAGATCTAATTAAATGTATTTAATTTGGCAACATAATAAATTAAAATTCTCATAAATCAAATTCTATGATATCTCCGATAACTTTTTCAATATAACTTTCCTCTCGTATACCTTGTCACAATGCTGAATTACTTCATTTATGTAAAAAAAATTTAAAACTATTTAATTAGTTATATGAAAATAAGCTAAAATAACCTTAGTTCTGAAATGACAACCATGTAGTATCTACAATACATATTTAGCTATCAATATTCAACTAATTAACCAATAAATGAGCTTTAATTGAAATCATGAAAACAAAATATACGAGGAAAATAAAATGTTATACCAAAAAGGAACGAAATTCACAAGTGTGAGATATTTCGTTACAAATGTTATCTACAATTTAATTAGTTAATAAACCGCAATGAGATTTAATCCAAACTATTTTTCTTATAATTTGCCTATCATTTAAATTTTAAATAAGTTCCAAAATTTAAACAATTATTATAATTAAAGTTGGTCTTATTTCTACCATATGTTAATTTTTCAACAGCACTTTTATTAGTAATGTTTATACGATAAAAATACCGTTTTGTAGTGATCCTCGGCAACAAAAGTAACACAATATTACCAATAATTTGTCGTTAAGTAAATCCCACAATTGGAAGTGTATACCAATAGTCGTTTCTTTAGTGTCACGACGGCAGCCAGACGTCCATATAAATGTTACATAATTGTAGGAATGTATCCGCAAATATTCATCCCAAGAACCCTGATCGAATCCCGAAATGGTCGATTTCTTAAATCCTGTATTTTTTATACGTTATTAAAGGTCCTTTAAAAAGCAATTATCGGTCGTTATCCTTTAAATATGTCAATAAAGTCAAGATCAAAATGTTGTACAATTTCACACCGAATCTTACAGACGCCTATTTGTCCGAACATCAATTTGTTCCAATAAAGAAACGAGAGAGAAAATTTTCAGAACGAAAATAAAAATATGTTAAGAGTGAACCGTTTTTAAAAATATAATTTTTAAGGAAACTTCCAAGCGAGCTATGAAAGATTTTTATTAATTTTTTAGTTACCATTTTTTTCTTAATGCTTCCGATAAAAGAGCGATTTTGAATCCTAATAAAAGTAATTAAAAGTATTAACTGGAAAAAACGATAACGTTAGTACTTAATTTAAAATTAATGATTCTTTCTTTTATTAAATTTTAGCACAAAAAAAAATTAAAATAAAAGAATTTTTATTAGGAATATTATTAAGAGCTAAAATGTACATACTTTCGCTTTACCAATTTTCTAATTCTGCGAAGAGTTCGTCTTAAATAGGAGCTTCTTCTTCTTCTCAGCACTTGTTTATCCACTAGTGGATGTAGGCCTCTTCCAAATCTTTCCACGCTCTTCTATCCCTAGCAGTCCGGATTCAATTCCTTCATGCAACATTCTGGATATTGTCTCGCCAATGGTCTACCAATGCACCGTTTGGTCTCTCTTGGGCGCCAAATTAATATCCTACGTGCCCACTGTAACGAAATATCTCACACTAGTGAATTTCGTTCTTTTTTGATATAACTTTTTATTTTCCTCGTATGTTTTGTTTTCATAATTTCAATTAAAGCTCATTAATTGGTTGATTAGTTAAATATTAACAGCTTAATATGTTCTATGTTAAATAAGTATTGTAGATACTACATGGTTGTCATTTAAGAACTAAGATTATTTTAGTTTATTTTCATTCAACTAATTAAATCGTTTTATATTTTTTTTGCATAAAATAAGTAATCCAGCGTTGTGACAAGGTATATGACAGGTAAATTACATTGGAAAAGCTATAATGAATATCATAGAATTCGATTTATGATAATTCTAATCTATTATATTGCAAATTGTATGCAAAAAAATTGATTAAAAGAGTAACGAATAAAACTAAGAAGATGATATGGGGTGTGCAAGCAGGATTTAGAAGAGGAAGGAGATGTATGGATCAGGTCTTTTCATTACGAGGTATAGTCAAAAAATTCTTGGCTAGAAGTCAAAAGGTCTATTGCGCTTTTATAGACTGGAAAAAGGCCTATGACATAGTGGTGAGGAGTAAATTGTGGTCTACATTGTTTATGTATGGGGTGGGTGGTAGTTTAATACGAGCACTGATATCACTTTACGAGGATCCCACTGCTTGTGTCAGGATAAACGGAGCTTGTACAGACTGGTTTAACATCGAAAAAAGTGTGAGACAGGGATGTGTGGCTTTGCCACGGCTGTTTAACTTATATATAAACAATTGTTTAAAAAATCTGAAAGGAAGTGCGTATGGATTAAAAATGAATGATTTGATCGTCAAATGCCTTCTTTACGCCGATGATCAAGTCATATTAGCGGTATCTGAAGAGGAGTTGCAGGCGATGGTAAATGTTATGCATAATGCCCTGAAAATCAAAGGGATAAAAATAAATGTGAGCAAAACGAAAGTAATGGTTTTTGAAAGAGAAGAAAGCATAACAAACTGTGGAGTTTCGATTGAGAGAGAAAGAGTGGAACAAGTAAATGAATTTGTGTTTTGGGTTCAAAATTTACTAGAGATGGAAAATATGACAGATGACATTAAGCGAAGGGAAACAAATAAATGGGGCACTGCATAGCTTTATGAATAGCCAAAAAGTGTCAAAAAAGGCACGTCTGGCGGTGCATAGAGGTGTGTTGGTTCCTACACTTATGTATGGTGGTGAATGTTGGGTTCGGCAGAAAAAACATAAAAATAGGATTATTGCTGTGGAGATAAGTAGTCTAAGAAGTTTAGCCGGAGTGACTCGGTTGGATAAAGTAAAGAATAGTAAGATAAGAGAACGCTGGGGTGTAAAGGAAAATGTTATTACAAAGATAGATAAAGGAATGCTTAGATAGTTTGAACACGTAGAAAGGATGAATAAAGTAAGATTGACAAAACAAATTTATATGGCGAGTGTGAATGGACAAGTCGGTAAAGGTAGACCTCGAAGAACATATCTCGATCAGATCAACATTTTTTTGAAGAAAGACTAGGTCAAGAGTACCAACAACCGACGAGCATGTATGAGAGCACTGATGAAAGTAGAGGAAGCAAAAGATGTGTGTAAGAATTGTAGCAAGTGAAAGGAAGTGGTCTCTGCCTACCCCTATGAAAAAAAGGCGTGACTTTATGTATGTATGTATATTGCGAAATTAAATACATTTAATTAGATCTGGCAACAACCGTTAACCTACTAGCCCAGATCTGTCGATAAATAGAATTTTAATGAGAAGGGATAAAAGGACAGGTACTTGTTTTCTTTCGTCGTTGGTCCTTCCTGGAGAGAAGACGTTAATTTTTGATAGCGTTCCTAAGTTCTTCTTTAAAGTGTGTAAGAAGATAAGTAAATTTTTTGTGAATAAAGATGGGTAGTGACTCCCGTGCCATTATTGCTTAATTGCACACTCTAAACTCATGAGTCCTTTTCGTCGTATGGATAAAAATGCCTACATTAGTGTTTATTAAATTTAATTTATTTAAAACTATAACATACATACATGAAGTCACGCCTTTTTCCCATAGGGGTAGGCAGAAAACACTTTCTTCCTTTTTCTACGGTTCTTACACACATCTTTTGCTTTCACTACTTTCATTAGTGCTCTCATACATGCTCGTCGGTTGTTGGTACTCTTGACCTGGCCTATCCTCAAAACAATGTTGATCTGATCAAGATATGTTCTCCGAGGTCGACCTTTACCGACTTGTCCATTCACACTCGCTTTATATATTTTTTCGTCAATCTTCCTTCATCCATCCTTTCAACGTGTCCAAACCATCTAAGCATTCCTTTATCTATCTTTGTAACCACATCTTTTACACCACAGAGTTCTCTTATCTCACTATTCCTTACCTTATCCAACCGAGTCACTCCGGCTATACTTTTTAGACTACTCATCTCCGCAGCATTAATCCTATTTTCATGCTTTTTTTGCCAAACCCAACATTCACTACCATACACAAGTGTAGGAACCAACACACCTCTATGCACAGCCAGACGTGCCTTTTTTGACACTTTCTGGCTATTTATAAAGCTATGCAGTGCCCCATTCATTTGTCTTCCTGCCAACACCCTTCGCTTAATGTCACTGTCATACTTTCCATCTCTCGTAAACTTTGAACCCAAGTACACAAATTCATTTACTTGTTTCACTCTTTCTCCCTTAATCGAAACTCCACAGTTTGTCATGCTTTCTTTTCTTTCAAAAACCATTACTTTCGTTTTGCTTACGTTTATTTTTATCCCTTTGATTTTCAGGGCATCATGCATAACATTAACCATCGCCTGCAAATCCTCTTCAGATGACGCTAATATAACTTGATCATCGGCGTAAAGAAGGCATTTGATGATCAAATCATTCATTTTCAATCCATACGCACTCTCTTTCAAATCTATTAATGTACATTTTAATTTATAACCATATATTTAACATTACTTACTAATTTATTTGTTTTTTTTTAATACATTTATTAAAGCCTCGAGCAAATTCCTATTCCAGTCCCAATCAAGCGGGAATTTTTTCGATAAGTAATCGAATGAGGTTTTTAGCGACGTAACTTAGGTAATTATCCCGAATGTCTAATTGGGGATTTAAAATAAGAGCCGTATGTGTCAAATATATCAACGCAATGGGACTTGGGAAATTCAAGCGGTGTAGAGTGACTCAAATTGAGAAGTGGCCTTTTAATTTTTTTTCCAAACCCCCCTTTACTAATTTTTTTTTGTACTATTTATAAAAAAAAACATAATATAATGTGATTTTATTTTTCTTAGTAGGTACGTAAATATTTTAAAATTTTGTTTTTGTTTCAGGTAAGTGTAGCCGCAGCCTTTAAACATAATCACGTAAGTTCAAAATAAAAAAAATTAATACCCTAACACAGCTACGCAAAATTTTGTCCACAAAAAAATGAAAACGAGGATAAAAAATTTGCATCTTACCGAAATAAACTCATTTAAAAAAAATACAAGTTACATTTGATTTTAAAAATCAAATTTTAAATTAATTATTACACTATTGTTGAAACGGACAAAACGCTAAAGTCCAACCGATTCCGAAAAAAGGAAAGAAGACTATTCCTGCAAATTATCGCCCTATTGCATTGCTCTCAGTCATATCCAAAGTTATGGAAAAAGCGATTAACACAGAACTCATCTAGGTCTACCCTTTTGCGACTATTTTTTTAAAAAAAAAAAAAAATTTAAAAAATATGTCTAAGTCAAATAAGATATGTCTACATGTTTTGCCAAATTTTTATCCAGATCTTAAACAACTTCTATTTTGATAACTAATGCAACTTCATTAAAATCCCTTTGGGCACAGTATTAATCTATGCATCTCAAAGCACATCATTTATTATTCTCCCGCAGTTTTCATCTATTTAAAAGCAAAATTAATGTCATGCTATTAATTAAAAGTTACTTATCTCGCGTATATTTTTAAATTTCTAATTAAATGTACACTTTTATTTGAAAGCGTCGGGAAAACTATAGTTAAACGTGTTAAATGAAAAGAGGAGCAAAATATAACTTTATTTATGTCATAAATTTATTCTCATTTACATTGAAACTTTTAGAGTACAAACAAAAATAATGATATATCTTGCAAAGTAATATTTCGTGTATATGTCTCACAATCTGATTTCTTGTTAATCGCTTTGAAACAAAAAATAGGAGGAATATACGAGTAAATCGTCAAATTACAATAAAACTTTCAATCATCATCCTGTCAGCGTACCAAAGTAATATCTAAATGCTGCTCAAATTTTATGGCAGATATTCATAAAAATGCATTAAAAAAATAAAAATAGCGAGAACAAGGACAATCGATTTTTGTCAAAAAAAAAGGTAAGTGGTGAAATTCAATGTTGTACGCCGCTTTAATTTTGTAAAGTGGGGTAACTAAGAGAAAGAGAAGTGGCGCAAGTTTTCTTCACATTTTACATGCTTTTAGTAATTTTTTCGAAAAGACTTTGAAATTCTGAAGCTGGCTTTTACTTTGGTCTGCAATATCGTCGGTCGTTCCACCGTTGGAAGTTTCTTTGAGATCGACCTTACTGGTTTAAATATCGAACCCTTTTACCGTTAAGTTGAAGACTTGCCGAACTTTCTCTTTCTTTCAACGGAATGCCAAGCTTTGGAACTCATACCCAGGAAAAGTTTTCTCTGAGACAAAGTTTAAGAGTCTTCTTTATTCTTTAAAGAAGGGTGACTTGTCTCTAGTTATTTTGACCATTCTGTCGTCATTCATCCGATCTATGTGTTCGTTTCACTCTCTCTCTCTCTCTTTCCAGTATCCATTCCTTAACGTTGTTTATTTTACATGTTCTTCTAATGTCCTCGCTTCTCTATCTGTTAAAAAGTGTTTTTCTCACGATGTTCCCTGAACATAACAGGATCTTTTTTTGGAAACCAGAAGATAAAAAAAAAACAAGATTTTTCGGAATATACACAATTTATAATAATATTTAAGTACACAAAACGTAGGTACCTATATGGGTTAACCAATTTTATTTCCCAAAGAGAACGTTTGAACGATATGAAATTGAAATAAAAAGGACGACACAATGCAGCCGCAGCGTGATGTACAGAAATATAGAAGACGTTTACCAGCAATTTTTCGTTGCTCTTCTAACGATTCTCCGAGTTGCATTTGTGTCGGAATGCAAACGATACGGCTCTTTCTAAGTCATAAAGTGATATTAAAAAGAACTATAAAAAGCAAGAAATTGAAACAATTCAATTTTTCCAGGCGAGACGCTGTAGTCATTGTTATCGTTTTATTGGGGAACGTTTCTTTAAAAATAATTGCAAGATGACTATAAACTTTTATTAGGCTGGTTAAAAACACCATAAAGTTACTAAGGTTTTCAAATTTTTGAGGCATACTAAAAATAACAGTATTTATTATTTTTTTTAAAATTGTTTAAAGTTTTAAATTTTTTAAAAATGGCATTCTTAGGCATTTTTGTTTTAAAAATTTTGGTGTCAAATCTTATTCAAAATTTGTTAACTAACAGTAATTACCAACAAAATGAGGGGGTAGATTTTCAAGTTGTCTGATCAGCCCATATTCGTCTATATAATTGTTTAACTAATTAATTGGAAATAGTAATATATATAAATATATATATATATATATATATATATATATATATATATATATATATATATATATATATATATTAATAGATCAGTATGTTAATAATTTATTAAATCTATATTATTTAAATATTATTAAGAAAAAGATTTATAAATTATAAGGACCTATATTTAAAAAATAAAAAAAAAATTAAATGTTTAATATTATTATTATAATTCTTATTCTCTAAATTAATAATATATTTTTTTTATATTAATCTAAATCCAAGAAAAATAAAATGAATATTTATTTTTAAAAAAATTAAATTAATAATTATTAATATATATATATATATATATATATATATATATATATATATATATATATATATACATATATATATATAATTCTATTATCTCTATTATTAATAAAAATACTTTTTGTATACAGATTAAAAATATCGAAAAAAAAACTATTTTATTTACCATAGAATAAATTTTTTAAAATATTAAATTTCTAATTTTATTACATTAAATATTGATTTTATTTATTGTTAAATTTAACTAATAATTTTTAAATTATTTTAGGATATAAAATCAAGACTTTACTTTTAATTTATTATTAATTTTAATTAATTAAAAATATTTCATTTAAATTCATTGATTTACAAATGTAAGAAAATAATTGGTGTGTATTTTAAGATGTAACTTAATTAATATATTTACAAAAAAAATGTTTAAAAAAAAATTTGAATTTTTGTCAAAAATTAAAAAAAATTCAAAAAAAAATTTTTATTTTTGGAAAATTACGTTAATTTTTTTTTTAATATTTATTATCCAAATACATGAACTAAAATACAATTGAAAACACGAGTGGATAAAGGTGTTATGTTACTAATCTAGTTTTGAGAAAATTGAGGTTAAAGTTCTATTCCAAGGTAGTTAAATTTCATTTTCTGCTCGATTACTTTACTGTCAAGCTCAAGATTGCATCTTAAAGGAATTTTTGATGTTGTTAAGCGCTTTGTTTTGGTCTGTGACATTTCCATGTTTAGAGACTTGGCTGTTAGGTTGAATAAATGTTATAACATTTGTAAGCCATCTTCATTTTCTGCAATGTCGTCGGCATAACACACTATTTTTATTTCTGCATCCCCCATTTTGTATCCCTTTAGTCCTCGAACACATCGAATAATTTCTTCCATTATTAAATTGAAAAGTGTAGGAATTAGGGAGTCTTTCTGGTGATTACCGCTACCCGCTGGTATTGGTTCTGTGAGGTCTCAATCTATTTGTGCTCGTATTTTATTGTTTGTGTATATGTTCTCTATGGTTTTGGTGAGATTGTATGGGATTTGCCTGTTGTAAAGTAGATGCAGGACGTCTTTCAGCTGGACAAGGTCAAATGCTCTAGTTAGATCGACAAAACATACAAACGCTGGGTTGTTGTAATTAATCAATTTCTTCATTATTTGTCTTATTACAAACACGGCGTCTGTACAAGATCATCCCGACCTGAATCACTGTTGTTCGTCCTCCAACGATGTAAGATTTTGTTCGTAATTACTTTAGCTGTTAGTTTTAGAGCAAGGCTTGGGAGGTTTATTCCTCTATAATTTGATGGTTTTTTTGTCCCCTTTTTTAAACATTAGGATAGTGGTGCTAGTTCGCCATTTATCTGTAATTTTGTGTTGGTATATAATTTTCTGTATTAGAGTAACGTATTTTATAAAAATATTATGAAGTTTAGCTAACACTGTCATTTTGCCCGTCAACGCAGAGAAGGTTGCTTGGAAAAAGGCATTTTTTACAGTTGCTGACGAATATTTCAAATACTTCTCGTATAGGCGCTAATATGTTAACGGCTTTGCGTGCTGCCCTTGTCTTAAAATTATCAAATCTCAAAAAAACATGTTTTTTCTTTGAAACGGTCCCTGAAACTTGTGGCTGGGATTTTAGGGCAACAATACACAACGTCTTCAACACATGAATGAATGAATGAGTAAATGGGAGTTGTGGAAGAGGTCTAATTTTTCCCTAAGCACTTCAGCATTGTCTGCTGTTTGTACCTTTCCAGCTCCTTAGTTTAGTCCAATTACTTTGATTCTCATGTTAAGGAAAAGAAGCTCATGTACTGCGATTGCCCCAGATGGATCACTCCCCTGGTCTTGTATACAATCCAGGTAGTACGTTCATTGGGCGGTGGCTTCACATTCAAAGATAATATGAGTGGCTGTTTCCTTCTTTTCATTACATAATCTGCATATAGGTTCTGTGTCAAACACGCCTATATTTTGCTGATGCTTCCACAAATACCAGTGTCCCATACAAAGTCCTACAACTGTTCTAATTTTTTTCCTACTAAGCGAGAGCAGCTTTCCTGCCTGCTTAGGTTAGTGCTCTTCCAGCATTAGTTTGCTGTGCCTAGCTCCCTTTGTCTGTGCCAAATTCAGCTGATACTGAGAGTAGATCCAGGTCTTAAACCCATAGTGAATCTACAGACTCTTTAGAAGAGCGAAGGGCACCAAGCGTTATCAGAAGACAAATTTCTTTCTTTTATCTGGGTGTTCTTAATTCCATTTTTTAGAAATAGCTTGTCCTTTTTTGTTTGTTTTAGTAACTATACTACTAGTACTTCAATGGTGCTACAGCCCATATCGAGCCTTGGCCTCCTCAATTCTTATTCCTCATTCGTCCCGTTTTACCGCTGCATGTCTCCAATTTCTTAGACCCAGTATTTCTTTAGCATCCTTCCGTATCTCATCTTCTCAGCGCAGCTTCGGCTTTTTTACCGGCCTCTTTCCTTCAGGTTTTTCTGTGAGCACCTTTTTGGGACCCTGTCATCTGGCATGTCCTGCCCATCCCAGTCGCATCAGTTTTATATACAACTGGTATATTTCATGATTTATGCGTGCCCTCCGGAAATCACCTTTATTTACTGGACCAAGAATTCTTCTTAGGATTTTTCGTGCAAATCGGTCTGAAAGCTTTGCGTTTTTGGCTGAGAGTACCCACGTTTTAGCTTCGTATGTCAAAACGGTGCGGATTATTGTTTAATAGACTCTAATTTTGGTCTTTCTGTGTACATCTCTAGATTTTAAAATGGGTAGTATCGAGTGGTATGCTCCATTTGCTGCATTGGTCCTTTTTCTAATTTTTTTGTTTTTGTCGATGTCATGTGATATGTTTGAGCCGAGGTAGGTTAAGTCTTTTGCTACTTTTAAATTGTTATTTCTTCTTCTTCGTTTTTGTAAGGCATCTGCCTTGTACTCTAATTTCTGAGAGTTGTAGCTGGGATGATGAATTCCAGCTTTTATACCAACGTATGGGTGGACGTCCAGATAAGCTCTGCTGGATCTTGAGAGACCATCACTTGCAATCTTCGGCAATCTGTTGTCATCCATCCGTTCAACATGATCTCTTCATTCGCAACGTCTGTTTCGGGACCATTTTACTATGTCTTTGTTTCTTTTGTGGTCCCTTATCGACCATTCTGTCCCATCCTTTGCTATATACCTTGGACATTCGTAGTCTTCACCAGTCTCAGGTATGAAATCAGCAATATTTGTGTTTTGGTCGTATGCTATTACATTAGCTCTACACTAAACCTTTTTGATAATGTCTTTATCTTCTTCATCGCTCGCAGCATTTTCGTTGGCTCACCAATTTAATTCTGGATCATCGTTTTCAAGAATATGTAACAGCTCCTTGTCCGTCAACGGCCTGTGAGAAGGCAAATTCACACCCATTTTTTACACGAATGCGTACAACAAACTAAACTTAAATGTTTGAATACAAAACGATTCTAAGCGCATGGGATTTCCCTTACTTAAAACAAGTGGGTTTCCCCGACTGAATATAAAACTATAAATCGCACGGGATTGCTAGAACTAAAAATAAATGAAAGTACTGCAAACAAATGTGTTTCCCCGATACCATAAACTAAAATATATAATTTATAACATAAGAGGCGGACTGGGGTCCTAATCGACCTCAGCTAAAAAACAAAAATACGAAATTTCAAATTGAATATTGGGGGTATGCACAACATGAAAAACCACAAAATATAAACATATGATAAAGGAATTAATAAAGCTTGAAAAAATAAACGAATTATTTACAAAAAACAGAACGTGGGGTCCGAAAGGACCCCAGTCTGCCTTATACTATAGGTAAAAATGTATTGAGAACTTTATAATGCCAATATATTTGTGTTATAAGTCGTTACACGATATACGTTATTATATTGTAATTTGCGTTAAAAAGAGCAATGTTAAAATTTTGTATTTAACTAAAAATTATATAAAAAAGTACAATTTTGTCATTAACAACGTCTTAAAATTACTATCAATTAAAATGGTTTTTTTAAAACATTAATCAGTCAAATTTCATTTATTTGGTGTGTCTAGTTGATCCGTCAGTATATTCCTGATTTGCTTTTATAAATTTAATATAGGAAACACGGCTTTCAAATCAAAAATGTCTACTCTTTTTCAATGGGACTACGTCCTCTCAAAGGAAATTCTATTGTTCCCTCGGGCAACATGGGGGCTAAAGTTAAAAGATATCGGTTAATCCTTTTCAACTGTCGCAACTTCTAATATGGGGGAAATACATCGCTTGAAAAGCCTTCTAGGCGTTTGTGGCTCTCATGGTAGACAATGTTACGAGAATTTAAGCTTTCATTATTTAAAAAATTGATACTTCCGAAACATTAATAATGTCTACACTGTAAAAATACTTCTTTTTACTTGATAGTAAAATAATCCATTTGGGAGCATAAAAAACCATACTTCTGTATAATATATGGAATAAAGAATACAAAAGTGGGATTGTTAAGAAGACAGCATTACAGAAAATCCTGCAATATTATGTTTTAAATAAATGAAAGTGGGCTGTAAGTAAGTTGTCAAAGGTACAACTACATGAATCTTGACAAAATAATGTAAGCGCCATGGCTTAAAATGGACAGTTATGTAATTCAAGAATTACATAACCACCGAAGTAATTGTGGACTGTACATTTTTAAGGGCTTGTAGTTAGCGTAAATCTTAAAAGAATGCAACTGCCTTTAATCTAAAGGGACTAACCATAATATGACGTAAGTTGCGGTCCAAGTGCTGAGAGTAGAAATTTGCAAGTTTCCACGATCGATCGTTTCCGCTCCACGAATAAACTTCTGCCCTTTTAGACGATCGCAAATTCTTTAGTAATATTTTTGGATTAAGTAAAGAATAGTGAGATAAGAGAACGCTGTGATGTAAAAAAAATGTGGTTTCAAAGATAGATAAAGAAATGCTTGGATAGTTTGGACACGTAGAAAGGATGGATGAAGGAAGATTGACGAAACAAATTTATAAGGCGAGTGTGAATGGACATGTCGGTAGAGGTCGACCACGGCTAACATATCTCGATCAGATCAACATTGTTTTGAAGAAAGTCCAGGTCAAGAGTACCAACGACCGACGAGCATATATAAGAGCACTGATAATGGTATCTGATACCCAAAGAGACCGTAAAATGTAAATTTAAGACCGGTTCCCTATAAAAATGATAAGGACAGGATAGAAAGTTAATACTATTTGAACAAAATAATAACCATGAGCGTCTCGTTAAATTTTTTAAAACAAAATAAATAGAGTGGCGCAAACAGTGAATTTCCTTTTTTAGTATAGGTACCCCAGACTACAGAACTCATGTGAAATCTGGGGATCGTGGAGCAATTCAGTAAAACCTATTTTCCAAATCCATTTATCTTCTTCTTCTTTCTTTCATGGTAGGCTTATGGCCTGTTTTTTCCTTGATTTTATAAGTCAAGATCCAGATTGTCACTTCACCTTTTTTCTTGGCCGACCTATTCTTCGTCTTCCGTTTCTCTCATACGGTTTATGTGTTTATTTCATTCTTGTTTTCTCTTCGATACCCAATCATTGATACTCTCTGGTTTAAACATTTGTCTAATGTTTTTACTCCTTTCTCTATCCATCAAAGTCTTCCCTGTAATTCTCCGTTGTTTTTAGAAGTTGTTTTGTTTTGGATGTATCTGGTCTTGTTTCTGCTGTATAAGTCGTGATGGGTCTTATGCCGTTTTGTAAATCCTTGTTTTTGTTTCTTGTTTTAGGTGTTGATTACGCCAAATTACGTCATTTAGACATCCGGCTACTTTGCTGGCTTTAGCTACTTGTTCTCGTACTTCCTCTTCTACGTTTTTATAACTTGTAATTTCTATACCTAGGTATTTGAACTTCATTTCCTGTTTGATTACTTCTCCATTTATTTTAAGTTTACATCTAAGTGGTTCTTTTGATGTCGTTATATATTTTGTTTTGTTTGTTGAGATTATTATGTTATATTTTTTTGCTGTTGTGTAGAAAGTGTGAAGTAATCTCTGCAGATCATTTTTATCTTCTGCAATTATTACGGCGTCGTCCGCGTAGCAGAATATTTTTATTTTAGTATCGTCCAGATGATACCCGTTGCTAAGTCGTACTTTTTTCATTATTTCATCCATAATAATATTAAAGAGCAATGGGCTTGGTGGATCTCCATTCATAAAAGTTTTTATTTAGAAAGTGTCTCCTAATAACACTAGAATGCGGAGGTGCTTTATCTTGTATTGCCAAATAAGATGGCTTAGATATTCATACAGTAGACATTTTTTTAGTAAAAACAACACTTTTAAAGCATATTTTTGTACTTTACAGAATTGACATTACGTCGGGAGAATTTAAATCTGTCTTAGCTATATGGCAAACTTGAAGAATCCCATTAGATGCATTTGTGTTACTTAACATTTACCTTAAAAGTCGCTTCGTCACTTCAAATAATAGTATTGTAAAATTCCATAACATTCCATATCATCAATCAGTTATACTCGTTCACTGCTGGACATAAGCCTCCCGTAATAGTAATAGTTTCCATCCCCTTCCCTCCTGGGCTGCATTCATCCAGAATGGATACGCTTTATATCGTCCGACCATCGGGTGGATGGTCTTCCTCTGCTGCGAAATGCATCGGCTCGAGGTCTTCACTCTGTCATTTTTTTTGTCCATCTGTCGTCACTAACCCTGGCCAGGTGTCCAGCCCAGTTCCACTTAAGGTTGGCAATTCTCTCCATGGCATCGATCACTTCACTTCTTTCCCTTATATTTCTGTTGGGAATTCTATCTCTTAAATACAGTCCCAGCATTGCTCTCTCCATAGCTCTCTGGACAACACGTATTTTATTTGCTGTACACCTTGTTAAGGTTTATGTCTCGGCGCCGTATGTAAGTACAGGCAAGACACACTGGTTGAAGACCTTCCTTTTAAGGGAGATGGGAATATCTGACCTTAGGATGTGACTTGGCTTTCCAAAGGCTGCCCAAGTTAGTCCAATTCTTTTTGACAACTCACAAGATTGGTTGTCTCTACCCAAGCGAATCTTATGGCCCAGATACTTATACGAGTGTACTTGTTCTATTTGTTAGGAGTTAAATTTGTACTTGCAACCAGATTGGTAATGAACATAGTTTTGCTGGTGTTAACACTCAGGCCCACCTTCTCGGAGGCTTGTTCTAGCTCATGTAACATCATTTGCGCCTCACCCAGACAATCCGTAACCAGTATGATGTCATCAGCAAAACGCAAGTGGTTAAGCTTTTCGCCGTTAATGTTGATTCAGAGCTTTTAGTGCTGCTTGGCTATCTGATAAAATATAGATTTCTGCCCTTTGGGTGTTTCCTTCGATGCACTCCTG
This sequence comes from Agelastica alni, assembly GCA_950111635.1. NCBI lineage: Eukaryota > Metazoa > Arthropoda > Insecta > Coleoptera > Chrysomelidae > Agelastica > Agelastica alni. The sequence continues at coordinate 21,408,335 of OX467716.1, forward strand.
GGCACATGTCTCTATGGCGTGTAATTCTGCTTGAAAGATGGTTTGGGTGTAACCAAGGGGTTTTAAAAGCCTAAAATTCGGCCCTATAACGCCCACTCCAACCCTTTCATCCATCAGTTTACCACATTACAGCATCCCTTTCCAGTTGAGGTCCGTTCTCTGTGCAAACTTGGTGGTTGTTTATAACCACTTCAAACTGCATTTCGAAGTCCTACCTAACTGGCATGATATCTGTCGGCTTAGACATGGATTCTAGGGAAATATTTTCCAAAATCTTCAAATGTCCATTCCGATTTCTTGCTCCTAGATTTGTTGTCTGGTTCAGTCTAAAGGCACTGATGGCTGGCTGCTTCTTTCATTACACATAAGTGCAATGTTGGAAGGTTCAGTATTACCTTTACAGCTGCAGTAGGGCACGTGAATGTTGCCCTTGTAATTCCCAGACAAGCTAGCCGCTGCACTTTCTGCAGCTTGACTTGTGCCGAAATTTGTTGCATTTTTGGCCACCATATCAATGAAGCATAGTAAACAACTTTGGGGAAATAACATCTCCCTGGCGCACACCTCGTCCTATCCTAAAGTTGGGAGTGTCTTTATGCAGCCTAACAGAAGCAGTTGCATTTTCGTAAACATTTTTGATGATGTCTGTGTATTGACTGTCACTTCTGTAGTCAGCCATAGCTTTGAACATTGCACTGTGGTCGATCGTGTCGAAGGCTTTTTCATAGTCAATGAAGACGAGAAGACGAGAAAATGATTAACTAAAAAAACTCTATAGATCTCGGGATGTGATCTTGAGTCAATTAAATTCAATTCGAAGGACAAGGTAGATCAGTTCGCGAATCTATCTTTTCTTTTTTTTTTAACTAATATTTCCCAAACTAAAATTATTTATCTAAACTTATTTTTCGAAAACTTAAATACTATTGAGAGCCAAGTAATTTTTTAAAAATGAAAATTACCAAAAAATAATGAATTAAACCTTTAACAAATTTAACTGTATCTGTACATACAGGATGGCCAACCGAAAACCAAACAGAACCACGTTGATCTAAATACTGACAAACAATCGCCAAAAAATGCGAAGGAGCACCGTCCTGTTAAAAATAAACAAAATAAATAATTGTTAATAACTTTTGCTACTTTTGCGAGCGGCCCTTAAATTTTCTCAAAAAACATTTACATGCCATTCTGAATCGAATGACACCTCAATAATAATTTTTGGAAAATTTTAGAAAGTTTTAAACCACAAGGCACTTATTGACTAGACTATACAGGATCTCTAGTGACAACTGACTTATGGCTTACCCCGTATTAAAAATTGTAACATTAATTTATCGCAACTTTTTACTTGGGAACGGGGGTATTGTTTAATAGTTATTTCGATAATAATCATTTATAAAGATATACAACAAAGGATAACATGTTGATACCGTTTATGACAGGTCGTAGATAAATAATTTGTCTGGTTGTTAATTGTTGAGGAAAGAACCAGCCGTGGAATTAGGCAGGACGTGACTTCCACGTTTACGGATTGAAATGGGTCGGCTCCAAAAACCGTCAGAGGTGATTACCGGGACAAACCGCAGGTTAGATTAACGGTTTTCGAAGCATTAAACAGTTACACTTTCCGCGAGTGTTTAAAAGCGAAAAGATCAATGTTTTATTTATATTTTAAATACTTCGATTACCACGAAAGCTGATTTTTATTCAACCAATCTTAAAGTTTTGCTGTTACAAACAAAATTCATTTTTTTTTAATTATTTAATGATGTAATATTATACATGTATAAAACAACGTTTTATCTACGAGAGCCTTTAATAAAAAAAATGTACAGCAATTTTTTACATAAATTTTGTGAAATTAAACTTAAAATAATCTAGTTAAAATCAATTACCTTGAGATCACATTGGCAACCACTTGACGTTTAGCCAGTTTGTTTGTAAACAACGTCTTTTAAGTAAAATTTAAAAAGTAATACTGAGAAATACATAGATTCTTCCATTGAAAATAAATAAAAAGTTGCCGGGAACATTTTAGAAATAGTTGTAATGATTACGCATTAAAAGTAACAAAAAAACCATGTATAGCTTCTTTGGTGTCAGAATGTAAAAATTGTACAATTAATATTTACAACAAATAGCTTATTAACAGTTTCAAATGTTTTTAATTCTTTTTGTAAGTTCCTTGTTTAAAAAAAACGTTTACGAGTCCCTTTTGTTTCTAAATTTATCCCCAATAAAAAAGATAAAGATAAAGACCTTTTTATTTTAAATAAAAACAAGAAATTTTAAACACTGTGGCAATATCAATAACATGTTTTTATGTACGTGATTAAATCATTTATATTTATGGCTCCTTAAATGACCCACTAAAATGGTCACCATCACTGGAATGGTTACCTTCACCACCATTGCTACAGTTAACACTACCTGCAAGATTAGTCTGAAATAAGTCAAAATAGCGCCATTAGCCTACAGCTGTGTCAACGTGGAGGAACTTACTAACGGCCCAGAGTGTTAAAACGTTACCTTGCTACTCCACACTTTAGTAGCGCAAGCTGGACCTTTTTGATGTGTATAGCAAAACTGCTTTTACATACAATATTTTTTTATTACCATTTTTATTTTTCACCATTATCGACCACCAAGCCATTGCTCCTATACACACTAGTGATAGCTTAAGGTGGGGGACCCCCGTAATGATCAAAGTACCTTACATTTTTTCTTCATCTGTATATTTCAATTTTTATTTTATATTATTTGTTTAAGGCAAATAATCTAAAGAAAAGAATTACATCAGAAAGTTTCATTCAATATTGCAATTTGTGGTAGTGATTTAGTGAAATGGGACGGAAGTGTATAACAGATGTTTAACATTTTTCATCTCGCTTTTTTGCAATTTGTGGAAGTGATTTCGTGAAATTTAACAGGTGTAAAAGGAAGTCGCAGAAGCACGCGCTATTTGATTTGACAAATAAGCGCTTGGTAGTAGAGTTGGCCGACAGATAGTCGTCAACCAATTTTCCTAAAGGTCGGTACTGTCAGCCATCAGCTGTGCACTTAAGTTACAGTGTTGTGCATAAAGATTGCTGTTAAATGCGTCAAATATATAAATAAATATTTACTTCTGATAATAAGTCTCAATAAAGTGCAGATCGTTGATAAACAATTCAAGTAAGTAATAATAAATAATTTTTAGAATAAAATATTTTTGTATTAAGCTTTTTTAAATTTTAAGGTTAATTTCTGTAACTACTAGTGTCAATTAAATAAAATACAATTTTCATTAAAAGGATTTATTTATTATGAAAAATCATTTCAAATAATATCTTACCCATCTTTTTAAAAATATAATTTTAAAATTGCCTATTACTAAGGTGAGATGTTAAATGTTACACATCATATGCGACTACTGTAAGGCTCGATCGTTTTATTTTGATTCTGCCGGAATTGTTGTTGGCGATGAGCATTGGTTTTCGGTATTTTATTTGCACTCTGACGTTTGCGCTTTCCATACTCTTTTGGACTCTGAACACATGATTTCACCATTGTCTCCCTATAATTTAAGTAGTAAAATAAATAGTAAACACTTAAATCACATGAACAATAAACGAACAGTAAACGCTTGTATCAAGTTATACAATTCTCTCAATTTACTTTTTAAATCTGTATTACACACATTTGTTCTAAAAGTGTGGGATGCTTTTATTTCGATACGCAAAATTAGTTTAAAAATGTCATACAAAGCAGTGATATTAAGTCTCAACGACTAAAGCAGTTTATTTACAGTGAAACAGAAGTAGCTTGCCGGGCGACTAGCCTCTAAAATACCAAATATTCGGCTATATATACTTCAAATTCGTAAATTTGTGCCTTCGTTTGTACTCACGATTACTGAAAATTTCGTTGTCGCCGATCGGATCGTTATTCGAATGTTTTCGTTGCGCGCAGATATTGTGATCTCTCGCCCGCCAAGCTACTACTGTTGCACTGTACTTGCATGGTTCTTAAAAGATTCAAAATATCAAATGGCTTTTAGTTAGGTATTTTTCTTTTTTCTATCTAATCTATTTTTAAGTGTCGCTCCCTTAGGTTTGCAGGAGAATGCATTCTAAGAGGATATAGGTATATAATTTTAATAGGAACCGTCACGTAACGAAATGCATCGGTGGTTCAGTTGTAGAATGCTCGCCTGCCACGAAAAAAATCATTCCCAACATAGAAATAAAATTACTGACGAGAAAATTAGAAAAGTAAGTTGATAAAATTGTATATGATTTAAGTGTTTACCATTTATTTTACTATTTAAATTATAGGAAGACAATGGTGAAATCATGTGTTCAGAGTCCAAAAGAGTATGGAAAGCGCAAACGTCAGAGTACAAATAAAATACCGAAAAACAAAGCTCATCGCAACAACAATTCTGGCAGAATTAAAATAAAACGAGCGAGCCTAACAGTAGTCGCATATGATGTGTAACATTTGACATCTCACCTTAGTAATAAGCAATTTTTAAAAAAATTATATTCCGAAAAAAATGGGTCAGGTATTATTTGAAATGATTTTTCGTAACAAACAATAATTCTTTTTAATGAAAATTGTATTTTATTTAATTGACACTAGTAGTTACTGAAATCAACCTTAAAATTAAAAAAAAAGCTAAATACTGAAATATTTTATTCGAATTTATTTATTATTATTTACTCACTTATTTATTTATACTTACTTAATTTTTTATTAATGATCTGCACTTTATTGAGACTTATTATCAACAGTTAATATTAGTAAAGTCTATTAGTCTAATGTTAGTAAATTAAAAGCCAGTACAAAACTCTTCGTGCCACACCCTGTTGATTTGTCAGTGTTAGGCATATAACATTACTGTTATTCCTGCTTTATACTTTTATATTATGTTTGCGCTTTACCAGTCCGCCATCCACAATATTAAATCAAACTTTTCAATTTGTAGAATATTTTCAAATATCAAATATCCGATCGCACTATATAATACGGAAATATTCCATTTCAGATGCAAATATTGAATGAATCACATACAATTTGCATCTCTAAATGTAAACTTGGTTCATATTTTCGCCATTCGATTCTGTGGCATAGGCATTACCACAAGTATCTAATAAGTGCATTTTTAATTTGATTTTTTTTTAAACTCTTATTAATTTTATTACACTTTACAAATAATAATATAATATATAATAATATAAAAGTTTCATTAATTGTGACGTATTTTCAGTACTATACTTCTGCACAAAATTATTGCAATAACATATTAAGTCATACAAATTGTATATATTGAGAATACCCATCCTTTTATACCTTAGTTTTCTTTCTAAAAGTGAAGAAAAAATATGTTAGCCAACGCGACTCCGTGACTTAAGATGCTGGGAGGCTGCGGATCTCGCGAGAAAATAATGATTTTCGGAGTATTTTACTGAAGGTAATAATTTGCAGAAAGCTAAATGATTGAATCATAATCGGGAAAAAAATGTTAGCTGCATAATTTCTGTGATTTAACTTGTTAGCTGCGCGTATGGATATATAAAAAAAATCTTGAAAATCGGACCATTTTATCGAGGCTGAAAATTATATTCTGAATAGTGATTAGTTTAAAAATCATAAAAAATCGGACCATTACTGTGTGCGCTGCTCCGATTCACTTCAATATTAATTCATGTCTAATCATTTTCACTGACCTTTTTTTTTACTTTATTATAAGGATAAATGCACTATTAATCTACATCAGATTGATAAAAATCAGTCGATTCCCGACTGCAACAAACACAGTAATGGTCCGACCACGCGCTGCACAAAGGAAGCGCAGCTAACAGGTTTAATCACACCTAAGCATCAGCTAGCATGAATCTCTGAACTGAAGATACTACACACCAAAATATGGCGATTAAGCTTAACATGTCCTATACAAATATTGCTGGTTTACGAGATACAAGGTATTTAAACTTGGAATTTAAATTTTAAATTTCTTAATAATTTTGCGATTTTAAGCAGCATCGTCTTGAAAAATGGTAACTTTAAGTTTTTTGGCATGAAAATTACGAATTTTTTGCTGAATTTAGCACTATTTATACAGGGCGTTAGTAACACCCTGTTACTTAGGTAAATTAAAACCTATATTTTTTGCCTAATGAGCTATGGATAAAATGACTAAAAAATCTAAAAGTTAGTTTAATTTTGAATAAAAAAGGTACTTTTATTTATTTCATGTAACTCTATCAGTTATTAAATTTTTTGCATTTCAAACATTCAGCGTAAAGACTCCCAAGCCACCGTAATTACATTGAATTTTTTTCAAGTAGGCTTGTGTCAGAACTTATTAGTTTTTCGTGTAAAGAATTATTTAAAAAATTTACTGTCACTAAGTAAGAGTGTTTTATTTGTAGTAAAATAAGAAAATGCCACGACAATGAATTTTTCAACAGTGAAATGCGTGATATGATTTGTTTTTGCTTAGTCAAATTATAGTGGACTTGGTGCAGCCAGAAGGTATTTAGAATCATACCCAAATCAAAGACAACCCAATCACAAATAGTTCAGACGTATTTATACCCACCTAGGCGAAACAGGGTGTTTTGGTCATAAAAGCTTAAATGGTGCTCCAAAAAATATTAACGTCGATGATGAAGAAGAGGTTTTAGTTCGTTTTTCGGAAAATCCAGATCTCAGTACTCGTCGGTTAAGTGCGGCAACAGAAATAAGTCAATCGTCTATCTGGAGAACTGGACTTGGATTCCTCTCTAAAATTTGCTATTTCAAGATTTACCAGTTCGCCTAAATTTTGCTTAATTTATGCTTGATAAACAAAGCGAAAACCAGGATTTTCTTAATTACCTCCTTTTCACCGATGAGGCGACGTTTACTAGACAAGGGGTTTTTAATTCGAAAAACAATCATGTGTGGGACTCCAAAAATCCACATGCTCTAAAGAAAGGACATTTTCAGCATGAATTTAAGGTAAATATTTGGTGTGGTGTGATATATGATTTTTTTAATGGTCTTTTTGAACTTCCTCCTAATCTGAACGGGCACCTCTATTTAAACTTCCTTGAACAACAGTTAAACACACTACTAGGAGATGTACCACTAGCCATAAGGCGGAACATGTGGTTAATGCAAGACGGGGCGCCGCCACATTTTTCTCTGCCAGTACGGCAATATCTGAATGAACATTTTTCTCACCGGTGGTTTGGGCGTGGTAGTGAATTTGTTTGGCCACCTATAAGTCCAGATTTAAACCCTCTAGACTCTTAAATAAGGTCACAAATGAAGGACATGGTTTACAAAGATACAATTAATTCCATCGAAAAATTACTACAGAAAATTCAAGAAGCTGCTAATGTTATTAAAAATAATCGACAAATGTTATTTAATATTCAAATATCTTTAAGGAGACGCCTTACAAGTGTTTTAAAGTGGAAGGCAGGCATTATAATTTAATCATTTGGCTATCTGAAAATTATGACCTTCAGTAAAATACTCCTCCAGAAATTGTTATTTTCTCGCGAGATCCACAGCCTCTTACAATCTTAAGTCACGGATCCGGACCAGCTAACATGGAAATTTTCTCTCAAAAACATAACAAAAGCCTTCACTAGAAAATTCAGCCTCAGTAAAATGGACCGGTCAAATTTGACGCCATCTTCCGGACTATAGGTTGCTTCAAGGTAGCGCATCTTCTTCTTCTTCTTCTTCTTTAGCCAATTATTGCCCACTGCAGGACATAGGCCTCTTCTAATCTCTTCCATGCGTTTCTGTCTTGAGCTGTTTGCTGCCAATAGGTGCCCGATGTTCTCTTCACATCATCTAGCCATCTTTTTGGAGGTCTACCTATGCTTCTTTTTGTTTCTCTGGGTCTCCACTGAATTAATTTTTTTGTCCATCTGCTGTCGTTTTTTGGCTAGCCACATGTCCAGCCCATTGCCACTTAAGGTGTGCGACACGCTTTATGATATCGGTGACTTTGGTTTAGCGCATAGAAACGAAAAATAAATTCGGCGCCGTTGAATTAAGCGATATGTACACAATGGGATGAAGATACACCAAAAGAAATTTTTCCATATCGCAGCGATAAAGCTGGCTTGGAGAGGATGCGAAGCTGCATATTATTTAAAAGATTATTTTAAAACGGAATTGAATAATAAGGGAGCGCCTACCGGTAGAATTTAATATAACAGAGTTTATTCAAAAACTTGGTGAGGTGGTCAGCGATGTGGGAACAGCAAATGGTTGATTAAAAATGTGCAAAATCCAACAATGTGCAAGAATAATACAGTCTACAAATAAAATTTCCTTTGTATTATTTTAAAATAACAGCTTACTAATTACCATTTACGTTTATGTTTTGTTAATCTACCTTATCGTGGGCATTTTGATGGCCATTCATAATTGGAGGTATTATCCAACGCGATACAAATATTCAATCAACAATGCAGTAATAACGGATATTGGAATTAAACTGATATAAACAGTTTTGTATATTTACAAACGGCATTTTAACAGCCCCATATTATGCAAATTTTCTATGTTCAACCAGTCGGTTTACGTTCACCTAAAATTGAAAAGTAAGTGAGGTTATAGTGATAGCAACATACGTCCCTATTAAAAATTCATTCATTATTATTGGATGTCCCACACGAATTTAAATGCAGTATCATTTCGTGCCATATTTTTGTTAAATTCTCTCACCCTTACTTCCAAACCAGTGAGAGTCAGTATTAAAAAAGCAGCACGTATTGGCATGATACAGTGATATTATACCAAATCATCTGTTTTGATATTGTCGAAAATTAAACTGCGGTTTACTCTCGTCCACATTAATGGTCCTTCGAGCCAGATGAATCAATTTTATTGCATTCAGATTTAGTACTTAATATTGTACCAAATCATCCAACATGTTTTTCGAATGAAATTTGAAAGTACAATCTTGTTAGTATCAAAAATATAATTACGATTAACTATATATGGTTATTCTCGTCCAGTGAACATTCTTATTTTTGGTCAGTTTTTAACACGTTTAATGTTAAAATAAAAGAAAAAACCTTATTTCAAAAAAAATCGAACTTACATAGATAGAAGAAACAGTGATTAAAACAATAAGAAAATCAAATATTGTTAAATGTTTTTTAAAAATTGATAAACTAACCGGGATTCACTACCGCTTTATGGATCATCCCATTACGACAAAGTATAAAAAAATTAAATAAAAATGTTGCTGATAATTTTAATAATGTGAGTTTGTTAGCAAACTATAAATATTAGTCAGAAGTGTATCAAACAACATTCATATAAATATAAATTGTTAAATTTTAAAACAATTTGCTTTTTAACAGTATACCTACTTGTTTTATTAGTGGGTATTATTTTTTTAATTTATTTACAATATTTTTAAGACATCATCCAATTAACTATTATGTTTATTTAAATATATTGAAACTGGAGGACTATCTGCGTGGATCTAATTTTGATAATTAGTTTTTAAATAAAAGGTTGGACTTTTACCAAACAGATATTTTAAATTAATTAATTATGATTTTGAAACTTCTTACCGGTATAACCAATAGGACGTGTATTATTACTTTGCTTGTTACACTGGGTCTATACAGCAAATAAAATAAAATAAGAAATAATATAAGAAAGTAAAACATACAATGCGGTCCATATGTATGGTTTAAATTCATTTTTAGCGTTATTATGTATTTTATCAAAAAATCCTTAAACAGGTCAATTTTCATTGTTAATTTGACAATTTACAGTATGACAATATTACCCCCTTCTTGCACCCCCTCTGAATTATAAGCACCCCCTCAAAAAAATTTAATAAGAAGGGGGATCGTGTGGCATATTATTCAAAAGGGATTTTCATTAACTGTTTAGCAATACTAAGTTTTTTATATTTGGTGCAACCATTACTGAGAAAATTTGTTATTAAAATTTAAAAATATTGACACTAAATTATGTATCCGTTAAAAAAACCTGAAACAGGTCGATCTCTATTCTCAATTTGATAATTAACAGTATAAGAATATTACGCCATTCTTGCACCCCCTCTGAATTATGAGCATCCCCTCAAAAATTTTAAATGAGAAGGTGGGTTGTGTGACACTTTGTTCGAGAGAGATCGCCTTGCTTATTGTCAAGGAGTGAATGGTGGTCATTTTGAACATTTCATTTAATTGTAAAATAAATTGAAAAACATTGAAAAATTTCACGTTTTTAAAACAAATTTTCTTAGCTATAATTGCACCAAATTTTAAAAACTTCGTATTGCTAAAAAGAGAATTGAAATTCCTTTTAAAAAAATTCCTTTCTAATTAAAATGTTTTAAGGGGGTACTCATAATTTAGAAGGGGGTGATATTTTCATACTATAAATGGTCAAATTGAGAATAGAAATCGATATGTTTCAGGTTTTTTTAAACAAATACATAACTTAGAGTGTAAACATTTTACATTTTTAAAATTTTAAAAAAAATTTCAGTTATGATTGCACCAAATTTGAAAAACTTTAGCTAAGCAGAGAATGAAAATCCCTTCCGAACTAGGTGCCACACGACCCCCCTTCATATTTAAATTTTTTGAGGGGGTACTCATAATTCAGAGTGGGTGCATGAAGGGGTAATATTTTCATACTGTAAATTGTGAAATTGACAATAAAAATCGACCTGTTTCAGTTTTTATTGAACAAATACATAATAACGCTAAAAATGAATTTATTCCATACATATGGACCGCAGTGTATGTGTAACACGATGGAAACGTTTATACAAGAACTAAAATAAAATAAGAATCGGCCAACTTCCAACTCTTATTTTATTTAAAAATGAATGTGCGCAAGACTTAGTTAAAATTGTTTTGTGCTATTTTGTTCTATACTTTTATTTTTTTTTAAATTTCCTTCTAATCTAAAATTTTTTTTATTTTAATGTGTTTTTTGATTAAATAATAGTTCCGAATTAAAATTTTAGTAAGGTGTTATTGTTTTATATATTTTCGAAGAACAGAATAAACATTATAGAAAGAAATTGGTGATAAAAACGAACGTCTTTGTCAAAAAAACAGTGATTTTATAGGAAAATTTTACAACATTTTTTTTCATTCTAATTATTAACTTCCAAGTGGAAAGTTATAGTAATGAATCCGATTTTGTGAATCCCGAATTTTAACATATTTCCACATTTCAAGGTCCCCAGAGTCGAATGCAATAGTTTTTAAGTGGACGTCTATTTGTGTGTGTGTGTGTGTATGTAAGTATGTGCGTTTGGAATTATTTTTCGTCTCGATTATCTCGAGAACAAAAATGATATCGACGTGGGACCAATTGCATTCGACGCATAATTTTTTATCGAGAATTAAAAAACTGAAAAAAAGGTAAACTACCTCAATTTTGCAATTTATAAATTATACCATTTTTAATACAGAATTTCAAGATCTTTTGAATAATATGATAATTGCATGTTAGGAATATTTGTATGAAAAATATGATGACAATATTTCATAGAGATACGAGGGCGGTTTGATAAGTCAGTGACTTTTTGAATAAAACAAATTTTTTTCCGCAAATAAACATTTTATTTTTCTACATAATCACCTTTTAGCTCGATACATTTAGTCCAGCGTTTTTCTAATTTTTTTATTCCCTCCAAATAATAGGTTTTTTCAAAGTTTTCAAAATACGCGTTTGTTTCGGTAATGACTTCTTCATTCGACTCAAATCTCTTACCGCCCAGCCATTTCTTTAGGTTTGGAAACAGAAAATAGTGGCAGTGGGCTAAATCTGGAGAATATGCTGGATGGGGTAGCAGTTCGTACCCCAATTCGTGGATTTTGGCCATCGTGACTAGAAAAGTGTGCACACGTGCATTGTCTTGATGGAACAGCACTTTCTTTTTTACCAAATGCGGCCGTTTTTGCTTCAAATCAACGTCGAATCTGTTCAAAAGCTTTAAATAATATTCGCCGGTGATCGTTTTACCTTTCTTCAGGTAATCGATGTGAATGAAACCGCGTACATCCCAAAAAACTGTGGCCATGACCTTGTTGGCTGACAGACTCTGTTTCGCCTTCTTTGGTCCACGTTCACCCCGAGCAACCCACTGTCGATTGTTCCTTGGTCTCTGGCATGTTGTGATGGATCCATGTTTCATCCACAGTAACAAAACGGCGCAAAAATTCGTCCGGATTACGGCTGAACATCGCTAAACACTCTTTTGAAGTGGTTACACGATTGCGCTTATGGTCGAGTGTGAGCAATCGCGGCACCCATCTCGCAAAGAGTTTTTTCATGTCCAAATATTCGTGTAAAATATGATGTACCCGTTCAGTTGAGATACCTACAGCATGAGCCAACTCACGCACTTTCATTCTCCGATCATCCAATATCATTTCATGGATTTTATCGACGATTTCCGGCGTGATCACTTCTTTTGGACGACCTGGACGTTCGGCGTCACTAGTGCTGGTCGACCACAACGGAACTCTGTAAACCATTTTTTAACCATTGAAATTGATGATGCCGAGTCCCCGTAGTATTTATCAAGTCTTTCCTTAGTTTCAGTGATGGATTTTTTACGTAAAAAGTAATGCTTAATCAGCACACGAAATTCACTTTTTTCCATTTTCGTAAAAATTCATGAGGTTGTCTGCTTTGAACAGCTATCAAACACCAACTGCACTACTTAGCTTGCTCAAAATTATAAAGTTGCCCACTGATAGATTATAGTTGACGGCAGCACTGTTGCATTTGGAGTAACTGCGCGGGAAATTCAAAAAGTCACTGATTTATCAAACTGCCCTCTTAGTTTTAGAAAATAAGAATAGGATAATTTTAAAATTGTGTCAGTATTGAGAGAATAGCATTAAAGACGCTATAAAAGTGAAAAATTATTGTTAGTAATAATAAAGCATTGATTATAACAATAAAATATTTTTACTAACAAATAATGATAAAAAAAATTTAAATTGTTATAAACAATTGAAAATAGCTCCCGCTTGTAAAATGAAAAAAAAAAGTTTGAAAGAATACGGTTTACATAAACAGAATATTGTTAATGACAATTATAATTTGTTATTAACAATTTGAAATAGTTTTTTATAATAATTATAATAACAAAACATATGGTATTTTTTCATTATTTCCACTGGAAAGTTAGTCGTGTGGACCTTCCGGGTCGCACCCAGACCACTGATATTTTTGCCTAAAATTGAAGTGAAAAGTGTAATTACTACATAAATTTATTTTTCAGTTTAAATAACTTTTGAACGAGTCGGTTTATTAAAAAATTATAAGATACTTTTTTTTTAGAGCGTGTAACTTTCTACAAAAGCATGTATAGTTTATAATAATACATTTATTGGTAAGTGAGCTACAATATTTTTAAAAAAAATCCTGTGTTATTTAAATGGAAAATAGAAATTCCTAGTGCGCGATAAAGAAGAAAGAGTGAAACAATGGGGTTAGGATAAAGAGGATAAATAAAAAAGAAAAAAAAGATTCATAAGGCGAATATGAAAAGGCAAGTCAGTAGAGGAGGAGAACGTATCTCGATCAGATCAAAATTGTTTAAATAAAAGGGCAGGTCAAGAGTGCAAGCAACCAACGAGCATGTATGAAAGCGCTGATGAACGTAGAAAAGCTAAATACGTGTGTAAAAACCGTAGTAGTTAAAGGAAATGGTCTTTGCCTACCCTTACGTGAAAAATGCTTGACTATAAGTATTTATGTATTAATCAGGCTCTTCTTCTTTAGCCACAACTGATCTAACTTTGGACGTAGGTCTCCTCATATCATTTCTTTATCGTCTATTTTGCGCCATTTGCTTACAGTAAAGTCCGCTAATATTTGTTATGTCATCTCTCTATCTCATTTGTGGCCTTTCTCTGTCTTTAAGCTAGCCATGGTCTTCTTCTTCTTCATATGCTATGTCCGGTCGCCCGGACGTTAGCAATTACTGCAAAGAGTGCGTCTCTATCTTCTGTAACCCTAAACAGGTCAACAGCGTTTCAGATGCCTGTCCACTTTCTGATGTTTCTCCTTGCCTTTTTCCAACACCCCGTCTGCCTTCTATTTTTCCTTTTATGATCAACTGGAGGAGATCATACTCTTTTCCGCGTAAGATGTGGTAAAGGTAAGTTTTCTTGCGACATTTCACTGTAACCATTATTTGTCTCTCCACCCTGGCTTGTTTCAACACTTCATCATTGGACAGCAAATCAGTCCACGAAACCCGCAGCATTCTACGATGAATTCACATTTCAAATGCTTTTATTCGATTTATTGAGCTAACCTTTAAGGTCTAGCATTCCACCCCACACATAAAAGAACTGACCAAATAAAACACTGCACCATACGTTGGCGTAATTTGAGGTTTAGGTTATCGTCACAAAAAAGTGTTCTCATTCGTTGGAAAGTCATGGTCTCCATTTCTGTATTTCATTATTCGATCTTTTGTCTATCTGACGGGCATTACGTCCTGTGAAACTCCACTTTAGTCGGGTGGCATGTTCTCCTGCGTCTTTTACTTTCGTTTTACTTCTAATCCATTCGTTTGTTTTTTTTATTACCAAGTTTTACTCCCAACATTTATTTTTTCATCGCTCTTTGTGTTTTTGTGATTTTATTCATATTAGCCTTGGTAAGAGTCCAATTTTGTGAGCCATAAGTGAGTATAGGAAGGATACATTGATCATAAACTCTTGTTTTCAGATACTCTTCAGTATCTAGCTCAGCTTTCAAAAACCTGCTCAAGTCAGCCTTATTTGTCTTGTAATTTCCGCAGTTAATCGGATTAATGTCTGTGTAATGCCCCACAGAATGCTATTACATCACCACCTAGTGTTTGGCCGACCTATTTTTATTAGAGCCAGTTGTCCTACTCAGCTTCATTTAAGCTTAGCCCCTTTGTCTATAACGAATGTTTGACAAAAAATAGCATTAGCATTGTTTTCTCATCGTTCTTTGAGTCAAATGTAATTGTTTATGTGTGCCATGTTAAAATTCATTGATTGACAACCCACCAAATTCATAAAGAAGACGGATACGCGAAAATAAAAAAAAATGTCAAGTCGATTTGATTGTTCTATGTTTATGCAAACATGTAAAATTCCATATTAAATTTGTCATAAATGTCGTCGACGTCGCTGGAGTAGAAATTCATTCAATATTTAAAAGAAAATTAGTCTAGCTGTAATATGTTTTTGGTCGCAATGTAACAAAAGGCGAAATCTGTTATGGAAACACAATCTGATACAACTCTGAATTTCATTATCGTCGTAATCGTACTCCAAAATACGGAAACGTTTTAATTTAAATCCCAGCCGAGATAAATTAAGTATTGTATCATTGTGAAAACTTATAACGACCTCCATGATCGTCTGTTTTCCGCCAAAACAAAAACTTAAGCTGCAAGAATTTATGAAATGAATTATAACTGAGGTGGATGCCGGCACCGTCGCCGTCGTTCATGTACGGGCCAAATTAATGATTTTCTCGTTTGAATGAGCGCAGATGGATTACTTCATGCGGATAAATAAAACAAAACTGGGTCTGTCGGCCGGACAATTCACAAATAAATTTTATCCAAGAATTATATACTTTTGCCTTTTTTACTTTAAAAAAGGAAAGAAAATCACTGTAAAATTAGTCGGTTCAATTGCTATCGCAGATACTGTTTTTTTTTTACTAAAAATAGTCGCAAAAAGGGTTGACCTATTGTGTGGGCCGCGGACCGAAGGAAATAATTGTGTACCCGCTTTTTGAAAAGTTGCAGGTCATAGTTCTCTAAAAAAACTGATTTTGGAAGCTTGTTCCATTCTGTAGCAGCCCTGTAAGAAAAGGATTCTTAATGGAGATTGGTCCTTGTAGTGTCAATCTTGAGAGTAAATGGGTGAGACTGATCAGCGTGCCAAGTTCTTCAGCCGAATGTTGCCAGTGGTGGTACAAGAGTTTTTATTTTTTTGGAGCATCTGCCATGGAAATATCTGTAGAGCAATGTCTGGTCTGCAACTCTTTTTTTATGTTCTAGTGGGTAAAGGGTATCTTTGAGAGTTGAGCTGTTTATTAACCAAATGGCCCTTTTCTAAATGGAATCTGGAAGACCAAGAGAATGCCTTGGTGCAGAATCCCAAATGTGCGAGCAATACTCCAATAGAGGTCGGATTTAAACCTTGTACGTCGTCAGCGGTTGATCGGGAGTAAAAAACTTTCTAGACTTCCACAGAAAACCTAGCCTCTGGCTTGCTAACTTTGCAATGTTAACAACATGGTCATGGCAAGACATATTATTAGACACCGTGATTCCCAAAATCGAGCTAGAGGGACTTGATTTAAAGGTATTTCCGGACATTGTGATGGAATCATTTGAGGAATTCACTTTCTTTGAAAACGTGGTGCCTTGTGTTTTCTGGGCGTTGAACAAGATTGTTGGTTCCCCACTCGACGATTGCTTTAAGATCTCTATTGATCGAATCAACCTGTTCCTGCCTAAATCTATTTGTATCATTAACCGAAAGTGTTTGATAGGATGTCAACGTTGAAACAAGTGTGCTGTCGTCTACGAAACTGTAAATGGGGTTCGTGGTGGTTTTCAAGAGGTCGTTAATGTATAAACAAATAGGGTGGGGGACAGGATGGAACTTTGGGGGACCCTGGCATTGGTTTTTAACGCATCAGAAGAAATACCGTCAACTGCCACATGTAAAGAGCGATCTTTCATGAAGCTCATGAGCCATATGCGCAGTTTGGTTGGAAGACCGTAGGCAAATAATTTGCGTAACAATGGCTGGTGCAAACGCGGTCAAAGGCTTTAGATATATATATATATATATATATATATATATATATATATATATATATATATATATATATATATATATATATATATATATATATATATATATGCAGACGATACAGTTATCATTGCGAACAATCCAAAAAGCCTGCAACAACTGTTCAACAAAGTTGTAGAAGTAGGACAGAAATGGCAAATCTATAGCACGCGTGCCACAGGTGGCACGCGAGACGATTTCGCATGGCACGCGAATGAAGAGAAAAAAATAAAAGTGATTATACAAAAAAGGTTTATAAATAGTATAAAAATATTTAAATAGCCATGTGTATTTTCTTCGTTCATCAATAGTTTCACAAATGATGGAAACGAAGGATATGACGACATTAATGCATAAATGGATCGCGCATTGTTTAATAAATACTTCCCGCACGGTGCTAGTCTAGTGTTTGATTCAAGTAGGTTATATGGTAGGAAGGTAGTATAACATAGCTTGTAGGCAGCAAACTATAAAGCTACTTTTTATGCAAATTTGGTGGGGAGACTCGACGTAGAGACTGATTTTTGCTCCCATTTGTATGATCTAAATATAAAATTACAAGGCCGTTGCAAAACAATTATTGTTATGTTTGATATTATAAAAGCATTTAAAGCCAAGGTACAAATATTTAAACGTGATATAATGATCACAAATTTCAAGTACTTTCCTAACCTAAAAAAATACATATTGGATAAAGAAATTCATGAAAAGCCGGAAATTAATGAAACAATTTGAAAATGCTTTAGATGCAACAATAGAACAATTTTCGAGGTTTGTTCAGTTTCGACAACTTAAAGAAACTACAAAATTTATTATTCATCCAGACACATGTACGTAGCAGCAATTCAACTTGACAATGTTTGAATTTATAGAATTAGATGGTTTTAAAATGGAATTGGTAGATTTTTAGTCGAGTTCGATATGGACACAAAAATTTAAAGATTTAAGAATTATCTTAAAATAAATTTAGCGAGATCTATATGTTGGACCAGTCCAGAGAAATGCCGAAAATTGAGCAATCCATCCCGGAAACTTTTTCTTGTCTTAAAAATATAGCAATATTTTTTCGTCTAATATACTTAGATGCAGGCGATGGTTAATGTTATGCATGATTCCCTGAAAATCAAAGGGATAAAAATAAATGTGAGCAAAACGAATGTAATGGTTTTTGAAAGAGAAAAAAGCATGACAAACTGTGGCGTTTCGATTGAGGGAGAAAGAGTGGAACAAGTTAATGAATTTGTGTACTTGGGTTCAAAATTTACTAGAGATGGAAAGTATGACAGTGGCATTGAGCGAAGGGTGTTGGCAGGAAAACAAATAAATGGGGCACTGCATAGCTTTATGAATAGCCAGAAAGTGTCAAAAAAGGCACGTCTGGCTGTGCATAGAGGTGTGTTGGTTCCTACACTTATGTATGGTAGTGAATGTTGGGTTTGGCAGAAGAAGCATGAAAATAGGATTAATGCTGTGGAGATGAGTAGTCTGAGAAGTATAGCCGGAGTGACTCGGTTGGATAAAGTTAAGAATAGTGAGATAAGAAAACGCTGTGGTGTAAAAGAAGATGTGGTCACAAAGATAGATAAAGGAATGCTTAGATGGTTTGGACACGTAGAAAGGATGGATAAAGGAAGATTGACGAAACAAATTTATAAAGCGAGTGTGAATGGGCAAATCGGTAGAGGTCGACCTCGGAGAACATATCTCGATCAGATCAACATTGTTTTGAAGAAAGGCTAGGTCAAGAGTACCAACAACCGAAGAGCGTGCATGAGAGCACTGATGAAAGTAGAGGAAGCAAAAGATGTGTGTACGAACCGTATCAAGTGGAAGGAAGTGGTCTCTGCTTACCCCTATGGGAAAAAGGCGTGACTTTATGTATGTAATATACTTATTCCTGTGAATCATTATTTTCTTTAATGAACTTTATTAAATCAAACATAAGTAGACTGACGTACAGACAAATGTATCTTGTATTCTATTAAAATCTATCTATCAGCTATGAACCCGATATAAAAAATTTGGCATCCAGCATTCAACACTGGTCCTAATAAATAAATATTTAGAAAAAATGATCTGCTTAATTTTGCAGTAAGGTAGGTAATGCATTTTTTGAGTAAAAATACAAAACATATATGGTGAAGAAATATACAGGGTGTTAGTAAATAAGTGCAACAAACTTCTGGTGGTGATTTTGCATGAAAAAATACTGACAGTTTGCTTTATAAACATATTTCCGTAAATACTTCGTTTTAGAGATACGGGGTTTTAAAGTTTTTCCTAAAAATAAAAACTAATGATTTATTTACCGGTCGAGATATGAAAAAAAAATGACAGTTTGCACAGTATGTCCACAAATGCTTCGTTTTTCGAGATACGGGTTTGTGTTTGATCTAATTGAATTAGTAGTTCTTGATAATGTATTAAAGAAATGAAAAATACGTATTAGGATGTTTTATTTATTTGCATAAATACGGCGGCCTATACGAAAAAAAGGCAAAAAAGATTTTTTATAAAAAATTGACCGAGAAATTTAAACATGATTTTTAATTTACAATTTCTCAGTGGCGTACCATTTTTTCCTTTAAAAAATTTGGGATGATTACCCGTATGCGCGCCAATGATAAACATAAAATTCTTAATTGCATTTTAAAAAATGCGCAATAACTATCTCTTAAAACCCACCAAATTTTATTTGCACATCTCGACCGGTTTCAGAGCAATAAATAAATCTTCAGTTTTTAAAAATAACTTTAACACTCCGTATCTCTGAAACGAAATTTTTGCGGGCATACGTTTATAAAGCAAATTATTACCATTATTTTTTTATTTGCAGAATCACGCCCCTAAGTTTTTCGCACTTATTTACCAACACCCCGTATTTTAAGAAATACAAACACTTCATTGCATTTATTAGAAATGTCAGAAAAATAAGCTAACGGTTTCAAGGGAGTCATAAAATTCCGCTATAACGCCACAAATTCCGCGAAGCAGCAGAAAACACACCGAGAATATTAACGTATTGAAATTATCACAAATTTAACTTTCAGATTTCTCAAGATGCTATTCGGGCAAGCATGCAAACTGGAAAATCGGATTTATGATATACATCGTTAAGCTAAACATCGATTTTTATCAAAGAATTTTACGTCAGTTTTCCACCGAGATGCTCATCGCTTTTCATTTGCTATTCAACTCGGAAAATTTGTCGAAATTGTCGAAAACTCAAAACGAGTATTCCTTGTGGATTCGCCGAAAGTTAGGATAGACCGACACTGTAATTATTGGAACAGATGAATTATCTCCTTATCCGACTGGGTAAAATTTCTGGGTTGGAAGGGATTTCCCCTGAAAGATGGTCTTGACTTCATCATGCAAGGGTTTTCGCTGTACGTAACTAATTAGCTCGTAATCCTGTATGAAAATTAATGTTGAAAGTTTGGCGGTTAAGTTTCCGTTTCAATCGAACTTGATTCGGTTGATTTTATAATTAGTTGGAGCAACAAACTCGGAAACAAAAACAGTTACAAAAACTATTAACATCAACGTTACTGATATTTTCTTTTTAAATTATAAAAATATACTGACTTTCAAACATATCCGAATAAATGTTGTTCAATTTTAATAAAAGTTTAAAGAAAATGTGTGGCTTATTTAAATTTAACCAAAGAAATTATTTTATTTTTAAACTAACATACATATCTTCATAATACAAAGAGTCAAATGGGCTATAAAATTTTTTAAACCATTTAAGTCGCCAGGAAAGGACAGAATATTTCCCGCCTTACTACAACATGGCCTTAAAATACTAAAGCCTTTTTTAAAAAGTTTATTCAAGGTCAGCTTTATCTTCGGTTATATACCGCAAGTTTGAAGAGAAGCCGTGGTGAGGTTTATACCAAAGACTGCGAGATGTCCAATGGACGAACCAAAGTCTCACCTCCTTTCTCCTAAAATCAATAGAGAAAATAATAGACTGTTACATCCTTGAGTTGAAACCGCTTTACAAGAAACAGTTTGCTTATCAAGCAGGTAAATCCACGATAAATGCTCTACAGTGCATAGTTGAAAGCATTGAAAAGACATACGCGGAAAAAGAAATGGCTTCTTTGTGCCTTCATTGACATAGAGGGTGATTTTGACAACACCTCGCATGCCTCCAATAACTAGATCAATCGAGGAAAGAAATATAAACGCCTCACTGATGCATACAATCTATGCTAAAAAGCAGAATCATTGTGGCGTCTCTTGGGAAAGAGACAATCAAGATGACAGTAGAAAAAGGTTGTCCCCAAGGGGGAGTTTTATCGCCTTTGCTGTGGTCACTGGTTGTAGACAACCTGATAGTTAAGCTACACGACTCTGGTTTTACGACTCAAGGTTACGCCGATGACCTAGTCGTCACCATTAGGGGCAAACATGACGAAGTAATTTTCAATCGCATGCAAGTAGCACTAAACACAATCAGAAGCTGGTGCTTAAAGGCAAATTGAGACCACGAAAACGTACTGAACCTTACCCTTCCTAACTCTAACCTAGCTCTTGATAATGGCTCCAAAGCGGGAGCCGAAACGTCTAGAAAACAAATTTTCTGAACGCGGTTTATCCAGAAAACCTAGTATTCATATATATATATATATATATAAATATATATATATATATATATATATATATATATATATATATATATATATATATATATTTATATATATATATATATAGGTATGAAAACTTTTTGTCTTACTGAATGTTAAAACTATTTATACAGATGAGAAATGTAAATATTAGTGTATTATGGTTATCTGAAACTTAATTTTTTTTTTTATTAAGAGCATTTGTATAAATATGACTCAGGTCATCAATATCTGTTCTTTTGTTAATGGTGTTATACTCACTTTGATTGATACGTACCATTTCTTATGTTTTGTACAAAAACAGATTAATAAAATTAAAATATAAATTACGTTTTAAAATACTCGAGTAACGAGGACATCAATATTTCAATCGTGAAAATTCGAAACGTTTCAATAACATGTATCAAACACAGAAACAAGCAATTAAGATTTCTGATATGTAAGTGAAGTTAATCCGTTTTTCATCGATTGAATTTACCGTTCAGGTTCTTTCGGAGTTTTTATCTTAAAATAGATCCGAGAAAAGTGGAAAAATCGTTGAATTGTTTTCAACTAGGTATTTGGTTCTTTAAAAACTTCTAAATAGAAGTCAACTCGACCTATATTAGACAGCTGAGAAAACAAATGGATTTTTTTAATTAAAATGTTAACAAAAGATTACATTTAAAATAAAATTAGGATTTTTAACCGTTTAATAAAAACCAACAAACGTATATAATTAAGTCTATGTAAGAAAGGCAACGCGAGATCCACGACACTTTAACAGTACAGAGGATTTAGAAGAAGCACCAGACATTCTAACCTCGGAGGTTAGAAGAGCATTCGAAATGAGTAAAACAGGAAAGGCAGCTGGGCCAGATGGAATTCACATCGAGACCATTAAACTCTTATATGAGCAAAATACAAAGGTCTTGACTAAGCTTCTAAATGAAATATACAAGAGCGGTAATATCCCACGCGACTGGTTAAAGTCTGACTTCATTCCCATACCGAAGAAAGCAAATGCCCATAAATGCGAAGATTTTAGGTTAATCAGCATAATGAGTCATGCATTTAAACTACTTCTAAAAATAATACACCAACGGATATACAAAAAATGCGAAATTGATCTGGATGACGCACAATTTGGTTTTAGAGTAGGAATGGGTACGAGGGAAGCACTTTTCAGTCTATCTGTACTGCTACAGAAGTGCCGAGACCAACAAAAAGAGGCTTTCATCTGTTTTATCGATTATGAGAAGGCGTTCGACAGAGTCGAACACACAGTCCTATTTAACATCCTAAAAGAAAAGGGCCTTAATAATAACGATATCCAGTTCCTGAAAAATTTATATTGGGACCAAGTGGCAACCATCAGGGTCGAAGGGGACAAGACGGAGGATGTACCCATCCATAGGGGAGTACGACAGGGATGTGTTTTATCGCCCTTACTATTTAATATATATATATTCGATAAAGCTCTACAAGGTATGAAACACGGCATTAAAATAAACGGACATCTCATCAACAACCTACGGTTTGCAGATGACACGGCCATCATAGCCGATAGCGTAGAAGGACTCCAACAACTACTAAATAGAATCAACAGAGTGGGAGAGACCCTGGGCTTTAAAATTAATATAAAGAAAACAAAAGTAATGGCCATTAATAGAAGAACCAATCCAGCACCAGATATATATATATATATATATATATATATATATATATATATATATATATATATATATATATATATATATGTGAATGGACTCCAAATCGAGAACGTAACCAAGTTCAAATATTTTGGTACCTGGGTAACATCTGATTTGAATCCTAATACAGAAATCAGATCGCACATAAAACAGGCCAGATCAGTATTTAATAAAATGCGACCAGTGCTTTGCAATCGATCACTGAACTTGAAATTACGCCTTCGATTTGTTAATTGCTACATCAATTCCGTTTTGCTATACGGATGCGAAGTCTGGACCCTAAAGGCCGAAACACTAAGACGGCTGGAAGCATTCGAGATGTGGGTATACAGAAGGCTCTTTAAAATACCCTGGACAGACCACGTTAGTAATGAAGAGGTTTTGAGAAGGATAGGTAAGGACAGAGAGTTAGTTGTCGCCATAAAGAAGAGGAACCAACCTTCAATTAGTGAAGACGGAACCGAAAGAAGAAGAAGGAGGGCTTAGGCTACGCCTCGGTCAACAAGCATGTGCTCTGAGACATTTCTTACTTTTCTGCCCTAGGTGTGTAATATACTATTATTCACGTCGGTACGTTAAACTTAAAACTTTTTGTTGTTAATGTTGTATAAATAAAGTCTATCGATATTGCTATTGAACTACATCCTATACGTGACGCAATATCAACGTACAATTGTACAAATAATTAGAATCTATGCATGGTCCTTTAATATGGATTTAATATTTATAAAATATAAACTCATTTTCATTGAAAGTCTTCCTACACTTTAAGTAATGTTTAATATTTTATAAAATATTGTTACTGTTAATGTTTTTTGAATATACTCAAACAAAATAAATACTGCCGAGCAAAAAGATTAGGTCACTATAAACAAGTTATGAAATTTTAAATTATTTTAAGAATAAAATGCATCAGCTGATGTCTGTATATTGTAAATTTATCTGCCGCATTTGCGTATCTTTTAAATATGAAATAAGACATCTCAATTTATTTTTTTTATGGTTTATTCTAGACACAAATTAACTATTCATTCTAAATAAAACTTGACTAATGTTATTGGAAACGAAACGAATGATAAAACTTAACATTATTAAAAAATTGATGATTATTAATAATTATTATCAATTGCATTTTCGACTGCTTGCATTCAACGTGGCATACTTTGAATAAAGTTAAGGATTACATTCTGGTCCATGGTATTTCACTCCTGCAATACCAACTCTTTTAGTTCTGGGCAGTTCTTGCAGCTGATGTATCCCTTCGGATATGTTGCCCTTACTCATTCCAGACATGTTCGATGAGATTCATATCTAGACTGCATGCTGGCCATTCAAACCGCCTTTTTATCTAGATATTCACTGACAATCCTGGCAGCGTGTGGTCTTGCAATTTCATACATAAAAATGCCTTGTTTGCCTATAGTGAACATAAAAGGCGTAACATGATCTTCCAGGACCTCCGTTATGTATCTGTAAGGTGTTAGAGAGCCATTCGCTATAAAAACCATCTTTGTCATGCTTCTAAAGTGATACCTGCCCTAACCATAACAGACCCACCACCAAATTTACGTCTTCACTCAATACAAATTCTGGTATATCTTTCTTCGGGTCTTCTTTATACTCGTCGATGTTCGTCTGGTCCATTGAGGCAAACACACTGTTAAGAGTACTTAAGAGTACTACTCATGAATAAGCAACGAAATATTAATGTTTTAACATACGTTGCGATTGCGAATAGGGTCACAGAATGTGACAGACGCCAATTATAACAGGATTGCATCCATACAAAACTATAACTTTCACCGCCCACTAAACCTATGAGTCCTTAATTAGTTTTATTTTTAAAGTTATTTGCATTTTCTTTAAAAAATCATAACAATAAATTTGCTAACAAAATTATTAAAATTTTATCTAACACTTTGGCTAGCAAATTATGATTGGGTGATTTTTCTCTATGGTACATTAGACATTATGGCAAACCTAGTCAGAAAAGAAATAAAAAAATTTGTAATAAGGGGTTTTCGGCATTGGTCTGTCGAATAAAAATATGCTCGACTTTCGGCGACTCTGGTTGTACCGGATTTTGACGTCAACTTCGTTATTTTAAATGAAACATCTCAAATATTTTTAACTTTCTAAATTGCTTACTTAATTATAAATAACTTTTTATAAAAAGGTACCTAAATTTATTGGTATTCGAAATAATATTTATTTTAGTCAAAAAATTTACGTTTTACTGTTATTTAGAAACTATATTTAATTTGTGATAAATTATAATAAGTCAATTTTTACTATTTACATCCATTACTGATAGACAGCTTAATGTTATCCCAGAAAATATTTTAAATTTTGTTTTACAGGATGAAATAAAATAAACGTTAATTTTGGATTATAAAAAATGCTAAAAACTAATCTTTTTTAAATGGCACACATATTTGTTTTCACCCTGTATAATTCTATAGCAGATTTAAAAAATAATATTTTTAACATTTTTCTATGCCTAAGTTAAACATTTTCCAAGATTTTTTGATTTTTATTTTTCATTATCTCACGAAATAACTTTTACCATCTTAGAGCGCCATGAATATAATTGTCAAGAGTACAGTTGTCATTGTTTAAAAGTTTAATTCGTCAGATAACGTTTATTTTTTATTGCTAAAATTAGAAACCATGGCTAGATACGAATAATAAAAATAAAAAAATCTTAGAAAATGTTTAACTTAGATATAAGGAAATTTTAAGAATATTTTTTCTAAATCTACTATAGAATTGTACAGGGTAACAAAAATATGTGTGCCATTTAAAAAAACTGTTTTTAGCATTTTTTGTAATGCAAAATTAATGTTGATTTTATTGCACCCTTTAAAACAAAATTTATTATATTTTTCTGGGATAACATCTACCAGTAATAGATGTAGATGGTAAAAATTTACTTATTATAATTTATCACAAAATAAATGGAGTTTCTTAATAACAGTAAAACGTCAATTTTTTTACTTAAATAATTATAATTTTGAAAACCAATAAATTTAGGTATAGTACCTTGTTATAGAAAGTTATTTATAATGACGTTAGCAATTTAAAAAGTTAAAAATATTCAGAGTGTTATATTTAAAATAACGATGTTGACATCAACATCCTGTACAAACGGAAGTCGCCAAGAGTTAAGCATATTGTTAGTTCTTTCTTGGGTTCGGTGATTTTAAACTCTCGATACAGTAACAAAACAATTTTTATTCCAATACTTTTACACAATAAGTTTTACTTTTATAATATACCAGTAATAGATGTAGATGGTAAAAATTTACTTATTATAATTTATCACAAAATAAATGGAGTTTCTTAATAACAGTAAAACGTCAATTTTTTTACTTAAATAATTATAATTTTGAAAACCAATAAATTTAGGTATAGTACCTTGTTATAGAAAGTTATTTATAATGACGTTAGCAATTTAAAAAGTTAAAAATATTCAGAGTGTTATATTTAAAATAACGATGTTGACATCAACATCCTGTACAAACGGAAGTCGCCAAGAGTTAAGCATATTGTTAGTTCTTTCTTGGGTTCGGTGATTTTAAACTCTCGATACAGTAACAAAACAATTTTTATTCCAATACTTTTACACAATAAGTTTTACTTTTATAAATCTTCTTTTTTCTGTGCCGTCTTCTACCGAAGGTTGGCGACCATCATATGATAGTTTTCTCTGTTTTGCGCTGCATAAAATATAGTTGAAGCTTTTGGTATTTGGAATCATTCACGCAAGTTTTTCATCCAGGATTGTTTCTTTCTTTTTGCCCAGTCCTCTTCTTCCTTTTATCCTTCCCTCCATGATAAGTTGTCACGTGCCTATTTTTTCCCATCTACGATTCATTATATTTGTGCCTTACTCGTAAGTAGTGTTGCATAACTTTCGATAGTTGCTTTGCAATTTCTGTGTGGATGGGACTGAATATTCACACGGACGAGGCACCGATTTGAGAAGATTGTCGGTTGACGTTTATTCCGCGTCATTTTTCTTGATTTTCGGGATAGGAGCGTCAGTCGTTTGGAGAACTTCATCGAAGTCGGAGGTGTTGGTGAAGGTTGTTGGGGACGGTGCGTTATTAGCACGAGTGCGGAACCTCTATGGGATTTCTTTCATATCTGGCTGGATTTGGGCCATCTTAATTGGATTTTGAAGAAAAACCATTTGATTTTTAACTTGACCTTTTTATCTTGCCATTGTTGTGGATATTGTTGGAGTTGGTGTCAAGTTAAAATAACCGTTATCAGGATCTATTTGAGGGAAGCCATTGTTAACCAGTGCCACCCCCATAATCTAACCAGCCCCCGGAGTAGTTCAGGAGTAGCACCGGAGTAGGCCACAGGAGTACATGTGAATTCGTTTACCCAAAGGTTATCAGTGATTTGTTTTTAAATATATAACGCCCTGTCTCGTTCGACACCACCAGTAAGTTTTGTTTCAGTTTATAAGTATAGTACTTTGTGAATTCGTATATCCAAAGGTTATAAGTGATTTATTTTTAAATATATAACGCAGTGACTCATGCTGACACCACTATTATGTTCTGTTTTGTTTATTAGTATAATACATTGTTGAAAACTATTTATTGCATTAGATAATATGCCAAAACTAAACTTGGATTAAAGTAACCTTCTCAATAATTCTTTATGTCCAAGTAAAAACATATTTTCTTTCTACTTATTTGTGAATATCCTACAATCTTGATGTTTTAAAGTACAACCATTGTAAAGATATTTTTAAATGAACTTGATTGTTTTGGCAGTGAAAATCTTATGTAAACTGTTAACTAGTGAATTTTCTTTGCCTTTATGTAAATGTTTGAATTAGTTTCATTAATGAGTTAATTTATATATGTCTTACCTTTTGTTGTAACTTGGTAAAGTCTGTTACTCTTACTTCTGTTCTGGTTATTTTATAAAGCTATAAATTTTACATTTTTGGTTTGTTTTAGCAAGGAAATTTTACCATAGCTGTTAACTTTGACTATATTTGTTATGATGTTGCTATTGAACTGTGTACCTTAATTATCTATTGTGTGAGTAAAGTATCCAACATATTTTTGCTATAATTTTATTTATTTGGTTCACCATAATCATAGTTGTTTATCTTGTAGCTCTGCTAGTGCCTATAAGATCTAGGGGTTTCCGGCTTATACCGTTTAAGTCGGTGGCGCAGCTCACTTTTATATTTTTTTTCTTCTACCCTCTGCGGCTGAGCTCGGGCATAATTTGCCAGTAGAGAAACCGCTAGCAGAGTACTCGTTAGAGAACGAAAAAGACGTGGCAAAGTTGCAATAAACCATACTTATCAGTACGAAACACAGGTAGAATGCTTTTCTTATCTTAATAGTTGCAAGCAATTCCAGATCTTTATTTATTTTTCTCAATATCTCCGTATTAATTACTCTTTCAGTCCATGGTATTCTTAGTATGCGTCTATATAGCCACATTTCAAAAGCCTCTAATTTTCTCATTGTTGTTAGTTTTAAAGTCCACCCTTCCACGCCATAAAGCAACGTAGAGAGAACGTAACATTACGTGGCTCTCCATCGGGTACCAATACTTAGGTTGCGGTTACTCAAGAGCTTTCTCATTTCTATGAACGTTCATCTTGCTATTTCAATTCTGATCTTAATCTCTAAATCAGGGTCCCATTCATCATTTATTGTGTATCCTAAATATTTGTAGCGGTGTATTCTCTCTATGGATTCGGTTCCTATTTGTAGATCGATATTTTGGATATTCCTCCTACTAATCACCATGTCTTCGTGCTTAATATTTGCTGTTTGATTCCAAAAAAGATTTTTTATAATCTGATTGTCCTTGGTATCAATTCCCGAAAGTTGTAATAGTTCTATAAGTTTGTCGTGTTTGATGGTGTCAAACGCTTTCTCATAGTCGATAAAGCAGGCATAGACATCTTTTTGTTGATCAAGACATTTTTGGACCAAGACCTGATCGCGAAGAGGGGCTCTCTTATATATATTTATAAATCACAAAGATATTTACTTAGATATTCAACTAATTACAACTTTTACAACTATTTAAATTTTATAACTTATAAACACTTTTAAAACTAAACTGTCCTTTGTTACGACCGCTATCCTTTTTATATTTCTCAATCATAATTCTAGACCTTTTCTCAAACGATCCATTAAACCATCTGGAAGTCTTCAGCGCGGCGAGAGTTTATTAGACGGAGGCGGAAGCTGACAAAAGCTCATTAATATGCACCCTCGCCATGAATGATGCTCAGATAAATAAACAGAGCCGGACAGTAACAATATTTTCATTTGATAGACCAATGCCGAAAACCCCTTATTACAAATTTTCAGATTTCTTTTCTGACTAGTTTTGCCATAACGTCTAATGTATCATCGAGAAATATCACGCTGTATCTAACACGCAATTATTAATAAACATTTTGTTACCGAAAAAACTATTTACCCTTTTTTAAATTTAAAAGTAATGAAAAAATAAGTTTATAATTCATTGGTGATCAATTTGAAAATGGAACAAGGTACAAAGATTCAGTCTAACTATCGGCCTAATCGTAAAAAACCAATAGTGCTGGAACAATCTTGCACATTCTTAGAAGTGCATTATATGCATCCAGGCTAGTAAATCGTCTTTCTTTTTTTTCTAATTTGTTCCACCAACCCGCAACCGACTCGAACACTGCTAGTGGAAGTGCCTAGACTCCATTACTCCAAATTACTTCCTCCAATATGTCATTCTTATTTATTGACTTTTAGTCTTGAGCAAGAGCTCGAGTCGCTTGCGTCGTAATTTAAAAGAACCCCCGTAATTATTGTTATCGGCCAATTAGAAAATTCCTGTGAGGTACGTTCCGAAATTTACTCTCGGCCTAGATTTTGAAATCGTGAAAAATATCTCGCCGGAACGATGTGGAATCTCTCCCGAGTTTATGGCCTAACAAAATATTTCCTTTACCGTTTATGAGAGAATTCAGCTTAAAAGTTTTTGCGGTAATAAAAATTTGTGACATTGAAAAGGCTTATAATATTTAATTTCCTGTCTTTAATCACAAGCCACTAAAACTCTCAAATTAAAAAAATATAAATATTTAAACCCATAACACTTACTTTCAAACTTTCTTCTCAAAATAGTCGCATTTGAGATGGGGTGGTTTTTTGTGTTTGGGTTGTTTTTTTATTATTAAAGCGCGCGTGCTTTGAAAATTTGTCATTGCCTTTTATACGTTATATTTTTAATACTATGTATTTTCAATTTTTTAGACGTTTTTCCCTAATTAAGAGGGTGAGCTCACAAATCAAAATTATATTACTTTGAAAGCTTTAAGTTTGGCTATAGCGCTTTTATAGACTTGGAAAAGGCATATGACAGAGTGGTGAGGAGTGAATTGTGGTCGACATTGTCTATGTATGGGGTGAGCGGTAGTTTAAAACGAACACTGAAATTAATTTACGAGGACTCCACTGCTTGTCAGGGTAAACGAAGATTGTAAGAACTGGTTTAACATCGAAAAAGAATGAAACAGGGATGTGTGGCTTCACCATGGCTGTTTAAATTATACATAGACGATTGTTTAAAAGATATAGAAGAGACTGCGTATGGATTAAAAATAAATGATTTGATCGTCAAATGCCTTCTCAACTCCGATGATCAAGTCATATTAGCGTCATCTGAAGAGGAGTTGCATAGTGCCCTGAAAATCAAAGGGGTCAAAATAAATGTAAGCAAAACGAAAGTAATGGTTTTTGAAAGAGAAGAAAGCAGAAGAAGTTAGGATTAAGGGAGAAAGAGAGAAACGAGTAAATGAATTTGTGTACTTTTGCTCAAAGTTTACGAGAGATGGAAAGTATGACAGTGACATTGAGCGAAGGGTGTTGGCAGGAAAACAAATGAATGGGGGCACTTCATAGCTTTATGAACAGCCAGAAAGTGTCAAAAAAGGCACGTTTGGCTGTGCATAGAGGTGTTTTGGTTCCTTCACTTATGTATGGTAGTGAATGTTGGGTTTGGCAGAAGAGGCTTGGACGCTTAAGGTAAACGCTATCAATAAAATAGAAGTGTTCGAAATGTGCATCTACAGGCGTCTGCTTAAAATTTCTTGTACTGATAAGGTGACAAACAACGACGTCTTACAAAGAATGCATAAAGAAAGAGAATTATTTACCACAATAAAGAAGAAGAAAATTGCATACTGTGGCCATATTTTAAGAAATAAAAAATATAATATGCTACAATTAATTTTGGGGGGCAAAATTAGGGGAAAAGGGAGGAATGGGGCTAAAACAAATGTCATGGGCTCGAAATATCAGAAAATGGACCTAAATTAAATCAATTGTCTACGCTGCAAGAAACTTAAATAAATTTGGAAATGTGGTCGCCAACATCCGTTAATATAGATAGGCAGTCGAAGAAGAAAAAGATGGTTCGAACACGTAAAAAGGATGGATAAAGGACGAAACAAATTAATAAGGCGAGTGTGAATGGACAAGTCTGTAGAGGTCGACCTCGGCGAACATATCTCGATAAGAACATTATTTTGAAGAAACAACCGACGAGCGTGTATGAGAGCACTGATGAAAGTAGAGGAAAAATGTAAAAATCATTTGCCAACTATATTCTTGCAGTAACCACTCACTATAGATGTCTTGATGTCGATAAATGGTGGAATTTAAAAATGAAATGGTAAATTATAAATTCATTTGTGTCATCACCATGCATTTCATAATTAGTTCGCTGTCATGATATGCGTAAAAATCCGGCAGTCGATTCAATTTTAGTTATAGGATCAGTTACACCAGAATGCAAATGCTTATTAGGTTTTTGACGGGCCGAAATCCAATTATAAATTCATTAATGTCTGTTCAACAATCTGGTTGTAAAATTTTGTTGCACGTTTTAAATTAGACCGTTTCGTTTGAGCAAGAACGAGCTGAACATCGTTTCTGAGCTGGTATTATATTAGAGTTTAATCAGAACGAAATGGGAGGGTTAATATACAACCTCGGTATGTGCTTTTCGCGCCCGGTAGGGACTTTAAAAGCGGATTGTTTTGAAAGAAAGGTTCTTCTTGTTTTCTTTAGTCACACAACGATAAATGATGTAAAACTTTTACGTCAAAAATAAATAAAATTATATTATATTTTTATGAGCAAATATAACGCAATTTATTTTGAAAATAATTACTTTTTCTTTTATTTAAAATTGATTGTATAATTTTTAACATGCGGCTCTTTAATTTTTTCAAAAAGCCATAATTACATTAAAAATTTTATTTTATTGATAACACACAATAATTCATTGTTTACTGGGTAGGAAGGGCCTTACATTCCCGGACGACTGTAAAGATTGCAACACAGAGTCCAGGAATGTGGTGGGCAAACATACTATTTTCCGCAAATCGTTTAAAATTCGACAAATATTATTTAATTTTGAAAAAAACGCGAATAATTTAATTTATCAATAAATGATGCTTTGAAATTCGTAATAAAATTGGTTGCGTTACTATGGAAACGTATTAACGTTGAATTGTCAAACTTGACGCATATAAATTTAATTGCTGGTGTTTTTGAAAACAAAACAATGTGAAATTATAGGTGATGATAAATTTTTCATTTTTGGGACTCCTCCAGAGCTGGTTGAGGCAGTAAATACTGCTTCATTAAAATAATTCCCAAAGAAATCAAGAGCAAAGTAATAATATGCATGTAAACGTTTTATAGACTATATTATAGACTATTTATGTAGAACACTAACAACTGTAAAGAAATATCATTTTTTTCTTTAAGAAATTTTGTCTGAAATTTAAAAAAAAATAGAAAACAAATTTAATTGTTACTGATTCTCATATATAAAATATCTAATACCTGGCAAGATTCGAATTCAACGTTTCACTTTTTTGTATCTTTTTTTGATTCTGCCAGAATTGTTGTTGGCGTTGAGCATTGTTTTTCGGTATTTTATTTGCATTTTGACGTTTGCGCTTTCCATACTCTTTTGGACTCTGAAGACATGATTTCTCTATTGTTTTCCCATAATTTAAAGGGTAAAATAAATTGTAAACACTCAAATCACACGTACAATAAACTATTAGCAATATCAACAATATCCAGGTGGCCAGTACTGTGTAATGTCTTAGCAAGGACAATGGACAGGACACCCAGGTCAACAACCAAATATACCAGTTATATATTGTAATGTTCAGAAATATCCATCTCAGTAGAATGTTCCATAGACAGTTAAGTGGGTTACATTATTTTCTACAAAGTTAAATTGCAAATTTGTTCCAATTTGCAGCAAACTTTGTAGTGTTTGAGCAACAGACATTTATATTAAATTTAATTACTATACGAATAAAATTACTATCGAAAAAATTAATGTCAATGTTCTGTTTGTCATACCAAGCAAACACCCCACGCTTTTAGAACAAACAGTGACAATAATTTTCTCGTTAGTAAACTATTCCATTTACCAAGAAAATTATCTGTCTCCGTTTTGATATGCCAAACAATTTTAAAATGTAGTTCGCGAATACCTTAATACAATTTAAAAACAATTATGTATTAAATGGTAAAAGCACAAAAAAAATGCATCGGCCGGGAAACAAACCCGCGTGGCCCGCGTGGCAGGCGAGCATTCTACCACTGAACCACCATTCCATTTCGTTACGTGACGATTTGCACTAAATCGCACTACCCGTAAGTCGCGTTAAGAAACTTCGTTCTAAAATGTAAAGAGAGTCTTGTCTTTACAGCTATGAATACAGCAAATACATTCTCCGTGTTCAAATATAGCAGAATAACAATTTTCATAGGGTTCGGTTAACCGGTATGGAAGTTGATATGCTGTAGCATCACCTGGTGGAGAGCTGCAACAAAGTAAATAACGAAAACGAAAGATCCACGAAAAAATGCAAGCCAATTTTCAAGGTGATTGGTTAAACGGTGCAGAAGTCAATATGCTACTGCGCCACTTGGGGTAGAGCTACAACAAAGAGGATAGCACAAAACCTTTTCCATAAAAAAATTAATATATTTGTCAATTTTTATAGGGATTGGTTTAACGGTGTTTGTAAATAATCCAATATTTCATTTAAAATTATTTTAAAAGTTATAGGGAACAAGTTTTCGATGTTTTTTACTAAATAGAAGAAGTGTTTTACAGAATACAGAAGCAGATGTTTAGGGAAATGAAATATTAATGTAACACTGATACACAAATATACCCCGAGTTGTTTGCTGAAAACATATCCCGAAACTTACCCTCTTTGCTTTAAAAGCACATTATCCCAAAAACTTTTAAAGTTTAATGAGGTGCCCACGTATTTTTCAAGATAATTATTAAAATTTTTGATGTTTTTTACTAAATAGAAAAAGTGTTTCACCGAATACAGAAGCAGATGTGTAAGGAAATGAAATATTGATGTAACACTGATACACAAATACTCCCCGAGTTGTTTGCTGGAAACTAAAACCGAAACTTGGGTAACACTGTGCATCTCTATGACAAAAAAGGCGAAAGGAGAGAAAACGACACTATTAATAATTCATGTTATCGATCGTCGACGTGTGATCTGTTGAATTCAGAGGTACATTTATTCCGGGCCCGGAATCGAGAATGTCGGTCTCTGTGGAGCTGTGGACAACTCTGGATGCAGGTCGTAGACGGTGTTCTGGTCCTCCAGAGAATCGAGCCACTTCCCCAGCGAACGACAACTACAAAAACACGTTGATGGCAGGACTAACAGCTTTTTGATTTCTGCTCTTTTCAATCAATGACGAGAGATTCGAACATTTCCTAGCACTGTTTTCATTTTAAAAGGAAAACGACCATTTCCTTGTAAATAGCGCCAATTTTTTTATCGTTTTATAAATTACGTAACTATTTAGAAAATTTAAAACTATAGTTAAATCCCAAAATTGTGCAAAATGAATCATTTTGTAGAGCGATTTTATGGGCCAATCAAATTAGACGTTTACCATGTACCAAAAAGTTGTTTTAAAAAGTTGTTGAATTTTTGAATACTAGTCAAGTCAATAATCTAGACTTCGGTGAACACAAAAGGTCGGATGTTATGTTTTTTAAATTAAATTGGTGTCTTGGCACCCTAATATTTGAAAACTAAGCGGATTCCACAAAATTTTTATCGGGACAACTTTTGGGGGCCTAAAAACCTCGAAATTTTCGGACTCTTTTTAGTTTTTTACTCATACCTCGTTAAGGAAGCCTCTCACAGAAAAACATATTCCATCTTAAATTAAAGTGCAATAAACTCTGCGTTGAATGATATAGTAAAACATAAAAATCGAATCGGCTGTCTAGGATCAATCGCTCGTTGAAAAACGGCCATTTTTTTCAACTTTTTCGAAAAATCCATTTCCGGCACTTTGAAGAGCTGTAACTCCAAAACGGTGAATCCAATCGAAAAATTCTATTTATTTAAAGTTGTAGAGCATAAAATTCTGCGTTTGAAAAGGACCAGAACTTTTAAATTAACCTAATATTTAGGTACATACTGACAATTTTTCATTTTCCCTCAAAAAAGTCAATAGGCTAATATCAAGTATTTCAACAGACAACGATTCTACCCTCTTACTTAACTATTTAAAATCATTTCTAGGTTTAACAATCACTGTAAAAATAACTTTATGATAGTGGGAAGGGATGTTTGGGCCAGCAACAATAAAAAATGTTTAATTTGGTATTGAAAATTATAAAAATGTTCATTTTAGCCTCAACCGTTCAGAAGGGCCCGGTTCTTTTTGTTCTGGTTGAACATGGTTGAACACAGCAGGCCTGCTTTCTGACAAGAACACGCGGAGGTACACCCTCGTTTGCAAGCACAGGAGATGCTTCTAAGAAGTGCCTCCGGTGGTACGTCTCTTGTCGTTTGAATGGGTATGAGGCCTTGGAGCTGCTCTGCCATCTCCACTTCTCAGGGTCGAGCGTGTTCCCAAGCCAAGTCAACCTTCTTGCGGGAGACATACTTCGAAAAAATAATGTACCTTATCTGATCAAGGGTGAAGGATGAGCTCCCGTCTCCATCACTATAAGAGGCGACCTCTTCAGATGTACCCGTCGAATCTGTGTACTTTTTGACGGTTTTCTCCAACAATGATTGTTGCGGAGAGTACAGTGGAACAGAAGTAGCTTGGCGGGCGACTAGCTTCCAAAATAACAAATATTCGGCTGAATATACTTCACATTCGTAAACTTCTTCCTCCGATTGTACTCGAGACTCACTCAAGTACAATCGAAGGAATAATTAAATGCTATGTTTGGCTCATTCTTCTGTACGAAATTGAATCTTGGACACTAAAGGCCAAAACGTTGAATCTCCAGGAAGCATTTAAGTTGTGGATACTGCGATGGATTCTAAAAATTCACTGGACTGCATGAATGACCAACGACGAGGTTTTAAAAAGAGCGCGGACAGAGTGTGAGCTCATCATAATAGTAAAACGTGAGGCACCTAATGCGTGGCAAAAAATACTATCTTCTAAGATTTGTAATGGAAGGCAAGGTAGATAGCTGACGAGGAGTGGGCAGAAAGCAGATATCCTGGCTGCGTAACATCCGAGACTGGACTGGTGTCCGAGCTGCAGGAGAACTCTTCAGACTGGCCAAAGACAGAGATGCATTTTCTCAAGTGGTTGCCAACATCAGACAGCAAAAACTAAGTTAATTATTGTTATTGTTTAAATTTTGTCCATTGACATTTTACTCAAAATCATAGTATTTTATGTTTGCAATATTTTTAAATCAAAAATTTATTTTAAAATTTTACTTATATGTTTGTATTTACCGACCCCAAATAAGTATAAAAACATAGCGAGGCAAAGAAAAAGTTAGATGTTATATACCAGTGTAATTAATAAAAAATCTGATGTGGAAAAGACCTATGACAGCGTGGTAAAAAATAAATTGTGGCTGATATTGTCTATGAATGAGGTGTGCGGTAATTTGATACGAGCACTGAAATCATTTAACGTGGATTCCGCTCTTCGTGTCAGGATAAACGGAGATTATTAAAAAAGATGTTGGATAGGGATCTGTGGCTTCACCATGGCTGTTGATCATATTTATGAACGATTGTTTAAAATATTTAAAAAAAGTGCTTATGGATTACAATTGAATGAATGATTTGATCGTCAGATGCCTTCATTACGCCGATGATCAGGTCATATTGGCGTCATTATAGAAAAAAAAAAGGAATAAATAAATGAGTTTGTATACTTGGGTTTAAAGTTTACGAAAGATAAAATAAATAAATAGGACCCTGCATAACTTTATAAGCATCCAGAACGTGTAAAAAAAGGCACGTCTGGTTAGGCATAAAAATAGCTGGTCTCTTCACTTATGTATAATAGTAAATGTTAGGTTTGGCAGAAAAAGCAAAAAAATAAAATTAATGCTGCGGAGATTAGTAGTCTGAGAAGTATAGCCGGAGTGACTCGGTTAGATAAAGTTATAAATAGCGAAGAATAGCGGCTTGAATATTCACGCTAATAAAACAAAATTCATGGTAGTGACTCGTACGGTACAGAATAACGTCAATCTAAACCATGTTGGTACCCCATTAAAACGTGTGACAAAGTTTAAATACGAGGGCGGTTTGATAAGTCAGTGACTTTTTATTTTTCTACATAATCACCTTTTAGCTCGATACATTTAGTCGAGCGTTTTTCTAATTTTTTTATTCCCTCCAAATAATAGGTTTTTTCAAAGCTCTCAAAATACGCGTTTGTTTCGGTAATGACTTCTTCATTCGACTCAAATCTCTTACCGCCCAGCCATTTCTTTAGGTTTGAAAACAGAAAATAGTCGCAGGGGGCCAAATCTGTTTTGATTGTTCCTTGGTCTCTGGCGTGTTGTAATGGATCCATATTTCATCCACAGTAACAAAACGGCGCAAAAATTCGTCCGGATTACCGCTGAACATCGCTAAACACTCTTTTGAAGTGGTCACACGATTGCGCTTATGGTCGAGTGTGAGCAATCGCGGCACCCATCTCGCAGACAGTTTTTTCAGGTCCAAATATTCGTGTAAAATATGATGTACCCGTTTAGTTGAGATACCTACAGCATGAGCCAACTCACGCACTTTTATTCTCCGATCATCAAATATCATTTCATGGATTTTATCGACGATTTCCGGCGTGATCACTTCTTTTGGGCGACCTGAACGTTCGGCGTCACTAGTGCTGGTACGACCACAACGGAACTCTGTAAACCACTTCTTAACCATTGAAATTGATAGTGCCGAGTCACCGTAGTATTTATCAAGTTTTTCCTTAGTTTCAGTGATGGATTTTTTACGTAAAAAGTAATGCTTAATCAGCACACGAAATTCACTTTTTTCCATTTTCGTAAAAATTCATGAGGTTGTCTGCTTTGAACGGCTATCAAAAACCAACTTCACTACTTAGCTTGCTCAAAATTATAAAGTTGCCCACTGATAGATTTTAGTTGACGGCAGCACTGTTGCATTTGGAGTAACTGCGCGGGAAATTCAAAAAGTCACTGATTTATCAAACTGCCCTCGTATACCGGAAGCATCATAACGGAAAGACTGGACCCTGATACAGAAATTGAAAGCAGAATAGAGATGATGCGCGCAGCGTTTAATAAAATGAGACC
This sequence comes from Agelastica alni, assembly GCA_950111635.1. NCBI lineage: Eukaryota > Metazoa > Arthropoda > Insecta > Coleoptera > Chrysomelidae > Agelastica > Agelastica alni. The sequence continues at coordinate 21,447,179 of OX467716.1, forward strand.
GCTTCTTTGTAATGATGATTTGAACCTTAAGCAAAGACAACGGACGACTGAATGTTATATATGGTCAATACTGTTGTATGGTACGGTGACGTGGACACTCAAGATCAGTTCAATGAACCGACTAGAGGCATTTAAGATGTGGCTGCACAGGAAATTGCTGCGCATACCTTGGGTGGACCATGCAAGAAATGAGGAAGTCCTCAGAACGGCTAAAACTGACAGGCAATTAATGACCATCATAAAATGCCACCAAATTGCATACCTTGGTCACATACTAAGAGAAGATAAATATCAACTACTCCAAATTATAATGAAAGGAAAAATAGAGGGGCGCCGTGGACCTGGAAAAAGGCAACAGTCATGGTTAAAGAACATTTGTGAATGGACAAATAAACGTTCAGTAGGAGAACTCATGCACTTAGCAGAAGATCGAAATGTTCTAGCCAGAGTAATAACCAACGTTCGGGAGACCGGCTAGGGCTCGTGAAAGAAAAAGAAAAAGAAAAAGAAAAGTGAAATAAGGGAACGCTGTGGTGGGAAAAAATATTAGGTTACAAATATTGATAAACAAATGTTTAAATGGTTTGGACACGTGAAGAGGATGAACAAAGGAAAATTAAACGAATTGACGGGCCAATCGGTAGAGGTCGACCTCGGCAAACATATCTCGATCAGATGAACATTGTTTTAAAAAAAGGCCATATCAAGAGTACCAACAAACGACGAGCATGCATAAGAGCAATGATGATAATAGAAGTAGCGGAAGATGTGTGTAAAAACCGTAGCAAGTGGAAGAATGTGGTCTCTCTCTACCGCTACAAAAAAAAGCCGTGACTATATGTATGTATGTAAAACCAACAAACAATAAGCAAGAAAATGTATTTTAAAAACGCCTGTAAGGTTTTTCGATTATAAAAACTTCCAAAGTCGATATACTTGGACGACTTTTATGAAAAGTTTTTATCGCATTCGAATTTGCAAATAAGTCGCGAAATAAAGTAAACCACTGACTGCAGACCAAATTTCCAAACTGGCAAACAAACTTTGAGAGAGTTTCATTTATAATTCATCTTAAAATTGAGGACCTTAATAAATTCCATCTAACCGCAAAACGTTCAGCCAACTCAATTACCTCGTTGGATATTCGCAATTATATCATCCACCGAAACTTTTGACCGGGTCATGTTACTGGGATCCAACGCTAAATTGTTACATGATATTTGGTTTTTCAAATTCTCTCTATTTACATCGTGTATGTGCTTTAAAAGTTTGTAGATAATAATAATATCGAAATTTAATATTTTTTGAGGTGCTGGTGTTTACATTTAAAGTGAAAAGACATCGACTTATTTTCTAAAAATTTAACTACCATTGAACTGAATAGAATAAAAGCATTTAAAATGTGGTGCTACCTCCGGATTTTTAAAAATATTGTTGGTCTCGCATACTACCAATGAGTATGTCCTCAGAATGATGGACATGGAACGGCAACTGCTAAACACTATAAAGAGAAAAAAAACGGAGTACTTTGGACACATAATTAAAGGATCCAATTATCAGCTACTGCGCCTCATAATACAGGAAAAAGTGGAAGGTAAAAGGTGGGTAGGGCGAAAAAAGCTGTCCTGGCTACGCAATATCGGGCAATGACAGGGCACCAGAAGAAGAAGAAGAACTAAAACCCAGCTGTATATTAGCTATATATTAATTTAAACAAGTCCACCACCAGATGTATTTTTGGTTATAAGACCGCTGCCAAATAAATTGGTTTAAAAGTGTCCAGCATTTTATAACTATGAGAAAAAAACCCCAAATGCAGCATCTCCCATAATGAAAGCGCTGTAGTTTATATACAGTCAGAGTCACGAATTATTAGACATAAAACTTTGGCATCGTTGTAGCGAAATATACTTACACTTAAGCGAAGGGAGGTATCTTGTTCTACTTCCATACATGCCATATTATAGCGGATAGAAATGGTTTCAGCAATATTTGCAATTCTTTTTTGTTCAGTAATTTTCTCTGATTTTGTAATATAACATATGACAAACAGAATACCAGAAATGACAAACGTGGTATGTAAATAAAATTCTATAGTACTATGCAGATTATTCTAACATTTATTAATTTCAAAGAAAAGTAAATGTAATGGTCTTTTTTATGCATTGTAAACAGTGATCATGCCAGGCTTAGTTTTATTAATTAAAAGCAAATAATTTAACCGCAACATTTTTAGACTGGACAAATATCTTCGCTGCTTGATGCTTATCGTCTCAACCGGCCTTAACGATATGTCCCCTCTCTGTTGTTTTGACGCAAAGGGATCAGGGGTAAACATATTTGGAAGGTTGCCTGCCGATGTTACTTTTCGCATTAAATATATTATAATGATTCGTGATTTTGTCTGTATTACTTTAAGCACTTATTAGTCGCTGTGGGTTTAAGAGCCATTGTGGATGCGCCTTACTACTTTTACAACGAGACAATTTAACACGACATTCCCACGGAATTCATCAGTAAAACCATACATCGATTCAGCGTAAAATACATCAATAGAGTGACAGTGCATTCAAATGTGTTGGTAAACCAGCTGAGAATAGTAAAATCAACGAGGTGCGTAGGCTGAAACGTTTACTATCGGTGGACCTAATTGCGGATATCGGATAAGCTTAGTCTTAAGTCTTTTAATACTTTCAGGTTAAAATAAGAGTTATGTATTAAAAAAGATCCTTCACTGGAGTGAGACTGTACATGTCACTTTAACTATCAAATCAACCACTTATTGCCTCTCTAGGCAGACTGCAGATTGCAAAAAAAATTGAAAAATTATATGTAATACAGGGTTTTTAAAATAAAGTGATCTGTCTTTAGGATAGGTAGAAAACTCAAAATTAATTGGGGTTTGCTTGGTGAAAATTTTTCGTAACGCCATCCGTATTCAGAAAAAAATGTATACACATTTATTACGATTTTGCCGAAACTACTGAAAACATTGTAATGAAATTTAATACAAATATGTTTTAAAAGCTGATACATTTCATAAATTTGTTTTTATATCTGACTCTCAAAGAGGGCGCTAGCCACACAGCCGATACCAAGTAGTATATATATATATATTGAACATAACTTTTTAAAGATTAAATTTATTAATTAAAATTTCAAGTGAACTTACACATCTTTCAATTTTACACCAAAAAGGTACTTTTAGTAAAACTCGATACTGTGTATCGTTTCCGGAATATTTTGATTTGAAAATTATGTAATATCCAAATTTATTTTCTTCTTGAATACCTATCCTAGAGACGGGGTCACCTTTTTTTGAAACATCATTACTTTATACCAGCATCGGTTATTACTTCATAATTTTCAAATCAAAATATTTCGAAAACGGGTACATAGACCTTCGATTTCAAATAACCCCAAAAGAAAAAATCCAGATGCGTAAGATCTTAGGGGGCACTCTATTGATTCGAGTCTACCAATCCACCTCCTAGGAAAACAGTTGCTCAAAAATTCGCGTACATTACGTGCATAGTGCGGGGGTGCACCATCTTGTTGTAACCATATACTTTCATTTGATAAGTTAGGACTGTTGGCGTTTGGAAAAATATTAGCAGGGATAGGTCATTTCTTAAAAATTTTAAGTAACACTCTCCTGTGCGATTTCATCCAAAATCATAAATGCCAATAATCCTGTTGGTTGTATTTTGTTGGATATATAGCTATATTCTTACTGAATTAAAATATTAATTTTTGTTCACCCTGTACAACCAAATTAAATTATAGGATTTTTGTCAAAAGTATATTGCTTGCGAAATATCAAATTTGTCTCATAATTAAGCCGCGCACAGTACAAATAAGCCATATGGAAATAAATACCAGGTGATTTTTCTCGATGGCACATAAGACGTTATAACAAAACTAAAAAAATCTGAAAATTTGTAATAAGAGGTTTTCGGCATTGGTCTATCGAATAAAAATATGCTCAACTTTTGGCGACTTCCGATTGTACCGGATGTTGACGTCAACTTCGTTATTTTAAATGAAACACCCCAAAATTTAAACTTTTAAAATTGCTTAATTAATTATAAATAACTTTTTATAGCGAGGTACTATACCTAAATGTATTGGTTTTCGAAATAATAATTATTTTAGTAAAAAAATTAAAGTTTTTACTGTTATTTAGAAACTATATTTATTTCGTGATAAATTATAATTATTTAATTTCTACCTGCTACATCTATTAATATTAAATAAAACCAACGTTAATTTTTGAGAAGAGAAAAAAGCATGACTGTGAAGTTTCGATTGAGGGAGAAAGAGTGCAACACGTAAATGAATTTGTGTACTTGGGTTCAAAGTTTACGAGAGATGAAAAGTATAACAGTAACAGTGAGCGAAGGGTGTTGGTAGGAAAACAGATGAATGGGGCACTGCATAGCTTTATAAACAGCCAAAAGGTGTCGAAAAAGGCGAGTGTGAATGGACAATTTGGTAGAGGTCGACCTCGGCGAACATATCTCGATCTGATTAACATTGTTTTAAAGAAAAACCAGATCAAGAGTACCACCAACCGACGAGCATGCATGAGAACACTGATGAATGTAGAGGAAGCAAAAGATGTGTGTTAAAACCGTAGCAAGTGGAAGGAAGTGGTCTCTGCCTACCCCTACGGGAAAAAGGCGTGATTATATGTATGTATGTATGTATGTTTATTTTGGAATACAAAAAATGCTAAGGGCTAATTTTTTTTAATGAGACACATATTTTTTTTCATCCTGTACAATTTTATAGTAAATTTAGAAAAAATATTCCCAACATTTCCTTTACCTAAGTTATACATTTTCCGAGATTTTTTGGTTTTTACTTTTTATTATCATATGAAATAACTTTTACCATCTTAGAGCGCCATGAATATAATTGTCAAGAGTACAGTTGTCATTGTTTAAAAGTTTAATTCGTCAGATAACGTTTATTTTTTATTGCTTAAATTTGTAACAATGACTAAATACGAATAATAAAAAGAAAAAAGAAACAAAATATCTCGGAAGATGTTTAACTTAGGTGTAGAGAAATGTTAAAAGTATTTTTTCTTAATCTTCTATAGAATTGTACAGGGTGAAAAAAAATATGTTTGCTATTTAAAAAAAATAGTTTTTAGTATTTTTTATAATTCAAAATTAACGTTGATTTAATTTCACCTTGTAAAACCAAATTTAAAATCATAATTAAGTAAGCAATTTAAAAAGTTAAAAATATTCGAGGTGTTTCATTTAAAATACCGAAGTTGAGGTCAACATCCAGTACAACCAAAAGTCGCCGAAAGTCGAGCATATTTTTATTCGATAGATCAATGCTGCAAACCCCTTATTACAAATTTACAGATTTCTTCTCTGACTAGTTTTGTCATAACGTCTAATGTACCATTAAGAAAAACCACCCTGTATAATTGTTGCTTACAGTTATATCGTAGTTTTAAGTTTCTGTCCAGCCTTATTTTTAAATTATATTTTCTACGACATAAATTTGTATAAAACTCATACATTTCCAATTTTATTCTCTTAGTGCTAAAACTTTTTTGTACTGAAATTTAAAAGACTGAAATATTAAAAAAATATTCTTTGATGCCGCATAGCCTATAAAATATAAAAAAAACCTATTTTCCTGTAAGCTACTTAAAAAGATTGATGGAATACTTTTGCTGTGCTCTTTTGTAATCCATCAATGTCCAGTTATTATATTCGGTAAAACCCAAAATAAATCACCATTGTTCTGTTAATGCTACATTCCCTTATGTCATCATTTTCGACAAAAAAAGAAGGTAATGCTGAGTGTTGTACAAAGATTGGACACCAAGCACACTCAGCCATTTTAAAATTATTCGTATCATTTATGCAATTGAAATATTATAGTTATTCAGGATCACAAATTTGACAATTCGGCATACCAAATTGACAACCTCGGTCTTTTATTCATATTATTAGTCCCCTTTGACAAACAAAAGCTCATTTTATCCCTAGTAGGGTACTAGAAACCTAGTCGATTGTTGTTTTTAAAACTCACTTGATAGTCCAAGAAACGAGGAAGCGGCCCAATGTTATGTGTGCGAAAATTAATATCCAAAAAAAAAATATGAGTGCATAAGAAATTAAAATTCCAGGTGAGTTTCTATTTTATGCGACTCGATCCTGATTACCAAATATAACCTAAAAAATTGGCAAAGTTGCGAAAAGCGGTTTTTGGTTAATAACTAAAAAACAACAGCTCCGATCGCAAAAAGTTAAGTCAGGAAATTGTAGGTATTAAAAAGATCTATCTATTAAATACATTTTAATTTTTCGATATCATTGATACTTTTCGAGTTATATTGGAAAAACCGTTAAAAATCGGGTTTTCTATAACTCGTTAACTGTAAAGTATTCAAACTTGTTACTTATTGTTAAGTGTAGCCTATGGCAAGCCAAAAAAGTGTTTTTTTGAAAAATTATTAAATATTGATTTATTAAGTTTTTTCCAAAAAGATGCTCTCTTAATTTAGCTAGTTCTGCTCGGGGGATGATGCTACAATAACGATTTAGGACCTATTTTTTTCTGTAGGAGTTGGTATTTCATATCATAAAATTTTGAATTTTTTAGTTTTAGAGGTCAAAAAATGCCCCTTAAAAAATGGCAATATTTTTTTACATGCTTTTTTAAAATAAATTTCTTAATTTTGTTTTTATAGAAATTACTTTTGTAAAAATGGATTCCTGGCATCATATCAGGCATTTTAAAAAAATTAGGGTTCTTACGATCAAATAGTAGGTACAAAGATAATTTATCTTTACCATTCTAAATCATTTTTACGATATTTTACAATAAAGTTCCATGTATGATTATCATTCTTTATTTAAAGTTAATCAAAAGTAATGGTAGTTTTTAGCAAACGTCTTTGTTTTTCATTTATCTGTGTTGGAGTTTTACATTTAGCCGAAACATTAAAGACGTCTCGTTGTTAATTCATTCCCGGATATTTACACAAAATGTACTCAAATGACTGAAACTAAATTGCAAAAGATTTGTCCGTTTTTTAGAAGCACAATTGTTAAGAAAAGAATAGTACTAAAAGTTTTAACTATGAAAAATGTACAGGCAAATCGCATTTATTTATACATCTTTAAAATGCATCGGAGTCTTTTCTTTCTTTTTTATTTAAATTGTAAGCTGATTAGTAATCAGTGACGACAAAGAAGTTTTTACTTACTTACTCCGTAGCCTCTACAACCCTGGGTGGGTCTTGGCTGACTTCACGATTTGCCTCCATTGCTTCTATCCATCATCCTGTGTTAGTTCTGGTTTGGTACTGTTGGGTACTTTCATCTAGGATTGGTATATATATGCCGCTTAAGATTTTCCTTTCCGCTACTCTCAGTCGGTTCTCATTTCGTTTTGTAAGGGTCCAAGTCTCGCATGCATAGGTCATAATGGGTCTGATTACAGTGTGGACAAATTCTTATCTTTGTATTATGAGAAATATTCTTAGACCTTATAATTTTTTGCAACGCAAACCAGCAACGATTGCCACTTTGTATTCTGGTATTGATCTCTTCAGTCATGTTATTGTTTGACGTTAAAGTATCCCCTAAATACTTAAATTGATGGACCCTCTCAAAGTTATATTGTTCCATTGATACGTTCTGTCCGATTCTATCTCTCTCTTTAGTCCTTGTTGTTGCCATATACTTTGTTTTTTCTTTATTTATTATTAGGCCAACACCTTTTGCAGCGATTTCCAGTCTGAAAAAGTCCTCTTTACTGTCAACGGTCGTATTTCCCACAATGTCCATATCATCCGCAAAAGCCAGTATAAGGCGAGGTCCCTGGTCTCTAAATAGTAGCGTTTTGGTTTTTGCCTGTCAAGTGCTATATTGTATAACAGCGGGGATATAGAATCTCCCTTTATTGGAAGGAGATGTAAAATTTAAAGACTATTGTAAACAAAATTATATCAGAACTTTCAAAAGACATCTTATTCGACCTCCAATGCCATTTAAAAAATATTGGGGTAACTCTTACCCTCGCTTGGGGTTAAAAGTAATGAAGTCAAAAATACCGGAAAAGAGTGTTCCCCATAATCAAAAATCGACGGGTCTGAGCGTTTTTCTAATGATGAGGTTCCTGCAAATGGCTCTGTTTCGTTTTCGATTGGCCACCCTGTATAAGATACTAGTATGTCTTAATCCATTAGATTTTTGTTTTAAGTAATACATGAAAGAAAATGTTTATTCTGTATAAAAAACTAGTGAGTAACAATTAAGAGGTCGAATTTTACAAACTGCTAACGAGTTTCGTCAAAAATTTTTAGTGTTTCAAAACATTCGGTTTTCTTTCTTGGAACGATGTAGAACTTGTATATAGAAAAAAGAAGGTGTTGAACACTTGTTAAATTAAGTTACTATATCTTGTTTGTTTATAAATTATAACTTAATAATATTGACGTTTGTAAAAATGTAGTTTAAATTCAGTATTTTTAAAAGGTAATTAAAAAGGGTAACTGTATCTTTTAAATTACATTGTTTACAAAAATATAGCAACACACAAAAAAGTTTCAGAAAAGATGTTTGATTCCAGTGACGTTTTATATTTTATTAAAAGTTACACTAAAAAAAAGGTGGGGGTCAAAGGAGCTTCAGTTTGACATTTTTAAAGGTACCAAGACTAAAAGACTATGTGCTACCAAAAACGATTTTGCGTGCGAAAATATAACATTTTTACACCAAAATCAAGGGAGTAGTAGAAAAAAAATGAGGGGTTACCGAAAATTGAGAGTTCTAACGCGAGTCTTACAAATTGAAAAGTATTATATACCCTGCAAACTATACCTGTCTCCGGGTGATTGTCATGCATTTGTATCGCGGGGAAAATAACAAAAAAGGCAGATGTAAAGTGCTCTGTTGGAAAACGGTTCCGCAAACAGCTGCAAGAATTTTACCGACAGCATGAAACGATTTGAGTTACGACGATTAATTTTTTTTTCTCGCCGATTTCAAGCTGGTAACCCAGCAAAGGTTTGTCGAATGTATTGTATTTTTTGAAAAAATTGGAGATGTAAATTTATTTTATTTGAAATTTCTTGTCGAAGGCAAATATAAGCGAAAAGAAGCTTTTGTCGTCATTAATGAAAATTATTCGATGTAAGTGTCATCCCCATTATTATCAATCTATATGTATACATTCAAAAATATTCTGCCTTTCAGACAAAAGTAACTGATACTTTCGAACGACATCAATTTGTAGACAAACAAATCATAAATATTAATGAATTGAGAAGATCCTCTCGCCCCGATGTTTGATCTACATTAGAATGGTACGCGACGAGTAGGATTTAAATTTAATATTTAAATGGAAAAGAAAATTGAAGAACTGAAAATGCCGAAAGTATTTGTTCTGATTAAGCCGACGATTTGAGAATGGTGAAGAAGTTGATATTTTGTGTGTGAAAGAGAGAGAGAGAGAGAAGGGGAGCACAAGAACTTGCATCGTCGTAGAAAGTTAAATGACAGCACAGTACTTAAGTAGCTGTATCTCGTTTTAAAAATGAGTGTGCTTTTCTGTCGCGTCAATATTTCATTTGTCTTATTACAGTAGAAACGGTGCATCTTTTCCATCACGTGACTATTACGTCAGCAACAATATACATATGAATCAAATCATAACTTTTGTCGACTCTATAAAAATAATCGTTTTGACTAATATTCCAAACGTCGGCCTTTTACGAATTCGCAACCAAACAAGAAATGTAATTTTCTAATTGTAATAATTATCTGGTTAACATCTCGACATATTTATTAAAAATATCGATATACTGGGTGAATAAGTTACAAAATTCAAAATTAATATCAACCATGCTGGCTTATTAGTGGAGAGCTAATTTTTGTAGGATGTCTTGGATTTTATATAAGTCTTTACAATAAGTAGTTCATAAAACTGACTTAATATTTAGTCTACTGACTCTAAGACTTTTAAAACTACAGTTTCTAAACTGATTATATTAGAATGTTTTTTTTGAATGGGCTATAGATTGTAAATAGAAGATTCCTACACACCCTGAAGGTCGACGTTTCGGTGAATATACCATCATCAAGGCCATATGTCAAATGGAATCCGTTTCATATTAAAAATAAAAAATAGAGATATCCGCAACAGACATCAAAATAAAATTGAAACATACATACATACATAAAGTCACGCCTTTTTCCCATAGGGGTAGGCAGACCACTTCCTTCCACTTGCTACAGTTCGTACACACATCTCTTGCTTCCTCTACTTTCATCAGTGCTCTCATACATGCTCTTCGGTTGTTGGTACTCTTGACCTGGCCTTTCTTCAAAAACAATGTTGATCTGATCGAGATATGTTCTCCGAGGTAGACCTTTACCGATTTGCCCATTCACACTCGCCTTATAAATTTGTTTCGTCAATCTTCCTTTACAGACAAATAATAGAATATGTGGAACCCAAGGCCTTATATATCTAATTAGTGCCTGGTCCTTTACATCAGCAGTTATTTACAAATAAGTAAAAGAAAAAAATGTACATTAGATGCATTGTGTTCCATTACACTTATCTTTAAATCTTTAAAGTTCATCCGTTTCGGATGAACTGTGAATTGAGCCGTTTTCCAGGCATTTTCTGAAAATAACTGTTGGTTAATATACTGTTACAAGAACAATCAGACACTTGATTCATTCAACTTTGAAAATTCCACAGAGATTTACAAATTGTGGAGTATTATAAATACTATTTACCATCAATAAGTAGTAAAATAAGCATTGTAATATACCCGTCCCACGGTAATTTAGGTATTTAAAATGTCAAAAATTTACAAGTTGATAATGAATTATATTCGTACTTACCAATGTCAAGTGGAATTAAAAATTAAATAAGTCCTCACAAAAACTGATTTTAACAATAAATACTCTTTCAATCAAAAAATTCGCTAAATATAAGACAGTATGATTTGCATAACCTCAAATGCGGTAATGTCAAACTTAACTTTTAGGACGATCAGTTGTTATACACGTTACGTCAATTATATCGTTGTCTCTTTTTACGATTATTACGGCAAATTTAAAGAAACTATAACGTATGTCTAGTTGTTGGTCTTGTGAAGAAGACAATCGATCCTATGATGTTATGTTTGATTTATATTGACAAAAAGAGACAGTATGTAGAAAATATGTGTTGTATGAATCGTAGATTGGGTCACGTGATGAAAAAGCTTCACAGTTTCAACTAATAAACTCGCACCGACAATTCTAATGCTAAACTCCCGGACAAAATTCTTCACGTAAAAACATATTCAATAATTTAACTTTCTATAATAAAATAAATTTAATAATTTTCTATGGATATTAGTTACATTAAAAATTGGAAATAACGTATTTAAATACTTTAACAGTGAATTAGCCTAAATATTTTTTTATAAGATTAGATTTAAAATTATTCTTAAGACTTAATAACAAAATTGTTAGGTTGAAAAATGAAATGATTTTATTTTATTTTATATGGTTTTATATGGCCTAAAAATTAACTTTGCAAAGACGCAAGTCATGACAAACCTAGTCCCCAGTGAAAACATAACTATTGGAAGCAAATCTATTGAACAGGTCACCGCCTACAAATATTTGGGTCATGAGATCCGAATAGGACGGGACAACCAGACGTGCGAACTTCTCCGGAGAGTAGGCTTGGGGTGGGCATCTTTTGGAAGATTAAAGTATGTCTTTAAGTCAGATATTCCCATCAGTCTAAAACGAAAAGTATACAATCAGTGCATATTACCAGTGATGACATTGAAACATTGACGCTTACAAAAAAGTCAGCAAAGAAACTGCGTGTCACCCAACGGGCGATGGAGAAGGCTATTCTGGGTATCTCCCTCAGAGACCAAATACCAAATGAGATTATTCGCCAAAGAACAGGTGTTATAGATGTAATCGAAACAATAACAACTTTAAAGTGGAACTGGGCTGGCCACGTAGCTAGAAGAACTGACGGAAGATGGTCTAAAAAACTATTGGAGTGGCGTCCGAGGCACGAAGCTTATCGTAGTAGAGGGCGCCCCCCCACACGATGGACCGATGACATCAAAAGAATCTGTGTTTAGGAAGGCCCTTCCAGAAACTTAAGCCTCTTGCAGAAAAGCGCTGGGAATTCGCAAAGCAAATGTTCTGCAGTTTCAGCGAAGTTCTCGCATAAGCGGCAACTATCTTTCTCTGTTTTTCCCATCTTTTTAAGGTGATACCTCAGAGGGCAGTGTCCAGTTTCAAGTCTTTTTTGTCCAACTCGAGAAGCTGTTTAGTTATCCTTGGCGAAAGGCTTACCAGCCTTTTCGCTTGACTTTATTATGCCAGTGGAATTTTATTTTATCTGTTTTCCAACATCGAACCTCTTCTTTTAAGTGGGCTTTGGAAAGTCCACAGAATGGTTCTGGGCCGGAAAATTGTGTATTTGCCCCTTCTTTGGCAAGGCAATTTGCTTCTTTGTTGCCTTTAACTTCCTTGCGACCTGGAACCCACATCAGAGTAATCTGATTGTTCGCTGTTAGTTGTCTCAGGGAATGTTTACAGTTAGCTTAGACTCAAAAGTGAATGACTTTAGAGCTTTTAGTGCTGCTCGGCTATCTGATAAAATATAAATTTCTGCCATTCGGGTGTTTCTTTCGATGCACTTCCGGGCACATATCTCTGCTTAAAAGATGATTGAAGTGTTACCAAGGGTTAAGAAAGCCTTAAATTCGGCCCTATAACGTCCACTCCAACCTTTACATCCATCTTGGATCCATCAGTGTACCACACTAAAGCATCCCTTCCTAATTGAGGTCCGTTCTCTGTGCAAACTTGGTGGTTTTTTATAACCACTTCAAACTGCATTTCTAAGTCGTACCTAACTGGCATATTATCTGTCGGCTTAGACATGGATTCTAGGGGAATATTTTCTAAAACTTTTAAAATTCCATTTCGAATTCTTGCTCTAAGATTAATTGTCTGGCTTAGGCTGAAGGCACTGATTGCTGCTTCTTTCATTACACATAAGTGCAATGGTTAAAAATTAATTTAAAATTAGTATAGTATATATTGATTTATTTTTAATCAAAACCAAAATGTAAAAGTAATTTATAAAATGATAAATAACCAAAAAGATTTTAGCTTACATAAAGTAAATAATGACTTGATTGTCTGCAGAAACTGCGCATGTTGGGGGACTTAAATTATAATTCTCGTCAGTGAATAATTACCTGTTTTACATTGAAATTACAGTATTATAATTTATTAGCGCAGAGTTTCTAACTACTTATTCATGGTAATAGATGATACGTTGCAATTAATATTTAATTCTTCATTAATTTTTTAGTGCAAATTCCATTAATCACAGTGTGAATTCAGTTTCTGTATTAATTTTGAAAGCAATTGGTCGGCACTTTAACAACGGTTGTACCGAGAAAAATTACCGCAAGAATCACCATTTTTTGATGTGTAACATCTTTGCTCTCGCTTTCTTGCATGTGTCCTCTCGTATGATGGTGCCACTAGTGTCATTCGACGCGAACCAATCTTTCAATTTTTAGAAAAACATTTTTTTTTCACCCCTCTTAACCATCAATTTTGATGTAATCATTGACAACAATCGTTAAATTTGATTAAGATGTTAACTATCAATTTTGATGTAATCATAGACAACATCTTAATCAAATTTAACGATTTTTGTCTATGATTACATAAAAATTGATAGTTAAGAAGGGTGAAAAAAAAATGTTTTCCTAAAAATTGAAAGATTGGTTTGCGTCGAATGACACTAGTCGCACCATCGTACGGCGTGCGCCATATAAAATAAAAAATAAATAAATATGTATAATATAAATAATAAAAAAATAAAATAAAAAATGTTTTTCTATTTTGAACCGGCCGTTAAATCAACATTGGGAGAGATCATTCGACTCGGTTGGTCATACTGCGTCGAATGACACTAATGTCACCATTGTAAGTGGTGTCATGAGGAAGAGACGTCTCTGAAAATTAAAAAATTTAAAAGTGTTGTAACTTTTGAAAGGGCCGTTTGCTTAACTTGGGAGTGGTGCCAATCGACTCGGTTGATCATGCTGCATCGAATAAAACCATCGTACAAACTGTGCCCAAACGTTTTGGACGAGAAAATGTGCCTCTAAAAATTGGAAAAATTAAAATTAAAAGCGGCCTTGCTTTTGAACGGGGCATTTTCTCACCCTGAGAGGGGTGTCATTTGACTTAGCTTTACAAGCCGCGTCGACTAAAATGGGTGTTTTTTTTTTTGGTGAGTTCCATAAAGTAAATTTGTACCCGGTTAGTCTACGCAGTTGATAACGAAGTTTTCTTACAATAAAAAATCTATTTAAAAATCAAAATACGGAATTAACGTAATACATAAGGGGGTGTTTTAACTGCGAAAGCTAGCGCTTGAAAATTAAAATAACACTACCGTAAAGTTCAAAATAATTCCCTCAAAAGTTATTGAATTTTTAGTGGCACTTTACATTTTCTGAATAATTTAAATGGCGTATTCTTAGTTTAATTAATATTTTCATTTGAAAAATGTCTATCCCTTCGACCTTTTCGAATTTAAGTCGATTCGGGGCAATTCAAAGTTCCGTTATGTTGAATTATTCATCGTTGTTTTATTGCAGTTAGTTGTTTTATTGCGAATATTTTCTTGAAAGTTCAATGTTTAATGCATTAACATTGCCCCTGTGTAACATTCGTAGCTGTATCAAACATACGTTTTCATATTTGCTGTTCTCGCACATCCGATGAAAGTATAAGTGTTATTTTTACCCGTATCTCCCGACTTTTCCGAGTACAATTTACAATTTGAGCTAGAGTAAAGCACAATTGACGGTATAATTATTTAATGCGTTCATCATAAGTTCTTTTACGATCACCGTAACCTTTCATGACAAGAATTATTATTCTTTCCTGTTCGGTAAACATACTTAAATTTTAAAAGTAACCAATTACAATAAACACCTTTTACCAATTTTTTTTTCTCTGCATCGAAACTGCAACTGGTCAAGTATGACCAACCAGCAATTTTGCTTTAAGGTACTTAAAAACAATTGACCTAAATCTAAGATATCTTCTTCTTCTTTAGTCAGCTATCGTAGTCCACTGCTGGACGTAAGCCTCCCCTTTACATTTCTATTGTTTACGATCTTGAGCCACACTCGTCCACTGACTTTCGATTTTTTTATGTCATCTCGCCATCTTGTGGGAGGTCTTCCTACACTTCGTTTGTCATTTCGTGGTCGCCTCTCCAATAATCTCTTCGTCCACCTATCATCATTGCGTTTAGCTACCTGTCCTGCATACTGCCACTTCAGTTTCGCAATTCTTGTTATTACGTCTTCCACTATCGTTTTTTTTTGCGGATATCTATTTTCCTAATAGATCTGATAGTTTTATTCCCAGCATGGAGCGTTACATTTTACGTTGAGTTATTCTAAGTTTTTCTGCACTCGCTCTTGTTAGCGTGGGTGTCTCTGCTCCGTAAGTCATGACAGGGAGCACACACTGATTAAACACTGTACGCTTTAAACAGATCGGAATAAAACTCTTAAATACTCCGTTCAGCTTACCATAGGCTGCCCATCCAAGCCCCATTCGTCTTTGTAGCTCCTGCGTTTGGTTGTCTCTGTGTATTTTTATGTCATGAACTAGATATCTATATTCTCTTACTTCGTCGATGTTGTGACTTCCCAATGTGAGAGTTTCTCCGAGAACTAGGTTGGTCATTATCTTTGTCTTTTGTCTGTTTATTTGTAGTCCTACTTTTGTGGTGGCATTTGCTAGTTCTGTCAGCATTTATCGGCTTCTTGTATATCGTCAGCGATTAGCACGATGTCGTCATCAAAACGCAAGTTGTTTAATCTCTTACCGTCGATGTTTATGCCTCTTTGTTCCCATTCCAGCTGTTTGAACGCGTATTCGAGGACCTCCTTGCCTGACTCCTCTTTCGAGTGGAAATTCAGTTGTTTTTGTGTAACCTCACGCATTCTGTTGTATTTTTATATATATATATATATATATATATATATATATATATATATATATATATATATATATATATATATATATATATATATATATATATATATATATATTGTGTATTAGTAAAGTATATCTGTATTCATTGCGGCATTGACTAAGAGCTTCGAGAATTGCGCCTGGTTCTTTAGTGTCAAATCATCACCCACTGGTATTTCTTAGCTTTTATCTCACCAATCACTTGTTTATTGTAATAACTACTTATACACTGATCACTTTACAGCACTAATTCAAAGGGCTTCACTCTTTTTAATCGTCTCTGTTGATCCCGGTTGTCCAAGTTCTGCAACACTTCAATGTTGTGGTGATTGTGTAGCCTAGATTTTCTCAGCTATTGTTGGAATTCCTAGGTTCCCGTGTAGATCACAATTTCTAACATACCATGGTGCATTTACTATTCCTCTCAGCACCTTGTTTGGAAATCTTTGTATTATAGCTATATTGCTAGGTTTAGCGCATCCCCACAACTGTATGCCATAGGTCCATACGGGTTTTAATACCTGTGTATATAACAGGAGTTGTCAATGAAAATGTAAATACGAGGGCAGTTTGATAAGTCGGTGACTTTTTGAATGTCCCGCGCAGTTACTCCAAATGCAACAGTGCTGCCGTCAACTATAATCTATCAGTGGGCAACTTTCTAATTTTGAGCAAGCTACGTCGTGCAGTTGGTGTTTGATAGCCGTTCAAAGCAGACAACCTCGTGAATTTTTACGAAAATGGAAAAAAGTGAATTTCTTGTGCTGATTAAGCATTACTTTTTACGTAAAAAATCCATCACTGAAACTAAGGAAAGACTTAATAAATACTACGGAGACTCGGCACCATTAATTTCAATGGTTAAGAAGTGGTTTACAGAGTTCCGTTATGGTCGCGTACCAGCACTAGTGACGCCGAACGTCCAGGTCGCCCAAAAGAAATGATCACGCCGGAAATCGTCGATAAAATCCATGAAATAATAT
Source organism: Agelastica alni (assembly GCA_950111635.1). Lineage (NCBI taxonomy): Eukaryota > Metazoa > Arthropoda > Insecta > Coleoptera > Chrysomelidae > Agelastica > Agelastica alni. The sequence goes on from OX467716.1 coordinate 21,464,259, forward strand.
TGGATGATCGGAGAATGAAAGTGCGTGAGTTGGCTCATGCTGTAGGTATCTTAACTGAACGGGTACATCATATTTCACACGAATATTTGGACATGAAAAAACTCTCTGCGAGATGGGTGCCGCGATTGCTCACACTCGACCATAAGCGCAATCGTGTGACCACTTTAAAAGAGTATTTAGCGATGTTCAGCCGTAATCTGGACAAATTTTTGCGCCGTTTTGTTACTGTGGATGAAACATGGATTCATCACAACACGCCAGAGACCAAGGAACAATCGAAACAGTGGGTTGCTCGGGGTGAACGTGGACCAAAAAAGGCGAAACAGAGTCTATCAGCCAACAAGGTCATGGATACAGTTTTTTGGGATGTACGCGATGTCATTCACATCGATTACCTCAAGAAAGGTAAAACAATCACCGGCAAATATTATTCAAAGCTTTTGAACAGATTCGACGTTGATTTGAAGCAAAAACGGCCGCATTTGGCTAAGAAATAAAAAAGTGCTGTTCCATCAAGACAATGCACGTGTACACACTTATCTAGTCACGATGGCCAAAATCCACGAATTGGGATACGAACTGCTACCCCATCCAGCATATTCTCCAGATTTAGCCCCCTTCGACTATTTTCTGTTTCCAAACCTAAAAAAATGGCTGGGCGGTAAGAGATTTGAGTAGAGTGAAGAAGTCATTACCGAAACAAACGCGTATTTTGAGAGCTTTGAAAAAACCTATTATTTGGAGGGAATAAAAAAATTAGAAATACGCTGGACTAAATGTATCGAGCTAAAAGGTGATTATGTAGAAAAATAAAATGTTTATTTGCGGAAAAAAATTTGTTTTATTCAAAAAGTCACTACCGCCCTCGTATCACAATAATTCCAAAACTAATACCATATTTGAAAATCAAATCAGAAATCAACAATTTTAACGAAAATAGAAATTAAAAGATGTATGCAAGAAGCACTAGATAATGGATTTCTGCTAAAAGAGGTAATTTAAATTAATATAAATGGATCAATTATTGAAATATTGTTAGGCAATTTTTTAGGTCATTCTAATAATAGGCGTTTGTGGAGCATGTCGAAGAGATGAGTTGGTAAAAATAATGATCAATGATATAGATTACAAGGATTCAATTATTATTATAAGAATTCCCGATTCCAAAACTCATACTCCGAAAACTTTCGTAATCTCAAGTCCAAACTACGGTTTCGACCGGCAGTTACCAGTAATCGTATCATTTTTGTGAAGTACGTCAAAGAAAAATGTGTTATTCAAGTGGGTGGCGTCAACAAAATAAGGAATCTACCAAAAGAAATAGCAACTTATCTCAAATTACTTTACCCAGAAACCTATACAGGACACTGCTTCAGGAGCTCTTCCGCAACCCTATTAGCCGACTCAGGAGCCGATATTACAACCATCAAGCGACATGGCGGATGGCGCTCTAGTAAGGTAGCCAAGACATACATAGAAGATTCCATACAAAATAAAATTGAACACCTAGAAATAGAAGTTACCGTAACTAATAGCACGGGATCTGGCATAAATTTTACTAACTGCAACATCGGCACTTTCAATTTACGTGTAGTACAAGATAAATAATTATAATGGTCGTCATGTTCAAAATAGTTTTTTTATTCACTTAAGATAAGTCAGATTTTAAAAAATCTAAAAAAGTGTCAGTGTTTACAAAAATAAATTGCCGTGCGTTAGTCTCGCTAAAACTCAAAAATGGCTTAACCGATTTGAATGATTTTTTGTTTGTTTTGTTCGTTTTAATAGCGGTGATTTAAAAAAAAATAATAGGAAAAATCCTAAATAAAAGCTAAAAAATATATATAAAAGTCCATGTGTGTATCTGTATACGTTTATATTTTTGAAGGACGTCAAGCTAACCGTTCTTTCATTGAAGGAGTTTGTCGCGAGTGATTTGCGAAAAATTATATATGCAATTTTTCGCGAATAAAATAAAATTTACTGTAATACATAACGCCGATATTAGTGTCCAATTTATAGTTTTTGGGGTCGCTGAGTTTGGTAGCAATATTTTCAAACCAGGCAAGCCAACGTTCAGGCAGAAGAACGTCTGCCGGGTCCGCTAGTGATCCTATAAAATTATCTGTGAACATTAAATAGTGGCTGTGATGTATTACTTCTAATAAACTTATCAATAATAAATAGCAGAAAGATATAGGTGATCGCTAAGAAACCTGCCACGTCTTTTCGTTCTCTAAAGAGTACTCTGCTAGCGGTTTCTCTACTGGCAAATTATGCCCGAGCTCAGCCGTAGAGGGTAGAAGAAAAAAATATAAAAGTGAGCCGCGCCACCGAAAATTTAGAATTTACAACTTTATAAAATAACCAGAACAGAAGTAAGAGTAACAGACTTTACCAAGTTACAAAAAAAAAAGGTAAAACATATATATAAATCAACTCATTAATAACACTAATTCAAACGTTTACATAAGGCTGCTAACTAACTCATGTTTTAACCATTTACATAAAGATTTCCACTGCCAAAACAATCGAGTTTATTTAAAAATATTTTTACAATGGTTGTCCTTTAAAATATCAAGATTGTAGGATATTTACAAATAAGTAGGAAGAAAATATATTTTTACTTGGACATAAGGAATTATTGAGAAGGTTATTTTAATCCAAGTTTAGTTTTGGCATATTATCTAATGCAATAAATAGTTTCCAACAATGTACTATATTAATAAACTAAAAAAAACGTAATAATGGTGTCAAAATGAGTCACAGCGGTATATATTTAAAAATAATTCACTGATAACCTTTGGGTATACGAATTCACATGTATTATATTAATAAACTAAAACAAAACTTAATCGTGGTGTCAAAATAAGTCACGGCGTTATATATTTAAAAATAAATCACTTATAACCATTGGGTATACGAATTCACCTGTACTCCTGTGGCCTACTCCTGGGGCCTACCCCTGGGGTTTGATTATGGGGCGGCACCTGCTAATTAACAATGGCTTCCCTCAAATAAATCCCGCTAGCGGCTATTTAACTCGACACCAAAAAATCCAAAATATACACAACAAAGGCAAGACAAAATGTTCAAGTTAAAAATTAAATGGTTTTTTCTTCAAAATCCAATTAAAATGGCCCAAATACATCCAGATATGAAAGAAATCCCATAGAGGTTCTGCACACGTGCTAATATCACAACGTCCCAAAAAAAAACTCTCACCAACACCCGACTTCGGAGAATCTCACCCAACGACTGACACTCCTAGGCCGGAAATCAAGAAATGACACGAAATAAACGTCAACCCACAATCTTCTCAAGTCCGTGCTTCACAATCGCCTCGTCCGTGCTGTTAGCCAGCCCCGTCCACACAGAAATGCAAACCAAACAATCGAATCCTATCCCTACAAGGTATGCAACAAGGAATACGAAACTATCTGACACAATTATAATGAACTGTAGAAGGGAAAAAATAGGCACGTGACAAACCCCAATTGTTACTGAAATGTCTAACGACACAGAACCATCGTATTTGACACATTAAGTCCTACCTTCCAAATAAGATTCATTCCAGTTTAAAAAGTAACTGTTAATGCCCAACGCAGCGAGTCTAGTATCTGTTTTTAATAAAATTTATGAAGAATTTTGTGTAAAAAAACTGTTTTGCTTTAATTTAAGACCGATCATTCATCACAAACAAGTAATGCTGTACCATTTCTACCTGGAGCTAGTAGGAAATGATTAATTTAAAAAACAATCTCAGCGCTGAGAAACGAACAACAATAATCTTTCTTTATCACTTCCATATTTATTATTTAAATTGGTTCAGCAAGAAGTAAATAAAGTATTCTTTATTGTACAGACTCTCTATCTACTTTGAATGCAGAACCATCTCTTGTTTGTTTCCTTTATTGTTACAAACAAATAAAAAAAAAACATAAGTAATGCTTGAAAAAGAGAACTTTTCATTATATATTATTGATTATTCTTTTATTGACTGTCTACGTTTATGATCTTTCTCGGCGACCGTCACTCGAAAGGATCAGAAAGGGATTGTTGAAGCGTTAACATTTTTAGATTCTTTCGGGTAATATTTTTTAAATTTTTACATTGTTGGCAAAATAAATAAAAAATTAAAATCTCATTAGGTAACAAAGGTTTTGTCTTTTGAATAATTCAAAAATATTATTTTAAATATATTCCTTTGATTTAAAAAATAATGAATATTGTTTTTGTATATACACAGTAAAACTTTAAATCTCGATCATAAAATTTAACATGGGAGAACAAACTTCTGTTGGATTTTTCAATTATTTTACAGCAATATACTCAATAGAAGTTTTTGACGGATTAAAAAGCTCTTTTTATTATAGTTGGGTATACATTTTTTATATCATACAGTTAATAAGAAAGTAATATGTATAACATGGTTTTATTCTGGTAATTTAATAAGAAGTATCCTAGATTTGTACTCGTTTTCTACCCAAATCGTAAGATTCCATCTTTCGGTACTATAAGAAGAATTGTCGAGCAATTTAAATCTACAGAATGTATAAATAAACTTTGTAAATGACAGGTTGCTGTTAGTTAGAGAAAAAATTAACTCGATTTGGATGTAGTAATGCATGTTCTGGAAGATAAAAACAAAAGTCTAAGAAAGATTGGCCGTATTTTGGGTGTCTCGCAGAGTACTGTATATAGAACTTTAAAAAAACCAACTTTACCATTTAAATTTTTAAGTAAAGTAAACAGCAAGAAACTTAATAAATAAATTTACCACCCTAAAAATTTTTAACAAAATTAGTTAATTTAGCAAACCATCATTGAAACTTTTTAGGTGGTTAGGTATCATGTGAGTGAGACGTAGGTCACCCCTCCACTGTTACCTTTAGTAGGTCTTTTGTGGCTCACCCCTAGAGGTTACAGTTCACCGTACAATCCAGCCCTTCTCACGAAGTTCATGGTTGTATGGGGTGAGATTTTCTTGAAATCGGTAGGTTCTAGGTTGGTTTAACCAAATATGTTGAACCTTTATCTTTATGAACATAGTATGGCTTCATCTTTTACACAGCAAAATCGACAGTTCGTTTGTTGCTTCAGACCTATCCTTCCGAGGTGGTATTTTAGGATCTGCTTAGTTGTGTTTCTCGAGGGTTTGGGTAGGAACGCCTTTGGGTGAATCAACCATTTGTTTTGTTTCTTGTTATGTAACATTACATTACAATCTTGCAGTTGGGACATTGGTATGGGCACCTATGTCACCTAGATCTTTTGATCTTTTGTGACTACCACTGTATCTTCACTGCTGGTTTTGGTAAACCGCAGGATTTCTGTTGGCCCTGTCTTATTTAGATTGCTTGGATCCATTATCATACAGTCTCAGGTTTGATACCTGTACATCGCTAGCATCGGGCAGTAACACAAAAGTTGTATGCTGCTCTCTCTTTCTTTTCGCCGCATAGTCGGCAGTTTTTCTCAGCCGCCAGCTTAAGTTTAAAGAGGTGCGCCCTTAGTGCGATGTGGCCAGTGAGCAGGCCAAGCGTGCTGCTTAGCTACTTCCGTCCATCGTCCAGAACGCGTCTGCGTTCATTAGCTGTCTTAATGTTCTGCAGCCAGTATTTGCATTCCGCTGAGCGATGTGTTCTTACTCAAGGATTAGTTTCAATTCATGTTTTGTTTCGGCAATTAACAATCCGACCAACTGGCTTCTTGGTTCTATCAGGGTCCCATTTGTTGCCAGTTCATCGGCTACCTCGTAGCCCTTTATCCATTTGTACCTGGGAACCCATGTAAGAGTGACCTTGTTTGCAGTCGCTAACTCAGTGAGCACCTGCATGCAGTCCCACACCACCGATGATGTTGTGGTGCAACTCACGAGGACCCCAATGACTACGTGACTCTCAGTGAGAATATCAATTTCACTGTTGGTCACTCTGTTCTTTGCCAGGTACGTAGCACACCTGAGTATGGCATAGACCTCAGCCCTGAAGACCGAGGCGTATTTCCCCAGTGGTATGCTTTCCCTGTGGTTGCAGAATACTAGAAACACACCTGCCCCGTAGCGTCCCTGGTACCCGTCAGTGTAACATCGTTTCACTTCTGTGCTGGTCAATGGTGTTTTCTTCAACCAGTCCGATTTTATTGTGAAGGGGTATTCTTCGTGGAGGGCCTCGATCTTGGTGTGACCAATCCCGTTGCTCCTTCACCCACCCTGACACTTTAGTCTGTATGCAGAGTTCCTGGCCCGATCTATTATCAGGAGATTTAGAGGTCTTGTTGCGTTTTTCTTTTAGTTTGTTAATGACTTCTAGATACTCCAGAGCTTTAAATGGTTTACTGTACGGTATATATGCTATTGGAAACCTAAACGCGACCCTAGTTGGCTTAGTGCTAGGATTTGGTTTGTAGTACTTTTACCCTTCCCAATATTGTTTGTAGGAATCTAATTAAAGGTTTGTAAATATAACCACAAAGTATTTTTTAATTTAAATAAACGTCTTGATTAAAAATGTAGGAAATGAACTTTTGTCTTGCAGAAGCTAATTTCAATACTTCTTTGTCATATTTATCAATAGCTAGAAGAGCTAGGGGATGTAAATATTTGAATTCTTTGTTGAAAGCATTGCTCTTTTATTTGCATTCAAAATTAAAGCTATTTTCATCACTCGCAACTTACATACTTTTCTTAAATAGCAGACAATATAATGGGAATATTAAAAGTTGCATTAAACGACTCGGATCTTTTTTGAGAAATAAGTCATTTTTATTAAAAACAAAAAAACCGTTGCAATAAAAATAATTATGTTTTTCAGATGTTGTTCCCATTATTAAAATTATAAAATAAGTTAAATTAAAAATTTTTAAAAAGCACTTATTTTCCAATAAAACCGCCTACAGATGGCGTTCACGAGTGTGACCGTTACACGGATTAAAAATACATACATACATATAGTCACGCCTTTTTCCCGTAGGTGTAGGCAGAGACCACTTCCTTTCACTTGCTGCGGTTCTTACACACATATTTTGCTTCCTCTAATTTTATCAGTGCTCTCATACATGCTCGTGGGTTGTTGATACTCTTGATCTGGCCTTTCTTTAAAACAATGTTGATCCGATCGAGATATGTTTGCCAAAGTCGACCTCTACCGACTTGTCCAGCTAAATAAGAATCAAGAACTTCTGAACACTTTAAAAACAAGCAAGGTTATTTATTTCGGACACATAATACGAGGCCCCAAATATCACATCCCCTGCCTGATTATCCAGGGAAAGGTTTTAGGCAGAAGATGGATAGGTCGCAAAAAGATATCATGGTTACGAAACAGAAATTGGTCAGGACTAGGAGTAGAACAGCTATTCCGAGCAGCGAAAGATAATGAAAAATTCAACAAATTGTCATAAAGATAGCCCACGCTTGAAGACAGGCACGGCACCAAAAGAAGAAGAAGAAGATAATACTCCAGCAATGACTTTTTAAAAAAATTAAGATCAAGCATCAAAATAGCGCCTAACGCGTTTCTAAGGATGAAGCAGTTCATTTGTAACCGATCGTTGAATCAAAGACTGAAAATACGAATGATGAAATGTTACATATTTTCTTTTCTCCTCTATGGCATGAAATATATATTCTGTTACAAGTGATTATGCAGGGCAAAATTGTGGACAAGCATAGGTCGAAGACGAATGAAGTGACTGCGCAACTTGAAAGAGTGGTTCAACTGTTAGCCAGTCCAACTTTTTAGGTCAGCGGTGGATAGAGTTAAAATAGTTATGATGGTAGCCAGCCTTCTAAAGAAGACGGCACCCTAAGAAGAAGAACTAAAATGAGAAAAAAACAATTTTGATTGGTATCTATTTAAATCAGCGCCGTAACCAAAAGGGGGCTACAATTATTTTATAAGTAATTTGGTATGTTAAAAATTATAAAAAAAATGGGTTGCCTGAATAAATCCTGGCCGGGCTATAATTAATTAAAAATTCAAAAATCACTTTTTTTAAATTTCTACCGATGAGATTAACGAAAAAATTTTACACAAACCATAAGTAAAAAACCTATAGAATATGCAAACGTAGGGTTGCCTATATTTTTCCCTGTCTAACTATTGGTTTTCCACGTATAACCAGGTATTTTGTTCCCAGTTATTTTCACCTACTTGTTTAATCTATAAATTAAACATAAAAATAGGTGCTGTTTTATTACAAACACAATGATATAGGGTTACCCGCAAAAAGTCTGTCCTAAATGATGGTTGTCGGATTTTAAAAAATAACATTTTAATGCGACTGTGAACGTGCGACAAAGAGGTCCAAGACAAAAATCTCGTGCGATAAAAGAAGACACAGACTTGTAGCTGCGCGCGGCGCGACCGCAGGATGTATGAGAGTGCGCATGGTAGTTGTGATGCAATAGAGAATGATAGCAATAGACTAGAAAACAATATTTTGGAGCAACTGGTAGTATACGTACAAAAGTAATATAAAATACATAATAATTTAAAAATTAATATATGTTAGATTAATATATTAATTTGAAAATATTACAAATATATATTTAATTATAAATGCTGCATTAGAGTGTACAAATGTTGTCATGAATAAAAATTAGAAAGTGATGTATACCTACTTGCTTGTAATTTTTATCTTTTTTTAATAAAGTAATTAAAAATGAACAAAAAGAACCGTCGAAAATTTCAAATTAAAAAATAAAAAACTATTTTGTTCGGTACACCATAAATATAAATATATTAATAATACGCACGTTTGCACGTTCTCAGTCACATTCAAATTTTATTTTTTAAAATTCGACAACCATCATTTAGGAAAGACTTTTTACGGACAACCCTATATCATTGTGTTCGCAATAAAACAGCGCTTATTTTTATGTTTCATTTATAGATTAAACAAGTGGGTAAAATAACTAGGACCAAAATACCTGTTTATACCTGGCAACACAATAGTTAGCTCGGAAAAAATATAGGCAACCCTACGTTTGCATATTCTATAGGCTTTGTACTTACGGTTGGTGTAACATTTTTTCGTTAAATTCATCGGTAGAAATTAAAAAAAAAAGTTATTTTTGAATTAATTTTAGACTGGCTAGGATTTTTTCAGGCCACCCATTTTTTTATAATTTTTAACATTTAATCTATATTATAAAAATGAATCGCTGAATGTGTTGCTAAGCGCAAATCTCGAGAGCAGCTGAACCGATTTCGCTAATTCTTTTTTTATAATATTCTTTGAAATACGAGAATGGTTCTTACGAAGAGAAAAATTTAAAAAATTGCCTGAAAAAGTCTAAAAACAACATTTCTCTATATTTCCATACAAAAATGTTTGTATGTATGTATGTCCTTCAAAAACTCCCAAATGGCTGGACCGATTGGGATGAAATTTTTAGAAGTTGTTTTATAAATACCAGGGGTGGTTTTAGTGTTGTTAGCACCCCAACGATGGGGGATGAGAAGGGGATGGAATGCAAAAAATATCAAAAATGGCTGATATTAGTGTCGAATTCATAGTCTTTGGGAACTCTAAATTTGATAGTGACATTCCCAGTTATGTAAGCATCCATACAAAGGGGGTGGGAAAAGGATGAAATATAAAAACTATTAAAAACGCCGATATTGGTGTCAAATTCATTGTTTTTGTGGTGGCTAAGTTTGATGGTAACATAGCACCCCCACGATAGGGGTGAGATAGGGATGGAATTTAAAAACTATTAAATACGGCTGATGTTAGTGTCGAATTCATAGGTTTTGGGGTGGCTGAATTTAAAAGTAATATTCTTAATTTTGTTAGCACCCCTACGGAAGGGGTGGGTGGCGGATGAAATATAAAAAAATATTCAAAACGCCAAGATTAGTGTCGAAGTCATAGTTTTTGGGGTCGCTGAGTTTGATAGTGATATCCCCAAAGCAAGCTATCGTTTGGGCAGGACAACGTCTGCTGGGTCCGCTATTACTTATAAAATAATTTTCACTTGGGTGAAAGTCGATCTTACTTCGGATCCCCTGCTAATACTTATATACAGAGGTGTTGGTTACGGTAACACTGTCACAAATTCAATGGCTTTTTCCTATCTCAAAAATGCCCCACGCGCCCAAAGACGTTTTCACTTTAAAAATAAAATTACGTTACATGATAGTTTTCAAGCATGTAAGTAACGACTACGCTGTTTCCGAAATTAAGTGGTCTTTCCCATTATAGTGAATTACCGTGTACCAGCGCAATAACCATTTCCATATTATAGAAAAAACGTTTAATTTAAATTCACCACCGATTTCAGTAAATGCTTTACGTTATAATAAAGGGGGCGTAAGACATTTCTTTGGTACATTTACAATGTTTAAATCGGAAAAAAACCACACTACATCGGCATTTCTGAAAGCACGAACAGGTTTCAGCAAAATCAGCGAATATTACAGTTCAGTCGTTGAAAATCTGTATCCAGAATATCCTAGACCGTCTGCACTCTCATAGTCTAGGGGCTAGCAACGTTTTCGAGAAAGAATTTTAAAAAAGCTAGATCTCTAATATATCTTTTTCTATGCTCTTCCGAAAACGTTGAGATTATTAATGCGTATCACACCTTAACAGGTAAAAATATTGAACAATTTTAAAAAAAAATTTAAACGTTGTTAAAAACATGAATTTATTGTTGCCAGGCATTTTTGTTACTAACAATAATGTGCCAGATGCTATTTTTTATAAAAAAAATAAATAATGTCAAACCATTTTAGGATGGCTATTTTAGTATTATTTTATTTATACATAAATAAGTACAAATTTAATTTGCAATCAAACAATAAATCGGCTGTTTATTTAATAGCCAGACCGATTGATTGCTATAAAAAAAGTACGTATGTAGAATAGTTTAGCTAGTCGATCACTAGCTACGGGAAAAGATAGTAATTTCGGAAGCGCATGTATTCAAGATGGCGTCAGTCCCAAGTCATATGTTTACGTTTGTCGTTGTTTTTCATTGTTTACGGTGAAATAATTAATATCATAATGACTAATAAAATGAAATGTGTTTTTTGCAATGGGAAAAATAAAAAAATATTTTTTGTGAAAGAACAATTGAAAAAATTTAAGGAAGTTTTAAGTATATGTGTCAATTTTAATTTTAACTATAACAACATTAAGTTACCTGAGCAAATTAATACTACCGATGGATACCACAGACAATGTTACAGTTCTTTTACAGCCTTAATGGCTTAATATCGTCATATATGTGACAATAATTCTATTTAGTTCTACGCCGTTATGTATATACATATGTTTTATGTATTATAAACATTATTTCGAATACTTTAATTAGTGCAATGTATTCCTGTCTCTCTTGCGCCTACCTACTTTGCCACTGTCTCTATCTTCTTCTTTCGGTTCCATCTTCACCTTAGTAAAGGTTGGCAACAATCTCGGCAAAATGGAAACGGTCTTGGGCAGTTCGGAATAAGGTGTGTGAATCTAGTCCGGTGCAGTCTCTTATATTTTTTAACCAGGAATGTTGGCGCCTTTCCGTACCTCTTCTGCCTTTTACTTTGCTTTCTATTATTATTTTCAATAGCTTCATTTGATCACTCCGAATTACATGTCCTGAGTACGCGGTTTTCCTTTTCTTTATTATTAATTCACCGTCCTTACCTATTCTTCTAGTCGCCTTAGTGTGTCGGCCTTTAATGTCCAGACTTGATTGATTGCAAAGCACTAGATTCATTTTGTTGAATACTGTTGTGGCCTGTTTTATGAGTGATCTACTTTCTGTATTAGGATTCAGATCAAATGTTATCCAAATACCTAAATACTTGAACTTGGATACGTTCCCAATTTGTAGAATATATATTATAATGATGCGATTAAATGTGACTTTATTATTATTATTGATTTTAATTTTTACTTCTCTGCCCGTTGTTAAATTTCTCTTTCTCTTAGAGTGGTTCAGTTAAAAAAAATTTATAAAAAAAATTTTGTTTTTTTATTTATACAAATTCAAAAAAATATAATTACCAAATATATGAACCAAATATTATTACAAAATTTAAATTTATCAACTTTATGTCCAAAATATTAAATAAATGTTTTTCCCTTCCAAATAATGTTTTTTTTTTTTTTAAACAAACTCACTATTTATTTTTCTGTCTGTCGACACCCTTCCTTCAGCTCAGATGATCTCTCCAGGAACTCCAAACTTGTTGACTGTTTTCAGGAAACTGCCCTTCACTTTTATTTTTTATTGCTATTTTAAACTATTATTATTTTCTTTACACTTTTAACAAACTTTTACAATAAAATATATTATATCAAAAAATATCTACTCTCTTTTTTAAAACTAATTTCTTACTATCTTTAAAAAACACGTCTGCTCTCTTTTAATATTCTTAATATACTAACAATTTTTATTTTTTTATAATCAACAAAAAACCTTAGAAACTCGTTTCTACACTGTTTTAAATTTTTATACACTCTTAGATAAAAATAATTTATAAGTTTTTCTAACTGAACTCCCTGTTTTATCCGTCATTCTTTATAGTTATCCATCAAATTCTTTTTAATGTTTTTATAACCAAATTAATATTCAGGTGTCAACTATTTTTGAATTTTTATTCTTTACAGATTTATGAAATTTTTATTTAAATATTATTTTTATTAAAATATCATATCATAACAATATATATATATATATATATATATATATATATATATATATATATATATATATATATATATATCTGGTACTGGATTGGTTCTTCTACTGATGGCTCTCTAACAACTGGCATAATGCTGCGGTATACTACAGCAATAAATCGGTCTGTCTAATAAGTAAAATTATTTAAAAATCAATACAATAACCTGTTAAGTTGTGCTGCGCATTAAAAAACGCAACATTTACCGGCAGCTACAGGTAGCCCGCACGCTGTTCGGAAGAGCATAGAGAAAGATATATTAGAAAACCAGCTTTTCTAAAATTCTCTATCGAAAACGTTGCTAGCTCTCGTACTATTAGCACGGCGATGTTTTTTACGATTTTTCTTTCTTGTCGTTTTCGCTAACGACGACTTAATTGAAAAACTTAATATTTTCTTTTACAAAAATTACAGATTTGATGGTTTTTGACTCAGCTAGGTGGGTATTATCTAAATCATTAGCCTGATTTGGACGTAGATGTGATTGGGACAAATTTATAAATAAATAAACTACATATTTTTTGCTAATAACTCGGAGGGAGGGATTGGTCCTTGTAGTGGTAATTTTGAGAGTAAATAGGTAAGACTGATTTTAAGATATAAAAAACGGCAGACAATCCGCGATCGCGTTAGCATTAATAAGGACTTTGCTAAAATACCGTAAGTCTGCGGAACGCTGGCTGTTAGACTATAAAGTGTTAGGTTGGATTCTGGGGTTGTGAAACTGTTTTGAAAAGGTTAGGGGTGTTTATAAAATATTTTTAAGTATCTATTAAAAAAAAAAGTTCACAGCTCTTAAGATTTTTTTTAGTAAAGTAGCTCCAAGTAAAAAAAGTCTTTTATTTGTGCTTGGGACGTTAGTCGCAAAAATAGCTCTCTCCAATATTGTAATCTTGGTTTGTATTTTGAAAAACAACAGAAACAGTAAGTAAGAATTACTGCACTTACAAGATATTGCAAAAATACCTGACAAAACCTTGTCACGTGCCTATTTTTTCCTTCTACAGTTTCATTATTAATTGTGTCTCTGATAGTTTCGTATACCTTAGGTACTCGTAAATAGTTTCGCTTACCGTATTTTGTTGTAATTTAAATATATCATTCGTTGTAAATAGTGTTGCATACCTAGTAGTGATAGAATTCGATTATTAATAGCTGTGACATTTTTGGTTAATCGATGGAGATGGAGTGGGGGTTTTTGTTATTAGATTTTGCCTTAATTTTTGGCCTCGATTGTCGTGTGTTGTCAGCTATATTATTGTTTGGTTTGCATTTCTGTGTGGATGGGCTGGCTATCAACGCGGACGAGTGCGATTATGAGTTTGGAACATAGATTTGCGAAGATTGTGGGTTGACGTTTATTCCGTGTCATTTCTTGATTTCCGGCCTGGTAGTCAGTCTGGACAGTCGCTTGGTGTCAGTCGTCGAAGTCGGGTGAGAGTTTTTGGAACGATTTGATATTAACACGTGAGCAGAACCTCTACGGTTTTTTCTTTCATATCTGGCTATATTTTGGCCATCTTAATTGGATTTTGAAGAAAAACCATTTAATTTTTAACTTGACCATTCTATCTTACCTTTGTTGTTGATATTTTGGATTTTGGTGTCGAGTTAAAATATCCGCATACGGGATCTGATGGAGGGAAGCCATTTTTAAGTAGCAGGTGCAGTTTCATAATCAATCCGGCCACAGGATTAGTGAATTCGTATTCCCAAAGGTTACAAGTGTTTTATTTTAGAATATTTAAACGACGTGATTTGTAAATGACACCGCGATTAAGTTTTGTTTTAATTTATTAATATGGTACACTGTTGAAAACTATTTATTGCATTGGATAATATGCCAAGGCTGAACTTTGATTAAAGTAATATCTCAATAGTTCTTTGTGTCCAAGTAAAAAACGTTTTCTTTATACTTATTTGTAAATATCCTACAATATTGTGTTGATGAAGTATTGTTAAAAAGTTGACTTGTATAAGTTTTTTTTGGTTACCTGATAAGGTTTGTCATTCTTACCTTTGTTTTAATTATTTTATGGAATCGTAAACTTTGGATTTTTGATTTATTGTTGTCTCATAAAGTTGTAAATTTTGAAGTTTTGATTTATTGTTGGCTGTTAATTTTGATTATATGTGTTATAATTTTGTTATTGAGCTGTGTATTTTAATTTATTGTGTGAGTAAAGTATTCAATATATTTTTGCTGTAATTTTATTTATTTGGTTCACCATAATCTTAGTTGTTTATCGTGTGGCTCTGCTAGTGCCTATAAGACCTAGGGGTTTCCGGCTTGAACCGTCTAAGTCGGTGGCGCGGCTCACTTTTATATTTTTTTTCTTCTACCCTCTACGGCTGAGCTCGGGCATAATTTGCCAGTTGAGAGACCACTGGCAGAGTACTCTTTAGAAAACGAAAAAGACGTGGCAACCTATCAAACTGACTTAGGAATGTAGTGCTATTTAAACACCTACCATTAACCTTATACGCTTACCGCCAACTCACTGTTAATATAAACAATATTTGTATTATTGTTAACGCGTTATTTGCCATTTTATTATGTTTGACCTTGTCATATTAGCAAATAGCTACCGTACAATTGAATATGTGTTTATGTACCTGGATCACTAATATCACGTAGCGACCTACATCAACCTAAATACAGGGTGTTTCTAAATTCATGCGAAAAAATTTGGAAGATGAAATTATGTTTGATTTTTCCTGTAACAAAATGTCCTAAGCCTTTCGAAATATTACCCCCAAAGGGTGAGTAATATAAATTTTAAAATTTGGCTGGGGGCGGTCATTTTCAACGTTTATTATAAATCGTATTTAATTCTTGCATTTTTAATTTTTACTGCTTTCCACTCTTAATACGTAGTTTAATATTTAATTTTAAATAAAAATCATGATATACTATTTAAAGATTAAGAAACGTTTTTTAAAATAATAAGGGATTTTAGATAACATTTTTGTTTTACAAAAATAAATCTATAAAAAAAGATTTAATATTAAATAAGGTAAGGGATACTTATTTCGCCCCCTTATAATGTAACAGGAATGTTTAAAAAATACCGGTCGTTAGTCCTTTGCGAGTGCACGAAAATAACAATATGTTAAGTTTCTATCTCTACTTAAATTTGAAAATAAAAATTAAAACTTAATTGTACTCGCTACCTTTTAAGGGTGATATTTCGAAAGTAGGTAAGTTCTCTTTTTTTATAAAAAATATTCATTAAAATTTCATCCGGGCAATCAACATCTGAATTTTTTATAAAAGAAGTGATGAAGACCATACCATAGCACTAGTCAGTACATGCAACAGTTATGTATGCTACAACACGAAGGGGCTAGAGACAAAAGGTTGCGTCCCTATCCAAGTGTAATCCAGAAAGTACAGGAATCTTATTGTATCATATAGTTTTGATACCTTTTAGGATGATCTGAAAATCTTGGAATGTGTCGTATTTTTATATTTAAAAAAACTGCTAATTTGATAATAAAAAGGGATAAAAACTAGTTAAATAAAATAAGAAAAAAGCAAAATAGTGTAAATACTAACTCCCTTACCTCTTTCTGTGGATCTCATTTTGTCATACCAAAAGCTTATTGTCTCCAAATAGATTGCTTACTAAAGGATGTAAAAAAAAATTTACTTTTAACATACAGGGTGGCCAACTGAAAACGAGACGAGCCATTTGTAGGAACCCCGTCAACATTTTAAAAAAGCTCTCAGACTCGTCGATTTTTGATTAAAAAAAAACACTTCTTTCCTGTATTTTTGACTCTACTACTTTTAACACCAAGCGAGGGTAAGAATTACCCCAAAATTTTTCAATAATTTTGCGGATCGAATAAGATGATTTTCAAAAGCTTTTACAATTCTCTATACAATAGTATTTAAATTTTAAAATTTCGCCCATTACTTATTGAGAAATTAGGTTTTAAATGTGAAAATTATCTGCAAACAATCACGAACGGTAAAAATGGCATTCATTCGAGTTAAGTACGCCAATGGTAAAAATTAAGTACCTATTTTTTGCTTTGTGGCGATTTGTTATCACTTCTAAAAATCTTGATCGTACCTTGCGTTAGAGGCAGTTGGCATATGTGTCTAGGATTAATCGAACTAGCATCCAAACCATTTTAAAGAAGAATAAATTTCATTCATATAAAAAACGTTTAATCCATGAACTTAAAGAGGATTATAATGACCGCTATTTTCAGTTTTGCGAAACAATGAGTGCGCGTGCAGGGAACGATCCAGAGTTCCTTTCTAATATCCGTTTTTATGATAAATGCATTTTTTTCTTGCACCAGAAGGTAAATCGCCACAATTGCCGCTATTGATTCGATTTAAACCCTAGAGTTTTTCACGAGGTGCATACACAGCAACCGGAGAAATTAAATATATGGGCTGGCATTTGCGGTGAATGACTGTTGGGTCCTTTTTTTCTACCAAGCAATTTGACTGGCAAAATGTATTTTCAATTACTGGAAGACGCTATTGACCCTGTCTTGACTGATATGTATTCGAAAAAAATCCACAGTATGAAAAAGATCATTTTTATTTTGGTATTTAGACCAACGTTTTCCACGGCTTTGGATTGAAGAAAAGGCAGCATTGAACGGGCTTAACTATCGCCAGATTTATCGCCCCTCTATTTTTTTTTGTGGGTATATCTGAAAAGTAAATTCTATAAAACACAACCATCGTCGTTGAAAGATTTGCGTCAAAGAATCGTTGATGAGTCCCTTTAAATTACTCCGGAAATTCTTCGGAATGTGCGTGAACGTTTTAAAAAAAATCTTTATTATTGTATAGAAGCGGGCGGTCATCGGTATAAACATTTAATCAATTAGGTAGTAAGTAAGCAACTAAAATAATTGGAATTTTAACATGTAATTTTTTTCCAAGTATAGAAAGGAAATGCAAAATTTAAAGGCTATTGTAAAGAGAATTGTAAGAGCTTTCAAAATACCTCCAATGCCAATTAAAAATTTTGGGGTAATTCTTACCCTCGCTTGAGGTTGAAAGTAGTGAAATCAAAAATACCGGAAAAAATTTCCTACTATAATCAAAAATCGACGGGTCTGAGCGTTTTTCTAAAATGTTAAGGTTCCTGCAACTGGCTATGTTTCGGCTTTGGTTGGCCACCCTGTATGTGTCATTAAACTTTTGGTTGTGTTACCAGAATTTAGAATCATTTTTAAAAAGTTTAACGTAGCTTTTAATTCTTAAATGTTTAATGCTGCATAGTTTTCTGTTCTGTACAAAAAACCTTATAAAATTGAGTTATTGAGTTAAATTTTATTATTTATTAAAATTATTACACTATCACCATTGTAATCAATAAAAAATAAAGTTTTTTTCAATTAAACAATTTAAGTAATAATTTGGAATAGTAATGGATAAATATGAAAACCTATCTCCGACTAAATAATTTTTAAAGAAAATTTATTTAAGACGAGCAATTTTCATTAAAACGTCCTGCATAATTTTTACGGTAAAGTAATAAACATTCTCGTCTTCCGATATTCATTGTTGCAAACACAAATAAAAGACTATTTTTTCGAATGAAACTAAATTAAAAATGTTCCAGAAAGCAATGTCTGCAGAAACACGGCATCTGGAAATATTTGCCCGATTGCACGTCAATACTTCCTTCCAGACTGTTACTGATACCTCGAGTAATATCATGAAGGTGTTAACTTTTTTGCATGAAAGACTGCGTTTTCAGTGAATTAAACAATTGGAACAGGAAGTGTCTGAAACCGGCAGATGTTTTGGAGACTTGCTAATACCTAAATTATTGGATTATTGAAAAAAAATTATTTATTTGGTGTAACGAAAAATGAAAGTTTTTAAATAATGCAAACGTATTAGTTAAATAAGTATTAATGGTTAATACCTGATATTTTGCACTAATTTATACAGTGTGTACATAAAGTAACGTAATTTGCAAATATTTCGATTTCTGTTACGAAAAATGTCGAATTAAAATTTTTCAAATACTTCACGCCATGTGCATAAGATGACAACTAAGAAGATGATATGGGATGTGCAAGCAGGATTAAGAATAAAAAGAAGCTGTTTAGTCGAAAAATTCTTGGTGAAAAGTCAGAAGTTCTATTGCGCTTTCATAGACTTGAAAAAGGCCTATGACAGAGTGGTGAGGAGTGAATTGTGATCGACATTGTCTATGTATAGGGTGAGCGGTAGTTTAATACGAGCACTGAAATCACTCTACGCGGATTCCACTGCTTGAGGCGTGATTATATGTATGTATGTATTAGATAGTTCTTAATAAAGTTTTTTAAGAAAATAAAAAAAACGCGTTGAGATGTTTAATTTTTTTGCATAAAAATGGCGCCCTGTATAAAAAAAAGGAAGAAAGTGCCACGTCTTTTTCGTTCTCTATAGAGTACTCTGCCAGCGGTCTCTCTACTGGCAAATTATTTCCGAGCTCAGCCGTAGAGGGTAGAAGAAAAAAAAAATAAAATAAAAGTGAGCCACTCCACCGACTTGGACGGTTCAAGCCAGAAACCCCTAGGTCTTATAGGCACTAGCAGAGCCACACGATAAACAACTAAGATTATGGTGAACCAAATAAATGAAATTATAGCAAAAATATATTGGATACTTTACTCCTACAATAAATCAAAATACACAGCTCAATAGCAACATTATAACAAATATAGTCAAAATCAACAGTCAACAATAAATCAAAGTACTCAGTTCAATAATAAACTTATAACAAATATAATCAAAAACGCATGCGGTTATTTTAACTCGACACCAAAATCCAAAATATCAACAACGAAGGTAAGATAGAATGGTCAAGTTAAAAATTAAACGGTTTTACTTCAAAATCCAATTAAGATGGCCCAAATACAGCCAGATAGGAAAGTAAAACCGTACAGGTTCTGCACACTTGCCAATATCACACCGTCCCAAAAATTCTCACCACCACTCACAAGACTGCCACCAAACGACTGACACTCCTTCCAAGCCGGATATCAAGAAATGACACGGAATCGACGTCAAACAAGAATATTCGCAAGTCCATGTTCCATACTAAGAATCGCGCTCGTCCGTGTTGATAGCCAGCCCCATCCACACAGAAATGCAAACCAAACAATAATATAACCGACAACACACAACAATCGAGGCCAAAAACCAAAGCAAAATCTAATAACGAGAACCCCCACTCAATCTCCAGCGATCAACAACTGAATTCCACCACAACAAGGTATGCAACACCATTTACAACGAATGATATATTTAAGTTACAACAAAATACGGTAAGCGACACTATTTACAAGTACTTGAGGAATACAAAACTATCAGAAACACAATTATAATGGAACTGTAGAAGGGAAAAAATAGGCACGTTACAAAAGATTTTTTATCACAAATTTACCGAGGAATTCAAACATAATTAACTTCCCAGTGGAAGTTATAGTAATGGGTCCGATTTTCCGAATACCGAATTTTGACATTCTCCACATTTTAAGGTCTCCTGAGTCGAATACAATAGTTTTTAAGTGGACGTCTGTGTGTGTGTGTGTGTGACTGTGTATGTTCGTATGTGCGTGCGGAATTATTTTTCGCCACGATTATCTCGAGAACAAAAAATGGTATCGACGTGAAACCAGTTGCATTCGACGCATAATTACACAACTTAGAACTGATTAGATTTTTAGCAAAATCAGTCGAGCTGTTTTTTATGGAGTATCAAAAAACTAAAAAAAATTGTAAACAACCTAAATTTTGCAGTTTATAATTTATACTATTTTTAATACAAAATTTTAAGATCTTTTAAATAATATGATTATTGCATGTTTAGGAATATATGTATGAAAAATATGATGACAATATTTCATAAAAAAAAATAGTATTAGAAAACAAAAATAGGAATTGAAAAATTTTAAACTTGTGTTTGAGAGAACAGCATTGAAGATGCTATAATTTTAAAAAATTATTGTTACTAATAATCAAGCATTGTTTATAACAATTGAATATTGTTACTAACAAATAATTATTGATCATATTAATTAAAAAAAAATTCAATTGTTGTAAACAATTAAAAATATGCTTATGAAATGATAAAAAAAAAGTTTGATAGAATACGGTTGACATAAACAGAATATTGTTAATGACAATTATAATTTGTTATAAATAATTTAAAATAGATTTTTAAAATAATAATAATAATAAGAACAATAAAACATATGGTATTTTTTCATTCTTTCCACTGGGAAGTTAGTCGTGTGGACCTCTCGGGTCGCACCCTGATCACTGTTATTTTTTTATTTGAAATATCTCAGTGTCATACCATTTTTTTTTTAAATTGGGATCATAACCCGTATGCGCACCAATAATGAACATAAAATTTTTAATTGCATATCAAAAAATGCGCAATAACAACCTCTTAAAACCCACCAAATTTTATTTTCTTATTTTGACCGGTTTTAAAGCAATAAATAAATCTTAACTTTTAAAGAAAAACTGTAACACCCCGTATCTCTGAAAACGAAGCATTTGCAGACATACGTTAATATAGCAAACTGTCATTATTTTTTCATGCAGAATCACCCCCTGAAGTTTGTCGCACTTATTTACTAACACACTTATAATTGATGTTTTGATCCAATATTTTTAAGTAATAATAAATATTCTTTTGGTAACTTTTTTAACTTTTAACGTTTTAAATATAAACTCACAAAATTGCAATCGAACGTCAAACAAAATATTGATGTAACTTTTTTCAATTTCCTCCACGCTTACAAATAATTATCTTTCATTTTCGGCGGAGTACGCTGACCCAATTGACCCTTTCTAAATATAAATAATGCGGTCGGCAAGGACGAATTGGGGGAAAAGTCGGGCTGACAGGGTTTCTATTAATTCGTGTTTGGTAAATATAAGACTCGAGATAAGGTTGTTTATTAATGATATTAGAAACTCTTGATATATTTAGTGGTCTTCCGGCTAATTTCCTGTTACGAAAATCGTTTGACAGTACATGTTAAATATTTCATAGTACCAATTTGTTGGATAAAAAATTGCTAAAAGAAAACGTGCCGCCATACTACTACAAACAATTGGAGAAGGTGATTCATAGTCGTGAAGAAAATGACAAAAAATAAGCAATTTTATCAACGATAAACTGTTCAGTTCAAGAATCGTTGCTTTAACAAAATACCCCCGTATGGATCCAAGCCTACAAGTACAGTAAGCCAATGTTACTTACCTAAACTATTATAAGTAACAGTAGAGTAAAGATAGTTTCCTACTATCGAATAGTTCTATTTTAAAGAAATATGTAATATGATTACTAGGAAACCTGTCTATACATTAGCATGGAGCTAAACCCAAGCCATCGAATAATATTTTAATGTCTCTGATAAAACATAGAGGACTCTAAAGTCACTTATATCGAACTGTCACATTTTGACTTTTTACGTGCTAGTCGGAAACGTAATTTTTAGACATTCAGGTAAGTTTTTAAATTTGACTCTGTAGTTAAGTTAGTCTACAATATGTCTTCTTTAGTAGTCTTTTTCTTCTTGCAGTGCCTGTCCGTTACCGGACGTTGGCGATCATTCTGGCCATAATTATTTTATCAACTGCGGCCCTAAATAGACCCGTGGTGTAGGTTGCAAACCAAATTCTCAGGTTTTTAAGCCATGAGATCCTTCTTCTGCTTGGTCCCCTGTTTCCAAGCACCTTTTCTGTAAGATAAGCTGCAACAGACCGTATCTTTTGCTGTTTCCCATGATGTGTCCTAAGTATTCCAATTTCCGACTTTTGACTGTACTCATGATCTCCATTTCCTTGTTTAAAATGTCGAGTACTCTTTTGTTTTTAACATGGGGCTGTCCAAGGGATTCTTAGTATGCGTCGATACAGCCACATCTCAAATGCGTCCAACCTTTCACTGGCTGCCTCTGTTACAGTCCATGACTTAACTCCATATAGGAGCACAGGAAACACAGCATCGGAGAAGTCGTATTTTAGTTGTTAAGTTTAGAAAGAACCTTCTCTATTCTACAACGTATTTCGAAAGAATGATTCCAACTCTCGTTGATTGTAGTTCCCAAATATGTTGTAGTCTCTACCTTTTCAATAACTGTATTATTTATAATAAGCTGTCTGGGTGGTGGTGGATTTTTGCTTATCACTATGTATTTGGTTTTATTCATATTTTTATCTATTCCATATTCTTGACTGTGCATTAAAAGTGGCTCATCATATTTTGTAGGTCCTTTAGTTTGTCGGCGAATATTACTGTATCATCCGCGAATCGGATGTTGTTGTTTCGTTTACCATTTATAAGAATTCTATCAACTATCAATACTTTAGATTTGGCATAGTTGATTTTTAGATCATACTCTTTTGATGTTCTCTCGAGTCGTTGTATCAATTCTGTAAGTTCTTCTGCTGAGTTTGCGATCAGAAGAGTGTATTCCTCCACTATCTTCAATTTCTGGTTTCCCACATGGATTGTGCCTTTCTCCATAAGCATTACTTTCGTTTTACTGATGTTCATCCTCAGTCCAAGTTTGTGTTTACTACTGTTCATTGTTAGTGTCGTCAGGTTAAAGGTCAATTTATTCTACTGTGAATTGCTATAGCTCGTCGCCGTTCGCCAATGCAGATTTTTCCTTGATGTAAAATGTTTAATGCTGTTTCTTGGCTTTTACGACGCGATATTATTAAAATAAATTGTGAAACGTTTTGCATTTAACGATTTATTGACAATTTATTACTCCAGCAGAAACAGTTTTATTTAAAGAACGCCATTTATTCTCGTCACTGCTAAATTTTTGCGAAACGCTTTTAGTTATTTATTTCTAATCATCAATTTCATTGATATTTTGTTTTGTGTGCTATAAACGTTGTCCGATATATTTTGTTTTACTGTAGTTTTAAAAAGAAAATGTATTATTTCACCGTACAGTGTGTAAAGTAAAGTATGGAATAAATTGGGTATTTCCTTAACTTTGGCTAAAGCCATAAATAAGAATTTCACAACTTCTTCTTTACCACCACTCGAGAGGTCCGACGACACGACAGCCGTATCTTCCAAAGAAAAAGCGGATTTGCTGGCCGAAATGTTCAGCTCCAATTCAACCCTCGATACCAATGGGAAACAACCCCCAACGATACCTAGAATAAACTCATCAATGTCTGAGGCAGACTCAGGCAAGAACAGGTTGATTCCATTAATAGAGATCTTAAAGCAATCGTCGAGTGGGGAACCAACAATCTTGTTCAGTTCAACGCCCAAAAAACACAAAGTGCCACGTTTTGCAAGAAAGTGAATTCCTCAAATCATCCCATAACAATGTCCGGAAATACCCTTGAACCAAGTCCCTCCATCTCGATTTTGGGAGTCACGGTGTCCAATAATATGTCTTGCCATGACCATGTTGCTAACATCGCAAAGTCGGCAAGCCAGAGGCTAGGTTTTTTTGTGGAAAGCCAGAAAAGTTTTTACTCCTGATCAACTGTTGACGACGTACAAGGCTCAAATCCGACCTCTACTGGAGTATTGCTCGCATATTTGGGGTTCAGCACCAAGTCATTCTCTTCGTCTTCTAGATTCCATTCAGAAAAGAGCCATTCGCTTGATAAACAGCTCAACTCTCACAGATACCCTTCACCCTCTAGAACATAGAAGAAGAGTTGCAGATCAGTCATTGCTCTACAGATATTTCCATGGCAGATGCTCCAGAGAAATAAAAACTTTTATACCACCATTGGCCACATTCGGCCGAAGAACTCGGCACGCTGATCAGTCTCACCCATTTACTTTTAAGATTGACACTACAAGGACCAATCTTCATCAAGAATCCTTCTTTTACAGGGCTGCTACGGAATGAAATAAGCTTCCAAAATCAGTTTTTCCAGAGAACTATGACCAGCAACTTTTTAAAAAGCGGGTCCACAATCATCTCCTTTCTATAATATCTCGCCCTTCTAATAGTCGCAGTGCGGGCCGTCCGCGGCCCATACGATAGGTCTACCCTTTTTGCGACTATTTTTATAAAAAAAAAAAACTAAATGACCTTTTAAAAAAATCTAAAACACGTCAATTTTTAATTCTGATCTTTTACATATAACATCAAAATTTTATTACGTTAATGTGAAGACGTCATCGGCAATTTTTTTAAATAAAAATCCCTTTATTTTGTGACATATTTAAATCAATAAAAATGGGGTCATTCCAAAATGTATGATACTTGGGGTCTTCTTCGTTTTAAAGTGCCATGCAGTCGTTACTACGTAGGCGTCGTCCATTTTATATATATATATATATATATATATATATATATATATATATATATATATATATATATATATCTGTTATTTGCAGCGTCTTGAAGTGATCCAAAGTCTTTAATTTCCATCCAATGTCGGATGTTGCACAACCAAGATAACTTCTTACGACCAATACCTCTTTTTCCTTTAATTTTTTCTTCTAATATTAGTCGTGGAAACTCATATCTGTCTCCTCTCATTAGGTGTCCAAAATATGCGATTTTCTTTTTTTTGATTGTCCCGAACAGTTATCTGTCTTCTAGTTTTGCTCTTCTAATGACTTCTTCGTTTCTGACTCTCTTTACTCATGATATTTTAAGCATTCGACGGATAGTCCACATTTCAAATGCTTCGAGCTTGTTAATTGACGACGCCTTAAGAGTCCACGCTTTCATGCCATATAGAAAACAGGCCACACATAATATTTGGTCATCTTGAGTCTCAATTTAATGTCTTGTCGGTGGTCAATTAAAAACTTACGTAGTCGTAAAAATGCGTCTCTCGCTTGTTCTATACGGCACCCAATCTCCACTTTCGGGTTCCACTTATTATTCAAGTAGCAGCCTAGGTATTTAAATTTCCGTACTTGTTCCATGTGGTTAATACCGTTGATGGTTAATCTGAAATTTTGCAGGACGTTTTTTGAAATTGTCATAAACTTGGTCTAAGCGGCATTTATTTTTAGACTTAACGCATTGCTTGCATCATTTACGGCATTCAATAGCAACTGTAAATCATCTGTTGTGTCAGCTAAGATCACAGTATCATCAGCGTATCTGATATTGTTGTTAGGGATGCCGTTAACTTTAATTCCTTGAGTAATTGTCGCAAGTGCTTCCTGAATGGGTTTTTTCACGTACAGATTAAACAGCATTGGTGATAGAATGCATCCTTGTCTTACTCCATTTTTAATTGAAAATTTTTCTGTTTCACGTCCACATGGCAGACGTACTTCGGCAGTTTGGTTCCAGAAGAATTATTCTAACGTCTTTGTCGTCCAGGCCTAAGTCCTCCAAATATTACACTAATAAATCGTGCCTGACATTATCAAATGCTTTCTTTTAGTCGATAAAGCATATAAATATGTCTCTGCGTTTGCAGGCTGAAAATAGCTTTTCTGGTACCAAATCCACTTTTGAACCCGAATTGACTATTTCCGCTAAGTTCTTCGCATTTTTTATATAGTCTAGTATGTAAAACGCGTAGGAATAATTTTAAAAAGTGGCTCATTGGACTTATGAGATGATGGTCCTTGCAAAGATGTTCGTTTTGCTATTTGGCAGCGGTATAAAAGTTGATCGTAGACTTGGGGTCTAGCAGAGAAAATTTGAAAGATATGCACTTAGAATAGTATATTCTTCAACGAGCGTATAATGATGGCTATTATTCTCGAGGATAAAAACTTCGAAACGAGCCGCAGGCGAGTTTTGGAATTATCCGAAAGAATAATAGCTATTATACGGGAGTAGAAGACTTTCTGTACGACCATCGCAGACCATCACTATCACTCGTTAAATTCTCGACCTTTTTGTCGTAATCGAATAGTCGAGATGACAGTTCATCAGAATGAACATGACCTTCGCGATATCGAGTTAGAGTTCACTGGTGAAAAAGCTGTTCTATTGCAGCTTCCTCATTGGTCTCATCCTGTTGGATCCTGAATATTGAAAGTGGTGATTGGTTGTCAGCTGTTGAATATTGTATCAGGATGCATGCAAAGGATCCCTAAAAAAATTTATGAATCCTGGCGAAAATAATCGGGATAATCGGATATTTTGATCGAATTATTGCATTGTCGTCGGTTTTTGACAAGTGTGCAAAGTTTAAATTAAAAATTAATAAATTCTTTCGTTTAGAAAAAACTCTTTAACTTGTTTTAAAAACTAAAAATTTTAATGAACGGATAAGTATTGCGCAAATATTTTTTTACTAATTTAATAAAAAAGATAAGTGGCAATTTTATGGATAGTTGAATTAATGGCGAACATTTCAACGGTAACATGAATTATTATTAACAAATGACCGTCGAATTTGCTACAAGTCATCGAAATAATATGTCGTACTCCCGAGATATTATTATGCAGATTTAATTACAAGAAACATCTTCAACGCTTTCAATGGAACTTAACCCTAAATATATGTGTATTTAATTGGCCGCAATCCCTATTTAAATGAAGGCATTTCCTAGTGCGACCCAGACGACAACTCCCGGAATTTCCGAACTCCCCCACCTGATTGTTTGGCGCCTGGAACACTTGCTGGCACCGATTTATTGTTTCGCAAGATTTATATAATCCGTGATAATTATTTTTGTGTGCTGCTTTGTTCTGGATAGCCCAATCTTCATGTCTTCTATGTTGCGGTGATTTATTGTTTTTGTGTGCACGCAAACACTTTCATGTTCTATCTCGTTTGATTATTTTTCATTCAAAACGATTGCAATCCTCTAGAAATTTCTCTTTATTAAATAATAACTCGTTTATTTTTATTTTAGTATTGTTTTGATACTATTTAATCCACACACTAGTTATTTGTTCGATTGATTTTACTCTTTGTATCAATATTTTAATAAAATTCTCTAATATTTTA
Source organism: Agelastica alni (assembly GCA_950111635.1). Classification (NCBI taxonomy): domain Eukaryota; kingdom Metazoa; phylum Arthropoda; class Insecta; order Coleoptera; family Chrysomelidae; genus Agelastica; species Agelastica alni. The sequence goes on from OX467716.1 coordinate 21,491,868, forward strand.
TACACATTACAAAAATCGACGAATTTTGAGGATACCATGAACCGCTCATGTAACTAATCAACACGTATTGACAAAGATGGGGAAGGATAAAGAGCTACTATTAAAGATAAAAACATCCAAAATTGAATACTTTGGACACATAATGAGGAATAGCCAAAGATATGGAATCTTACAGTTGATTTTACAGGTGCCACGTTTTTTTCGTTCTCTAAAGAGTACTCTGCCAGTGGTCTCTCTACTGGCAAATTATGCCCGAGCTCAGCCGTAGAGGGTAAAAGAAAAAAATATAAAAGTGAGCCGCGCCACTGACTTAGACGGTACAAGTCGGAAACCCCTAGGTCTAGTAGGCACTAACAGAGCCACACGATAAACAACAACAATTATGGTGAACTAGATAAATAAAACTATGTTTACAATTTCTGCAATATATTAATTAAGTAAAAATGATGTTCTGATTGTTTACAACAAATTCTGTATTTTTGTAAAGTGGATTAAACGAATTTAATACACTTTTTTTAAAATAATATTTAAATTAATTATAACAATCTTTCAGACAATAATAAAACCTAATGATGTACAAAAGAGAATTAAAAACAACAAAAAAAATGTTCACAATATTTAAAATTTTAAAAATAATTGGTTTTATATAGAATTCCTGATAGCAAAAGATTAACAAAAAAAAATACAAAATAAATGGACTTGCAACAAAAATAATAATTTAAAACCCTCACAATAACTACATAAAGTATATTCAGTAATGTATAAATTCAGATTCAACTTGGAGCAGGTACAAATTTAATAAAAATAATTTGTTACTTTTAAACTATTGAAAACACTTAGATCAAGCACATAATAACTGATAAGTTGATAAAATTAAACTCAATACTATGTAACCAATTGAAAACTTCATTGAGACTCCACTGTTACATCGATGATCCAAGAAACAGAAACACCAAGTAGTATTTTTAAAGATTTACACTGTTAAAACAATCGAGCTTATTTTAAAAATAATTCTTTTTACGATGGCTGTCCTTCAAGATAGCAATATTGTAGGATATTTACAAATAAGTATGAACAAACGTTTTTACTTGGACACAAAGAACTATTGAGAATATTACTTTAATCAAAGTTCAGACTCGGCATATTATCCAATGCAATAAATAGTTTTCAACAGTGTACCATATTATTAAATTAAAACAAAACTTAATCGCGGTGTCAAAAATAAGTCACGTCGTTTAAATATACTAAAATAAATCACTTGTAACCTTTGGATACACGAATTCACGAATCCTGTGGCCTACTCCTGGCCGGTTTGAATTATGAAACAGCACCTGCTACTTAACAATGGCTTCACTCCATCAAATCCCGCACGCGGTTATTTTAACTCGACCCCAATAACCAAAATATTCACCACAAAGGCACGACAGAATGGTCAAGTTAAAAATTAAATGGTTTTTCTTTAAAATCCAATTAAGATGGCCCAAATACAGCCAGATGTGAAAGAAAGAACCGTGGAAGTTCTGCTCACGTATTAATATTAAATCGTTTCAAAAACTCTCACCTGACTTCCACCACTGACACCAAACGACTCTTATCCACTTCTCACTACCAGGCCGGATATCAGAAAAATGACACGGAACCCACGTCAGCCAACCTTTGCAAATCTATGTTCCCAGCTCATAATCGCGCTAGTCCGTGTTGATAGCCAGCCCATCCACACAGAGAAGCAAACCAAACAATAATTTAGCTGACAACACACGACAATCGAGGCCAAAAATCAAGGCGAAATCTAATACAAAGACTCCCACTCCAATTAACAAACACGTCACAGCCATTAATAATTAAATCCTATCCCTACTAGATATGCAACACTATTTACAACGAAACAAAATACGGTATGCAAAACTATTTACGAACACCAGACTATCAGAGACACAATAATGAAACGGTAGATGGGAAAAAATAGGCACGTGACACAGGGAAAAATAAACGGTAAGCGGGGTCCTGAAAGACGAAGAATTTCGTGGCTAAAAAATTGCTATGATGGTCGCCAACATCCGAAACGGATAGGCACTGTAAGAAAAAGACAAAAAAAATATTGTTAAAAAATAATTTATAAGCTTGTTGTTTTTGGGTAAGTTTTATAAAAGACTAATTTTGAGTTAAGTAAAATAAAAATTAATAAAGAGAGAATCCTTCTTCTTAAAAATGACCACTTTTCTTTCTTTGTTAATTCTGGAATGTTTTTAAAAAAAAATGTTAGGAACGGTTTAATTGAATACATGATAAAATATTGTTGAAGTGAACACTTCTTTAGCTGCGTTGGGCACTTTTTGGTAGGGAAAAGTCTTGTGTGTTCGCGTCACCGACATGCTCATGACGTAGCGGTGTTGGGCACTTTTTGGTAGAGAAAAATCTTATGGGTTCACGTCACCGACATCCTGACGTATTGTGCAACATTAGTGCTATGTATATCTTATAAGTGAAATTGAATAGATTTAGTGAAAAGTTCAACGTGTATATATTTGCATTGTTGAAATGATCAAGTCATATTAGCGTCAACTGAAAAGAAGTTGCAGGCGATGGTTAATGTTATGCATAATGCCCTGAAAAACAAAGGGATGAAAATAAATGATAGCAAAACGAAAGTAATGGTTTTTGAAAGAGAAGAAAACATGACAAACTGTAAAGTTCTGATTAAGAAAAAAAAAGTGAAACTAGTAAATGAATTTGTGTACTTGGGTTCAAAGTTTACGAGAGACGGAAAGTATGACAATGACATTGAGCGAAGGGTGTTGACAGGAAAACAAATGAATGGGGCACTGCATAGCTTTATGAGCAGCCAGAAAGTGTCAAAAAAGGCACGTATGGTAGTGCAGTCTAGTATAGCCGGAGTGACTCGGTTGGATATATATGTATATATATATATATATATATATATATATATATATATATATATATATATATATATATATATATATATATATATATATATATATATATATATATATATATATATATATATATATATATATAATCTTGGACCTACTTCCATTCTTTTCTGTGTCATGTCAGTGTCTTTGCTTCGCTTCATTGTTTATTTCTTCCTTGTAAAATCTTTCCTAGAATGTCGTTCCAGGTTTTTTTAGGTCTTTCTCTTTTTCTCTTGTTTTGTGTTTTTACTTCATAGATTTGTTTAACAGGTCTACTGTTTAGCATTCTCTGTATGTGTCCCCACCATCCCATTTGTTTTTGTTTTATGAATGAAATAAAGTTTTTCTATGTCTAGTTCTTCTCTTATTTGTGTATGTTTTATTTTATCTCTTTGTGTCTCTCCTTTAATTCTTCTCAGATATTTCATTTCTGTTGCTTGTATTCTACTTTTGTTTTTTTTTTGTTAATATCCAAGATTCACAACCATATGTTAATACAGGTCTATATATTGTCTTGAATATTTTTAGTTTTGTGTGTCTGGAATTTTTTTTTTGTTGATTAATTTTCTGTCCATTGCATAATACAGTTTTATGGTTTTATGGGTTTCTTCTTCTTCTTCTTGTTGATTTCCGCTTCTTGTCTTCCCTTTTCGTTTATTGTTAGTCCTTGATATTTAAACTCTTTATCTTGTTCTATTTCTATATTATCTATCATAATATTTATTTGTTCGTCTTCTATAGTCACCACTTTGGTTTTATTTTTATTTATTTTCACCTGTTTTCTTTTAAGTGCTTCATTCCATACTTAAATATTATATTGTAATCGTTCTTTGCATGTTTTTGTTTTCAATGTACATTATTTTGATATTTATTTCACATTCCTTTATAATGTCGTCCATGAAAATATTAAACAGCATTGGGCTTAATGATCCGCCTTGTCTTAGACCTTCTTTTGTTCTAAAGCCTTCTGATTTTATATTATTTTTGATGACATGATTTCTATTACTTTCATATATTTATGGTTTTGTCATCGATGTTTCTATTTTTTAAACTCTTCCATACTTCTGTTGTAGGTACTCTATCAAAAGCTTTTTCTAGGTCCATGAATGCTAAATATATATTTTGGTTTTCTGATCTTCTCTTTTCTATTATTTGTTATATCGTGAAGATGTGGTCTTGTGTGCTTCTTCCGGGTCTGAAGCCACTTTGAGATTTTATTTTGTTGTTGATTATTCGTTTTATTATTTTTGTTATGGTATTCAGTAGCGTGATCCCTTTATAGTTATTGCAATTTTTGTTCTCCTTTTTTTTAGTATAAAATTAACCTGAGTTTAGCTCTAAGATATACAGTCAATTGTCATTTTAAGCCCGTAATAATCCAAATTTGTGGTTGCTAGTTAATCGAGAAACCAAAAATATTTCACTACGTAAATTTTATCACCAAATACTTCGCCGACGCTGTTCGCTTCTCTCTAATATAACATGAACTCCGACTATTTCTGAAGCACGTTAATTTATGACACAGCATAAAACGCAGCCCTTTATGCTAAAACTCGGCATACCTTACTGGCGCTCATTTCATACCGTCAGCACTCTGCATACACAACCCGGAATAATTTCGTTAAGAAAGGCATTTGGAAACAATGATCCGGTAAGAAATGCGCAGCGCCCTCTATAATACCTGTACGGCTTCGACAAAAAGCCTACCCGGCCAGCCAGGCCGCGGGGCCTTTGTTTAATCAGCCGACTGTGTGTTTTGTATGAAAGTAAAAAGGTCCCTTTTCCACCGAAAACGAAAGTTTCCGGTGTGTTAATTTGAAAACGAGGGACACTTTTAGTTTTATTCCACGGGTTTTTTTTATCCCCAGCGCCTTAATTCCACAAAATATATTGCGCTTATCTCTACACACGACATTATTACACAACAGTTGGATCTATCACACTCATTAACAACATCCATCGTTAACAACACATAACGAACAAATATAAATAAAAACTTTTTCTGGTTTATTACATCAAAAATTAAAAACTGTTAAAAAAAATCTTATTTAGTTCTAATCATATCTAAATAATTTATTAACACTAATTCAAAAAATATATTAGGTAAATTAAAAAAAATTTAAATAAAAACAATATTTTTCCGGTCTATTTCCCAAAATTTTGGAACGACATATTAAATAAAATTATACAGGGTGGCCAACCGAAAACGAAACAGAGCCATTTGCATAAACCTCGTCAACATTTTAAAAAAACGCTCAGACCCGTCGTTTTTTTTATTAAGGTATTTTTGACTCCACTACTTTTAACCGCAAGCGAGGGTGAGAATTACCCCAAAATTATTAAATGGCATTGGGGGTCAAATAAGATGTCTTTCAAAAGCTCTTACAATTCTCTATACAATACTTTTTACATTTTCAAATTACGCCCATTACTTATTGTTAAAAATTAAGTTATATTGCAACAGTAGAATGTTCTTTAATCCATTTCTTTATTTATTTATTTATTTATAACAGCCAAAAAAAGGTTTGCTATCGGCAACCAATTATTCATTTGATTTCCTGAGATTAGGCGCTTTATATAGGCAACCAATCATACATAAAGTTAAAAGCAACACCAATTAGAAAAGCTGCTATTACTAAACTATTTTGACCACTTCCGTTTGGGGAGTTCATTCATCGTCTTCGTAGAGAGAACAAGCAAGTTAGCTTTTAAATCACCACATGGTAAAAAATTTACAAGCAATATAATTAGATAAAATTAATTAAACTAAAAAGTCATCAATCAGTAAGAGACAAAAGGTTCTTAACTGTACACTCATTGCACACATTTTTACAATATAGTATCAAACATTTACGTTAACAAAAAATTCAGAGCGGTAAAGCCAATAAAAACTAAAAGCAAACAGAATTACGAACCAACCAACCAACTTGTAATGTGCCTTTTTTTCCCTTCTACAGTTCCATTATAATTATATCTCTGATAATTTTTTATTCCTCAAGTACTCGTAAATAGTGTCGCGTACCGTATTTTGTTGTAACTTAAATATATCATTCGTTGTAAATAGTGTTGCATAGCCTCGATTATTGTGTATTATCGATTATATTATTGTTTGGTTTACATTTCTGTGTAGATGAGGCTAGCTATCAACACGGACGAACGCGATTCTTAGTGTGGAACATAGACTTGTAAATATTCTTGGTTTACGTCAATTCCGTGTCATTTCCTGATATCCGGCTTGGGAAGTAGGGAGTCGTGTGTTGAGAGTCTTGGGAGTGGTGTGGTGAGAATTGTTGGGCGGTGTGATATTAACAAGTGTGCAAAACCTCTACAGTTTTCTTTTCATATCTGGCTGTATTTGGACCATCTTAATTGGATTTTAAAGAAAAACCATTTAATTTTGAACTTGACCGTTCTATCTTACCTTCGTTGTTGATATTTTGGATTTTGGTGTCGAGTTAAAATAACTGCATGCGGGATTTATTTGAGGGAAGCCATTGTTAATTAGCAGGTGCCGTTCCATAACCAAACCGGCCACAGGAGTAGTGCATTCGTATACCCAAAGGTTACAAGTGATTTATTTTTAAATATTTACCGACGTGACTTATTTTTGACACCACGATTAAGTTTTGTTTTAATTTATTATTATAATACATTATTAAAAACTATTTATTGCATTAGATAATATGCCAAAACTGAGTACTTTGATTTATTGTTAGCTGTTAATTTTGACTATATTTGTCATAATGTTATTATTGAACTGAGTACTTTGATTTATTGTTAGCTGTTAATTTTGACTATATTTGTTATAATGTTATTATTGAACTAAGTACTTTGATTTATTGTTAGCTGTTAATTTTGACTATATTTGTTATAATGTTATTATTGAACTGAGTACTTTGATTTATTGTTAGCTGTTAATTTTTACTATATTTGTTATAAGTTTATTATTGAACTGTGTACTTTGATTTATTGTTAGCTGTTAATTTTGACTACATTTGTTATAATTTTATTATTGAACTGTGTACTTTGATTTATTGTAGGAGTAAAGTATCCAATATATTTTAGCTATAATTTCATTTATTTAGTTCACCATAATCTCAGTTGTTTATCGTGTGGCTCTGCTAGAGCCTATAAGACCTAGGGGTTTCCGGCTTGAATCGTCTAAGTCGGTGGCGCGGCTCACTTTTATATATATTTTTTCTTCTATCCTCTACGGCTGAGTTCGGGCATAATTTGCCAGTAGAGAGAGCACTGGCAGAGTACTCTATAGAGAACGAATAGGACCTGGCAAACTAGCTATCGAAGACTTAACATCGAATCGAGGCACGGCAAGATTCAACAGAGGAAGGGACGTACAACATCCTACAACTTATATAACCCTCTACAAGAAACCTCCCTGTTCCTTGCCGACGCATCGAGACGAAGATAAACATTTTGTTTATTGATCTGACTTAGATATGGGGCGCACGTAGGTGCCATTCTGAGTTAATTTTGACAGCTCCAGACCGACCTTCTTTAGAGGAGGAGTATCTTCTTCTTTGACAAGAGCTAGATCATTAATTGAATGTTCAGGAGATCAGCTATTTTGGGCGGTTTTGCGTAAAATGGTTCGCTTATTAAGATATTAGATTTTGAAAGTTGCCACGTCTTTTTTTTGGTTCTTCAAAGAATACTCTGCTAGTGGTCTCTCTACTGGCAAATTATGCCCGAGCTCAGCCGTAGAGGGTAGAAAAAAAAATCTAAAAGTGAGCCGCGCCACCGACTTAAGACGGTACAAGCCGGAAACCCCTAGGTCTTGTAGGCACCAGCAGAGCCACGCGAAAAACAACAAACAATTATGGTGAACTAGATAAATAAAACTATATTTACAACTACTGCAATATATTAATTAAGTAAAGATGATGTTCTGATTTTTTACAATAAATTCTGTATTTTCGTAAAGTGGTTTAAACGAATTTAATACACTTTTCTAAAAATGATATTTAAATTAATTATAACAATCTTTCAGACAGTAATAAAAACCTAATGAGGTACAAAAGAGAATTAAATTAAAAAAACAAAAAAAAACAACAAAAAGAAAATGTTCACAATATTTAAAATTTCGAAAATAATTGGTTTTATATAGAATTCCTGATAGCAAAAGATTAACACAAAAAAAAGGAATACAAAAATAAATGGACTTGCAACAAGAATAATATTTTAAAACCCTCACAATAACCACATAAATTATATTCGGTAATATATAAATTCAGATTCAACTTGGAGCCGGTACAAATTTAATAAAAAATAATTTGTTACTTTTAAACTATTGAAAACTTCATTGAGACGTCACTGGGAGCAGGTACAAATTTAATAAAAATAACTTGTTACTTTTAAATTATTGAAAACACTTAGATCAAGCACATAATAACTGATGAGTTGATAAAATTAAATTCAATACCATGTAACCAATTGAAAACTTCACTGAGACGTCACGGTAACATCGATGATCCAAGAACCGAAACACCAAGTAGTATTTTCATAATAATTTCTGCTAAAATTACCAGGCAAGTCTTTATAACACTAAAATTTATCGTCGATGTGGATGGAACGGCACGTGGTACTTCACGATGGCTTCACTTTATCAAATCCCACACGTGGTGATTTTCACTCGACCCCAATAACCAAAATTATCCACTACAGAATGGTCAAGTTTATCTTCCTAATCCAATTAAGATGGCCCAAATACAGCCAGATATGAAAGAAAAACCGTAGAAGTTCCGCTCACGTGTTAATATTAAATCCTTCCAAAAATTCTCAACCGACTTCCACCACTGACACCAAACGACACCATCACTCCTCGCTCCCAGACCGGATATCAGAAAATCACCCGGGACACGCGTCAGCCAACCTTTGCACGTCTAAGTTCCTAGTTCATAATCGCGTTCGTCCGCATTAATTCCCAGCCCAAGCAAACCAACAATAATATATCTGACAACACACGACAATCAAGGCCAATAATCAAGGCGAAGTCTAATAATAGAGACAAAAATGTCACAGCTGTTAATAATCGAATTCTATTACTACTAGATAGGCAACACTATATACAACGAACCAAATGCAGTATGCAAAGCTAATTACGAACGCCTGACTATCATAATAATGAAACGGCAGATGGGAAAAAAAATAGGCACGTGACAAAGTGACACTCATCGTTAAAAATAAATCCACAGTATGACGAAGATCATTTTTATTTTCAACACTACGGTGCGATTGTTAGTCAGTATTTAGACCAACGTTTACCACGGGATGGGATTGGAAGAAGAGGCAGCATTAAATGGCCTTCACGATCGCCAGATTTATTGCCTCTCGATTTCTTTTTGTGGGGCACATCTAAAAAGTAAAATCCATAAAACACAACCAGCTTCGTTGGAAGATTTGCGTCAAAGAATTCCCGTCGAAATTCTTCGCAATGTGCGTGAACGTTTTGAACAAAATCTTTATTATTGTATGGAAGCGGGCGGTCATCGGTTTAAACATTTATTCAATTAAGTAGTGAGTAAGCAACTAAAATAATTAAAATTTTAACAATTGTAAAGAGAATTGTCAGAGCTTTAAAAAGAACACTTATTCGACCCCCAATGCCACTTAAAAATTTTGGGGTAATTCTTACTCTCGATTAGGGTTGAAAGTAGTGGAAAAAATGTTTTTCTTAAATCAAAAATCGACGGATCTGAGCGTTTTTCTTAAATGTTGACGAGGTTCCTGCAAATGGCTCTGTTTCGTTTTCGGTTGGCCACCCTGTATTTAGTAATAATCATATTCAAGCCATTAAATAGGGTGATACTTAATCAGTTTCAGTTAGACGTTCAAATTTTAAAAAGAACACTTTATGTATTATTTCGATAAAACTACTCTCACCGATATCTTACCTTATCCCGAGTGTTTTACGGGATATAACTCATTTTATTACGAAACAGTGTCCGATTTAACACCCTGTATCTTTATAAATAATAAAAACAATTTTTTTGGTACAAATTTTTTTGTATTCTCTTTTTTTTTAAATTTTAACATCTTTTGAATAAAATAATTTTAATGTACAATGTGATTTAAATCGCGAATTTGTTAACTTTCTTAAATGGATAATGAATAATGTTATTGAAAAGAACTTTAACTATTTTTAAAGTTTTGTTAAACACTTCCTGAAGCTATTGGATTCTGTCCAAAAAAGGGCAATTCGTCTCGTCGGTGATGCCTCGCTTACAAACTCGCTCACTTGTCTGGAACACCGTAGGAAAGTTGGCGTTTTGTCTCTATTTTATAGATATTTTCATGGGCGATGCTCTTCTAAAATATCAACAATTGTTTCTCCTTTGGCTGTCTCTTCGAGATTAACCCGTCAAGTTCAGTCTTCACACCCCTTCGTGGTCACTTTGGAGACCTGCATAACATCACTTTCCAAAGACTCATTTATCCAACGAATTGCAAGGCTTTGGAACTCATTGCCTAGGGAGGTGTTCCCCGAGGCATACAACCTCCAGAAATCTAAGAAGAACACCAACTCCTACCTTCTTTCCCTTGGTTCCCACGATGTTTTCTGAACATTACAGGATATCCCTTTTCGTGGGAACCAGAACATATAAAAAAAAAAAAACCTAAATTGAACCGTTATTGGGGTATTTAGCTTTTAATGTATGGATTAATGATTTTGATTATTTTTTTTTTATTATTTTTTATTATTATCGTACGTTATAATTTTATTGTATTAATGTAATATTTTGGGATCTCAAAGAGATATATATTTTCAATGTATTCATAATGTTATCAATGAAATTATGAGTTTAAGATGCTAAGTCAGGGTATCGTTCTGCAGAGACCCAGTATGTCCTTGCTGCAATCTTTTAACGTTTTTAATAAATTAATAAAATATTAATTGGTGTTAAATTTATATCTGTCTACAATAGTTATCTATGGGAAAAAATCACGTAACAGGAGATGGCGCTGTCAATGACAAAATGTCGGATCGAGGTGTGAACGATAAATACTCTGTCGTTTAATTACTTGTAAAACCACAGCTTTTATCGAAGGAGTTTTTAGTTATTTCAGAGATTTATATTTATTTTTTGTGTTAAATCATTGGATTGAAGCTGGATTTAAGGTTTCTTTTCAACGTTTCAGTTAAAGTTTCTTGTTAAATGCCAGTAAACACCAGGTATGGCTAGGTATCAATTTTGGTTTGTTTTCGAAGGTTTTAATTTTGTTGTTTCTGGAATTCTTGTTGCAATGCCTATAAAAGTCGAAATATTAATTTCGGACATATTGTATTAAGTGGGTGAACGTGTTCCGCCAATTGAGGAAGGCGAAGAGGTTTTTAAGGCTGGCCACATCATTTTAGGTGGAACTGACGGTCTCAATATAAAAATTATTAAAATTATCTTTTAAATGCTTTTTTGTGGTGTTAAAGTCACTATAAATAATCACAAGTAAAATAATAGATAATTAGACAACAATATTAAACTTACCACTGAAAAACATAATTTTTCACAATGTGTTTGCTGCAAACAAAAATTAACCTTAAAATTGGTTTTGCTATCTTTCGGATCATCTTTCATCTCTAAGCTGCCTTAGGATTTAACGAAAATTTATGCAAAGATATAATCGAGTTGCCATATATAGAGCATTATGGAATAGAGCATATTTTTTGCTATTTTATCTCTGTGACCTTTTTTAATCCTTTGCATTTTCGGATTTTGTGATTTATAAACACAAATTCTTCACAAAACATTGTTTAAATATAACACTTTCAATGCTTAAATTGCTTAAAATAATATATAAAGTTTACTTTTCACCAATAAAAACAAATGGAGGTTAGTCTTTTGTTTACACCTCAATAAATAATAGATGTCGCCCACTCTGTGATTTTTCCCTATAGAATTAAAATTTTGAACCAGGAACTGTTAACTAAAATTTCCATGGCACACTTTACACTAATAATCAAAATAATTAATACATACATACAACATATAGTCACGCCTTTTTCCCGTAGGGGTAGGCAGAGACCACTTTCTTTCACTTGCTACGGTTCTTACACACATCTTTTGCTTTCTTTCTTCAGTGCTCTCATACATGCTCGTCGGTTAATGGTACTCTTGACCTGGCCTTTTTTTAAAACAATGTTGATCTGATCGAGATATTTTCGCCGAGGTCGACCTCTACCGACTTGTCCATTCACACTCGCCTTTTAAATTTGTTTCGTCAATCTTCCTTCATCCATCCTTTCTACATGTCCAAACCATTTAATCTTTTTTTACTTTACAGCGTTCTCTTATCTCACTATTCTTTACTTTATTCAACCCAGTCGCTCTAGCAATACTTCTCAGACTACTTATCTCCGCAGCATTTATCCTATTTTTATGCTTCTTCTGCCAAACCCAACACTTACTACCAAACATAAGTGTAGGAACCAACACTCTTCTATGCACTACCAAACTTGCCTTTTTTAACACTTTCTGGTTATTCGTAAAGCTATGCAGTGCCCGATTAATTTGTTTTCCTGCCAAGAAGACCCTTTGCTCAATGTCAGTGTCATACTTTTTATCTCTCGTAGACTTGGAACCCAAGTATACAAACTCATTTGCCTGTTTCACTCTTTTTTCCTAAATCAGAACTTCACAGTTTGTCATGCTTTTTTCTGTTTCAAAAACCATAACTTTTGTTTTTCCTACATTTATTTTCATCCCTTTGGTTTTTTTAGGGCATCATCTGCAACTCCTCATTAGATGACGCTAATATGACTTGATCATCGGCGTAAAGAGGGCATTTGACGATCAAATCATTCATTTTTAATTTATACGCACTCTCTTTCAAATCTTTTAAACAATCGTCTATGTATAAGTTAAACAGCCATGGAGAAGAGACACATTCCTGTCTTACACCTTTTTCATTAATCCATCCGTTAAAAGCTAAATCACCTTATAACTGTTAGATTTAGGTATAGGAAATAATAAACGAAACTAAAGAGTAGTTACAGTTCTTTTTTGTAACATTATAACTTTTATGATGATCCATTAAAGTAAGTTGAGACATTTTTAAGTACGCGTTTTAAATCTTTTGGTACAATAAAAAAAAATTAGTTCTAAACAAAATGTTTTTACTTTTATTATTTATAAAGATACAGATTGTTAAAATGGACACTGTTTCGTAATAAAATTGGTCATATCTCGTAAAACACTTGGGGGAAGGTGAAAGCATCGGTGAGAAAATCCTAATTAAAATATGAAAGATAAAGTCAACAAGCGGTATATCCAAAAATTGTAAGAGGCTCTTAATATTTAAGATTAATTGGGCATAAATAAAAACCCCATTTTCCAAATTTTTAGATTTTAATATGTCAAGTTTCTCTAAAACGTCTAATTGAAATTTCCAAAGAATCACCCTCTATATGCCAACATAAAAAATATACCTACTACGTTTAATAGAAAATAAATGAAATAATTTGTTTTAAAAATTAGAATCAGGTATTAAATAAAATCAATATTTATCACTTACAATAACCCATAAACAATAAGAAAAATCAATGATATGGTTCTGCGGACAGATCCAACAAAATACCGAAAAAAAAATTAACTATTTTATCAGCAACAACCTAATTCTTTTGCTGCACACAAAAATTTTTTCTAAACCTTTTTTGAGATAGCAATCACATGATGGTAGGTACAATGTTTAATATATTTTCTGATATAAAAAGATTTGTAATTAGAGATATACTTTATTACAGTTGTTGAACAAGCAAAAATATTTAATTTTTTTACACTTACACTTCGAAATGTTTATTATAAAGTAGATTGAGATATTAATAAGGGAAGCAAGCAGGAAACGTATTTATCCATTTTATTAGACTATTACAGCTTCTGCTCCATTAAGTGTACATAAAAAAAAATTAAAAGTAAAACGAACACCAAAAACCATCGCTAAACTGTAATTTAAAATGAGAGCAAATTTTGCTTCCTATTAACTTGGAAAATTTGTTTTATGTAAGTAGGTACATCAAAGGTCTTAAAATAATTTAATACGAAAAGTAAGTATACAGAAAGTAGACTTTCCTCAACAGTCTGTAATTAGAATTAACATCTTTAGATATATAAACTGATTCCCGTGTATTTTTTAAACATTATATAATTATACACCACAACACTAGTAAGTAAAGTAAATGGAGAAATAGAAAAGTAGAGTTTTAAGTAATTGAAAATCTTCTTTTATGAGAGTATTGTAAGGGCACTGACTACGAATGACCCTTTTAGATAATGGGTTTTGCCAAGATTAGGTATAGTTCATAACAATATTTGTAAAAATGATTTCTTTACTCTAAAATAGGCCAATTGTTAGGATTGGGTCGCTGATCAGGCGTGTAGCGCCATCTTTTGGACAGTATATTGGCAATGACATACTCATCTTTAACCTTAAAATATGTTAAATAGGTTTTATCTACTATGTATGGCTTCGCCATGGCTGTTTAACTTATACTTATAACAATTGTTTAAAAGATTTAAAAGAGAGTGCGTATGGATGATTGAAAATGAATGATTTAATCGTTCTTTACGCCGATGATCAAGTCATATTAGCGTCATCTAAAAAAGAGTAGCAGGCGATGGTTAATGTTATGCATGATGCCCTAAAAATCAAAGAGATGAAAATAGATGTAAGCAAAACGGAAGTAATGGTTTTTGAAAGAGAAGAAAGCATGACAAACTGAGGAGTTTCAATTGAGGGAGAAAAAATGAAACAAGTAAATTAATTTGTGTGCTTGGGTTCAAAGTTTACGAGAGATGGAAAGTATGACAGTGACATTGAGCAATGGGTGTTGGCAGGAAGACAAAGAAATGGGGCACTGCATAGCTTTATGAATAGCCAGAAAGTGACAAAAAAGGCACGTCTGGCTGTGCATAGAGGTGTGTTGGTTCCTACACTTATGTATGGTAGTGAATAATGGGTTTGGCAGAAGAAGCATAAAAATAGGATTAATGCTGCGGAGATGAGTAGTCTGAGAAGTATAGCCGAAGTGACTCGGTTGGATAAAGTAAAGAATAGTGAGATAAGAGAATGCTGTGGTGTAAAAGAAGATGTGGTTACAAAGATAGATAAAGGAATGCTTAGATGGTTTGGACACGTAGAAAGGATGAAATAAGAAAAATTAAGGAAACAAATTGATAAGGCGAGTGTAAATGGACAAGTCGGTAGAGGTCGACCTCGTAGAACATATCTTGATCGGATCAACGTTGTTTTGAGGAAGGGCCAGGTCAAGAGTACCAACAACCGACGAGCATATATGAGAGCACTGATAAAAGTAGAGGAAGCAAAAAATGTGTGTAAGAACCGTAGCAAGTGGAAGAAAGTTGTCTCTGCCTACCACTATGGGAAAAAGGCGTGACTTTATGTATGTATGTATGTATCTACTATTTTTATAAACATTCAATTCTTCTTCTTGCAATATCTTGCTTTCTTAGGCGTTGACGTTTCCCATATTAACTACTTCTTTGTATCTATCTATATCTTGAGCTGCGTGCAGAAGTTCCTTAGTGATTAGCCCTGTCCATTGTCGGAAAATTCGAAGCCCAGATAGCTTTTTGCGGCCTATTCATTTTTTCTCCTCGATCTTGCCATTGGGAACAAGCCGAAGCAGACTATAACGTGGTCCACGTGGTCCCAAGTATTCCAGTTTGCGGCGCTTGTTGATGGTTAAGAGCTCTCTATGTCCACAGAATTTTGAGCATTCATTTGTACAGCAAAAGTACAACAGAATAGACCATACGTAGCACTTGGTAAACCTTTCCCGCAGATCAATGTAAAATTGTTTTGCACAGAGTAGCGGTAGTTTCAGAAATGCTTTTTTAGCTATTTCTATTCTAGCCTTGATTTCTTCGTCTGGATTCATCCACTGATTGATCCAGATTGATTCGATATTATTGCTAAATAGTTGTACATAACCTTGTCGGGTTCAGCCTTACTATATCAGCAAATAATTAATGATACATATAAACACTTTCTGTCAATACAAGTCGTTTAAGTCACGTAACACCAAATCAAATATATACGGGTCTACCACAAGAGAGTAGATAGTTGAGAAAATACAACAAAGAGTATAAGATGTAACCTTTTTTATCAGATACATATACACAAGTCTGTGTATCCCTCACTCAAAATATTTAAATATAATGCGTTGTTAATAAATTAGTATTTTTAATGAAATACCAAAGTATCCTTTTTTCATAAAGTTATACAGGGCCCCATTCATTTGTTTTCCAAACTCCCTTTGTTAATATCATGTACACAGATGGCTCGAAAACCCCAGATGGAGTTGGGGCCGGTGTTTTCAGCAGGAAACCAAAGATTAACGTATCTACCAGTCTTGGCAGGTATGCTACAATCTTTCAGGCTGAAGTATTTGCTATCGAATTGTGTGCAAGAGAGTTGACCAACAGACCTCTAGCAAACAAAAACATAAGTATAATATCAGACAGCCAGGCTGCTTTAAAAGCACTAAGCTCCTACAAGATAAATTCTAAACTTGTATGGAATTGCATCGAATCCTTAGAGTACCTTGGTGCGAACAACAGGGTGACCCTACTGTGGGTAACTGGGCACCAGGGGGTGAAAGGAAACGAAAAGGCCGACACCCTTGCAAAACAGGGGGCCGAATCTGCGTTCACTGGACCAGAACCGGTTTTTGGAGTCACCACAAGTGCCGCCAAATCAATTATTTCGGACTGGGCGGAGAGAAAAATACTCACGTACTGGTCCGACATACCAGGGTTAACTCATCCGAAGGCGTTTCTACCTAAACCCTTGAGACACACAACTAAGCAGATCCTAAAATGGGGCAGAAATGACCTGCGTATTCTAACGGGACTGCTTACAGGACACTGTCGTCTAAGATACCACCTCAGAAAGATAGATCTGAACCAACAAACGGACTGTCGGTTCTGCTGCGTGGAAGACAAAACTGCTGAACATATACTATGTTCATGCCCCGGCCTGGGAAGAATAAGGTTCAACATATTTAGATACACCAACCTAGAACCTACCGATTTTAAAAAAATCTCACCCTATACAACCATGAACTTCGTGAGAAGGGCTGGATTGTGCGGTGAACTGTGACCTCTAGGAGTGAGCCACAATAGACCTACTAAGGGTTGCAGTGGAGGGGCGACCACGCCCCTTTCACATGATACCTAACCTAACCTAACCTAACCCAACCTTGTTAATGTCACAGTCATATTTTCCGTTTCTTGTATACTTTAAACCCAGGTATACAAACTTATTTACTTGTTTCACTCTTTCTCCTTTAATTAGCACCTTGCAGTTTGTAATGGGTTATAAACTGTTAAACAATATTTATGAACATAAATATTGAATATTAGACGCCAAAAATTACTTTATACGTTGCATATAATGTTAAAAGTTTTAATTTTGGTTTTAAGGTTTTTTTTCTTACATATTTTTCCTAAATAAAATTTGCTTGACCATCCCGCTATTGTAAGAATTTTTTCTTTTACCATTTACGACTTAAAAAACAGATTTTCTTATTTACTTTTTAGTAAAAACATGAATAATATTTTAGCTTTATACATAAACGACTTAAAAAGTGTAAATAATAAAATTCCAACAAACAAATTTTTTATTTATAATGTTAGGGCTTATTTTTATTCTCGATAAAAAGAATTCTAAAATCAATTAAAGGTCCTAAAAGACCCCAATAACTTTAATCATGACGATGGATTTTCTATTTCACCTATCTGGAATAACGCCATCCGAATTCCGCCAAACCATATTGGCGCTGCACCACCTAACCCCGTTCCAATCTTTCTTTCCTATAAATTCTGCTGACTGTCCCAAAAAAATAAGACAGAGTTTCACTTCTGGTACAGTTGGTTTACTGAGAATAAAACTGTTTGTTGGTCAAACTTGGTATTTTAAAAAAAAAACTTATGAAACAAAACGAAACATTAAAACTTTTTTATTAAATTAAAATAAAATAATTATTTTAAAAACCACCAAATTTAGGTATAGTACTTTGCTACAAAAACTTATTTATAATTAGGTAAACAATTCAAAAAGTTAAAAATATTCGGGGCGTTTTATCTAACAATATCCGGTGTAACCGTAAGTTGAGCATATTTTCATTCGATAGACCAATGCCGGAAACCCCTTAATACCAATTTTCAGATTTTTATTCTGACTAGTTTTTCCATCGAGAAAAATCACCCAGTATGATAAGTAACACCATTTTTTTTTATAAAACAATTTTATGTTTTTCAATTGTTTCACCAAACCAAACTCCCCCACGATATTGATTTCCGGTTACGTAATAGTGTGGGACTTTAACTTTCCAAAACCCTACCTTCTTAACGCCAAAACCAATTACAATCCAATTGACTAAAGGCTTAGACTTTGTTATTATATAGATTAATTATAAATAATTATAAAGTAAGAACATTCTTATAGAAAAATAAAATTTCTGAGTTAACCTGCCTCGATAAATCAAAAGAATAATTATTAAAATAATCAAAAGCGCTTCCTACAAAGGGCCCTTCAAATTTTATTTCCCATAAATAGTTAGATTTTTAATTAAAAGCAATAACCCAATTATCACAAGTAAGTACGTGTGAAAAAAAATTGACAGTCATTGGGACTACCGAAAGAAGTGATAAGTTCAAACTAAAAAATAACAGTGACATTTTTTTAAATTTTTAAATTAATTGTAGTTTAAAAAATTAAAATTTTATAATTGGTAAATTAAAATCATTGAATAATAGATATCTAACCTAGTAAAAGTGTGCTGTCAGCTCGAGCCCAATTTATGACAGACATGTAGAGGAAGAAAAAGCCATGACGTTATCCATTTGTCGCTGACGCTGACGTTAGGTGACGCTAAACCATATGTTTTTCTTTTACCAAAAATTGCTTAACGCGCCTAAAGAAGTTTTTACTTTAAAAATTATAACATTTCATGACCAAAATTTTGCTTGTTTCTCGTTATTGATAAATAAATTGACTCTGTTCATTTAATACATACATACATACAGGGTGTTAGTAAATAATTGCAACAAACTTCAAGGAGTGATTCTGCATGAAAAATAATTACTACATTTAGATTGAAGGCTTCAAAATTAATCAAAAATCTGCTCTTATAAGTTTAAAATAGCATTTTTCGCAATATACTTAAAACTTAAGCTTGGTGGAGCAAAACAGGCTACGGATGCTGATTCAGGCTATCAAAAAACATATAAAAAACTAAGCCTGTTCAAAAGGACTAAAAGCTTTTTTTTGTGTGCCGGTGTAATTAATAAAAAGATGGGTGAAAAAGTTTTAGCAATAAGTTTTTTTATTTTAAAATTTATTTTCGTAAACAATGTTAATAAAGGAATAAAAAAAGTTTTAGCAAAAAATTTCTTATTTTGAAATTTATTTCAGTAAACAATGCTTACAAAGAAACAAATTAATACAAAATAAGGCTTTTGTTAATTATAGTAAAACAAAAAACCTAATTTAATTTTATAAGGTTGGTAATGTTCTTTATTATCTACCCGATTGTATGGCATAGATCTACCTCCAGCCTGTCAACGCAATTCGTACGTACTGTCCAAACATCTTTAAGGTAGTTCTAACGCAAATGAGAAGTAGTGCACATTAAATAAATATTTGTGAAAAGCTAAAAAAAAGTGTTTAGAATACTTATGCGAAATTTGAGATTGTTTGACCATACCGTTTTTGAGATATTGTTTATCAAAAATTGGAAATTTTGCATACGAGCAATGACTCATACCCTACGAAATGGGCACTTTCGGGATATTCAGCCACCAAAATGTATGAAGGAGTAATGCAAAATCCTTGAAATTTATCACAAAAGTAGGTTAGTGTATCAAGAACAACATATATTTTACTGCAAAATTTTAATCATACCGTAAAAAAGTATAGATTATTGAAAAAAAAATCGTTTTAAGGTCAAAAGAACGCGTTAGTGAGCTTGACAACGTCGCTTCATCACGACTGACATCTTTGGTTATGTTGGGCTATGTGGAGAGAGATGACACCATAAACATAGGAGACTAGACTGCGGGTCTATATGGGCTATATTGACTCCCGATGAGAAAGAGACAGTAGCTCGAGAGGTTGTCTTGTGCTTTCTCTAAACTTATTTTTCTTACAGTGCCTATCCGTTGTTGTGTTGAACCATGTGCGTAGATTTTTTAGCCACGAAATTCTTCGTCTTACAGGACCCCGCTTACCGTTTATCTTTCACTGTAAAATCAACTGTAAGATTCCGCACCTTTGGCTATTTCTCATTATGCGTCCAAAGTAATTAATTTTGGATATTTTTATTTTCAATAGTAGTTCTTTATCCTTTTCCATCTTTATCAATTCGTGTTAATTAGTTACATGAGCGGTCCATGGTATCCTCAAAATTCGTCGATATAGCCACATCTCAAAAGCATCGTGAGTTTCCAGGATTCCATTCCATATAACAACACAGGAAAAACATAACACCTTAATAATCTGATTTTTAAGGGCATAGATAAATCATGACATCTGAAGAGTCTAGCCATTTTCTGAAATGTGGCTCTTGTTTTCTTTATGCTGCACCTAATTTCCAGCGTGAGGTCCCAGTCTTCATTAATAACTGTTCCAAGATAGGTATATGTCTTTACTCTTTCTATTCGTTTATCGTTTACGATGGGTCCTTCCGGTTGGATTTTATTTTTAGAAATTATCTTGTATTTTGTTTTCTTATTGTTCAGTAACAACCTATATCTCTGACTGGTTTCGGAAACGCTGACCAATTTCTCCCAAAGTTTCTTCAAACTGTTTGCAAAAACCACCGTATCGTCTCTTATGGGCGGGGCTTACGCCCGATTCTCGAACCCGATTCCTCCACTTAGCTCGCTGCGTGCCCCTCGGGCGTTAGCCCCGTCCAATAGAGAGAGCACCAAACAACCTCTCGATCGATTGTCTCTTTTCCATCGGGAGCCAACTCTTAGCACGGGGACCCGCAGTCTACTTTTCTTATGTCTATGGATAACACTGACACCCATAACCTCATTTTCGGCACGCATACACGCAGATAAATGAATCACACGGATATACGCGTGAAACAACGTTGCCATGATTAAATTTTTAACTGAGACTACGTGAAACAAATTTTTATTAACTTCATATGGTCTGGAATGTTTATGTAAGCTGAAAACATTATTTTTACTTATAACTTTTTTTTGAGAATTTTGGCTTTAGATTTCTTTCGACTAACGCGGTCGAGTAAGAACTTCCTTAAGTTAAAAAACATAAATTTAATAAAGTAAGAATAAATCCACAGTAATTTTGTTGGCGGATAATTAATTTTATCAATAACAATGTAAACACGAATTTTGAAGTACAAAGAAACCATTTTTTTTTTGAAAGGTCGATCAATTATTCGTACAAAACCATAAATTTGGACACATTACTTTCCAGATTGTTTGTGTAGGCATTTTCAATCGAGTTGAATAATGAATATTTCAAAACACGTTTTATACCGGAGGCTATTCTTACCGTTGGCTTTTGAAAGCCATTACTCAAAAGTCGATGAATGAGCTTTTACTAATCAATACTCCCTATACCCGTTGTACTCGACAGTTTATATTAGCTTAATGAAGTAACTGGAACTAACTTCGTCATGTACCAATATACAACATGTACAGGACGAATCCTGATTTAAAGTCACATTTACATTACAATTAATTTGTTTTACAAACCAAATCTTTGCATTTGGTTTTAATAAAAATATATATTTTTGTGTTTATAAACAAACAAAATTTTTACATGAAAATAATCTAAGGATATTTTAATCTTACATTGAAAAGTTTAAGCTTAGTTAAAATTTTGTTGTGGATAAAGTAAAACAAGTTAATTTTTACAAAGTTTATATAAACCAATATTTTTTAATGGCTGCGGCACATAAACCCATAATTGGTCGAAGTTTTTTATCAATGTACTCATTGCAGTTTAAAAAAATTTGTAAAGCAAAACAAGATTGGTGTGAAATATTGTGAGAGGCTTTATTGGTAAATGGATTTTCGGGTATCTTGGCCGTAGAAGGTCTAAGTTTCTACTCGACGTTTCGTCATCTCTAGTGGTGTAAGACAAGGATGCATCCTATCGCCAATACTATTCAACCTGTATAGCGAAGCCATTTTTAAAGAAACCTTGCAAGAGGAATCGATAGGGATAGTTATTAAAGGAGAAGTTATAAATAATATGCGATATGCTGATGACACCGTCTTGTTAACGAGCAATCAAAGAGACATACAACATCTTCTAGAGAAATTAAATGATCGATGTAACGAATACGTTAATAAATCTTAAGAAAACCAAGTTAACGGTAGTTCCCCAAAACGTGTCAGTAGCAGACATCTTAGTAGAGAATGAGCAGTCATACAAATACCTGTGAGCCTGGATAGAACAATCAGGTGACCAAACAAGAGAAATAAGAACGAGAATAGAAATAGCTAGGTAATATTTACGAAAATGAAAAAGTTGTTTACCAGTCGAGATATCAAGATTGGACTTGGGATAAGGATGCTGCGTTGTTACGTGTTTTCCGTGCTTTTGTATGGAGTGGAGACATGGACTCTCAACAAGAATCACACAGACAAACTTCAAGCCTTCGAGATGCGGTGCTACCGTAAACTGTACGCTACCGTAGACCAGAACAAAAAAGATCTCTAATAAGATCTCTAATATGGAAGTCCCAAATCGGATAAATAAGGAATGTGAAGTCATCAACACCATAAAAAGTAGAAAGTTTCAATATCTAGGTCATATACTGAAAGGATCCAAATACGCACTTCTCCAGCTGATAGTTCAGGGAAAGATTGGTGAAAGATTGGTGTAGACTTTATTATCATAATTATGAAATGACTATTTTATTTTACAAATTTTAAGAAGACGCCGTGTGTCTTGGCTTAAAAACCTAAGGGACTGGTTTAATTGTAGCAATATTGAATGTTTCCGAGCTGCCATCAATAAGGTCCGGATAGCTGTGATGATAGCAAACCTCCGATAGGAGATGCACTATAAGAAGAAGAAGTGGATGGCATCTTCTGAAGATATAATGTCTGCTTTTTAAGGCTGACGGTTTGTGACATTTGTATGTCACAATCGCTGTTTATATACGTTTTGGTGAACAGAGCATATTTGAGGGCTGTTCAGAAATTGGTCGCGTTCTGGAGATTCATTCTTCTTATTTTTGTAAGGAAGCAGCGTTGTATTTTTAAGTACAGGTACCCATGTTCTATTAATTTAAAGTCCTTAGATTTATTAAAGTTCTGTTGGTGTTTATATATTTCAATCGCTTCTCTATAAAGCCATTTAAGAAGATCGAAAACTATCTGAAATCTGCCAAAGATAAGAAAGCCCCACTAAGTTCTGCAGGTGTTTATCGTATTCCATGCACTTGTAAAAGGGTCTACATTGGAACAACTAAACGGTCCATTAACACCAGGGTCAAAGAACACAAAGCCAACTGCCGACTTGAACATACAGAAAAATCTGCTGTCGATGATCACACAATTAATAATAATAAAAATTGTACCTACCTACAATTATTAGAAAATAAAATTGATTTACTTATTACTCAGTTACTAGAAAAACAAGTAAATGAACAGGGAAATATGGTGCTAGACAAACAAAATGTATACCTTTAACAGGATGGAGCTACTCCACATTACACACTATCTGAAAGACAATGGCTGGACGAACAATTTTCAAGACATTGGATTGGCTAAAGGGGTTTTATAGAATGGCCTGCAAGATCTCCAGATCTAACACCACTTGATTTTTTTCTATAGGGCTATTTAAAAATATTAGTTTACAAAACTTTTCTCGAAAACATTAAAAAATTAAAGTTTAGAATAACTGAAGAATGTAGACGAATTACTAGCGAAACTTTGCGAAGAGTTTGAAAAGACTTTTTGTAGACTTTATTATCATAATTATGAAATGACTATTTTATTTTACAAATTTTAAGAAGAATATTTAAAACTCTTGGTAGGTATTTACTGTTTAACATTGCTATAAAAAAGCAACAACCGTTTTTAGATGTCTCTGGGTAGGTACTATTTAACACTGCTATTAAAAAGCAATAACCGTTTTTAGATGTCTTCTATTTAAGATCAAGATCTTGGTGGTTTAATAAGGTACCTTTATAATTAGTAAACATTTTTAGGGTTTGGTCCAAAAGTTGTGAAATTCAATAGAAGTACCACTCCATTTGTTAAAAATATATGCTCAAATTTTGTACAAATTTAAGCATTTTAAAGTACAGGTTTAAAAAATGTGATAATTTACTGATTCAATTAAAATTAATATTTACTTCTGGTATTATGTTAGGATAGGTATAAAGCTGAAAAATAATTGTGGTTTACTTGTTAAAACATTTTTGTAACGCCATTCGTATTCAAGATAAAGGGCATTAAAAAAACAAAAATTATACACATTTTTTACGATTTTGGCGAAAATACTGGACATTACATTGTAATGAAATTTTATACGAATATGATTTAGAAGCTGATGCATCCCAAGAATCTGACTCTCATAAAGGGCGTTAGTTACGTTGTTCGTACCTAGTAGTATTATACCTAACTTTTTTAAAGTTAGATTTATTAATCAAAATTTCAAATGAACTTAAACATCATTCAATTTTACACCAAAAAAGTACACTTAGTAAAAATCGATACTGTGTACCTTTTTTGGAATATTTTAATTTGAAAATTATGAAGTAATAACCAAATTTTTTGTCTTGAACGCCCTTATAACTTTTTTGTTTTCCTGTGTCCAGCTTCTTTACTGCGTGTACTTGTACTATACTGCTTATCTTTGTTCTGGCGACAATTGTGGAGTCGTCGGCATAAGCGATTAACTGAATCTCGTTCGCTACATTATTTTTGTCGTTTAAGTTTGCTTTTCTTAAAATGGTTTTCAGTACTATATTAAACAGTGTTAAAGAAATTAAATTGCCTTGTTTCGTTCCTTTGTTTATCCTAGATTCTTTTGATTTCTTACCTTGATATTATACTTTGCCTAATGTGCTTTAAAGGGTCATTTTTAAAAGTTCCTAAATTAAAATGCTTACAACAATCGACCAACCTCGTATCATTTGTTGAAAACCTTTACGACTAATCTCAATTCTACATCATTAGTAATGCTAATGATGATAAATCATTGAAATCAGTTACACGTGGACAGAACACAGCATAATCGATGTTCTGGGATTCCCAAATCTCAAGTTGCATTTGGTTTAGTTTATTATTCATGAGACGAACTATATAGTAGTAATTATCTTTATTGGGTATAATTTTATGTTGATGTAAATCATTTAAGCCGTTTCGGGAATAGTTTACTCAAATTATCATTGTGCTACAAACGTTATTCGTGTTAATAAAATTTATTATGATTTTTAATATTTAACGTTTAAATCCGATTATATAGAAATTATTGGATAATTGCAATAGCGTTATTGGAATATTATAATAAATTACGCTTAGTGCCTTAAAAAAGAATAATTAATAATTTAATAACATAATAAGCATTTCATTTGACATAAATAATTTAAATAAATTAAAAAAAAATTATAATATAACTTTGTTATCGTATATTTTTTTTAAATTATGTTATACATTCAAATTAGAAATAAATAATAATTACTTACCGGATAGGGATAGGCAGAGACCACTTTCTTCCACTTGCTACGGTTCTTACACACATCTTTTGCTTCCACTACTTTCATCAGTGCTCTCATATATGCTCGTCGGTTGTTGGTACTCTTGACCTGGCCCTTCCTCAAAACAACGTTGATCCGATCAAGATATGTTCTACGAGGTCGACCTCTACCGACTTGTCCATTTACACTCGCATTATCAATTTGTTTCCTTAATTTTACGTGTCCAAACTATCAAAGCATTCCTTTATCTATCTTTGTAGCCACATCTTATTTTACACCACAACGTTCTCTTATCTCACCATTTTTTTACTATATCTAAAAGAGTTACTTCGGCTATACTTCTCAGACTACTTATATAACCAATACACCTTCACGCACAGCCAGACGTGTCTTTTTTGACACTTTCTGGCTGCTCATAAAGCTATACAGTGCCCCATTCAGTTGTTTTCCCGCCAATACCCTTCGCTCAATGTTACTGTCATACCCTTCATTTCTCATAAACTTTGAACCCAAGTACACAAATTCATTTACTTGTTTCATTCTTTCTTCCTTAATCAGAACTTCACAGTTTGTCTTGTTTTCTTCTCGTTCAAAAACCATTACTTTCGTTTTGCTTACATTTATTTTTATCCCGTTAATTTTCAGGGCATCATGTATAACATTAACCATCGCCTGCAACTCCTCTTCAGATGATGCTTACATGACTTGATCATCGGCGTAAAGAAGGCATTTGACGATCAAATCATTAATTTTTAAACCATACGCACTCTCTTTCAAATATTTTAAAGAATCGTCTATGTATTAGTTAAACAGCCATGGCGGAACCACACATCCCTGTCTCACACCCCTTTCGATGTTAAACCATTCCGTGTAAGCTCCGTTTATCCTGACACGAGCAGTGGAATGGGTTTTAATTATAATAATAATGGTTTTATTCTTATTAATTTTTAATAATGATGCCAGTTCAGTTTGATTCCTTTTATACAAAGAACACTTTTTCAGTACTAGTTCGAGGAAAAGGTCGGTTTATTAATTTATAAAATTTTACATTAACGCTTCCGGGTATTAATCCATATTTTATACTTGTTAAATCGGCGACAATTGTGTCAGTGTTCGTAGAAATTTGTGTCACAAATATATACCTAACATTACCACGACTATACATTATTTCACATTGGGCAGGAGTTCATCCTTGGAGCGGAAAAGATCGATCGTAAAATCTCGCGGATTTCCAAGATTATCCCTGGAACATCACCACGAACATCATCTGAAGATGAATAAACAAAGCCGTTTGTAATCTTTGCCGATTAGCTAACTGCAAAGCTGGTCCTAACCCATTTTTTACATTACAATCCTTGATTGCTTTGGTGGTTATGTAATTCTTGGATTTACAACCCTAAGAATTATATAACTACCCATTTTAAGCCACGGCGCTTACATTATTTTTTCCACGATAGTTAAGGTTCAGTATTTATAATTTACCTACTGAAGACAGAAATTTTAAAATCACCCTATCAGAAACCTGTGCAGCAAATGGCACCAAATGAGGTTTAAGAAAACAACAATAGATGGCTACAGAAACAGGCCTCTTTCATAAAATTTGTAGTTAAAATATTTGCTGATGTTTACTACAGATGTTTTAACACTTTGTGGGTTATGTATTCGGGTAATTTTTGGGTTTAAAAAAGGCATTCTAAGTAAACAATAAAGTAAAAATAAATTTATCAGTTAACCAGTAAATTAAATAAGATTATCGTTGGTCAGTAGTAATTTCGTTAAGTGACTTGTAATACATGTACCTTTTAACTAAAAAATTCGAACACACAGTAAGGGTAAATTTTATTGAAAATGAAATTAATGCAGAAATACCAGAAGGTACTTTGATATCTTGTGTAAACTATAAACTTACGTAGCAGCAACATACCAAACAAATATTGATGAGATTATCTCGAAGTGAGGTTATGTTTACAATCAATACATAAATCACAATAAATACGTGTAGTGAAAGAAATTTATCGCGGCGGTAGCGGAAGAACGTACTTTCTTACAAAATATATTAACCGAGAGCGTGATATTTTAAACATGGCTGCGTCGCTTTTAGCACAGAAAAAAAATCCAGAAAACTTGAAAAATGGAGCTTTATTTGTTATTGGCGTGATCAGAGGCGAAACATGTTTCTTCGCATCATTAAATTATTTGATGGAGCCGAAAATGTCCGGAAAGAACTTTTTAATAATCGTCACATTGGGGGACTTTCTGTTGCCGGTCCGTCGAAAATGCTTTCGAAAATGTGAAATCAGTTGTCGCTGATGTGGATTTATACGCTGCTTCCCAAATATTGCGGATACATTTTATGATTTAATAAGGAGCAATTTATTATTTTCTTATTTTTATAATTATAGGTCAAGGGGTTAAAAAAACTAGTAGATAAATAATAACAGAAATGCTAAGTTAAATATTGTAATATTTAATTTGACTAAACTACTTTAGTTTTTAAAAATATGCTAAAAGAAATGGCTTTAATTGCAAATTGGCTGGCACTGAAAAAACTATATTTAAACATTGACAGAACTGTTTAAATTACATTTGGAAATTACTGTATTTATGTGCCACAAAATCTTACAATTAAAATTAATGGTTTGCATATTAGTCACGGTTCTTTTAAACAAACTGGGTAACAAAAAACCCAACTGACCAGAACGAATGCGTTCAGTAACACCATTTTCTGGCGTTAGTGTCAAAATACTACACTGGGTATCCCCGTTGAACAGCACCTGTAAGCAGATAGACGGGACTAGGTAATCACAAGATCTTTATCAGTAAATGAAGCTATAAGCACACCAAGAGAATTGATTTGGTGTTGAATAAGAAATCTCTTTAGACGACAATGAGTATATTGACTGGTCAATGAGAGATGAAAAAAATAACTTCCCGAGATATTGGGATGATCTTGATAATAAGGTTTAAAATAGCATTTATAATAGCTTTTTTTGGTCTTCTTCGTCTTACAGTGCCTATCCGTTTCGGATGTTGGCGACCATCATGGCAATCTGTATCTTGTTCGCAGCTGCTCTGAACAGACCCACAGCTGT
Source organism: Agelastica alni (assembly GCA_950111635.1). Taxonomy (NCBI): domain Eukaryota; kingdom Metazoa; phylum Arthropoda; class Insecta; order Coleoptera; family Chrysomelidae; genus Agelastica; species Agelastica alni. Next base: position 21,520,622 of record OX467716.1, read on the forward strand.
TGTGTTGAACCATGTGCGTAGATTTTTTAGCCACGAAATTCTTCGTCTTTAAGGACCCCGCTTACCGTTTATCTTTCCCTGTAAAATCAACTGTAAGATTCCATATCTTTGGCTATTCCTCATTATGTGTCCAAAGTATTCAATTTTGGATGATTTTATCTTTAATAGAAGTTCTTTATCCTTCCCTATCTTTGTCAATACGTGTTGATCAGTTACATGAGCGGTCTATGGTATCCTCAACATTCATCGATATAGCCACATCTCAAAAGCATCGATTTTTTTACATGCAGCGTCCGTGAGAGTCCAGGATTCCATTCCATATAACAACACAGGAAAAACATAACATCTCAATAATCTTCCTTTTTCTATCCTGCATCTAATTTCCAGCGTGTGGTCCCAGTCTTCATTAATAGTTGTTCCAAGATAGGCATATGTCTTCACTCTTTCTATTCGTTGATCGTGTACGATGAGTCCTTCCGTTTGGATTTTATTTTTGGAAATTATCATGCATTTTGTTTTCTTAGTAACCCGTATTTCTGACTGGTTTCGGCAACTCTGACCAATATCTCCCGAAGGTAGTTGGGGTAAATTACCAAGTCGATTGCCGATCATATCCCAGGAGAGTAACCTTATTTTATTGTAAAAACCCTTCATTATCCTTCCCGCATGGGGATTTGCATTCTTAAAAAATGAGGTGTACGTTTGATTGACCACCAGAAAATTACTCATGTATATTTCGGAGCACGGGCCGAATATTATTATTATTATATATTTGGTAAATTTAATCTAAAGAAGATAGGTAGACTATTATTCTAAGCTTTTTCTTTAGTAAATAATATGTACATACATACATACATATAGTCACGCCTTTTTCCCGTAGTGGTAGGCAGAGACCACTTGCTACGGTTCTTACACACATCTTTTGCTTCCTCTACTTTCATCAGTGTTCTCACACATGCTTGTCGGTTGTTGGTACTCTTAATCTGGCCTTTCTTCAAAACAATGTTGATCTGATCAAGGTATGTTCGAAGAGGTCGACCTCTACCAACTTGTCCATTTACACTCGCTTTATAAATCTGTTTCATCAATCTTTTTTCAGCAAATTATTTATGGTCTGTAAAAATTTATAAAACTGTGTGTTTTAAAATCATACTAGGATATCATCTTCTTATATAAAAAAATATTGGCAAAGGAATAAAGTTGTCTTAGTGTTCTGACAGAAAAGTTTGTGCTGTTATTTTCTAATGTTCTTTTTATTCTAAGTTAATCATAAAAAACTCTGTTAATATTGGACAAGGTTTTCCACTAATAAATATTTTTTTAAAATATAAGTAATATTATTACCTATAGTTTTAATTCATAACCAGTAGTCATTTTTAACAAAAATTTGTTTCTGTGTTTTTTTGACATGTTTTTTTTATTTAGACATTACCTAAGCTTTTAAATGATTGTACTTTATTTTAACCAAGTGCGAAGGATAATTTGGTCCTAACGTAGCTTAAATATTTTTAATTCACATACAGATAAGTATGCTTCTTCAAGTTATGTTAATAAATTTATATTGTCAAGAAAATACTATTTTTAGCAGCGTAATAGATAGCAGTAGTAATTGTGTGTATTTAAAAATAATTTTTTTAAAAAGATTTAGGCATTACATGAGCTTAAAAATGATTGAACTTTACTCGAACCGAATGAAGGATTATTTCGTACTGACGTAGCTAAAATGTCTAGTAAGAACTTTTTAATAACCATCACGTCGCAGGACTTTCTCTTTCTTGCAGGTTTTTCACATACTCGATAAAGTGACAGGAAAATAAGTTGCTTTTGATCCTGATTCATCCATGGCTCACGCGAAACTTCAAGCTGATTTTGATTTATGAGTAGAGAATGTAGCTACTTGTAGGTGATTAATACGGAGCGCGGCACGTGAACAAATCCGACCGTTTTCTCACGAATTCAATAAAATAAAGCTCTTAGTGTTAACCAGGTGTCTACCCTTAAAATGGGGCGGAAATTCGATTGGCTTCACTTGCTATTATTTATTTGGTTTTGGGATTTGAAGGAAATGTTTACCATCCAGATTGTGAACAGCAGCATCTCTTATGATGAGGTATTTGCTGGAATAAGGCATGCGGAACGAGTAGAGCTTAGCAGTAAATAAATAAAAAAATGGAAATAACTCAAATTTTTTTCAAATGTATTAACCTTCGTTGGCTCATCCTTTAAAGATCATTTCCTAAGATTATTCATTTAATGTTTAATTTGTCACTAGTGAGCTGATAAAAATTTCCTATACACGCACAAAAAATTTAATCCATGTGTATTATACATTTTTAAAATTAAAAACAGTAAAAAAAAAATTTTTTGTTTTTATTTAATTATTTTAAATTAGGAATTATTTCTAAAAGATGCGTCACTGTTGCAGCTTTAAATTTTGGCGAATTCTGTTTTATTAACAATTTAAAGCCTACAGCTTCTTGAAAATATTTTAACCCTTTAAAATTTATCTTAACAAAAAATTTAACTCCCGTAATATTAATATTACTTGTAGATTAAATCACTTATGATGATCCTGTAGATAGGATTAAAAACGCGTTATGCATAAATAAATTTTAGACGTTATACAATTGTATCTGTGATATTCAACACGTATACACAACCATCAACATCTCAAGATGTTTCTCAAGCTAAATATTTTGATCAATTCGGCATATCCGAAAACCTTTTACCTCAAATTTTCAGATTTTCATTATGTCAAGTTTCTCTAAAACGTATAATTGAAACTTCCAAAGAATCACCCTGTATGCATGTATAAAGAACATTTTTCACCGACCCATTAAAACCCCGCTGTTACTTTCAATTCTACCTAGGGATCAATTAGGCATATCCGAAAACCTTTTACCTCAAATTTTCAGATTTTCATTATGTCAAGTTTCTCTAAAACGTATAATTGGAACTCCCAAAGAATCACCCTGTATGCATGTCTAAAGAACATTTTTCACCGACCTATTAAAACCCCGCTGTTACTTCCAATTCTACCTAGAGATCAATTCGGCATATCCGAAAACCGTTTAACTCAAATTTTCAGATTTTCATTGTCATGTTTCTCTAAAATGTATAATTGGAACTCCCAAAGAATCACCCTGTATGCATGTCTAAAGAACATTTTTCACCGACCCATTAAAACCCCGCTGTTACTTCCAATTCGACCTGGGGATACAACAAAGTGCGGGATAGCACAGCGAGAATGTATGCAACGTTGGGTTCGTCCGACGTATTATATGAATTTCAGATGAAAATGCCATTGCCGCCGCTATTACCTATTCTACGTAAAAATGTATCGTCGGTAAAGTATACCATTTGCGAGTGCCTTGCTCTTATATATTGCAGAGGTTTTACCATTAAAGGTGCGATTTCTTCTGTCATAACGAGAAATATGAGAAGCGCCGTTGAACTTATACAAATGCAGGAAGTTATGAATTGTCCTAAAAAAAGGAACTTGAAGAGAGGTTATTCGACTTTTTAATAAAAAAATGGGTTAAAGCTATAAAAATATAACAATTATTTAGCTTTACAAAAATAAAGAATAAGAAATGAAGCGAAATTTAAAAAGAACATAAAAAAATAAAAGAAAATAACATTACTTGTAAAATTACAAAAAAAAAATAAAAAACAAACAAGAAATAATTGTGGAAAAAAAAACAATACAAAGAAATATGTACAATATACTTAAGCGAATTACTAAATGAATCGGTGATAAAAGATGAAATAGGAGAAAAAGCAGACGAAGAAATTATTGCTCAAGAACCAACATAAGAGTAAGTAAAAGATAGTATCAAGAGAAGTTGTAACGAAGAGGCACCTGGGGAAGATGGAATAGACATTGAACTAATTATTCATGGAGGAGACATGTTTACACTTAAAACTATTTATTCCTTAACTTTTTTTATTCGACATTTTAACACGCTCTTTAATTATATTTAAAAATATTTAAACAAACGCCTATCCTCATCATACATGTTTAAAATGCCCATGAATTCAATCAATACTGATTTTCTTATTAATTGTTTTGGATTCTAAAAGATCTAAAATTTTAAAATATTTTCGCGTGATCTAAATTATACGACAGTGTAAAAGGTGTTGCATAAGTATCACGGTCAGACATCCACTACCTTTGGGTAATTACGAACACGCCCGATCAGAGTGTTATCACCAAATTCACGTGTTCGTGCGTGCGCGTGTGTGTATATGTGTGTGTGTGTGTGTATGTGTGTGTGTGTGTGTGTGTGTGTGTGTGTGTGTGTGTGTGTGTGTGTGTGTGTGTGTGTGTGTGTGTGTGTGTGTGTGTGTGTGTGTGTGTGTGTGTGTGTGTGTGTGTGTGTGTGTGTGTGTGTGTGTGTGTGTGCGCGTATGGGTGTGTGTGTATGTGTGTGTGTGTGTGTATGTGTGTGTGTGTCTGTGTGTGTGTGTGTCTGTGTGTGTGTGTGTGTGTGTGTGTGTGTGTGTGTGTGTGTGTGTGTGTGTGTCTGTGTGTGTGTGTGTCTGTGTTTGTGTGTCTGTGTGTGCGTGTCTGTGTGTGCGTGTCTGTGTGTGCGTGTTTGTGTGTGTCTGTGTGTGTGTCTGTGTTTGTGTGTGTGTGTGTGTGTGTGTGTGTGTGAGGGGGGGGGAGGGGCACGATTTTAAGACAGAGAGGCGTTAGGTCACTAAAATTTACAGGGTAGAAGTTTTGCCCGAAGGACAAGACCGAGTTCCAAGATGGGCCATAACGATACATTCCTTCAGGTAGCTGCCGTACAAGGTAATCCTCAAATTAACCGCATTTTGTACTTTTCGCACGATAACTTCAGAAGTCAGGAATTTTTTTTACCTTTTGGAACCGAAGAGCCCTCGGTTTGGAAAAATTATTTTGCTGCCACAATACTGTTTATTTCGTAATTTAGGTTTACACAGCCGCCGTTGAACACGTAGTGATTTCATTTTAATTTTTGTTGAAGACTTTCGCCTTCCGGTTTATATTGTTTCAAGCAGTTAGCTTTCAATTGTGTCTTGTCATTGATAAAAGTGAATTACAAACTTTCATTTTTATCGCAAAACGGTGAAAAGTTTTCTATGCAGACGACTCAAAAATATTCTCAGATTCATCTCTTCACATAAATCTTCAAAAAGACTTGGATTCGATCTCTAGGTGGTGCTCAGACTGGATGTTACCTTTTAATTCAGATAAGTGTGTAGTTTTTTACACTGGCAAAAACAATCCGCGACATAAATATTTCTTAAACGGTCACGCCTTAAATGAAGTAAGTTCTTAAAATGATTTTGGTGTTACAATTATTACAGATTTGAGCTGGTCTGAACATGTTGTAAATATTATTAACAAAGCAAAAAGTAGGTTGTACCTCCTTAGCAGGTCTTTCGTAAAAGTGTCATTGCATAGTTCCGCTCGTTGATATAACAACGTCGTCTTCGTGGCGACATGATAATCACTTGCCGCATTTTAAATTTTAATAATGGAAACTTAAGAAGCATATTTTTTGTAGACACTGATAATCGGCTTCGAGGACACAAATGGAAACTAAAAAAAGAAATATTCACTTGTAGGACAAGGCAACATTTTTTATGTAATCGTGTTTTCTCAACATGGAACTGTCTACCTGAGGATATTGTAACGGCATCATCTGTCAATATTTTTAAGAACAGACAGTATGCTTTTTTATTTCCTAATTAATCTTTTGTTGTAATTTTTAATTTTCTAATTACTTTAATTTTTGTAATCATTGTATAGTGCAATTAAGGGCTTATGGATCTTAGGGTCCCTGCCCGTACCTTATTGTAATAATAATAATAATAATTAATTACCCTAACTTTAACAAGGAAAATTTTATTTTAAAAAGTTTAGTGTTTCGAATACAGTGATCGTATTGTGTGAATATTCTCGCAAACGATGTGACGCACGGGCCTTCGTTGGCCAGAATGTATAGTTAAATCAATACATTGACAAAATGCCAGACACTCGAGTATTATTAAGCGTGTTAAAAATTTGTCAGGAAGCTTTTAGTTTGCACGGCATACAATGCTGAACAGCTTATATCTTCGTTTTATTTCCTCCGACGTTATCATGACAGTAAACAAAGATGTTTCCCCCAAATCAACTTTAATGGATCCGTGTTATATGGCGTTGTTTTAAACGTGTATTCTCGCAGGACGTGTCTTACTTTTCTAACGAGTTTAAGCGGCTGGTTTCACTGGTATTGCGGAATTTGTATGATAGTGTCTTATTTTAAAATTACCGCGTGACACATTTTGCTGCAGTGATAATTCACCGGTAAAACCATGTATACGAATACTTTTACTGTTACTGTATCAATCTCTACTATTAAAAAACTGCAACAAAAGTGTACTTAAATGTATCGTTTTACTTTATAAGTAAAATAGAATAACTATAGTATGTATAAATCTGCATTATGCAAGTCTAGTTGTTTGTTTTTCCTAACCATAATCGATGTTTTTATAAAAACAACAAGATTTCAGCTGGTTATATCATTAAGCATCAGTCAACATTAACTCCAAACAGTTTATGATTAGCTTGACAGGTATTTTGAAACTCATTTTTTATTTAAAAGTACAGTTATAAAACTGCAACAAAAGTGTACTTAAATGTATCGTTTTACTTTATAAGTAAAATAGAATAAATATAGTATGTATAAATCTGCATCATGCAAGTCTATTTGTTTGTTTTTTCTAACCATAATCGATGTTTTTATAAAAACAACAAGATTTCAGCTGGTAATATTATTAAGCATCAGTCAACATTAACTCCAAACAGTTTATGATTAGCTTGACAGGTATTTTGAAACTCATTTTTTATTTAAAAGTACAGTTATAAAACTGCAACAAAAGTGTACTTAAATGTATCATTTTACTTTATAAGTAAAATAGAATAAATATAGAATGTATAAATCTGCATCATGCAAGTCTAGTTATTTGTTTTTCCTAACCATAATCGATGTTTTATAAAAACAACAAGATTTCAGCTGGTTATACCATTAAGCATCAGTCAACATTAATTCCAGTTTATGATTAGCTTGACAGGTATTTTGAAACTCATTTTTAATTTAAAAGTACAGTTATAAAACTGCAACAAAAGTGTGTCTGTATAAAGATACTTTTTTTACAAAAAAAATACGGTATGGTATGTGGATGTCTCTGACTTCAAATAATAGATTATAACTACACTTTAAAATTGGTAAATATTTTATCTCGTTACTGTAAAGAAAGTAAAAGAACAATATTTTTTACAACCAAGTACAAGCAATACAAGGTGAATACCCATTTCGACGTCATCATCGACCCAACCACGCGAGTAAAAGGCTTCTCCCTCCCCCGTAAACTATGGACAGCTCTTAACAAATTTTGCACTGGCCGTGGAAGATGTTATACAAATGGGGCTGACAAACAGCCCAGTAAGCGACTGCGGTCCTGCAAACCAAACCATGTACCACATACTTGAGGATTGTATACATCGAAAATTCCCCGGAGGATCTAGACGTTCACGTTTAATATAATTTGACTTTATGCTTATATATTTATTGTAATAATTTGCACAATTAATATCTATATTTTATACGATGTCAGGTTAGGTACCATGTGAGTGGGGCGTGGTCGCCCCTCTACTGCGACCTTTAGTAGGTCTATTGTGGCTCACCCCTACAGGTTACAGATCACCGTACAATCCAGCCCTTCTTTATTATACAATATTTGTCATGTATTTATTTATACCCACTGTTATTATTACTCATGTAAAACCATACAATAAATAAATAAAACCCATTTCAAGTACATTCATGTTATGTAGTTGTTTGATTTTTTGTGCAGCAACACACTGGCATTTATGATCGAGTCCTGTTTGCTGGTTTATGATGTGGCAAATTAAAAATATATGAAGCCTTTGTAACGGGCCGACAGATCTGGAGATAATGGAAAACCCTACGCAGGTAAAATAGTTGCAGACCTGGCAGGGCAGAGTATCCGTAGCTTATCTACTAAAAACGTCAATCGATTAACAGACTTCATCGGGTGTACAATGTATTGTCACGTGCCTATTTTTTCCTTCTACAAGCTCCATTATTAATTGTGTCTCTGATGAGTTTCGTATTCCTTAGTTACTCGTAAGTAGGGTTGCATACCGTACTTTGTTGTAAATTAAAAACTATATCATTCGTTGTAGATAGTGTTGCATACCTTGTAGGGATATGATTATTGTTTGGTTTGCATTTCTGTGTGGATGGATATCCACATGGACGAGTGCGATTCTGGGTTAACGTTTATTCCGTGCCATTTTTTGATTTCCGGCCTAGGAGTGTCAGTAGTTGGGTGATAGTCTTCGAAGTCGGGTGTTGGTGAGAGTTGTTGGGACGGTGTGTTATTAGCACGTGTGCAGAACCTCTATGGGATTTCTTTCATATATGGCTGTATCTGGGCCATCTTAATTGGATTTTGAAGAAAAACCACTTAATTTTTAACTTGACCATTCTATCTTACCTTCGTTGTTGATATTTTGGTGTCGAGTTAAAATATCCGCAAGCGGGATTTATTTGAGGGAAGCCATTGTTAATTAGCAGGTGCGGCCCCATAATCAAACCGGCCCCAGGAGTAGGCCACAGGAGGACATGTGAATTCGTATACCCAAAGGTTATCAATGATTTATTTTTAAATATATAACGCCGTGTCTCATTTTGACACCATGAATAAATTTTCTTTTAGTTTATCAATATAGTACTTTGTGAATTCGTATACCCAAAGGTTATAAGTGATTTATTTTTAAATATATAACGCCGTGACTTATTTTGACACCACGATTAAGTTTTGTTTTAGTTTATTAATATAGTACATTGTTGGAAACTATTTATTGCATTAGATAATATGCCAAAACTAAACTTGGATTAAAATAACCTTTTCAATAATTCTTTATGTCCAAGTAAAAATATATTTTCTTCCCACTTATTTGTAAATATCCTACAATCTTGATATTTTAAAGGACAACCATTGTAAAAATATTTTTAAATAAACTTGATTGTTTTGGCAGTGAAAATCTTTATGTAAATGGTTTAAACGAGTAAATTGGCAGCCTTATGTAAACGTTTGAATTAGTGTTATTAATGAGTTAATTTATATAAGTTTTACTTTTTTTTGGTAACTTGGAAAAGTCTATTACTCTTACTTCTGTTATGGTTATTTCATAAAGTTGTAAATTTTAAATTTTTGGTTTGTTTTAGCAATAAATTTACCATAGCTGTTAATTTTTGACTATATGTGTTATAATTTTATTATTGAACAGTGTACTTCGATTTATTGTGTGAGTAAAGTATTCAATATATTTTAGCTATAATTTTATTTATTTGGTTCACCATAATCTTAGTTGTTTATCGTGTGGCTCTGCTAGTGCCTATAAGACCAAGGGGTTTCCGGCTTGAACCGTCTAAGTCGGTGGCGCGGCTCACTTTTATATTTTTTTCTTCTACCCTCTACGGCTGAGCTCTGGCATAATTTGCCAGTAGAGAAACCGCTAGCAGAGTATTCTTTAGAGAACGAAAAGACGTGGCAGTATCTTTTTGTCAATACTTTGTATCATGAAATTAAATTATTCAAGTAAAAGTATTTGTGATTAATTTAATCATACTCTTACGCATTGGCCTATTTACCACAATTAGCTTTTATATTTTCTCATAAGATTGAAATTAAAATTATTCTTAAGAATTAATAACAAAATTGTATTGTTGCAACAAATAAATTATGGTGTAAGAAGAAAACTAGTAGCAAAAATAACGGTATAATTACGACACTAGTAGCGTGTGTTGCCTCCTTTACTTTTGATCACAGCATTTATGCATATAGACATGCTTCTAACTAAATTTTCGATAAAATATTGAGGAATTTGTTCCCATGCTGTGATTTTTAAGTTTTCTCAGGTTTCCAGGTAGGTATTTGACGTTTAACAATTTTTTATGGTAATTCCGTAAATGATCAATTGGATTCAGATCCGGGATTTTTGGTGGCCACTGCATAACTGGTATACAAATCAGGTAGGTACCTCTTCAGCTATGTGAGGTCAACCATTATCTTGCATGAACAGCAAAATGGGTTCTAACAAAAGACCGAAAGGCATTACATGTTCTGTTACAATATTTTTAATATAGTAATTAGCATTTATTGATTTTTTACTGACAGAAACTAATTAAAACTAATTTTGAGCAAGTGCAAGCTCTGGACAAACACCATTGAGAAGTTTGGTAAATCCCGTGAAATAGCCTTAGATATATCTAAAGCCTTTGACCACGTTTGGCATTAGGCATTCTTAAGTAAATTATCTGCCTACGGTCTCCCAACCAAACTGCGCCAATGGCTACAGAGCTTCATGCAAGATCGCTTCTTATATGTGGCAGTTGACGGTATTTCTTCTGATGCGTTAAAAACCAATGCTGGGGTCCCTCAGGGTTCCATCCTGTCACTCATTCTATTTCTTTTACACATCAACGATCTCTTGAAAACCACCACGAACACCATTTACAGTTTTGCACACCACAGCACACTTGTCTCAACTTTCACATCCTATTGATCACTTTCGATGAATGATACAAATAGACTTAGGCAGGAACAGGTTGACTTCATCAATAGAGATCTTAAAGTAATCGTCGAGTGGAAAACCAACAATCTTGTTTAGTTCAACGCCCAGAAAACACAAAGCACCACGTTTTCCAAAAAAGTGAATTCCCACTCCATAACAATGTCCGGAAATACCCTTGAATCAAGTCCCTTCATATCGATTTCAGGAGTCACGATGTCTAATAATATGTCTTAGAATGACCATGTTGCTAACATCGCTAAGTCAGCAAGCCAGAGACTAGGTTTTCTGTGGAAAGCTGAAAAGTTTTTTACACCTGATCAACTTTTAACGACGTACAAGGCTTAAATCCGACCTCTACTGGAGTATTGCTCGCACATTAGGGGTTCAGTTCCATATAATTTTCTTCGTGTTCTAGATTTCATTCAGAAGAGGGCCATTCTGTTAATAAATAGCTCAACTCTCACAGTGACCCTTCACCCACTAGAACATGGAAGAAGAGTTGCAGGCCAGACATTACTCTACAGATATTTCCATGGCAGATACTCCAGAGAAATAAAAACTCTTATACCACCACTGGCTCCATTCAGCCGAAGAACTTGGCACACTGATCAATCTCACCCATTTACTTTCAAATTGAAACTACAAGGACCAATCTTCATCAAGGATCCTTTATTTACAGTGCTGTTACAGAATGGAACAAGCTTTCAAAATCAGTTTTTCCAGAGAACTATGACCTGCAACTTTTTTCAAAAATCGGGTCCACAATCATCTTCTTTCTATAATCCCTTTTCCTTCTAATAGTCGCAGTGCCGTAGCCCATACAATGGGTCTGCCCTTTTTGCGACTATTTTCAGTAAAAAAAAATCTCTCCTGGCCTTTGCCAGACTCGTTCAGGATTAACTGGATGCTTAGGGCTTACTCTAGTTTTAACTGTAAATAAAACCTTTTACCAATTATCCACAGACCAATTTTGATGATTTTGAGCAAAACGTAACCTGGCAACCCTGTTCTCTCTAGTAAGCAAGGGTACGGTGGCTGGTCTCTTACTGTTTGAACCAGCTTTATTTAACTGTCTTCTAACTGTTCCAAAAAAAAATGTACTTTGCGGACAGCTTCGAGGTTGTTATTGATCTCAGAACTAGTGACAGTTCTGTTTCTTAAAGCTTATCGTCTAATAAAACGTTTATCTCGGTTGTTAGTGCATCGTTTTTGCCCTTGCTGTTGTCTTCCAGAATACTTTCCTACCATACGAATTATCATGGAACGATTTTTGCCTAACAATTTAACAACATAATTTTGAAAATATTCCTCAGCTAATAAAACTGAGGCCAGCACCACCTCTTGTTAAATTAAATTCCTTACAGACTAACACGAAAAACTTTCATACTTTCATAAAAAGAACAATAACGACACAAAATATGCATAGCCTAGCTATAGCCGAATTTATAACAGCTGCAGATGTTTTTCTAATTTTGCTAATAGATCGTAATGTACATATATAGTTTGAATGTGAGATCTGATTTCGATTAGATATCTTTTTTTGCTATGTCAAAGACACAGAAGTTTCAAATAAAATAATTGTGATTTTGAAAGTTAGGAAGTATTTTGTAAGTTATTTTGTATCAAAACGGTATTGATTTAAATGTTAAATACCACATTGGCCCCAGGGAAGTATCCGCGGCGGTCTGATTTTGATTAGATGTCTTTATTTATATAATGCTGGGCTTTAACCAAACAGATGTGAGGCATTAATTAATTGTTATTAGAATGGAAATAAATAGAAATGGATACATCCTGATGATCAGTTATTAATTATATTTCATTAAGCCTATTGTTAACAAAACAAAGTTATAACAATATTTTGCCTAAACTCATTAAATAAACTATATTTGAAAACTTACAATGAACGAAATTTCGTAAACAAAAGAGAATGTTGTAAATTAATTTAAATAGTTGCAGAAACCGCTGCGTGGTTAATAATCGACAAAACAAATGAATTGAAAATACTAAGATGCATTAAATTTATCAAATAAAATGTACGAAAAATCCATTAAAATACGTATAGTATATAGTAAAGCAACCGTTAAATATGAAGTTGGTATGAGTTCGGTCAGAATGTTAAAAAAAAACAATTGTTAAATTATCGAGGTTTTGAAATTTTTTTGTTTTATCTTTAGAACTATCTTTAACTACGTTTGGTTTAGTTATTTGTAACTTGATAACCTTAAATTAACTCCTTTACCTCTGTTATTTCCAATATGTGTTATGGCCCAACTCTAATAAAGTATCTCTTATTAGGCCTTTTCGGAAACTTACTTTAGGTCACCAACCCGATCCAATGAGATCACGTGACAGATCACTCCGATCACCTACCCAAAAACTGTTTACTGTTTACGAACTTTAGGGTTTTGTTTTTGATCTGACTGTTAACGTTCTCTTAACCACAATTGTTTATGTTTTTTTTTTTATGAAAATAGTCGCAAAAAAGGTAGACCTATCGTGTGGGCCGCGGACGGCCCGCACTGCGACTATTAGAAGGGGAAGGGATTATAGAAAGGAAATGATTGTGGACACGCTTTTTAAAAAGTTGCAGGTCATAGTTTTCTGGAAAAACTGATTTTGGAAGCTTATTCTATTCCGTAGCAGCCCTGTAAAAGAAGGATTCTTGATGAAGATTGGTCCTTGTAGTGTCAATCTTGAGAGTAAATGTGTGAGACTGATCAGCGTGCCGAGTTCTTTGGCCGAATGTGGCCAATGGTAGTACAAGAGTTTTTATTTCTTTGGAGCATCTGCCATGGAAATATCTGTAGAGTAATGACTGGTCTGCAACTCTTCTTCTATGTTCTAGAGGGTGAGGGGTATCTGTGAGAGTTGAGCTGTTTTTCAAGCGAATGGCTCTTTTCTGAATGAAATCTAGAGAATGCCTTGGTGCTGAACCCCAAATATGCGAGTAATACTCCAGTAGAGGTCGGATTTGAGCCTTGTACGTCGTCAACAGTTGATCAGGAGTAAAAAACTTTATGGCTTTCCACAAAAAAACCTAGCCTCTGGCTTGCCGACTTTGCGATGTTAGCAACATGGTCATGCCAAGACATATTATTGGACACCGTGACTCCCAAAATCGAGATAGAGGGACTTGGTTCAAGGGTATTTCCGGACATTGTGATGGGATGATTTGAGGAATTCACTTTCTTGGAAAACGTGGCACTTTGTGTTTTTTGGGCGTTGAACTGAACAAGATTGTTGGTTCCCCACTCGACGATTGCTTTAAGGTCTCTATTGATGAATCAACCTGTTCCTGCCTGAGACTATTTGTATCATTCACCAAAAGTGATCGATAGGATGTGAAAGTGTGCTATCGTCTGCGAAACTGTAAATGGGGTTCGTGGTGGTTTTCAAGAGGTCGTTGATGTGTAAAAGAAATAATGTGGGGGACAGGATGGAACCCTGGGGGACCCCGGCATTGGTTTTAAACGTATCAGAAGAAATACCGTCAACTGCCACAGGTAAGAAGCGATCTTGCAAGAAGCTCTTGAGCCATTTGCGCAGTTTGGTTGGGAGACCGCAGGCAGATAATTTACTTAACAATGCCTGGTGCCAAATGTTTTTAGTCGATTAATTATTTATCATTTTTTTATAACTGAAAATCATGCAAGTCGAGAAAAATTTGGAGAGATGTGAGGTATGTGGTTTCATAAGTCAGGAGAGTAATGTCCGACGACATATAAGAGAGTAGCCAGTAATAACAACCACAAAAGAATTAGGTTATAGTATAATAATATTGAACATTTTTTTTATACCAACCTTCAGTAATGCGCATGCGGGGCATATAGCGTCTTTAACGACCCTTCTCTTGAGGTGGGTTACGAAAAGCGAACCTGGGTCTATGATCCAGTCAACAAATCAAAAGTTTCCGAACACAGGTAGGCGACTCGGGTTAGGTTAACGAACGTGCAGGTTAGGGATCGTGTTAACCCGAGTAGGTTTCCGAAAAAGCCTATTGAAACGAAGTTCCTTATCGCATGTTGCAGGGACCGGGGTTGGCCAACAAAAACTATGCGTAACAAAAATGCTTTAGTGGCTATCTCTCTTCCCTCTACACTTACTGCCTGCAAAGAGAGGGAGAGAGATAGTAATTCGATTTCGCAACCAAGATCGAGATATGTAATTTTAAGAGATTTTAGGAGGAAAAAAATAAAACCATTATGGATTTTTTGCAATCACTAGTTTTTATATTATTAATTTTTTAATAAAAAATGAGTCGTATGATTCGATAAACTGCGGCTCTTAATGAACTAAAAAAGTTCTCTTTATTTAAATTAAAAATTTGATTCGGAAGACAAGCAAGCAAGACAAGCCCATAATTTTTATAATAGAGTATAATTAGATTATATTATTATTATTTTATCCAAGAAATCCAAGGGGTCACTAATTTTAAAAACTTGGACTGCATGATAAATAAAAAATGGGAATTAGATCAAAAAATAAAATGTGGAATAAATACAGTTCATGGGCAAGGTAGATTCATAGTTTATCTTAATTAAACTTGGTACGTCACTCAAGATATTTTGAAAAAAAGGATGAAGTGATCAATTTGTTAAATGTTTCGTGAAACCTTTCCCAAAAAGAGGTAAAGGTACCATGATGGTAAAGAAAACGGTTTTGTGACGAATTAATCGCTATTATGTTTATAGTCAAAAATTCTTGGCTAGAAATCAGAAGTCAGAAGGTTTATTGCGCTTTTATAGACTTAAAAAAGGCTTATGGCAGAGAGGTGAGGGGTGAATTTTGGTCGACATTGTATATGTATGGGGTGAACGGTAGCTTAATACGAGCACTGAAATCACTTTATGAGAATTCCACTGCTTGTCTCAAGATAAACGGAGCTTGCACGGACTGTTTTAACATAAAAAAAGGTGTGACACAGGGATGTGTGGCTTCGCCATGGCTGTTTAGCTAATACATAAAATATTGTTTAAAAGATTTGAAAGAGAGTAGGTATGAATTGAAAATGAATGATTTGATCGTCAAATGCCTTCTTTACGCCGATTATCAAGTCATATTAGCGTCATCTGCAGAGGAATTGCAGACAACGGTTAATGTTATGCATGATGCCCTTAAAATCAAAGATATGAAAATAAATGTAAGCAAAATAAAAGTAATGGTTTTTAAAAGAGAAGAAAGCATGACAAACTGCAAGATTCGGATTAAGGGAGAAAGAGTGGAACAAGAAATGAGTTTGTATACTTGGGTTCAAAGTTTACGAGAGATGAAAAGTATGACAGTGACACAAAGTGTCAAAAAAGGCACGTCTGGCTGTGCATAGAGGAGTGTTGGTTCCTACACTTATGTATGGTAGTAAATGTTGGGTTTGCAACCGAAGCATGAAAACAGGATTAATGCCGCGAAAATGAGTAGTCTAAGAAGTATAGCCACAGTGGTTCGGTTGGATACAGTAAAGAATAGTGAGATAAAAGAACGCTGTGATGTAAAAGAAGTTTTGGTTATAAAGATAGATAAAGGAATGCTTAGAAAGTTTGGATACGTAAAAGGGATGAGTAAAAGAAGATTGACGAAACAAATTTATAACGCGAGTATGAATTTACAAGTCAATAGAGCTCGACCCCGGCGAACATATCTCGATCAAATTAACATTGTTGATGCACTGATGAAAGTAAAGAAAGCACAACTAATATTATAAATGTTATGACATTGTGATAAATCAAATTCCTGTCAGTCAAAGCCTACTACGATACTCATTAGTTTTCTTAATCGATTTAAAATTAAAATGCTAGTATGCATTAACAAAAATCAGAAAATGTCAGATACTTTCTGGTCGTACTATATTTATTTTCACCCCTTTTAAATTGATTTTTTTCCCAGCTAACACCTTCCGCTCAATGTCACAGTCATACTTTTCGTCTCTTGTATTAATATTTTTCTAACGAAAATTTAATAAGTTGATAAATTAAAAACCTACAAGTGTTGAACAAAAACAATCATACTTAATTCAGATTTAATTCTTGGCATCCCGATGTTTGAAGTTATTACCAAATATAGATTATCGTTTTTACTGCTGATGATTCCCAATTTCTACTATCGCAGCTATCGCGAAAATATTGATTTAATGGCGCCAAATTACTTCGATTAGAATTTCCTGTTTAAGGATATATAACTAATATATAACTTCAAAGCAGAAAATTTGCTTCCGTTATGTGATACACTCTGCGAAATAAACATCTACCTGTATCAGGATATTAAGGTTCATTAAATTGTGGCCTAAGGGCTTTCTTGCCTTCTTGTTACTAACTTTAAATCTTTAGAAGTTCCAAGTTAGTTACATACTACTTCCTAGGATATAATTTCAATTTATTCCGTTAATTTCAAGATGAATTAAACGTGATTTTTAAAGTTTAATTTGAGATGGTACACTTAATGTTAAAAATCCGGTTAAAAGATTTTTGTAAGTTGGTTTAATTGTGTATGCTGCGTTGTTTTAGTCACTGCCGAAATTGACACTTTGTCAACTTAATTTTCTTTGATATGAAATTTTACCAAAATCATATTGTCATGTTTGTCATAGACATATACGATTTGACATGATAAAAGGACAACGTCCGATAGTGCAGTTCGAGATCCAAAATAGACAGATTGGAAAGGGTACTGTGAATCTCTTCAAAAGCACCTGATCCACTTTCACGGCAGTCTGCTTCCAAGGGACCAGGAACAAACTCCTCCCAAGCGGGAGGCCTGGAGAAAAGTTTCAAAAAAGGGGGCCAAATCTGCGTTCACTGGACCAGATCCGGTATTTGGAGTCACCACAAGTGCCGCCAAAACAATTATTTCGGACTGGGCGGAGAGGAAAATACTCACGTACTGGTCCAATATACCAGGGTTAAATCATTCGAAGGCGTTCTTACCTAAACCCTTGAGAAACACAACTAAACAGATCGTAGAATGGAGCAGAAATGACCTGCGTATTCTATCAGGTTTGCTTACAGGACACTATATATATATATATATATATATATATATATATATATATATATATATATATATATATATATATATATATAAATCAGGGATTCCCAAAGTACTGGTTTGATATACCAAGGTTAACTCATTCGAAGTTGTTTCTACCTAAACCCTCGAGGGTTAACTCACTTAAAGACGTTTCTACCTAAACCCTAGAGAAACACAACTAAGCAGATCCTAGAATGGAGCAGAAATGACCTGCGTATTCTAACGGGGCTGCTTACAGGACACTGACGTCTAAGATACCACCTCGGAAGGATAGGTTCGATTCAACAAACGGACTGTCGGAAGACGAAACTGTTAAACATATACTATGTTCATGCCCCGGCCTGCGAAAAATAAGGTTTAACATATTTGGTTACACTAACCTAGAACCTACCGATTTCAAAAAAAAAATCTCACCCTATACAACCATGAACTATTGTAAAAAGGGCTGGATTGTGCGGTAAACTGTAACCTCTAGGGGTAAGCCACAATAGACCTACTAAAGGTCGCAGTGGAGGGGCGACAACGCCCCACTCACATGATATCTAACCTAACCTATTGTTTTGAAAATTGTATTAATAAAATGTATTATTCAGTGCTAAACGCCTAACTCCAAAATTAGATTTTTACCAGCCGAAAGAACAGGCAGGATTTCGAGCAGGGTACGGTACAAATGACCATTTACATACAATCAAGACCCTTATAGAAAAATCAACAGAATATAATAAACCTCTCATCCTTGTTTTCGTAGACTATGAAAAAGCTTTTGACTCAATCAGCTCAAATCATTAACAGAATGCAGAATTGATTACAGGTACATTGCACTGATTAAGGGTATATACGAGAAAGCAACGGCGTGTGTAAGATTACATAAAAACACAAGAACATTCCGAATAGAACAAGGTGTACGTCAAGGAGATACCCTCTCTCCAAAGCTGTTCACCACACTGCTCGAATATGTCTGTAAGAAAATCGACTGGGGGGAAATGGGCCTAAATATAGACGGTGAAAGATTAAATAACTTAAGATTTGCAGACGATATCGTCCTTATCACCGACCGTATAGATCAAGCGTCCATGATGTTGGAAAAATTATACAATGCTTCAAGGGAAGTTGGCCTAAGAATTAACTTTGCAAAGACGCAAGTCATGACAAACCTAGTCCCCAGTAAAAACATAACTATTGGAAGCAAATCTATTGAACAGGTCACCGCCTACAAATATTTGGGTCATGAGATCCGAATAGGACGGGACAACCAGACGTGCGAACTTCTCCGGAGAGTAGGCTTGGGGTGGGCATCCTTTGGAAGATTAAAGTATGTTTTCAAGTCGGATATTCCCATCAGTCTAAAACGAAAAGTATACAATCAGTGCATATTACCAGTGATGACATACGGAGCCGAAACATTGACGCTTACAAAAAAGTCAGCAAAGAAACTGCATGTCACCCAACGGGCGATGGAGAGGGCTATTCTGGGTATCTCCCTCAGAGACCGAATACCAAATGAGATTATTCGCTAAAGAACAGGTGTTATAGATGTAATCGAAAAAATAACAACTTTAAAGTGGAACTGGGCTGGCCACGTAGCTAGAAGAACTGACGGAAGATGGTCTAAAAAACTATTGGAGTGGCGTCCGAGGCACGAAGCTTATCGTAGTAGAGGGCGCCCCCCCACACGATGGACCGATGACATCAAAAGAATCTGTGGTAATTGGATACAAATGGCTCAAGATAGAGCAGAGTGGCAAAATAAACGAGAGGCTTATGTTCAGCAGTGGACTACTATAGCTGAGTGATGATGATGATGATGATATTTATTACCAATAATCATACTGTATACAAATACGCTTGCTATTAACTTAGAACATACAGACTAAAACTGTTTTAATTCTTTTACAAAATTAATTAATGGAATGTTTAATATCAGGTAGGTTTTTTCTATGATTTCCGTGAAAATATTGTCCAATGTAATATATACTGTTAATGAATTTAATAAAAAAAATATTTTTTCACCTTTTAATATATGTTATCTCTCAATCAAAAAAATATCTACGAGTGCTTGATGAAATTTATCTGTGAAAGTAAAGTATGCCTGTGAACTTAGTTAAAATTGTAACCTTTGTTTCTATCCCATTTGTTTTATACCTACCAAACCGTGGTCTACTTTGTGTGTAAATTAAAAATGTCTTGATGGGCCCCTAGACGAGAAGCGATTGACCACTGTTTTTATCATCTTGTTGATCTCTCTCTTATTTTACTTTGCTTCGTATAAGCTAAGAAGGTATGCATGGTACCTATGTGTAAAAGCTTTTACTATTTTCATAGATTAAATAAAAAAAAAATTTGTATGTGACTGGCTGAATGGCAACCGCCCAAGCCAACAAAAAATGTAATATATAATAATAACACCCCGTATTTTTTAAGTACCAGATAAACATAACCCAACCTCGCTCAGCATTTAATATTGTTCAAATTTAAGCTTTATTACTCTAGTAGTGGAAAGTCAGCAAATTATAAAAATATTATACGAGAATTTGTAGCTCAGTTTTTCCAAAAATGTCTTCATATAATCTCGAGGCTGCAAAATAAAACAAAAATGAGATTGGTCTCTGAAACTTATAGACAGTTATATTTATTAAGTTTATCAACTTTTGAAAAATTTGAAAATGTACAAAAAGTTATATTTTTAAGCTTAAAATAATGAAGTGTTAAGCTGGCATAAACAAAAAAATTACTGCTGGTCAAAAAACCTACCAAGTTATCATTTTATTGCTAATAGTCCGCTTAGTGATTATTAATTTTATAAGCAACAATCAAGTCCTTTAATCATCAAAGTTAAAAATAATTAGTTAATAAATATAAATATCACAAACAAAAAAAATTATGCTGGCCAAAAAATCAGATGATCTTTGGTTGCCATTTTATTGGTTGCTCTCATCATACTGCTTATTAATATTATGAGCAACAACTAAGACCTTTATTTTATCAAAGTTTAAAATAATTGGTAAATAAATATAAATATCAAAAACAAAAAAAATGATGCTTGCCAAAAAACTAGCATTCTTTGGTTGCCATTTTATTGCTGGCTCTCAGCATACTGCTAATTAATATTCTAATCAATATCAAACTCAATAAATATTTAAAATCTTAAATAACTGGGTATCAAAAAGGTATCAAATATATATTGCTGGTTAAAACACCAACCAATTTATAGTTGGCATTTTTTTGCTGGCTCCTAGAATACTGTTTATTAATATATTTTAAAACAACAAAATTATTCAAAAATTGAAAATTTAAATAACTGGGTATCAAAAAAAAATAAAAAAAAGTATATTGCTGGCCGTAAAACCAGCTGATTTTAGTTGCTTTTTTATTGACAGCTCTCAGCATATTGCTTATTAATATTCTGTGCAACAGGGAAGTCATTTAATCAATAAAATTTAAAAAAGAGGCATGAACAAAAATAGCATATCGCTTGTCAAAAAAACAATTTTTGGTTGCGATGTTTTTGCTGGCTTTAAGCATACTATTTAAAAATATATAAAAACAAAATTTCATCCGACGGCTTGCCGAATTTTGTTGTTGCATAGGCGTCACAATAGATATTTTAATAGTAGTTTTGCTGCATTAAATATTTATTGGGTTAACAATGTTCTCAATAAAGTATTACATTTTGAAATTTTTTTTATGAATATAAGGGGTTTTGGATATACCTACTTAAATTTAAAACTAATTTTATTGGGTTCGTAGATTGGCATGTATTTTTAAACTCACTTTAAAAATTTTTCAAAAACTTTAAGTAAGTATTGTTTTGACTTACGTGATAAGGTAACCACCCTAAACGAAACACTATTATACATTAGTCACTATCGAAACACTCATCAGTACTTAAGTCTTCTTGGCTATATATCACTATCAGTTCGATTTGTGGCAAAACACAATATTGTTTTCCTTTGTCGTGGTAAACACAATTTGTCCATAAGTCAGTTTTGGCGAGTTCATCATTTACTTTTTTTATATTTGTTAGAACAGAATCGCTTAATTGAGGAACTTGGTTACACTTTAGTAATTTGTTCGATAGGGTTAAATACACAATAATATGGAGGCAAACGCAATACTGTATGACCTTAAGATCCAAAACGTTAGTCTATGACGTATTCTCTCTTAAAATTTTGTTGTTTCACTAGTTCCAACTTTTTTTTTGTATTACAAACCATATATCAGATACTCCAATAAAACAGAAAACAAAATAATAGTTATGTATAAAACGGAAAATATGTATTTATAACAACACAGCACTGGTAAATAGTTGTGTAAACAATAATTTGTTTTTTGCCTGCATCGACTTTTGCGGTGAGAAAACTGCCGATAAAATTTGGTCAATTAGAGTTAAGTACTATCCAATAAGATGCTTAGAATCACAAAAGGTTCGCCGACAGTCCATGTGGACAATACCGGAAGTAATCAATTACAAACGGTTCGGTTAAGCTTAATGCTTGACGTGGCATTATTGACCGTACCCCGATTTTTGCGTTGTCCAACTGAGTTCGTATAAAGTACACTGCAAAATATTATTTGTAAAAACTGTATTTTAATTTAGCATAATTTAGCATTCAGTGACGATTATGTTGCTGTCTTTGCCAATTTTTTAATTGTAAAGAATGTTCTTTATCTAATATTTTTTTGCGACAGACTTGCAGCAACAAATTCCCATATAGTCATTAAAACAATTAGCTTAATTTTTTTAAATATTATGCTTCCTTTATAAAAAAGTTTGCGATTTTTGAAGAATGATTTAAGCAGCTAAATAATTTTTTGGCAAATAATTAGCAACAAAAACGATATTTTGGCAACTAATTTGCAACAAGTTCTCATGTGTTTTTTTAATCTTTGCTAACTAGCACCACTAGGTCAATAAATTTTTTTATTAATTTTTAAAAAAATTTCACAATATCATTGTTTTACTTTTTAAAATGCTCGATTTTTTCTATTTTAACTCGCAAAATCGTGCCATTTGCTTCCATACTATAAAACTTTTTTATTTAATATTTTTATGTTAATAAAAACATAAAAGTTACTCTTATAATAATTTAATCTCAAATATTTTTGTATAAAACGTTTAAAAACACTTAAGCAATAATTCACCTCGTTAGTTCGATATTCTGGTAGGAGTTGTTTTGATAGTTAAAATTAGTTAGAGTATTTATTAAAAAGGATAATGTATTTGCTAATTATTTTGTCGGAATTTGAGTTATGGCTGTTTTAGAGATTAAAGTCAATTTATTATAGATACCAGATGGTACTTATTAAAGATGTCGTTCATGACAATTAAAAGCAATGGGGTATTTCAAAGTGAGAACATTCCAGTCAGAAGGAAAATATACAAGTAAATAATTTTAACCCGCAACACACCAAAAAGTGGTTTTTTTAAAATTGGTAGACATCAATAAAGAAAAATGTGAAAAATACAATGTATTTCGTCCATGCTTTGTAGGGTGTGGCGCGAAAAATGTTGATTAAAAGTAATGGCGGATACAGTTTTATTAAAAATCCAAAATTACGAAGCTGTAGGTTTAAGATAACGCTGAGTTCAAATATAATGTTGTCCTGAATGTGGCACTTCCGGTTATACCGTAAGTAGACGTCAACTTTGTTTTTTTAAATGGAACCTAATATTTTTTATTTTATTTTCGAGTTTTACATGAAATCTTAAATAAAAGTTGTTTACAATGTCCTATACCAAAAATAAAGTATTTTCGAGATATTTAAATTTTTTCAAAATTTTAAAAATGTCCTATACCACTTTGAATAACGATATCTCCATTAATAACAAAGCTAGTAACGTGAAATTGTAACCAATAAACAACAAGCCCGTTAACTCCATACTTCCAACTTATTGATATTTTATACAGGGTGTTTTAACATTAAGCCGCAACATGCACAATTTAAATCATTTATAAGTTGCTAACTTTAAATAGAACACCCCGTATTTAATTACATTTTTCGCTGTTTTCTTTTAAACCAATTCGTTTGGTATCGGTATTCTCTATACCTAAATCCAATCACTTTATTAAAACATAACAGCACTTAATTATTTCAACATTAGTAAAGGGTAGGCCATGATTTACATTATTTAAGGTGATATTTCATAATAAGGTGATTTTTTTTATAAGTTATTTATTGTGAAAAGTAACCAATAGCATAAAAGAATTATTAATTGTGGATATTATTAAAAACGTTGACTAGGTATTTTGTAATAATTTAATTAGATAACTTACGAACAAAAATAACTAAATACATTATCAAAGTTTTATGATAAGTGTTCAAAATTAGCACCATCTACTCTCTAAACATTAATGGATCTTTTTCATTAAGTTGTCTTGTAATTCTGGAAATATGGTCGGGTGTTAGAAAATTAAAATTAAGTAAGACTCCCTGCATCATATCTTTCTTTGTCGTAACAGGTTTAAAAAATACCTGTTTTTTAATGTAACCCCAAATACCAAAATCTAAAGGAGCCAAATCAGGAGAGTGAGCTGGCCAACGAAACAGACCCTGATTGGCAATCCATCTATCATCAAACATGTCGTAAAGATGCTGAGCAACAGACCCAAAGTTATGAGGAGGTGCTCCATCTTACTGATACCAAGCTAAAGCCGCCTCTCCATTTCTTAAAGTATGTAATGCCGGTCGGATAGCTTTTTTTAAAATGTGGCAATATCTTTCACCATTTAAATTTTCATCACAAAATTTTAATGCTTTAATTTGATCGTCTTTTATTGCACAAAAAACATTAAAACTCCAACTATCTTGAAAGTAACGTTTCTTACTAACATGTGGATTTTAGTAAGACCAAAAATGGGAATTATGTCAACTAAATAATTTATTTTTGCTAAACTTTGCTTCATTACACCATATAACTTTTTTCATCCTCTTGGGTCTTCATTAAAAACCATTCACAGAATTCTACCTTTCGAGAAAGATCACTTAATTGAAAGTGTCGCACCAAATGATATAAATATGGTTTTCATTACTGGTTTTTTTAAAATGTGATGAATTGTTCTCGTCGACAAAGTAAGATCTCTCTTACAATCTCTAATGGAGACATTTGGAGAGGCCGTAAAATAACCCAAAACATTAATTTCCGTTTATGTCACTGTCCACTAGTGGTTTATTTTTATTAATTTTTGTCTTTAATTGACCAAAATGATGGCAGTTTTTAAGCAATCTTCTTACAACAGTACCAGTTGCATTTGGTCGATTTGGATATCTTCTGCAAAAACACGGCAAGTCGGTTTAACAATTCTATTACACTCGCCGTAAATAATAATATTTAAAAAATCATCGTAAATCCTACATTTGCCATTATTTACTATAAAATACAAACTGGTACAAAACAACATAAACAATTAACGTTCTAACTATTAAATCTTTGACAGCCAAGGCCTACCCTTTACTAATGTTAAAAGAATTAAGTAGTGTTATGTTTTAACTAAGATAATGAAATATTTTAAAAGTGGTTGGATTTGGGTATAGGCAATACCGATACCAAACAAATTGGCTTAAAAACATACAGCGGAAAATGTAATAAAATACAGGGTGTTTTATTTAAAGTAAGTTAATGATTTAAATTGTGCATGGTGGCGACTAAGTTTAAAACACCCTGTATGAAATAATAATGAGTTGGACTTATGGAGTTAACGGGCAAGCGCTTGTTGTTTTTTGGTTACAATTTCACGTCACTAGCTTTGTTATTAATGGAGACATCGTTATTCAATGTGAACTAGGATTTTTTCAAATTTTTGAAAAAATCGAAATATCTCGAAAATACTTCATTTTTGGTAAAGGATGTTGTGCACAAATTTTATCTAAAATTTCATGTAGAATTCAAAAATAAAATAAAAAATATTAGGTTTTACATTGAGTAAATGGTGACTTTAAAATGAATTATTTCGTTTAAATGATCCGGAAAGGTACCTTCTTTATCTTAATCGATGCAGAATCATTTACTCCATAAAATATTTGTTTGACGTGTTATTTATTATTTTACGTGTAATTTTTTTTTTACAAAAAAAGGGCGATATTTAACGAGTGCTCAGCTCCGGAAGGAGACAACGTCGACTGGTAAAATGTATAGATTTACTACGTGTCATTATCACGGGGAAATCCTAAGATGCGATCCATTCGGTCGTTGTAACTCATTTTATGGTCTAGCAATAATTGGGGTGAAATGATCTGGGAGTCGTTTCTCAGCAAAGAGGCACTTTTATGGTTTAAGGATGATGTTTCATTAATACCGTTAACTTTACCTATTATTATTCCGTTCGCGAAAACTGTATATTACAACACAATTTTTTATCACAACACTGTTTTTTTATACTTTACAAGTAACATTAAATAGGCATATACAGGATGTACCATTAACGAGGTAAAGTTCTTATATTTCGTTATAATAAATACGAGAAAATTATATCAGCAAAATTGTTAATAATTTTAAGTTGCATTATTCAAAATTATTTTTGACGCTGGACTTAGGAACAATAGTCCGATCATACCACAGATGATAACACTTAAAGACAGTTTTATTTAGGATTAAGATGTTGCCAAGACCTTCGGGGCAAGCATTTTAAACATCGCCTACATTAACATGTGTGTTTTTTTAAAGTGATAACTTCTTATGGCACGCTGTGAACTTTTCGGGTGCGTGGTCGCGTTTCCAAAAGCGTAACGATATTTTAATAATTTTAAAAAAGCTGGGATACTCAGGGATTTGAACCTGAATACACTGACTTGCTACACAGATAGCTGCACCATTTAGCAATCACGCACTCTTACTTTTAACGTCCAAGATAAGATATACAAATTATATTTGTAACGTCATGTTTGCTAAAAATCACCAAGTCACTAATAATAATATAATATTAAGTAACTAATTTACCAAAAATTTTGTATTCATTCCTAATCCTTACCCAAATGATCATTTTAATTCTAATAATAAGCTAAGTATTTGTTACGTTAAATACGTTCAATATTTAATAGTTTCTACGCAAATCATTTTAAGTTATCACTTCTGTCGGGCGTCCCAAAACGTATTTTTTTTGTTCTTCACCTTATCAAGAAGATCTTAATGTGCAATTAATCAAATGATTTTATTTCATTTATTGTTAATTTTTGCAATAAATTTAAAAACATTATTTAAAAAAAAACAAACAATAAAGAAAAGAACTTTTAAATAAAACATTTTATTAAAAAATTTGGTGACTATAACTATCACTCGGAGGGGGTTCAATAAATGGATAAATTTTTTTCATAATCTCATAATAATAATCTTAATTATTTTTGACGATCTTTTCATTGCTTCATAATTTTGATTAATTGTCTATATCTACAACTGTAAGTGTCCATTACAAAAAGACCCACTGTGACCCTAAATAAGTTCATTGTGGCTCACCCCTAGAGGTTACAGTTTACAACACAATCCAGTTCTTCAAACGAAGTTTATGGTGAGGTACACTATTCTTAAAATCGCTAGGTTGTAAGTTGGTAAAACCAAATATGTTGAACCTTATTCTTCGTAAGCAGGAGCATAAAAAAAGTATGTGTTTCTTTCACGTAGCAAAACCGTCAGTCCAGTTGTTGATTCAGACCTATCCTTTCGAGGTGGTATCTTAGACGAAAGTGACCTGTAAGCAGTCCCATTAGAATTTGCTGGTCGTTCCTAGTCCATTCCAGGATCTGAATAGTTGTGTTTCTTTGAGTGGGATCAACACTGGTATATCATACGAAGGATTTTTCGTTTTTCTTTACCCCCTGGTACCAGGTACCCACAACCGTCACTCTGTTGTTCGCACCAAGGCACTTCAGGGATTCGATGCAAATCCGTACAAGTTTAAAATGTATCTTGTTAAAACTCAGGTTTTTTTTTTTGCAGCCAGGCTGTCTGATATTATACTAATGTTTTTGTTTGCTGGACGTTACCGGCCCTATCTCCACTCGGGGTTTTTGAGCCATCTGTGTACATTACGTATTTATTATCTTTGTAGTATTTTCGCCAGGAACTATTCCGAGGATTTGATGATTTTTTGTTTCACTTTGTATCCCGAAGTAATCACCGAGTTGCTCTCCTTAAATTTGCCTTTTCAAAAACAGAAATATGAGAGAAACTATCCTGGCCTCCCTCTCTAAAAGAAAATCTAGGGGAGGGAGATTTGGAATGTGTTCCATCGCTGACGTTAGTGTGCTGGACATAGCTCCAGTTATGGTCAGGCATGCTAGAAAGCTTTGCTGTCTGTTGCAATTCTTTGGTCCACCAGACTACTGAACCATACGTAACCATACATATTATTGTTGTTTGATAAATCCAGTAAATCTGTTTGGGGTTCATTCCCCAAGAATTGCCGCATACTCTTTTGAGATTCCAGAGAAAAAATGTGGCGTTGTTTATGGTTCCAGGTGAGTCTCTTATCCAAAACTACACCAAGGTATTTTACTTCTGCCATAAATAGAAAAAAAGACCTATACTATGGATTCAATTTTAATTTTAGACCCACTTGGCGAGAGGCACAGTTCCTATGGACAGACTGTGGGGTTTAAAGTCTAAAATACGAAGATTTTGGTTAACTTGAAAGCTATGCTCAATCATTAGCGAGCTTTTGCGGCCAAACGAAAAGAGCTATTTTATGGTTTTTTGCCATTTTGATGATGAAGCCATATTCTAATCTAGTCGATAGCTAGATTATAAGATTCAGCACTCTAAAAAAAAGCCAAACGAAATATATATTGCACGCTATGAATATTTTTATGAAAATATTGATAACAATATTTTTAATAATAATAATAATTATAGCAACAAAACATATGGTATTTTTTTATTCTTTTTACTGGGAAGTTAGTCGTATGGACCACTCGGGTCGCACCCAGACCAGTGATATTCATTTTTTTAATCGTTACCGATTTTAAATCAATTTGCACCAACATATCGAGATAAATTGTGGCTAACAGCAAGTGTAATAATTACATAGAGAGTAAATATTAAACTTATGCGGCTTGACATTTCAAACATTTCAATATCACGTGCCAAAATAGTTTAAACATCGTTCTAAATTAAACGTCAATCCGAGTGTTTTCATTGCATTTAATATATTTTAGCGTTCTCAGTTGAGTTTGAAATACAGAAACCACATTTTACAAATAC
The DNA here is from genome assembly GCA_950111635.1 of Agelastica alni. NCBI lineage: Eukaryota > Metazoa > Arthropoda > Insecta > Coleoptera > Chrysomelidae > Agelastica > Agelastica alni. The sequence continues at coordinate 21,549,457 of OX467716.1, forward strand.
ATATATGTGTTTAACTGAGGCCGCGATTTACATCGAAGCTTTGTTTTAATGAGAACCGAGTTATAACAACGAATACACGAGATGGCGCTGCGTCTATTATAACGTTATTCCGATTGTTGGAACAATAAACCTTTTCAAAACAACCGCTGACGGGATATTATTGCGGTTAGTTGCAGAATAATTATACATAATAAGAGATAAAGAGTTGAGTGGTTGTTGTCTCATGATTTAGTTGGTATGTATTACATAAGTCATACTTGCCTATGGAAAGGCAAATTAATGGAGAGCAACTCGGGGACCACTCCAGGATACTGAGTGAAACAGAAAACCATTAAATTCTCGGGATGCTTCCTGATATGCTAGCCACAAAAATACATGAAGAAAAGTCGTTCAAAGTCCTCTATCAGAAGAGAGATGATTGAGTGAGGAAAGAAATCCTCTTCCTGGAGACTGCATACGTAATGTACACAGATGGTTTAAAAACCCCAGATGAAATTGGCGCCGGTGTTTTCAGTAGAAAATCAAAGATTGAAATATCTACCAGTCTTGGCAGGTATACTACAATCTTTCCGGCTGAAGTCTTCGCTATCGGAATTGTGTGCAAGAGAGCTAACTAATAGACCTCTAGAAAACAAAAACATAAGTATAATATCAGACAGCCAGGCTACTTTAAAAGCACTGAGCTTTAACAAGATAAATTCTAAACTTGTAAGGAATTGCACCAAATCCCTAGAGTACCTTGGTGAGACCAACCGGGTGACCCTGCTGTGGGTACCTGGGCTTCAGGGGGTAGAGGGAAACGAAAAAGCCGACACCCTTGCAAAACCGGGGGCCGAATCTGCGTTCACTGGACCAGAACCAGTTTTTGGAGTTACCACAAGTGCCGTCAAAACAATTATTTCGGACTGGGTGGAGAGGATAATATTCACGTTCTGGTCCGATATACCAGGGTTAACTCACTCAAAGGCGTTTTTACCTAAACCCTTGAGAAACACAACTAAGCAAATCCTAAAATGGGGCAAAAATGACCTGCGTATTCTAACGGGACTGCTTACAGGACACTGTCGTCTAAGAAACCACCTCAGAAAGATAGGTCTGAACCAACAAACGGACTGTCGGTTTTGCTGCGTGGAAGACGAAACTGCTGAACATATACTATGTTCATGCCCCGGCCTATGAAGGATAAGGTTCAACATATTTGGATACACCAACCTAGAACCTACCTATTTTAAAAAAATCTCACCCTGTACAACCATGAACTTCGTGAAAAGGACTGGATTGTGCGATGAATTGTAACCTCTAGGGGTGAGCCACAATAGACCTACTAAGCGTCGCGATGGAAGGGCGACCACACCCCACATACATGATACCTAACCTAACCTAATTCCTATAGAAAGTACACATTTTCTCTCCCTCTCCCGCTTAGTTTGAGTGTGTTGTAAATAATAAAACTTGTGAATCTATTGTATTTAAATTGTTTCCGTAATTTTTAGAACTTGTTTATCCTTGTATTCTGGTAAAAATTAAACATGAATATTACTTTACCGTTAAGTTTTTAAATAAAAATGTCTATTCCAGAAATCTTATATATGTTTTTTGGGTTACGAATAAGAAAATCATAGTATGCTGTGACTGTCTGACAGTAAATACGGCCATTTTAAATTCTGGATTCTTAGATACGTTTTTTGACTTAAGAATAAAACTTTCATAGTATGCTGTGGCTTACTGACAGTAAACACTGCAATTGATTTTAGGGTGCAAAATCGCGTTACGTTAATTGAACATAAAAATTAATATATAAATAACGAGTTTTTAACAGCATCGTTGGCCGTTTCTCGCATCCTCTTCTCCATGCCTCTCTATCCTACCAATCTTCATCTTCTAATCCACTCCTCTCCATGTCCTTTCTTGTTTGTTTTAACCACTCTTCTGGTGGTCTTCCACGCTTTTGACAAATTTTGGTTGCCATTCCAATATCTTTTTTGGCAATCGATCATCTTCCATACGTCTTACGTGTCCATACCATTTAAGTCATCGTCTCTAAATTTCCTCCGTTATAGGTGTTTCTGCTGCCATTCTCTACCTTATTTCATTGTTTGTGACTCTTTGCAATCTTTATAATCTACAACTTCTTCGTAGGAAGTCCATTTCGGCCGCTTCTAACATTTGCCTATCTCTTTTTGTTACCTCCCATGTCTCTGAGCCGTATAATAGTATACTTTTTACAATAGTTTTATATAATTTTTTTTTCGTTTTTGGATATTATTTAATCACAGGATAATTGAATTTTTAAAAAATTCAGAGCGATTCAAGTAATTTTGAATTTTCACATACGCCACCTTATATTAAGGAACAAGCCAACAGCGTCGTTAACATTACTACCACAAAAATATAAAGGCACATGAAAATAAATTTTCAAAAAAATGGTTTAATAAGTGGGAAGAAAAAAAAATTAAATGTATCACACAGTAATCTCCCTTGGATGTCTACTGCCCTAGCTTCGCGTCGGACAGTAAACTACATCCTGCAGGAGGAAAAGTGGCACTTTCCTTCCTAGTAATACAAATAGCTGTTTTAACTTCATTCAGCAGTTAGAAACTGTACAGTTTTTGCCTTTGGGAGGAAACTGTACAGCTTTTGCCCTTGGCAGCAGTTTTATTGCAGACATCATGAAAAATCTATTCTGACAGCATGAATGGGATTCCAACTTTATTCAGCGAGCAGAAACAGATCGCTAACAGTTTAATTGTTTTGAAATTAACTTGTTTTCACTGGATAAATACTATAGCCGAAATCCAGACGCTCTTATTTCTATCTTATCGAGTTACAAAAGTAATTTGTATACATAGTGGACCAAAAGTCTGGAAACGGACAATTATCTCGGAAATTGCTAGTCCGAATGGAACAAAATTTGGGATAAGCCTATTTCGAGATACGGAGATTCCAGATTTAATATTTGCAATGATGTCAGATTTACCGTTTCTCTGATATTATTAGTCATTCTGGTTTTTTAAATACATCACCCTGTATATTCAGTCATTATTGGAATCTCCTCTTTAATACGAGTTTAGCCACATGCGTCACTCTTGATTTTATGTATTTTAAAAGGTCTTAAATAAATAAAACAGAAGTGTGGCAATGCCTATTTGTATTAATCATTTTTTAATGCAGACATTACAACGACTTTATCACTTCACATCATAAAGTGCGGGAGTTTAACTTTGAAGTAGAAACACGATCGATCGCGGAAGCTACCAGTGTCTTACCACTAGATACCAACGAACATCATATTTCGGTAAGTCACCTTAAATTTACGCCGGTTGTAATCATTTGACGATTCGCTAACTAAACAACATTCTACTATAGTCTATTTTACAAGCCGTGGCGTTTACATTTTCAAATTTCTTTAATCCGGTATCTCGACAAGGTAGGAATAGCTCTCGGGCTACTACAAACAGATAACTTATAGTTTCAATGCAGGTTACGTAAAAAAAGTATTCAAGCAGCATAAATATGATTTTAACTTTATTCGCCAGACAGAAACTGGACGGTTTGTGCCTTCGGAAAGAAACCAACAGTTGCATTTAATTAAAATTATTTTGTTTCGAGTGGTTTGACATGAAATGTGAAAAAAAATATTACAATTTATTTAAATGTGTAGATAGATACTGTATTGCTTGCATAGTTTTTTATACACGTCCTTTTACAATGATCCGATATTTTGAAACCAAAAAAAAATAATTTAAACGTCAAACCTCTATCCGTTTTATACATAAAAAACGTTGCAATCCTTATTTACGCCCGCAGTAAATTTATCACACATAAATGGCCTCTACAACCGTATTTACTTTCCTGTCACAGGATCCCATCCAGGATAAGGCATCTCCCAGTACAAAACCGATGAAAATTGACGTTGTAGAAGGATTGGTTTTATCTACGACGCGATACGACACATCAGTGCCGTGCTAAAAGATTATTACATAAAAAAATATGGTAGGGTAATGTTTATTTTTTATACTTTAGCATCATATCAAGAAAAAATTAAATCTTTAATTGGCGTTTTTTTAAGCAAAAATTTTAATATTTCTTTAGTAACCAAACAAACAATTAACATCAAAATAAAGTATTCAAATTAATAAATAAAACTAAAATATAAAAAATAAATAAAAGTTTAAAAAAAAAAAACTTTGTATAAAAACCAAACTAAAAAATAAAAAATAATGTTACAATCAAAAGCGTGGGGTGCTTTTTATGATGTTTATGTTTTCTTTTTGAATACTTTACTTTTACCAATATCTGTTTATTATTAAATATATTAATTAATATAGCGCACTCCACGCTTTTGATAGAATAACTATTTTCAACTTCCCAGCGGGAAAGTATAGTAATGGGTCTGATTTTGCGAATTTTGACAAATCTCCATATGTGTGTGTGTGTGTGTGTGTGTGTGTGTGTGTGTGTGTGTGTGTGTGTGTGTGTGTGTGTGTGTGTGTGTGTGTGTGTGTGTGTGTGTGTGTGTGTGTGTGTGTGTGTGTGTGTGTGTGTGTGTGTGTGTGTGTGTGTGTGTGTGTGTGTGTGTGTGTGTGTGTGTGTGTGTGTGTGTGTGTGTGTGTGTGTGTGTGTGTGTGTGTGTGTGTGTGTGTGTGTGTGTGTGTGTGTGTGTGTGTGTGTGTGTGTGTGTGTGTGTGTGTGTGTGTGTGTGTGTGTGTGTGTGTGTGTGTGTGTGTGTGTGTGTGTGTGTGTGTGTGTGTGTGTGTGTGTGTGTGTGTGTGTGTGTGTGTGTGTGTGTGTGTGTGTGTGTGTGTGTGTGTGTGTGTGTGTGTGTGTGTGTGTGTGTGTGTGTGTGTGTGTGTGTGTGTGTGTGTGTGTGTGTGTGTGTGTGTGTGTGTGTGTGTGTGTGTGTGTGTGTGTGTGTGTGTGTGTGTGTGTGTGTGTGTGTGTGTGTGTGTGTGTGTGTGTGTGTGTGTGTGTGTGTGTGTGTGTGTGTGTGTGTGTGTGTGTGTGTGTGTGTGTGTGTGTGTGTGTGTGTGTGTGTGTGTGTGTGTGTGTGTGTGTGTGTGTGTGTGTGTGTGTGTGTGTGTGTGTGTGTGTGTGTGTGTGTGTGTGTGTGTGTGTGTGTGTGTGTGTGTGTGTGTGTGTGTGTGTGTGTGTGTGTGTGTGTGTGTGTGTGTGTGTGTGTGTGTGTGTGTGTGTGTGTGTGTGTGTGTGTGTGTGTGTGTGTGTGTGTGTGTGTGTGTGTGTGTGTGTGTGTGTGTGTGTGTGTGTGTGTGTGTGTGTGTGTGTGTGTGTGTGTGTGTGTGTGTGTGTGTGTGTGTGTGTGTGTGTGTGTGTGTGTGTGTGTGTGTGTGTGTGTGTGTGTGTGTGTGTGTGTGTGTGTGTGTGTGTGTGTGTGTGTGTGTGTGTGTGTGTGTGTGTGTGTGTGTGTGTGTGTGTGTGTGTGTGTGTGTGTGTGTGTGTGTGTGTGTGTGTGTACGTATGTACGTATGTACGTATGTACGTATGTACGTATGTACGTATGTACGTATGTACTTATGTACGTATGTACATATGTACGTATGTACGTATGTACGTATGTACGTATGTACGTATGTACGTATGTACGTATGTACGTATGTACGTATGTACGTATGTACGTATGTACGTATGTACGTATGTATGTATGTACGTATGTTCTTATGTTCGTATGTGCGTTCGAGCTTATTTTTTGTCTCGATTATCTCGAGAACAAATTTAACTGTAGATATCACAGCAAGGAAACAAATAAATTCGCAGTGATCCAACGCTGCTAGTATTGCACTTTAACCATTAAATTCACTACTATTGTTCCATTTATACCATAATTTATTTTACCCCTTCATATTAAATAAACAGAATATTTTTTAACTTTCCAGAGGGACGTTTTAGTAATGGGTCCAATTTTGCGAATCCCGAATTTTGACATATCTCCACAGTTCAAGGTCCCCAGAGTCAAATACAATAGTTTTTAAGTGGACGTCTGTGTGTGTATGTACGTATGTTCGTATGTGCGTTCTGAATTATTTTTTTCTCGATTATCCCGAGAACAAACAATGATATCGACGTGGGACCAAATGTATTCGACGCATAATTATGCAACTTAGAACTGATTAGATTGTCAGCAAAATTTGTCAAGCTGTGTTTTATGGAGAATCAAAAAACTGAAACAAAATGTAAAATATCTGAATTTGCAATTTATAAATTATACTATTTTTAAAACATAATTTTAAGATCTTGTTAGAAATGCATGTTAGAAATATCTGTATAAAAATTTTATGACGACAATTCATAAAAAGAGATAGTTTTAGAAAACAAAAATAGGAATTGGAGAATTTTAAACTTGTGTCAGCATTTAAAGAATAGAATTGAAGACGCTATAACAGTGAAAAATTATTGTTAGTAATAATCAAGCATTGTTTATAACAATAAAATATTGTTACTAACAAATGATTATTGATCATAATAATAAAAAAAAAGCTCAATTGTTATAAACATTTGAAAATAGATCCCACTCATGAAATGATAAGAAAAATTTTAAAAGAATACGGTTGACATAAACAAAATATTGTTAATAACAATTTTAATACATACTCGTCGGTTGTTGGTACTGTTGACCTGGCCTTTCTTCAAAACAATGTTGATCTGATCGAGATATGTTCGCCAAAGTCTACCTCTACCGACTTGTCCATTCACACTCACCTTATACATTTGTTTCGTCAATCTTCCTTCATCCATTTTTTCTACGTGTCCAAACTATCTAAGCATTGCTTTATCTATCTTTGTAACCACATCTTCTTTTACACCACAGAGTTTTCTTATCTCACTATTCTTTACTTTATTCAACCAAGTCACTCCGGCTATACTTCTCAGACTATTCATCTCTGCAGCATTAATCCTATTTTTATGCTTTTTCTGCCAAACCTAACATTTACTACAATACATACGTGTAGGAACCAACACACTTCTATGCACCGCCAGACGTGCCTTTTTTGACACTTTCTAGCTGCTCATAAATCTATGCAGTGCCCCATTCATTTGTTTTCCTGCAACACCCTTTGCTCAATGTCACTGTCATACTTTCCATCTCTAGTAAACTTTGAACCCAAGTACACAATTTTAATAATAATAATAATTATTATTATAACAACAAAAAATATGGTATTTTTTCATTCTTACCTCTGGAAAGTTAATCGTTTGTACCTCTCGGGTCGCATCCAGACCTCCGGAGAGCACTGATATTTTATTAATTTTTAAATCGGTTTTTTTATTGTCTTAGTTTTTTTGAACTATTATAACTATTATTTATTTTTTAGTTCGGTTTTTTTTTAAAATTATTGATACTTATTAAAGATCTTCTCAGTAATAATATAACAATAGAGTGAGAATAAATTGAAAATAATTTGACAGATTTTTTTAAAACTTGTTGCCAGGCAATAGTCAAGAGAGCCCGCAGGGCTCGAGTGGCTATTTCCTAATGGCAACAAGTTTGAACAAAATCTGTCAAATTATTTTTTAATTTATGGAACTCGCAAGTTATATTTGACTAGATTATTTTTTGATTGACAAATTTTTACAATAAAAAAGATAAATAAAATTATTGAAAAATTTAATTTAATTAATTATTACAATATACGAAAATATCGTTGACACATTGTAAATATATTATGAGCCCAATCTTTCAAAATCAATGCCAGAGTACCTGTTGTAGTAGATTGATCCAGAATATAATTTCTTTCTTTGGTGAAGGTCATAAATTGTCTCCAAATAGACTGATTACTTATTAGTGTTTTTTTCGAAGTAGTTTCTAAAATATTTTTTGTTATTTCTGCATCAGAAAAGGTACTAAACCGAGAATGTTCACCCATTTTATATATCGCGTTGACACAATTAGGTAATTATTTTGACAACTATCTGACACTTGCTAGGCAAATAAAAGCCACAGTGATTATTGCCGAGAATAATCACAAGAGATTTATTCCCACTATAATAATGACATAATTGGTTGAAACTTACCCTTGTGACAAATAAAGAAGTATTTTATTGGTTTTAAGAAACGTTAAAAAATAATCTTCGGTATTTATTTATTATTAATTTATTTGCGTATAAAAAAACGACAGCGGGTATTAAAATTACTAGGATTTAAAATGGAGAGTAGGTTATGCGTCGCCATCCATTAAAATTAAATTCACTTCAAAAGTATACAAAATTTCAAGTCGATCCAAAAGTGGGCGAAAATTGTGTCCAAAGATTCCGTTTCATAGATAGAAAGATAGATAGATAGATAGATATAGATAGATAGATAAGAGTGAAGCTAATATAAAGCGTGTAATCAATTTTTGGATGTTTACTTATTCTAGTTAGTATCTTAAATAACTAAAAAGGAAATAAAATTGGTAGTCATTGGTTAGTAAAAATTTAAAACTACGAAATACCAGTTATTTTTTTTGATTTTCAAATTAATTGTAGTAGGTGTTAAAAACTAAAATTTTATAATCTGTTGATTAAAATCATTGAATAATAAATAATCTTTTGACAGACATATATCAAAAGAAAAAGAAAAAGCTATGGCTTTACCGCTGCTTTGGAACCCTTTAATTACATGGAAAGTTAAATGTGTTTCAGTTTAATTTATTATTTTACTTGTTTAATTGTAGGATTATTATCTGTCGGTGACGTCGAAATCACCGTGGTTAAGCAAAACCATGAGTTTTTCCCTTACTAAAAATTACTTAATGCCCCTAAAGAAGTTTTCACTTCAAATTTTTTTAACAAATTCGTAAATAATTCATATTTATTAATAAATAATTTATATAGAAAGCCGGTAAAAATGTACGCCATTATATAAAAATTTCATTTTAAATCGACAAGCCGACTTATAAATGTAATCCGAATTGGCATTGATACCGACAACATACTTTTAAAGCATTTAAATGATTTTTCATAATTTATACTTTTCTTTGACGAATGAAAATCTACGAATTTAATTTTTTTAAATCCCTTGACATCGTTTTCAATTTATGTGACTTTTTTTATTTTTTAAAGTTGATTTTATAAAAAATAATTGGATTTTTATATCATATACAAGGTCTGATAATAAAGAACTAGAACTGTTACGATTTTAATACTTCATTTTAAAAAATTCCTAACCTAACCTCCAACTTCACCAACGTTGCTTAGTAACCGAGTAATTTCTCTTTTTAGACTAAAAATTAATCAATTTTAAAAAAACTTTTATTTTAAGCAACAAAACTAAGTCGATGGGAGCTAGGTCAGGTAGACACGGAGGGTGGTCAAGTATATGGATTTGTTTTTTGCCAAAAACTGCTTCACAGATGGGAAATTGTGGACAGGTGCATTTTCATGATGAAGAGTCCAAGTTTCTCCTACCAAAAACCGTTCAAAGTCACCTCACACGTTTTTGCAGTCTTTTCAAAACTTTCAAGATGTTTATTTAACATTCTGTCCCATGTCGAATAAAATAATAGCTTTAGCTTTTTATGAAAGTCCGAGCAAACTATTTTTCTGTTAATGTTGTCAAGCTGACTTTTTAAAGGATTATATGACCTTCAAAAGTGACACTTTAATTTTTAAAGTGTCTCTAAAGCAATGAATCTTTATAGTCGTATTCATTTAAAATTATTTTTATTTTCTTAGCAAGTTTGGCGGCATTCTCTCAAGTCAATACATAAAAAGATCTTAATTTACAACAAAACTTTTAAATTAGTGTAGATACATGCCTTTAGAGCCTTTAAAGGGTTGTAAATAAAGCAACATTAACGATTTTAAGACAAATATAATGTAACATCATAAATGTTTTATTTCTATGGGGATATTAGTATCCGTTAAGTTACGAATTTACTAAATTCAAAATATTTTTGTAATCTCCCCATTAATATATTAGGTTTGTTAGACTGCTTAGTTATGAAAGTAAAAAATAGTTTAAAAATAATAATAGAGCACAAGTATCTTGAGTATGTTATTAGTGAAATTAAACAAATTGTTGTTAATATGTAGTGTTTAAGTTCAGTGACATGTATTTTTATTTTTAATATAAAGAATATTTTTGAAGTGAAAACTTCTTTAGCCGCGTTGGGCTCTTTTTGGTTGGGAATAATCTTATGGGTTTGCTTCACCGACATGCTCATGGCGTAGTCGCGTTGGGCACTTTTTGGCAGGGGAAAATCTTATGGGTTCGCGTCACCGACATCCTGACGTATTTTGCAACATTAGTGCTGTGTATATCTTATAAGTGAAATGGAATGAATTAAGTGAAAAGTTCAATGTGTATTTACTGAGCATTGTTAAATTAGTGTTTTTGTTTGATTATTATTTGAATTGTTTAATTGTAGACTCATTGTGCAGTACAATATTGAGTACTATATAAATAAATAAACTAATATTTTTAAGATAAAAAATAAATAAAAGAAAATTATTTTAAATCTCCGTATTTATTTTAACGTTGGAAAATTTTGTATTATTTATTTTCTAATATTTAACCTATGCAATGCATCACGCAATTAGTATTTCACAGTGGCTTGGACGTTTTCTTACTTCCGTGGTAAAACAGTTTTTTATCAATCATATTTTTATCGTGGATTTAAAATTAAAATTTTTATAAAATCTACTAATCATTCAGGATTAATGTGTTAAAGTTTAAAATATGGTTATTGATGCAAAATTATAGTTAATTACCTTATATCATTAAAACAGCTCCGACTTTTATTCCATTAAGTATTTTATTTTATTTAATAATTTATTATGTTGAAATCATTATTTATTAATTTAAAATGTCAAAAATTAAATATGTGCTATGCTATTTTTTGCAAAATGATTATCACACTTGTCTCAACTTTCACATCCTATCGATCACCTTCGGTGAATGATACAAATAGACTCAGGCGGGAACAGGAACATCAATAAAGATCTTAAAGCAATCGTCGAGTGGGGAACCAATAATCTTGTTCAGTTCAACGCCCAAAAAACACAAAGTGCCACGTTTTCCAAGAAAGTAAATTCCTCAAATCATCCCATCACAATGTCCGGAAATACCTTTGAACCAAGTCCCTCCAACTCGATTTTGGGAGTCACGGTGTCCAATAATATGTCTTGGCATGACCATGTTGCTAACATCGCAAAGTCGGCAAGCCAGAGGCTAGGTTTTCTGTGGAAAGCCAGAAAGTTTTTTACTCCTCATCAACTGTTGACGACGTACAAGGCTCAAATCCGACCTCTACTGGAGTATTGCTCGCACATTTGGGGTTCAGCACCAAGGCATTCTCTTCGTCTTCTAGATTCCATTCAGAAAAGAGCCATTCGCTTGATAAACAGCTCAACTCTTACAGATACCCTTCACCCTCTAGAACATAGAAGAAGAGTTGCAGACCAGTCATTGCTCTACAGATATTTCCATGGCAGATGCTCCAGAGAAATAAAAACTCTTGTACCACCATTGGCCACATTCGGCCGAAGAACTCGGCACGCTGATCAGTCTCACACATTTACTCTCAAGCTTGACACTACAAGGACCAATCTTCATCAAGAGTCCTTCTTTTACAGGGCTGCTACGGAATGGAATAAGCTTCCTAAATCAGTTTTTCCAGAGAACTATGACTTGCAACTTTTTAAAAAGCATGTCCACAATCATTTCCTTTCTATAATCCCTTCCCCTTCTAAAAGTCGCCGTGCGGGCCATCCGCGGCCCACACGATAGGTCTACCCTTTTTGCGACTATTTTTATTAAAAAAAAAAAATCTATAATTATATACCATTTGATTTTATTATTACAAATTTACGAAAAAATATTGTGTTTTCACTTTTATCGGCAGTCTATATACCTGCCAATTTTTGTTTTGTTTTTCATGTACCACTTATTAAAACATAACAGTACATATCCTTGCAGATGAAAGTTATTTACGTCTGCAGAAGCGTCATATTACAGCACGGTAACGGCAAAATGATTTCTTCAGTTTGTAATGTCCGAGTAAGCATATTCGAAGTATACCAGGCACAGTAAAGGACGAAATCTCAAAACATTACCGGATCAAAAACAACAAAGAACTGGAAAACATAAACCAGATAATGGTTAAAGCTGAAAGACTAAGATGGGCCGGGCACATTAAAAGGCAAAATGATGAACGAGTGATGAAACTAGTATGGGAACAGAAAACAACCGACAGAAGACCACTTGAAAGAACTAAATTGCGCTGGAGCGATAAGTCGGCAGACTTAGGATTCTTAAGTATCGCCAATGACGAACAACTTATAATGGACAGAAACTAAACGGAGGCAAATCGTAAAGTCAGCTTAGACTCACCCGGGATTGTAAAAACTACAGGGAGAAAGAGAGAGAGATATTTAGTAGAAATAACGTAACGAAATGCATTGGTGGTTCAGTGGTAGAATGCTCGTCTGCCACGCGGCCGGCCCGGGTCCGATTCCCGCATTTTTTTGAGCTTTTACCACGTAATACATCATTTTTTTGGTGTCAAAAAAAAACTAATGCCAATCAATGTCACTGCTTTGTATGACATTTTTAAACTAACTTTGCGTTTCGGAATGAAAGCACCCCACGCTTTTAGAACAGTGACAATAATTTTCTCGTCAGTACCCATCGAGGGTTACAGTGGAGGAGCGACCTTAATACGCCCCACTAACAGGATACCTTTTTACCTTGGGATTTAAAGACACAGTGCTTAATAAAAAACAAACTTTAAACAAAACTGTACCAATTTGACAATTTTTTTTTATTGGAATTTAACAAAAAAAGGTAAAAGAATTGTTAGAAGGGCTTTAAGTTTCCATAAAATGTCTATGATTACATTTTAATTTCATCTTGACAGTACTTCTAGGATCAAAATTGCTTTAAATTGCTGTTAAAATAATGTTGAGCTTTTTTTTAAGTTTACTAAGCACTTGCTGTAATTTGTATAACATTATTAACCAATTTGAAAGAAAAACTACGTTAGCAACGTAATTATTTTCTCATAATCCCCTTTATATTCCAATTATATCGTGTGATACTGTGATAAATTCCCCGGAGGCGAATTTGGGGGAAACACAAATTTGTGAACTTTAAGGCTGAAACTGCGATAAAACGTACTGCTGATTGTTACAGTTTTAAAGTGCCTGCTGCAAGTTGCGTACGTAAAACAATATTACCGAAATTTGGTAACCGTATTCACGAGAGAGTCCGACCAAATTATTTAAACTTAAATTTGTTTGGAAGTGTTGCAAAGTTTTTTGTTTTGTTAAAGTAAAAAGAATGATTATTAATTAGGACTACCATTATTTTTGTTAGGTAAAAATAGGCTTGTGAAGGTATTGAGAGTCCTTATGTGTTGACAGATACATATATTCTTTTTATTTACAATATCCGATGATCAAGTCATATAAGCGTTATCTGAAGAGGAGTTGCAGGCGATGTTATGCATGTTATGCATCATTCCCTGAAAATCAAAGGGATGAAAATAAATGTGAGCAAAACGAAAGTAATGGATTTTGAAAGAAAGCATGACAAACTGTGGGGTTTCGATTGAGGGAGAAAGAGTGGAACAAGTTAATGAATTTGTGTACGTGGGTTCAAAATTTACTAGAGATGGAAAGTATGACAGTGACATTGAGCGAAGGGTGTTGGCAGGAAAACAAATGAATGGGGCACTGTATAGCTTTATGAATAGCCAGAAAGTGTCAAAAAATACATGTCTGGCGGTGCATAGAGGTGTGTTGGTTCCTACACTTATGTATGGTAGTGAATGTTGGGTTTGGCAGAAGAAGCATGAAAATAGGATTAATGCTGCGGAGATGAGTAGTCTGAGAAGTATAGCCGGAGTGACTCGGTTGGATAAAGTTAAGAATAATGCGATAAGAAAACGCTGTGGTGTAAAAGAAGATGTGGTCACAAAGATAGATAAAGGAATGCTTAGATGGTTTGGACACGTAAAAAGTATGGATGAAGGAAGATTGACGAAACAAATTTATAAGGCGAGTGTAAATGGGCAAATCGGTAGAGGTCGACCTCGGAGAACATATCTCGATCAGATCAACATTGTTTTGAAGAAAGGCCAGGTCAAGAGTACCAACAACCGAAGAGCATGTATGAGCATGTATCTTTGTAACCACATCTTCTTTTACACCACAGCGTTCTCTTTTCTCACTATTCTTTACTTCATTTAACCGAGTCACTCCGACTATATTTCTCAGACTCATCTCCGCAGCATTAATCCTATTTTCATTTAATTCAGAATCTTATTACCCGGTTAAATCTGTCAATTAATAAATCGATTGTTTTGTGTACTATAATAAAGCTATTATCTTTCTCTCCATGGCGCTACAGTCCTACTGGACCCAAGCCTCTCCTATCTTTCTCCTCCAATCGTCTCTGCTCATGGCTATTCTCTCTCAGTTTCTCACTCGTAGGAGTTTGGCTGCATCTTTTGCGACGTTCTCTGCCCATCAACGTCAAGGTCTTCCCCTGTCCTTCGTTTCTTTAAAATGTGCCCTATGTATCCTTTTTGACGTCCTTTCATTTGGCATACTAATCATATGTCTAACCCAGTTCAGTCTTAATATTTTGATGAATGTTAGCACCTCTGAGGATTTATAAAGTTCTCTTAGTTTGTGGTTGTTTTTTCTTGTATCGTTCCCAAGATTTTTTGGAGTATTTTTCTCATAAATCTTTCTCATTCTCAGTGTACAGGCTTGGCTTCCATATATCACCACTTGTCTAATCATAGTTTGGTATATTTTTATCTTTGTTTCAATAAAGCTATTATACCAAATTGATACATACAGGGTTTTTCAAAAAAGGTGACCTCGTCTCTATGATGGGTAGAAAACTAAAAAATAATTGGGGTTAGTAAAATATTTTCGTAACGCTATCTGTATTAAGAAAAAAGGGCGTTAAAGAAAAAAGTAGTTACACGTTTCGTACCAAGTGGTATTGAACATAATTTTTTTAAGGTTAAATTTATTTATTAAAATTTTATATGAACTTAAACATCATTTAATTTTACACCAAAAAGGTACTCTTTGTAAAACTCGATACTATGTACCGTTTTCGGAATATTTTGATTTAAAAATTATGAAGTACAATAATTGCTGTCCACTACAAGAGCTAGGTTGTTTTTTCGTTACGGTTTTCTTGCAAAGAAAAAATTAACTGTCAGTTTTTATGTTAATTTTTAAAAATTATAAGATAATAAAATGGTTTTTTCCTTGAAAATATTTAAAGGTAGGTTAATAAATTTTTTTTTCTCTGTTTCAGAAAAATAAACGCAAAAAATCGCGTGTAAATTGCGCTAATATAACTTTATATCTTGCTTTATTATAAGGACGTAAGAAAACTATATTTTATCATTATTTTACTTTCCCATCGCTATACGAAAACTTAGTTTTTTATTTTTTATGGTTAAGCAGAAGCTAAGTATAAAATATTAATACTAAAAAACGTTTTAAAGCTTTCACAGCAAATTAAGCTCGTTAAAGTTCGAAGCCTCACAATAATAATTTTTCGACTAAAGTTTAAAATTGTCTTGTCCTGTCATTTAAACCTCAGCAAATGCACCCGAAATTTTTATATTTTATAAAGTTTAAGATCAGGCAAAATTACGGGTTTCTACTGTCACAGACAAGTCAACGACTTTAAAAGACGGAGCCAATTACAAGAAAGTATCTGTTGAAGAAATAATAACTAATAATAATAACTATTATTCGATAAATCAATGAAAAGAAATTTTTTAGACGAATATTCGAACTGGAGTACGCAGAAGCTTTACTGGAGAGTCCACTAAATTTAGAGTTAATGAAGATGCAGCACCTTCACTATTTAAACGATACTTTAAGCCAGCGGTTCTCAAACTTTTGTTATTCACGCCCCCCTGTTTTAATTTAAAAAATGTTGCGCCCCCCAATCCGTAGACCTAGAAATTTGGACTAAAATAGGCAACATTGTCTCGTCGAGAGCGCCAAAGATGCTGTCGGAAAGTTCGCGGCGTTCGTGCCACGTATTCAAGCTTCCTGATCTTTCTCGAACTGTCTGAACGCGACTATAAATACAGAAGCGCACAAACGGTATTCTCAGTCTCTCAGTAAAGGTGTTTTAACACTAAGCAAGCATTATTGTGAAGTGTGAGTGTATAAGTAGATGTAGTATGGATACATTTTTAAAACGAAAACTTGAGGATGACGGGGCTTGTACATCGACAGGTTCAGGTGGAAATCGTCCGAAATCTAAAAAAAGAAAATATGACCCATCATACCTAAATTTGGGCTTTACTAGCCTTGAAGTAGGTGGCGAAGAAAAACCACAATGCGTTATCTGTTTAAAAGTATTGGCTGCAGATAGCATGAAACCAAATAAATTACAGAGGCATCTAGAAACGCTGCACAGAGAATATGTCAATAAACCGCGAGATTTTTTTGTGGAGAAACTCAGATTGTTTAAAAAACAAAAATCCAGCTTCCATAGAGTACTGGCAGTAAATGAGAAGGCTCTCTTGGCATCATATAAAGTGGCATACAAAGTAGCTAAATGCAAAAAACCGCACACTATTGCAGAGCAACTTATTTTACCCGCTTGCAAAGACATTGTAGAAATAATGTTTGGTGAAAATTTTACTTCACAACTTAACAATATTCCTCTGTCAAATGATACAATCTGTCGACGAATTAACGATATATCAGTTAATATGCAGCAGCAGCTTGAATCTGAGCTTACTGGAAATTTGTTTGCTATACAACTTGACGAAGCAACTGACTCTAGTAATGATTACCATTTGATTTGCTACATTAGATTCTGTCAATGTTCTAAAATATGTGAAGATTTATTGTTTTGTAAACAGATTAAAGGAAGAACTACAGCCACCGAGTTGTTCAAGATTACAAATGATTCTATTACTAAAATGAATTTGCAATGGAAAAATTGTGTTGCAAATTGCACCGATGGAGCTCAAGCCATGTCTGGTAAATACAACAGTTTACAAGCGCTAGTAAAAAAGGAATCCTCAGAAATTATCTGGACGCACTGCATGATACATCGGGAAGCGTTAGCATCAAAATCGCTAAGCCCTGGACTAAACATGATTTTGACAGTAGTTATTGAAGTTGTTAACTTTATAGAAACCAGACCACTAAAAACAAGGATGTTCTCTGTTCTGTGTGAAGATATGGGAGCTGAGCATCAATCTTTGTTGTTTTATTCCTCATCCAGATGGTTGTCACGCGGTAAGACGGTTAAGCGTGTCTTTGAATTAAGAAGGGAAATAGCGATATTTTCAAGCGAGGAAGGTCACAAGCATTCAACAGATTTTTTCGGCAAATTATTTTTACTGAAGCTTTCTTATTTAGTAGATATTTTTGAAAAAATTAATATACTTAATCTTCAGCTGCAAGGAAAAGACGTAAATATATTTGATTTAAGTCAAAAGATTGATGCTTTTTGTAAGAAATTGCAGTTATGGCATAACAAATTGAAAGAAAACAGTTTGAAAATGTTTCCCACATTTTGCGATTTTGTGCAAGATTCCCCATTGGAAGATATTCATAAAGCTGTGATGCTAAAAACCATAGGAAGCCATTTAACTGAGAATTTCAAGCGATACTTCTTTGCAGAGAAAGATATCAAGTTGTCAGACTGGAGCTGGGTTTTAAATCCATTCGAAAATAGACCTGTCGGACTATCACTGCAAGAAGAAGAACAACTGATAGATATTTCAACAAATCCCTTACAAAAATCAAACTTTGTTAACAAATCTTTAACAAACTTCTGGACTGAACTTCCGAACGACTACTCCGTTATAAAAGCCAAAGCGCTTAGAATTCTGTTGCCTTTTCCAACGTCCTACCTTTGTGAGACTGGATTTTCTGATTTTTTAAAAATCTATCTGTAGCATTTTATCATTACCATTTTATTTTTAATCTGTATTGCGCCCCCCCCCCCCAATCATGTAAACGCGCCCCCCTTAGGGGGCGCGCCCCACAGTTTGAGAAACGCTGCTTTAGGATTACTGCATTGGTTGTAAATTAGCAGATTAGAAATGTAATGTTTGGTTTGGTTCGCAATCTGAAGATATAATGTATGGACTGGTTCGCTATCTGATATCTTTTATCTGATATCTTTAGGTCTCCGTTTAAGACCTAATGTGCTTGATGAAAACACTGATAAGGTAACTAACTCCAGGCATATTTAATTTCTTTAAACGAGAGATACACTGGAGCTCTGTTGTAGTCTACCAAATAAAGAGTTACTAGAGATCCTTTTAAAGTACCATGCAGTCGTTACTACGTAGGCGTCCTCCATATTCTATATATATTTGTTATTTTCAGCGTTTTGAAGTGATCCAAAGTCTTTAATTCCCGTCTAATGTCGGATGTAGCGCAACCAAGATAACTTCTTACGACCAATACTTTTTTTTCCTTCAATTTTCACCTCTAATATTAGTCGTGGAAACTCATATCTGTCTCCTCTCATTAGGTGTCCAAAATATGCAATTTTCTTTTTTTTGATTGTCTCGAACAGTTCTCTGTCTTCCAATTTTGCTCTTTTAATGACTTCTTCGTTTCTGACTCTGTCAACCCATGATATTTTAAGCATTCGACGGAGGGTCTACATTTCAAATACACAGCCAGACGTGCCTTTTTTGACACTTTCTGGCTGCTCATAAAGTTATGCAGTGCCCCAATCAATAATGTACAAAAAATTGTCTTAATCAAGAGGTTTATGTCCTTAAGGAACTGCTGCATTAATATGGTAAGATTCCGGTGACAACAATTTTAAAGCTTAAATTGGTATAAAATAATTAAATTCATTGAAACATTATTTAAGAGTTTTATTTATTACAATAACAATCAATGACAAATTTATTGACTTAAGTTTTAAGCTTTCGGTGTGACGTACATTTTTTCTTGCATAAGATCATAAAATAAATAAGCTTTATTTGCTTTAACAGCAATGCTAGCTAATGGCACTATACTGGATTTTAAAAAGACATACAGATATACATATAGTCACGGCTTTTTCCCGTAGGGGAAGGCAGAGACCACTCCCTTCCACTTGCTACGGTTCTAACACACATCTTTTGCTTCCTCTACTTTCATCAGTGATACTCTTGACCTGTCTTTTTTTAAAAACAATGTTGATTTGATCGAGATATGTTCGCCGAGGTCTACCTCTACCGACTTGTCCATTCACACTCGCCTTATAAATTTGTTTCGTCAATCTTCCTTCATCCATCCTTTCTACGTGTCCAAACCATCTTAGCATTCCTTCATCTATCTTTGTAATCACATCTTCTTTTACACCACAGCGTTCTCTTATCTCACTATTTTTTACTTTATCCAACCGTGTCACTTCGGCTATACTGCTCAGACTACTCATATCCGCAGCATTAATCCTATTTTTATGCTTCTTATGCCAAACCCAACATTCACTACCATACATAAGTGTAGGAACCAACACATCTCTATGCACAGCCAGACGTGCACTTTCTGGTTGAAGAACCGCAACTTTTAACCTTTCGACTGCCTTGGCTAATGGCTTGTACAATTTGGATGATGGTAATAGCAATAGTTATTGTAAGGAAGAAAAATTATGAGACAAACAAATGATTTGGACAAGCTTAATGACTAAAGTTGTACACTTTTAGTGTAGCGTGAAATTATTCTCTTACTAGACCATAAAATAAATAAGCTCCATTTCCTTTGTCAGTAATGGTAACAAACCGTTCTAAAAACAATAATAAGTTTTAATGAATTTATCACATTAATAAATACAAAATAAAAGCGACACGACACAATCGGAACAACGAAAGTTAATTATTCCGATATTCATGTTATTGTCAACGGAGATTTGAAACCTAGAAACACGCGCGCAACCAGATAATAAACTGCGTTAAAACGTTTTATCAACATAATTCACGCGAACGTATTACAAAGGGTTATGTCCTGTTTGAACTTGACTGGTAGCAAATTAAAACAATGAAAACGAGAAAGTGATTTATTTTCGCAAGGAACTGACGTTTTGATCATTTCCTCCTTTCTGTAAGATATTTTGGAGAAAATAAAAACGTTCCAAACAAAGCGGTTCATTCGTTTTTCTTCAAGTGGGAATCGTTCTACATTCCAACACGACATTCGTCGATAGTCTTTAACACTGTGACAAAAATTCTTTCGGAATGTTTACCTTCTTTTTTTTCGTCGTAATCTTTATTGCTAAATGTCGTATCCGTCCTGGAAAGTTTTCAGTGAAACGCTGACGCTTCTTCTTATAGTGCCTCCGGACGTTGGCGATCATCATGGCTATCATGGCCTTGTTTGTCGCAGCACGGAACAGTTCAGTGGTAATTGTGTTATACCATTTCCGTAAGTTTGGCAGCCCGGTCTCTTTTTCCGTTTACATTTCCTTGGAGGATCAACTGGAGAAGGCCATAACGTTTGTTCGCTTCCACATCTCCCACATCAAGATAGTGTGGATACGGCTTAAGTTGTCATGCCTTCTTGTCGGAGGACGGCCTCTGCTCCATTGTTCTCCATTTCTCAATTTTGTTATTTTACTAGTCCAACGATTATCGTTCAGCCTTGCCACGTGTCCTGCCCAATTCCACTTTAAGGTAGTTATTTTCTCTAATGCGTCTGTGACTTTTATTTTAGCTCGCACTTTGGTATTCGGTACTTTGTCTTTCAGAGATAACCACAACATTGATCTTTCTATTGTTTTTTGAGTAGTTCTTAAATTGTTTGCAGTTTTCTTCGTTAATGTTAGAGTCTTTGCACCATATGCCAGAACAGGTAGTACGCATTGATTGAACACCCTTTGGTTGTCGCGACTTATACGTATTTCGTGACCCAGGTATTTGTAATTAGTTGTTTCTCGTTGATATCTATTCCGCCGCCAATTACTAGGTTTGTCATCACTTGAGTTTTAGAGATATTAATTTTAAGTCCCATCTATTTAGAGGCAGCGTTCAGTCTTTGTAACATTTCTTGGGTTTTATTTATACAGTCGAATATCAAGACAATGTCATCCGCAAATCGCAGGCGGCATAGGTTTTCGCCATTTATGTGTATACCTAGTTCTTCAAAATCTATTCGTTTGCACATATACGGGAGCAAATTGTTAAATAACCCCTAAATTGTTTTAAATCTTTAGTACATATGGCGTCTCTTTAAGCTGATTTGTTATATTTTAGCTTTCTTAGAGCATCCATAATTTCATATTTTAGAATTTCCCGCACTTCGATCTGGTCTTCATTCGGTATTATCGATGGTTTAACAAATCTTGTATTTTCTTTGTACAAACTCTCGCAGTATAGTCGCCGCCTTTCTGTGACTTGGTCCATTTTAGTCAAAAATGTAAAAATCCGACCAATGCAAACGATCCACATGATGAAAAAGGGTTAACACAAAGCCACGTAGACCGGGCTTCCGGTCTCTCAGCCTTTTTCCCATTTTGACTGTCAAAGAATGCACAACGCCCGTCGCTAAGAGCACCGCTTTCAAACACCACGTGGTACAATGCACATTAATATAATCAGATAAAATAAATGAAATTCAAAGCTAACAACCAGTGAAATTATTCTGAAGATACAGGAGACTGGAAACTGTAAGCTCCATGTATTAAATTACACAATATATTCTCGATGACAAGTGTGTTGTTTTATTTACTGTGATAACAAAATTCACGGCAATTCAAGCAATAGCTTGTCAATTCTCAACTGCTAGCTTCTTGTCGTCATTGCCGGCGCGCGCAGGAATCATTTAGGCAGTTTTAAAATCATTACTACTTATATACAAAATACTTCTTTTTTCAACAGTGTCGGTTTTAATTTAGCAGGAGATGTTTTCTTATTGGAGACAAGAAAAGCATTATTCATGGTGTCTGCTTAAATGTTAATATTTTTACTTAGAGCTGGTCTTTTTCAGCCTTAGTTGTTGCTTCTTTACGAGCCACACCTCAGCCTTTCAGCTGAGTTGGCTGTTAAATTCTTATCACTGTTACTTTAAAAAAGTACCTACAAGCTTGTTGTGTTCTTTTTTTAATTTAAATACCACGTCTTTAATGATCTACTGGTGGTGGATCCGTTTATTTTTTAAAAGAACATTTTAGTCATCATTTTTCCAAATTTATCTATTATGACAAATGGTCATAGACTTCCTTAAAGACTTTTAAGCGCTTGACTCATCCGAAGGCTCTGAGAAGCTCCAGTTTTTTATTGACAAAAAAATTATAAAACAAAAATAAAAATCGACTTCTCCTACCTTTACCTCTAAAAATAGTCAGTTCTTAAGATAATAAACCGTTTCCACACTTTATATTTGCCCTGTATATTTAAGGCATAATCCTTTTTTTATTAGTGATGTGTTTTTGTTTCAAATATTTTAAAAATGTAGTATCGTCAATCAAATGAAGTTTTGGCAGAATTTTCAATAAAAAAAAGGACAGAGTTTTTTTCTCATAACTGGTTTATTAGAAACAAGAACACCGAAAGCTGAAGAAGGGTTTATTATGACTGCTTTGGTGTTAACATATTTTTGTCCACGACGGTATTTGGATTACATAAAAATATTACTTTTAAATCAGGGATTATAATTTTGTTTATTATAAAACATCCAATAATGGTACCATTATCTTTTAGTTCTGGGCATGGATACTAAAGTAAGAAGGAAAACAACCATAAAATGAAAATGTCAATTATTTATCAACGTATCATACAAACAAAGTGTTAGTAAATAAGTACGACAAACTTTAGGGGGTGATTGTGCATAAAAAAATAAGTTTGCCATATAAACGTATGACCGCAAATGCTTCGTTTTCAGAGATACGGGGTGTTAAAGTTTCGGATAGGTATGGGAGGTACGGAACATTGACCTGCTCGATCGCTGGATTTAAATCCTCTAGATTTTTGCATTTAGAGTTTTCCCAAGTCTTAAGTTTATTCCACTTCCGTCGAAAATGTTGAAGACCTGAGGAATCGAATTATAGCCGGTTTTGAGGCAATAAGAAATACACCAAGAATATTTGCGCGAATACAACAATCAAAAAGGCGAAGAGTTGAATCTTGTGTCACGTCTGAGGAAGGTCATTTTAAACATTTTTTGTAGCTTTGCGCCTATTTAAAATGTTTTTTTCTGTCATTGTTTTGGTTTAATGTTATTGTATTAGATACCGTTGATAATGTGGTAAAAAAATGAAAAATACACGTTAAGATGTTCTATTTTAATGCATTAAAACGGCACCCTACACAAAAAAAGGCAGGAGAAATTTTACCGAGGAATTTAATGATAATTTTTAATTTAAAATATCTCAGTGGCGTACTATTTTTTTCTTTAAAAAAACTGGAATTATTACCCGTATGCGCGCCAATGATAAAAATAAAATTCTTAATTGCATTTTAAAAAATGCGCAATAACTACCTCTTAAAACCTACCAAATTTCATTTGCATATTTCGACCGGTTTAAGAGCAATTAATAAATCGTCAGTTTTTAAAAAAAACTTTAATAACCCGTATCTCTGAAACGAAGTATTTGCGGATATACGATTATATATCAATTATTTTTTTATTCAGAATATTCCCCTGAAGTTTGTAGCACTTGTTTACTAACATTCTGTTAAACAATACGTTAATAACTGTCAATTTTGTCACGTGATAACTATAAATATAAAACATCAGGAAAGAGAAGTGTTGACCGGAATGGAAGGTGAATAGGACCGACTACTGCTTCCGTTTTGACAGAGGCGTGGGGTTTTACTTTATAATAAAAAGAACAAAAAAAATAAATGTAAGAAAAAATATAAAGAATGCTGCATTTAATTTAACAATTCTGAAATCAATAGAAAATTATTATCTGTTGTATAATTAGGTTTTGCTGCGAGGAAGACGAAACTGCTGAACACAAACTATCTTCATGCTCCGGCTTGGGAAGAATAAAGTTCAATATATTTGTGGAGGGGCGACAGACGCCCTACTAACACCCAATCTAACCTTACCATAATTAGGAAACTTTCATTTTAAAATTTTTATATTTTGTAAATCTAAAATTTCGTATATTTTTCGTCGACGATTGTAGTTCACTACTTTTTCTTTGCTCAGACACATTGTATATTTAAATAATTAAAATCGGTACAGAATCCATCATTATTTATTGTGAAAAAAATCCATAATAGTACTATTTAAAATATGGGTCAGAAAAATGGTCGCAGTTGGCTACGATAACAGCCCAAAATATAATCACTCTCTTGTTGGATGAACATTTCAAATACCTATCCAACAAACAAAAGTTCTTTAAAATCAATCAAATAATAATGATTTTACAGGTGTGGTAAGTCCCTAATGTGAACACACTGTATATAGATATAGGGTGTGATAAATCGAGATTTCTTAACTTTTTTACTATTCATTATGGTTCATATTATTCATATGGGTTCATTATGGTTATGCTGTCTTAACTTATTCCTGCTAGACCCCAAGTGTGAAGGATCGATAAAATCGGCTCTTCGAAAAGAATTTTAAAATGCAATAAAATATGGTGCGTTTTATTTAAAAATCATATGTTTGGTACGCTCTGCATCTCTAGGACACCCTGTATAACAGGTTGACTCCATCAATAGAAATCTTGAAGCAATCGTCAAGTGGGGAACCAACAATCTTTTTGGGACCAATCAATGTTTAAAATCAATAAATACTTATTTTATATTAACACAAAACTCATCAAATATCTGGAGAAATTTGAGATAATCCATGACAGACAATATGGATTTCGACAACTTCGCTCTACTGGAGATTTGCTGGCTTATGTCACTTAGCTCTGGACAAACACTATTGAAAAGTTTGGTGAATCCCGTGCAATAGCCTTGGATATATCCAAAGCCTTTGACCGCGTTCGGCACCATGCATTGTTAAGTAAATTATCTGCCTACGGTCTCCCAACCAAACTGCGCCAATGGCTCTCGAGCTTCATGCAAGATCGCTTCTTACATGTGGCAGTTGACGGTATTTCTTCTGATGCGTTTAAAACCAATGCCGGGGTCCCCCAGGGTTCCATCCTGTCCCCCACCTTATTTCTTTTACACATTAACGGCCTCTTGAAATCCACCACAAACCCCATTTACAGTTTCGCAGACGATAGCACACTTGTCTCAACTTTCACATCCTATCGATCACTTTCGGTGAGTGATACAAATAGACTCAGGCAGGAACAGGTTGATTCCATCAATAGAGATCTTAAAGCAATCGGCGAGTGGGAAACCAACAATCTTGTTCAGTTCAACGCCCAGAAAACACAAAGCGCCACGTTTTCCAAGTAAATTCCTTAAATCATCCCATGACAATGTCCGGAAATACCCTTGAACCAAGTCCCTCCATCTCGATTTTGGGAGTCACGGTGTCCAATAATATGTCTTGGCATGACCATGTTGCTAACATCGCAAAGTCGGCAAGCCAGAGACTATGTAGAAATCCAGAAAGTTTTTTACTCTTGATCAACTGTTGACGACGTACAAGGCTCAAATCCGACCTCTACTGGAGTATTGCTCGCACATTTGGGGTTCAGCACCAAGGCATTCTCTTCGTCTTCTAGATTTCATTCAGAAAAGAGCCATTCGCTTATTAAAGAGCTCAACTCTTACAGATACCCTTCACCCTCTAGAACATAGAAGAAGAGTTGCAGACCAGTCATTGCTCTACAGATATTTTCAGAGAAATAAAAACTTTTGTACCACCATTGGCCACATTCGGCCGAAGAACTCGGCACGCTGATTAGTCTCACTCATTTACTCTTAAGATTGACACTACAAGGACCAATCTCCATCAAGAGTCCTTCTTTTACAGGGCTGCTACAGAATGAAACAGGCTTTCAAAATCAGTTTTTCCAGAGAACTATGACCAGCAACTTTTTAAAAAGCGGGTCCACAATCATCTCCTTTCTATAATATCTCGCCCTTCTAATAGTCGCAGTGCGGGCCGTCCGCGGCCCATACGATAAGTTTTGCGACTATTTTCAGTAAAAAAAAAATATTCCAACATTATAATGAAATATGGCCTACAGGCCTATGATTTTGTGCTCAGAATTTTCTTCTAAATTCAATAGCAACATGTATTTCACTTCCTTGCAATAATGGGTCACCCTGTATATTAATACATATTTCAAATATGTCTATAATATCAAAACATTTCTTTATCATAGTGAAGTCATTTTAACGTCATTGATTTTTCAAAGAATTCAGATGAAGTTGAGTAGAAGTCCCTAGAAGTCAATAAAGTACCGATGAAGTCAGTGAAGTATCGTTGAAGTGCGTAAAACCTATGAAGTCAGTAAAGTCCCGATGAACTACGTGAAGTCCCAAAAAATTCCCGTGGTACTTCAGTGAAGTAGGTAAAGTACCATGAAAAAGTGAAGTCTGCTGTACAAATTTTCGTTTGTGGTTCGCCCCTTTGCTCATTATAAATAATGTTACCCACTAAAAACCCTTGTGAGTCTTTTTCTGAGCGCTTGCGTGAGGATTTATTGCCCCTTGAAGATAATTAATTTAGTATACGTACTCCGAATTTTTTTACATGCTGCAGCATTTTTGCGAAAACTGAACGGACCAAAACTCTGGAAACGGCCGATTATCTCGTAAATTATTAGTCCGAATTGTACAAATTTAGGATAAGTTTGTTTTGGGATTTGCTGTTTCTCTGATAATATTAGTCACTTTTGTTTTTTAAATACCTCACCCTATATTTTTAGTCATTGGAATCTACCCTTCAATACGAGTCATATGTGTCACTTATGATTTTATGTAGTCTAGGAGGTGTTACATAAATAAACAGTGCTTGATATGTGGATTTAAAGAAATTTAAATGTTTAAATCTAGAATGCTGTGATTTTGACATTTGTTCACCATTTACATTATTAAATAAAACTGAAAGTAGTTTGATGTGTTTTAAAATGTTCTGCAAGGTAAACTGTTTCTCTAAAATGGTTGTTAATGAAAAGAACGAATTACCATTTTAATGATGAGAGGGTATGGCGACAGAAAAATATCTTATAGTGAAGTAGCCAACTTGTTCAAAGATACTTTCCCCAACCGTTCAACTATCCATAAGGCGACGGTAGATAAAACTGTAAAGCGCTTTGAGGACTGTGGAGGAGTAAAAGGTAGATACCGATCAAGTGGACCAAAAACAGTAATAAATGAAAAAACAACTTTAAATATAATACTGAGTTTCGTTAAAGATCCACATAAATCCTCACGCAGGGTTGCACAAGTACATGATGTGGGTCATTTTTTTGTTTCTATCGAGACCTAATAATATTTTCGGAATCTTTAAACACGGTTACACATAATGTAAGGAATCAAAACACAGTTCACATTTGCAAAGTAACAAAATAAACAGAATACAGGGTGAGCCATTACACTAAAAGCTAGATTCACAGGATTCAGCTATTCTAAATAAAGATTATATAGTGAAGAATAGTATCTTTTATATTACCAACTCACCACATTGGGCGATGAACAACAATGATTCAAAACAGGAAGATCTTGTACTGATGCGATATTTGTACTGCGACAAATAATTGAAAAATCCATCGAGTATAACAAACCAGCCTTCATGTGTTTTAAAGACCTGGAAAAGGCGTTTGATCGAATACAACTGGAGGACGTGGTAAACCTTCTATACAACAGGCAAATCCCATCATAAAAACCATCGAAAATATTTACCAGAGAAACAAAATGCAAGCCAAAATTAACGGCACAACTACCGAAGAAATCCCTGTAAATAGTGGTATTCGACAAGGAGATTTCCTTAGCCCCTTATTGTTCAACATCGTTATGGACGAAATAATAAAAAGCACTCGTAAACTGAAAGGATATCAAATGGGGAAAAAAGACGTCAAAATCCTATGCTATGCCGATGATGCTATTCTGATTGCAGAAAACGAAGATGACCTACAGCGATTACTATTCAAATTTAACACAACTGCAAAAAGTCTAAAAATAAAGATATCTGCAGCAAAGACGAAATGCATGACCACTTCAAAAACACCTATCAGATGCAAACTGGTTGTGGATGATAAAATTATACAACAGGAGATGAAATTTAAATACCTAGGCATAGAAATATCAGGATACGGTGACATCAAGGCGGAGGTAAAAAATCAAACGGCAAAAGCAGCACGAACCTCAGCTTACCTGAACGATACAATCCTCCGAAACAAATATATCGGAATCGAGACCTATTCCCGAATCTACAAGGCGGTCATCCGACCTATATAAACATACACATCGAAAACTAGACCAGATACATCAAACACCAAAAAAATTTTAGAAACCACCGAAATAAAAATAGTGCGCAGGATCGTTGGAAAAACACTTTTTGACAGGGAGAGAAGCGAGGATATTAGAAGAACATGTAAAATGGACAATGTAAATGAATGGATACTGTGAAGAAAGAGAGAGTGAAACGAACACATAGACCAGATGAATGACGACAGAATGGTTAAAATAACTAGAGACAAGTCGCCCTTAGGGCGCTGAAGCGTTGGAAGACTTCGCAAGAGATGGAGCGACAACCTTTCTAATAATTGAACGGCAGAGGATACGAAGTAAAACAAGAAAATTGCTTACATTAAAGAAAGAAGAAGAAGACTTTCTTTTAGACATGCATTGGAGACTTAAGATTAGGTCGAATTTTTAACTACTTTTTGCGATGATAATTAGCATTATTGGTACAACAGTTTTGTCCAGATAAAACCAACCTGAAAAAATGTTATCTCTACCTCTTGTAGCCCGAATTGTCTTGGCGTAACTGTTACGTACCGTATCCGCGCTGTTTGGTAATGAAATTTAAAGTCTTTCCGAGATCTTTTCCACTGAGAAATGTTCATCGTAACTCTTTCGTTGTTACAGTGAAATCCTCGAAAGTTGCAGCGGGATTTGAAAATTTAATGTTGGGGATTTTCCGGAGCTCTGCAACGTCCTGCAGTTGTCGGCATTCGGTATTTACACCTTTGAAAAATAAACGGAGCTGGACGACGACTAGTTAAATTAGGAGTAAACAAGCTTGGTGGAAAGTTTGTGCATATTTCTTCAGTGAATAAAACGATGATTTATATTAAATTGTAGAGAAATTTAATTTTAATAAAGAAAAGACGACATTGGTGGTGCCAAGAGGATTAACAAATCTTAAAATTAAAAGAAAATTTTATAAAACATAAATTGGGATGGATTTAAACATACAATTGTAATCATTATGCCATTAAAAACAAAACTTGTAAAAAACACCAAGTCTCGCAACTCAGTTCTTCTATCGTAAAAAGTTGTGAGATCCAAATAATACCATGTCGGTTAATTTATTCAGTCTCTACTTAAGGGTCCTAGCGTCTTAAGTTATTACGTAATTAGCTAACCCAACAACAACTTGTAGTGAACATACCGATATTAAAAATCTTTTATGTTTTAAACAAATAGATTGACTTGGACATCGCATGGAAACACAATGTACGAGGGCGGTTTGATAAGTCAGTGACTTTTTAAATAAAAAAAATCTTTTTCCGCAAATAAACATTTTATTTTTCTACATAATCACCTTTTAGCTCGATACTTTTTGTACAGCGTTTTTCTAATTTTTTTATTCCCTCCAAGTAATAGGTTTTTTCAAAGCTCTCAAAATACGCGTTTGTTTCGGTAATACCTTCTTCATTCGACTCAAATCTCTTACCGCCCAGCCATTTCTTTAGGTTTGGAAATAGAAAATAGTCGCAGGGGGCTAAATCTGGAGGATATGCTGGATGGGGTAGCAGTTCGTATCCCAATTCGTGGATTTTGGCCATCGTGACTAGACAAGTGTGCACACGTGCATTGTCTTGATGGAACAGCACTTTCTTCTTCGCCAAATGCGGCCGTTTTTGCTTAAAATCAACGTCGAATCTGTTCAAAAGCTTTGAATAATATTCGCCGGTGATCGTTTTACCTTTCTTAAGGTAATCAATGTGAATGACACCACGTACATCCCAAAAAACTGTGGTCATGACCTTGTTGGCTGACAGACTCTGTTTCGCCTTCTTTGGTCCACGTTCACCCCGAGCAACCCATTTGGTCCACGTTCACCCCGAGCAACCCACTGTTTCGATTGTTCCTTGGTCTCTGGCGTTTTGTGATGGATCCATGTTTTATCCACAGTAACGAAACGGCGCAAAAATTCGTCCGGATTACGGCTGAACATCGCTAAACACTTTTTTGAAGTGGTCACACGATTGCGCTTATGGTCGGTCGAGTGTAAGCAATCGCGGCACCCATCTCGCAGAGTGTTTTTTCATGTTCAAATATTCGTGTAAAATATGATGTACCCGTTCAGTTGAGAACCTACAGCATGAGCCAAGTCACGCACTTTCATTATCCGATCATCCAATATTATTTCATATTTTTTATCAACGATTTTCGGCGTGATCACTTCTTTTGGGCGACCTTGACGTTCGGCGTCACTAGTGCTGGTACGACCACAACGGACCTCTGTAAATCACTTCTTAACCATTGAAATTGATGGTGCCGAGTCTCCGTAGTATTTATCAAGTCTTTCCTTAGTTTCAGTGATGGATTTTTTACGTAAAAAGTAATGCTTAATCAGCACACGAAGTTCAATTTTTTCCATTTTCGTAAAAATTCACGAGGTTGTCTGCTTTGAACGGCTATCAAACACCAACTGCACGACGTAGCTTGCTCAAAATTAAAAAGTTGCCCACTGATAGATTATAGTTGACGGCAGCACTGTTGCATTTGGAGTAACTGCGCGGGAAATTTAAAAAGTCACTGACTTATTAAACTGCCCTCGTATATGCAAGAATTCCATTCGGCGTGACTTTGTTATGCTCTAGGGTGGTATATACTTGACGCTCGCACATATTTAGTTCCTGTCTTAAGAATATTGTAATAGAACATATAAAGCCATAGGTTTTCATTGTTTTAGATTACTTAAGACAAATGTGATTCTTGAAGGTTAACATCGAGATGAAAATGACCCCTAAATCTTTTATAGATTTTTGTCTGACCAGGTTGGATTGCTCAATGATAAAGGGGAAGAAGATAGTTAAAATTTTCCTACTGTAGCTAACAACCTTACATTTACTTGCATTCAAGTTTATTATCAATACACCAAGATTTAACTAATTTGAGCGGTTTTTGCAGCCTTATCGAATCAATGATTTTTTTTTTTTGAAAATAGTCGCAAAAAGGGTAGACCTATTGTGTGGGCCGCGGACTGCCCGCACTGCGACTATTAGAAGGGAAAGGGATTATAGAAAGGAAATAATCGTGGACACGCTATTTAAAAAGTTGCTGTTCATAGTTCTCTGAAAAAACTGATTTTGGAAGCTTATTTCATTCCGTAGCAGCTCTGTAAAAGAAGGATTCTTGATGAAGATTAGTCCTTGTAGTGTCAATCTTGAGAGTAAATGGGTGAGACTGATCAGCGTGCCGAGTTCTTCGGCTGAATGTGGCCAATGGTGGTACAAGAGTTTTATTTCTCTGGAGCATCTGCCATGGAAATATCCGTAGAGCAATGACTGGTCTGCAACTGTTCTTCTATGTTCTAGTGGATAAAGGGTATCTGTGAGAGTTGAGCTGTTTATCAAGCGAATGGCTCTTTTCTGAATGGAATCTAGAAGACGAAGAGAATGCCTGGGTGCTGAACCCCAAATGTGCGAGCAATACTCCAGTAGAGGTCAGATTTGAGCCTTGTACTTCGTCAACAGTTGATCAGGAGTAAAAAACTTTCTGGCTTTCCACAGAAAACCTAGCCTCTGGCTTGCTGACTTTGCGATGTTAGCAACATGGTCATGCCAAGACATATTATTGGACACCGTGACTCCCAAAATCGAGATGAAGGGACTTGATTTAAAGGTATTTTCGGACATTGTGATGGGATGATTTGAGGAATTCACTTTCTTGGAAAACATTGCACTTTGTGTTTTTTGGGCGTTGAACTGAACAAGATTGTTGGTTCCCCACTCGACGATTGCTTTAAGATCTTTATTGATGGAATCAACCTGTTCCTGCCTGAGTCTATTTGTATCATTCACCGAAAGTGATCGATAGGATGTGAAAGTTGAGACAAGTGTGCTATCGTCTGCGAAACTGTAAATGGGGTTCGTGGTGGTTTTCAAGAGGTCGTTGATGTGTAAAAAAAAAGGTGGGGGACATGATGGAACCCTGGGGGACCCCGGCATTGGTTTTAAACGCATCAGAAGAAGATGATCCTGTCAATAGTTTAAAATAACTTTATATCATTGGCAAAGCAAAGTGTTTTTTATTGGATAGCCTCACACAATTGATGAATGTGCTGTGTAGATGTTTTATGTACGTTTCGGAAAAGAGTTTTACTACCACTTTTGCCCATAAAAATTGGTATAATCTTTATCTAAGGGTTAACTAAAAAAATACATTTTTGTTCCCAGATTTTAAAAAACTATTAAAAGATAAAAACTTTAATAAAAATAATTGCAAACAGTAGGAGCGTACATAATAAAGTAATAATAAATGATACCTAATATGCTTCAAAATTTTTAAAGATAAGGTTGACTGATGAGCCTTAAAATTCACTTTCTTCAATAATATTTAAGCTTTTTTTGATAACTTGTAAGCTGTCAGTAAAAAACAAAGTAAAATATTTCATTAGGTTTTAAAAAAATTAAAAGTAAGTACTTATCAGAAAATAAAATTATGACGGTAGACTCCCGCTGGATATTAAGGCGTAATCATTTAAACAAGGCTCACGAGAGACAAAAGCTTTTATTAAAATAAAATAAAAATAAAATTTTACAAGTCTTTGTAATGTAAAGCTGGAAATAGACGGGCAGCTTTTTGGAGTTGTTGTCGACTGCATAAGTGCTACTCGACTTGACGTTAATGAAGTTGATAATGAATTATCCAAACATAACATAAACGTATGTTATAAAGCTCAAATCACTTTATCGCCATTATTCACTAAACATAAATGCCAAATTAAAACCAATAAAAAATCTAATGTTATTTACAGGGTGGCCAACCAAAAACGAAACAGGGCTATTTGCAGGCACCTCGTAACATTTTAGAAAAACGCTTAGACCCGACGATTTTTAATTAAAGGGGGACACGCTCTTATCCAGTATTTTTGACTCCACTACTTTCAACCCTAAGCGAGGATAGATTGTAGGGGGGGGGGGGGGTCGTGAAGGCTATGGAACCTCTCAAGCATCTCGACCTATCAGATCTTATGTGCATAACTCTTAATCTATTCGAGGCCCGGGATTCCGAGACTTCGAGCAAAGTTGATCAGTTTCCTGGGGGCTAAGTTTCTGACATCAAATGGTTTTAGGAAGGCCCCTTTCAGAAACTTAAGCCTATTGCAGAAAAGCGCTGGGCATTCGCAAAGCAAATGTTCTGCAGAGGTGATACCTCAGAGGGCAGTGTCCAGTGAGGAACCGTGGCATCTGTTTCAAATCGTTCTTTTCGCCTTTTCGCTTGTCTTTGTCCTGGCACTTTATACCAGTAAGATTTCATTTCATCTGTTTTCCAGCGTCAAACCTCTTATTTCAAGTGGGCTTTGGAAAGTCCTCAGAAGGGTTCTGGACCGGAAAATTGTGTATTTGCCTCTTTTTCGGTAAGGCAATTTGCTTCTTTGTTGCCTTTAACTCCCTTATGACCTGGAACCCACATCAGAGTAACCTGTTTAACCGCTGCCAGTTGTCTCAGGGACTGTTTACAGTCCCAAGTCAGCTTAGACTCACAAATGTATGACTTTAGAGCTTTTAGTGCTGTTTGGCTTTCTGATAAAATATAGATTTCTGCCATTCGGGTGTTTCTTTCAATGCACTCCTGGGCACATAGCTCTATGGCATGTAAATCTGCTTGAAAGATAGTTTGGGTTTTGGGAGCCTTAAATTCGGCCCTATAACGCCCACTCCAACCATTTCATTTATCTTGGATCCATCAGTGTACCACACTACAGCATCCCTTCCTAGTTGAGGTCCGTTCTCTGTGCAAACTTGGTGGCTGTTTATAACCACTTTAAACTGCCTTTCGAAGTCGTACCTAACTGGCATTATATCGGTCGGCTTAGACATGGATTCTAGGGAAATATTTTCCAAAATCTTTAAATCTCCATTCCGATTTCTTGCTTAAAGATTTATTTTTTGGCTTAGTCTGAAAGCACTGATTTTTTTATTACACATAAGTGCAATGGTGAAAGTTTCAGCATTACCCATACGGCTGCAGTAGGGCACGTGAATGTTGCATCTGTGATTCCCAGACAAGCTAGCCGCTGCACTTTCTGCAGCTTGAATTGTGGCGAAATTTGTTGCATTTTTGGCCACCATATCAATGAAGCATAGGTGACCATTGGTTTAATGATCGTTTGGTATGACCAGAAGATCATTTTTGGTTTTAGACGCCATGTCTTGCTAAAGACTCTGCGGCATGTCCAGCTTGCCAGTTGGCTGTTTCATGTCAGTTTTTGGTCGATTATTACGCTTAAATATTTAAGTTCTTTGGAAAAAGTAAGCGGAGTTCCATTCAGAGTTGGGGCTTTAAGTTCGTACTTTCGCCTCCTGGTGAATGGAACCAGCACTGTTTTGCTACGATTGACATTAAGTCCTTTCTTTGCGCACCAGCTTCTGATTGTGTTTAGGGCTACTTGCATGCGATTGGAAATTACTTCGTCAAGTGAGGGTGAGAATAACCCCAAAAATTTTAAAATTGCATTCGGGGTTGAATAAGATGTCTTCTGACAGCTCCAAAATTTACTATCGAAAATCTTTGAGTAGTCCACGAAGCCTAAATATGTTTCTGTATTAACTTCTCTATTATTTGCCTAAGGTTAAGAATATGTTCCCGTGTGCCTCTTCCAGGGAAAAATCCGCACTGTTCTTGGGGGATGATATACTATCGCTCCGGCTAGGTGCATTCTACGAACAGGACGGAATTATGTCTTAAATTCTAGTGCTAGACATATGACGTGATTATCATGGCCGCTAAAAATTGTTTACATGTGGCGACACTTGGATTTAAGCATGTATAACTTTTATTAACAGTACATTTACAGTTACATTTAAAATTTAACCGGATTTTTTGTCCGTTATATCAAAAGTTGGTTAAATAAAGGTCTGCTACATAGAGGTTATACTGAAATCAACCAATAAAATAAAAATATATAATTGGTAAGAGTACTGTGAGTGCACATTATTAACCAATTGGTGAATCCATGGCGCCATAGTAGTATGGCCAGCATAGTAACGAAAATCATATTTAATATTTAGTCTGTTTCTTTATTTCGTCTTTATTTTGGCAGGCGACATAGTGTTAATTGATTTGTGGTGCCAAATAATTGGATATTTCAAGAATTTCACTAGTATTTAGAGAATTTTAAAGAAAAATTTATTTTATCTTTCTAGAAGATGATCCAGATAGCTGTAAGGAGATGGGTAAAAAATTTGAAACAATCC
Source organism: Agelastica alni (assembly GCA_950111635.1). NCBI lineage: Eukaryota > Metazoa > Arthropoda > Insecta > Coleoptera > Chrysomelidae > Agelastica > Agelastica alni. Next base: position 21,584,924 of record OX467716.1, read on the forward strand.
CAATTTTTTTAAATTCACATGTACTTCTGAAAAATGCGCATTTTGTCTCAACGGTTACGTCAATAGACATTATTGCAGACATTGAAATGATTTAAATTCCTGCAATTATGAGAAAGCATCATTAAATAGCCACCTAGATCACCATATTTAGCACCATCAGACTTTTTTTGTAAGGAAATTTAAAATTGTTTTTTATGGTACAAAACCTTCGTCACCATATGATGGGTAGCATGTGGTAAAATAACCATAGAGATAATATATATCAAGAAAAAAAGCCAAAGGCTGCTGTGTAAGTGGGAATCGCTCAGCAAACTCGTCGGTTAGCATCTGCCTCTTTCTATTAGTGCGAGTGCACAGTGCACAATTTACAGAAAGCTTTGTAATCTCTCTAGCCTGTAAGTAGTTTAAAAGTTTGCTTTGTTAAGTAAAAAGTGAAATATGACGAAGTGCAAAAGGCAGTATCTATGTCCCTGGTAATACCAGATAAAGATTTTATTCGTAAGTAGATACAATTAAATATTTATAGATATAATGTATGTGTTGATAAGCTGCAAAGCTTTATGATTAGCCAGAAAGTGTCAAAAAAGGCACGTCTGACGGTGTGTTGGTTTCTACACTTATGTATTTTAGTGAATGTTGGGTTTGGCAGAAGAAGCATAAAAATAGGATTAATGCTGCGGAGATGAGTAGTCTGAGATCTGTATAGCTGAAGTGACTCGGTTGGATAAAGTAAAGAATAGTGAGATAAGAGAACGCTGTGGTGTAAAAGAAGATGTGATCACAAAGATAGATAAAGGAATGCTTAGATGGTTTGGACACGTAGAAAGGATGGATGAAGGAAGATTGACAAAACAAATTTATATGGCGAGTGTGAATGGACAAGTCGGTAGAGGTCGACCTCGGCGAACATATCTCGATCAGATCAACATTGTTTTGAAGAAAGGCCAGGTCAAGAGTACCAACAATCGACAAGCATGTATGAGAGTACTGATGAAAGTAGAGAAAGCAAAATATGTGTGTAAGAACCGTAGCGGAAGTGTAAGGAAGTGGTCTCTGCCTACCCCTATGGGAAAAAGGCGTGACTTTATGTATGTATGTATGTATGATAAGCAATGAATTATTCATGTATAAGTGAAAAAGTATTATTTATTTATAAATCACGTTTTCGTAATTTTTAAAATAAAAAATAATTAAATATCTTTTAATTTAATAATGTTATAAAGATAAATGCGCAGAATATATTTATTTAATAAATAACGTTTTATTGCAGGTTACCAAAAAATAATAAACGAAAACAAAAATGGATGAATGTTACAGGAATTTCTCAATGGTCAACGAATGCTTAAGTTTGTAGTGATCATTTTAATAATGATTGTATGAAAGTAACAAATAAGAAAAGTTAAAAAAGTCTTTATAGTCATTTTTTAGAAGTTTTGTATAAAATGAGCGAGAATTTAAGTGAATCAGATTTGGAATTTGAAAATACTTCTCCTGATATTAAAAATTACGCTTAAAAGATAACAGAAAACCTACTTCTTTAAAAATCAAAACAGAAATATAAAAAACAATATTAACTTCAGTTCTTTGAGGTATTTTTTATTTAAATTTTTGGTGGTGGAGAAAATATCGTCTGTTACACGATTAGAATGAAAAATCTACCAGTGTCATCAATGAACTCATATTTTTCACCCTCTTTACTACTAATACATCCCTATATCCATAACCTTATGTGAAAATACTATTACTTTACATTGTCGTTCTCAGGATTTTTTTGGGTTTGCGTTTTAAATAACTGTTAATAACGGTTTTTCCTCTGCCCCGACACAAAGAGGACTAAAAAATTACCACCTTTAATATTGGAAATAATTTTAACTTTCAATAATCTTTTTGATTTTTTTAAGGATATGTATAACATTTATGAATTTTAAGATGGCTGCAGAATTTGGAATATTTTATGGAGTAAATGATTCTGCATCGATTGACACTCAAATGGGTTTATTAAAAGGCGTGGGAACAAGAGAAGCGTTCTTCGGACTAAACGTACTAGGACAAAGGTGCCTAGATATGAATCATGATATGTACATCTGCTTTATCGACTTTAAAAAGGCATTTGATAAAGTCCAACACCCAAAACTTCTAGAGATACCAAAGAGAAAAAACAGTAATAGCAAAAACATAAGAATAATATCCAATCTCCATTGTCACCAAACAGCACGAGTCAAAGTCGGAGAAGATCTGAGTGAGGAGAATAAGATACGAGGGCGGTTTGATAAGTCAGTGACTTTTTGAATAAAACAAATTTTTTTCCGCAAAAAACATTTTATTTTTCTACATAATCACCTTTTAGCTCGATACATTTAGTCCAGTGTTTTTCTAATTTTTTTATTCCCTCCAAATAATAGGTTTTTTCAAAGCTCTCAAAATACGCGTTTGTTTCGGTAATGACTTCTTCATTCGACTCAAAGCTCTTACCGCCCAGCCATTTCTTTAGGTTTGAAAACAGAAAATAGTCGCAGGGGGCTAAATCTGGAGAATGTGCTGGATGGGGTGGCAGTTCGTATCCCAATTCGTGGATTTTGGCCATCGTGACTGGACAAGTGTGCACACGTGCATTGTCTTGATGGAACAGCACTTTCTTCTTCGCCAAATGCAGCCGTTTTTGCTTTAAATCAACGTCGATTCTGTTCAAAAGCTTTGAATAATATTCAACGGTGATCGTAGGTAATCGATGTGAATGACACCGCGTACATCCCAAAAAACTATGGGGACATGACCTTGTTGGCTAACAGACTCTGTTTCGCCTTCTTTGGTCCACGTTCACCCCGAGCAACCCACTGTTTCGATTGTTCCTTGGTCTCTGGCGTTTCGTGATGGATCCATGTTTTATCCACAGTAACGAAACGGCGCAAAAATTCGTCTGGATTACGGCTGAACATCGCTAAACACTTTTTTGAAGTGGTCACACGATTGCGCTTATGGTCGGTCGAGTGTGAGCAATCGCGGCACCCATCTCGCAGAGAGTTTTTTCATGTCCAAATATTCGTGTAAAATATGGACCTCTGTAAATCACTTCTTAACCATTGAAATTGATGGTGCCGAGTCCCCGTAGTATTTATCAAGTCTTTCCTTAGTTTTAGTGATGGATTTTTTACGTAAAAAGTAATGCTTAATCAGCACACGAAATTCACTTTTTTCCATTTTCGTAAAAATTCACGAGGTTGTCTTCTTTGAACGACTATCAAACACCAACTGCACGACGTAGTTTGCTTAAAATTAGAAAGTTGCCCACTGATACATTATAGTTGACGGCAGCACTGTTGCATTTGGAGTAACTGCGCGGGAAATTCAAAAAGTCACTGACTTTTCAAACTGCCCTCGTATGTCGAGGTGTTAGTCAGGGATGTGTATTGTCGCCTCTTTTGTTCAATGTATATAGTGAAGCGCTGTCAGAGGAAACCGGTGGTATTGTCATAAACGGGGAAAGAATTAACAACTTGCGATACGCAGACGATACTGTTATCTTCGCCGACAGTCTGTAAGATCTACAACATCTGGTTAAGTTAACAAGCATTTTTTGCTAGAAATATGGCCTAGATATGAACCTAAAGAAAACCAAAGTCATGGCCACTTCAAAAAACCAAAGCACAAATCACAATAGACCATCTATAAAAATTAATAACGACAACCTGGAATGGGTATCCTCCTACAAATATCTTGGCACATGGGTAACAACAGCAGAACACACAAAATAAATCAAGTGTCGAATTGAAGTAGCTCGCAGCGCTTTTATAAAAATGAATAAAATACTCTGCAGCCGAAATATAACATTAGAACTGAGAACCAGAATGCTAAAATGCTATATATTCTCCATTCTATTGTATGGAATGGAGGTTTGGACACTTAAATAAAAAAACATTAAGAACATAGAAGCATTTGAAATGTAGTGTTATAGGAGGATGCTGAGAATACCATGGGTTGACAAGGTTTCAAATGAGGAAGTACTACGCCGAATGAAAGCCAAAGAAATTAGTAACACCACAAAAAGGAGAAAATAAGAATATCTAGGACATGTTCTGAGAGGAGATAGATATAATATCCTTAAGCTAATTATTCAAGGCAAAATAAAAGGCAAGAGAACGATTGGTAGAAGAAGAATCTCTTGGCTGCGCAACTTGAGGGAGTGGTTTGGTTTGGAAATAATTCATTTTAAAGTCACCATTTACTTAATGTTCATTTTTAAAAAAATGGAAAAATTTATGTTTTATAAAACTTGTACGGCTAAAAAACTTATTGTTATTAAGTTAAGACGATTTGAGATTTTTCGAGCCCAAAAACAAGCGGGGTTTACGATCATTGCAGAGAGATATTTTGTTGTGAAGTTCATGAAATTATTCGTTCTGATCTCACTACCGGTGTAGATGTTTGCAATATGAAAAATCTGACAACATCGCACGGCAGTATGTCGATAATAACGTGCTCCTTATTTTCCTCTCTATTTGAAATTAATATGTACAACTCGTATCATATTATAATATATTTTTATTTCATAAACAATATGCAACATATTATTAACACATTGATATTACTGAGATAAATATTAATATTATTATATTAACACTATTATGTGCATCACTAGTAGTATCCAAGACTGTCAAAATTTTTACTACATTTTATAAAGTTTAAAAATTAATTAGATGTACTACGTAATTTGACCTTAAACACATCCTTAAATAAATCCCTTTAAAAGATATAGCCTGAACGTCATACTATAAACAAAAAAAATAGTAAATTTCCAAAAAAAAAAATCTCCTCTCTTTAATATTCTCATTTTTATTAAAAAATAAAATAAAAAAACATTTTAAATTTTTATTTTGATCTTTAAAATAAAATTAAATTTTTTAAGTTGTCCTGAGTGTTTTATTTATTAAATAAATAAAAAAATATTTTTCCAAAAAAGTGCAAAACATCCCCCCTTCCAAATCATGTTTTTTCCCAGGTAGAGATTCCACCAATTCACCCTATCTTCCAGTTACTACTGCAGTAGCAACCGAGAAGACTTAAAGAGATGAATGATAGACCCATACTAAGGATAACATGAAAGTAGAAGAAACGATGAATTAGAAATGACGTGCACGTAAAAACCCCAACTTGGTTTGATTGACCTCTATATAAGCTTATATCCTCCAGTCGCACCCAAGAAGGGACCCACCTCCAAATATAAGTAATAATACTACCCATATAAATATCGAATGGAGTTGAGTCTCCGTCGGTGGGATGTAATAATTCGATAGCCGTAAAAAGTCTAGTGATGGACGATCGTTTTTACGAACTATGATTTAATCACTGATACTAACAAATACCAAATTTTTAATTTGGGAAAAATAGCGTCACGATTTATCGTAAGCCCACTTTGGTCTCGTTTTTACTGCTCCTACTACTTCTCAGCTCAGGGTTTAGTACGTTCCTTTTTGATAAAAGTATTATATATTATATTGCAACATTTGATAGTCGTTTTAAATATATCGATATATCGCTTCTAAAAATATTTTCAATAGCTATCAATATTTACAACAAAACTATTGACATTTTGATCTATAGTGTGAAACAGCCAAATAAAATAAATTTATTTTTTTGTGTATTGTGCATATTTATAAAAAATCACGACAAACGTCCATTTTAAATTGGTATCCTACATAAAGATTCATTTTTTTTTGCTTTTTTACAAAATCAAGAACTAAACGAAATGTGTTATAGTGAATTTCGACAATTACAAAGGGAGTTGAATGTAGGGATAAAATTTTGTCGTTGCATGATTTCGTTTTATAAACTTTAGGTGATGTGTACCTACTGGATTTCATTAGGCTATTCTACACTGTGTGTTGCGTAAATTAAAATTGTTTTATAAGATGACCACATTAAATTTGAAAACATTGCAACGTCATTTTTTGAAGTATGATTAAAATAATCCCCTTGGAAACAAATGAAGCGAGCAAAACTGCGACTGCTACATACAAAATACAGGTTCTGCAATTTACAAATATGTTTTTCCACAGATTGTTAATTTAAAAGAAGAAATCGCATGGAATAATTGTTCGCAATCTACTTTCCCACGTCAAATATGTGCACGAACAGATCTATTTAAAATGATAATACAAACAAGTTTTATTAAACGAGAGTTGAATATTTTTACTACAAAAAATGTCTGTTACAGAAATTAAACTATTTTAAATTTTTTTAAAATGTTATTTAATATATTTCAATTATGCCATAATTAATTTGACGATAAAATCACGTTGTCGCCCATCTCTACTAACAGAAAGAAGATCTTCTGCGCGTCCTTTACTTCGCAATTAATCGAATCAACCAATCAAAGGTTGTTAAATCGACAAATCAGAGATTGTGACGCTTCTAATAATAGCCCGGTCACTATTTTACGTATGACACAATTATTAAACTTTTATAGTACGGTAAATATTCCAAAATTTTGATGAATTTATGTCTTGGATATTAGTTTTCTTTTTAAAAAATAAATAAATATACAATTTTGTACCAAAGGGTAAATAAATATTTATCGAAAGCGTTTTTCTTTATTTTTAAAAATGGTTTTGATAAAATATTTTTACAACATAATTGTTTGTTGTTTATTTCTTATTTTTTTTCATAGTTAATTTATTTTTGCAACAATAACAATTAAATTTTCATTTACATTTGGCAGGTGTTAATAACTCATGTAACAATAAATTTTTATTGCCGAAAAAATAAAATGGCGGATTGTGATTATAATCCGATTCTTCTAAATATCAGTACATATCATAGGTTTTTAGGGTCGGAAAATATTATTTTGGTTAAAAATTGTTATTTTTGTCAAAATTTTTAAAATTAAGATGCCGGACGAGTTTTGTGATTATGGTCCGATTTGATTATAAATTGGTACGTAGGAATTTTAGGAGGTAAAGAGAATGATTTTCCTGTCCAAATTTTTAAATTCAAGATAGCGGACAAGTTTTGTATTTATGATCCGATTCGATTTCAAATTGGTACGTGGGAGTTTTAGGAGGTAATGAGTATGATTTTTCTGTCAAAATTTTTAAATTCAAGATGGTGGACAAGTTTTGTGATTATGATCCGATTCGATTTCAAATTTGTACATGGAAGTTTTAAGAGGTAAAGAGTATTAGTTTTCTGTCAAAATTTTTAAATTCAAGATGACAGACGAGTTTTGTGATTATGATCCGATTCGATTTCAAATTTTTACATGGAAGTTTTAAGAGGTAATTAGTATGATTTTTCTGTCAAAATTTTTAAATTCAAGATGGCGGACAAATTTTGTGATTATTATCCTATTCGATTTTAAATTGGTACATGGGAGTTTTAGAGGTAGCGAGTATGATTTTTCTGTCAAAATTTTTAAATTCAAGATGGTGGTCGAGTTTTGTGATTATGATCCTATTCGATTTTAAATTGGTACATGGGAGTTTTAAGAGGTAGCGAGTATGATTTTTCTGTCCAAATTTTTAAATTCAAGATGGCGGACAAGTTTTGTGATTATTGTCCGATTCGATTCCAAATTGGTACGTGTGAGTTTTAGGAGGTAAAGAGTATGACTTTTTTGTTAACATTTTTAAATTTAAAATATCGGACGAGTGTTGTGATTATGGTCCGATTTTATTCTAAATTATTACGTGGAAGTTTTAGGAGTAATTAAGTATAATTTGTTGCAAAATTTTTAAATTCAAGATGGCGGACGAGTTTTGTGATTCCGGTCTGATTCGATTCTAAATTGGTACGTGGGAGTTTAGGAAGGTAAAGAGTATGAGTTTTCTGTTAAAATTTTTATTTTCAAGATGGCAGACGAGTTTTGTGATTATGATCCGATTCGATTTCAAATTTGTACATGGAAGTTTTAAGAGGTTATGAGTATGATTTTTCTGTCAAAATTTTTAAATTTAAGATGGCGGACGAGTTTTGTGATTATAATCCTATTCGATTTCAAATTGGTACATGGGAGTTTTAAGAGGTAATTAGTATGATTTTTCTGTCAAAATTTTTAAATTCAAGATGGCGGACGAGTTTTGTGATTATGGTCCGATTCGATTCCAAATTGGTACGTGTGAGTTTTAAGAGGTAATGAGTATGACTTTTTCGTTAAAATTTTTAAATTCATGATGGCGGAAGAGTTTTGTGATTATGGTCCGATTCGATTCTAAATTAGTACGTGGAAGTTTAAGGAGTAATTGAGTATAATTTGTTGCAAAATTTTTAAATTCAAGATGGCGGACGAGTTTTGTGATTACGGTCTGATTCGATTCTAAATTGGTACGTGGGAGTTTAAGAAGGTAAAGAGTATGAGTTTTCTGTTAAAATTTTTATTTTTAAGATGGCAGACGAGTTTTGTGATTATGATCCGATTCGATTTCAAATTTGTACATGGAAGTTTTAAGAGGTAATGAGTATGATTTTTCTGTCAAAATTTTTAAATTTAAGATGGCGGACGAGTTTTGTGATTATGGTCCGATTCGATTCCAAATTGGTACGTGTGAGTTTTAAGAGGTAATGAGTATGACTTTTTCGTTAAAATTTTTAAATTCATGATGGCGGAAGAGTTTTGTGATTATGGTCCGATTCGATTCTAAATTAGTACGTGGAAGTTTAAGGAGTAATTGAGTATAATTTGTTGCAAAATTTTTAAATTCAAGATGGCGGACGAGTTTTGTGATTACGGTCTGATTCGATTCTAAATTGGTACGTGGGAGTTTAAAAAGGTAAAGAGTATGAGTTTTCTGTTAAAATTTTTATTTTTAAGATGGCAGACGAGTTTTGTGATTATGATCCGATTCGATTTCAAATTTGTACATGGAAGTTTTAAGAGGTAATGAGTATGATTTTTCTGTCAAAATTTTTAAATTTAAGATGGCGGACGAGTTTTGTGATTATGGTCCGATTCGATTCCAAATTGGTACGTGTGAGTTTTAAGAGGTAATGAGTATGACTTTTTTGTTAACATTTTTAAATTTAAAATATCAGACGAGTTTTGTGATTATGGTCCGATTCGATTCTAAATTAGTACGTGGAAGTTTAAGGAGTAATTGAGTATAATTTGTTGCAAAATTTTTAAATTCAAGATGGCGGACGAGTTTTGTGATTACGGTCTGATTCGATTCTAAATTGGTACGTGGGAGTTTAAGAAGGTAAAGAGTATGAGTTTTCTGTTAAAATTTTTATTTTTAAGATGGCAGACGAGTTTTGTGATTATGATCCGATTCGATTTCAAATTTGTACATGGAAGTTTTAAGAGGTAATGAGTATGATTTTTCTGTCAAAATTTTTAAATTCAAGATGGCGGACGAGTTTTGTGATTATGGTCCGATTCGATTCCAAATTGGTACGTGTGAGTTTTAAGAGGTAATGAGTATGACTTTTTCGTTAAAATTTTTAAATTCATGATGGCGGAAGAGTTTTGTGATTATGGTCCGATTCGATTCTAAATTAGTACGTGGAAGTTTAAGGAGTAATTGAGTATAATTTGTTGCAAAATTTTTAAATTCAAGATGGCGGACGAGTTTTGTGATTACGGTCTGATTCGATTCTAAATTGGTACGTGGGAGTTTAAGAAGGTAAAGAGTATGAGTTTTCTGTTAAAATTTTTATTTTTAAGATGGCAGACGAGTTTTGTGATTATGATCCGATTCGATTTCAAATTTGTACATGGAAGTTTTAAGAGGTAATGAGTATGATTTTTCTGTCAAAATTTTTAAATTTAAGATGGCGGACGAGTTTTGTGATTATGGTCCGATTCGATTCCAAATTGGTACGTGTGAGTTTTAAGAGGTAATGAGTATGACTTTTTCGTTAAAATTTTTAAATTCATGATGGCGGAAGAGTTTTGTGATTATGGTCCGATTCGATTCTAAATTAGTACGTGAAAGTTTAAGGAGTAATTGAGTATAATTTGTTGCAAAATTTTTAAATTCAAGATGGCGGACGAGTTTTGTGATTACGGTCTGATTCGATTCTAAATTGGTACGTGGGAGTTTAAGAAGGTAAAGAGTATGAGTTTTCTGTTAAAATTTTTATTTTTAAGATGGCAGACGAGTTTTGTGATTATGATCCGATTCGATTTCAAATTTGTACATGGAAGTTTTAAGAGGTAATGAGTATGATTTTTCTGTCAAAATTTTTAAATTTAAGATGGCGGACGAGTTTTGTGATTATGGTCCGATTCGATTCCAAATTGGTACGTGTGAGTTTTAAGAGGTAATGAGTATGACTTTTTCGTTAAAATTTTTAAATTCATGATGGCGGAAGAGTTTTGTGATTATGGTCCGATTCGATTCTAAATTAGTACGTGGAAGTTTAAGGAGTAATTGAGTATAACTTGTTGCAAAATTTTTAAATTCAAGATGGCGGACGAGTTTTGTGATTACGGTCTGATTCGATTCTAAATTGGTACGTGGGAGTTTAAGAAGGTAAAGAGTATGAGTTTTCTGTTAAAATTTTTATTTTTAAGATGGCAGACGAGTTTTGTGATTATGATCCGATTCGATTTCAAATTTGTACATGGAAGTTTTAAGAGGTAATGAGTATGATTTTTCTGTCAAAATTTTTAAATTTAAGATGGCGGACGAGTTTTGTGATTATGGTCCGATTCGATTCCAAATTGGTACGTGTGAGTTTTAAGAGGTAATGAGTATGACTTTTTTGTTAACATTTTTAAATTTAAAATATCAGACGAGTTTTGTGATTATGGTCCGATTCGATTCTAAATTAGTACGTGGAAGTTTAAGGAGTAATTGAGTATAATTTGTTGCAAAATTTTTAAATTCAAGATGGCGGACGAGTTTTGTGATTACGGTCTGATTCGATTCTAAATTGGTACGTGGGAGTTTAAGAAGGTAAAGAGTATGAGTTTTCTGTCAAAATTTTTATTTTTAAGATGGCAGACGAGTTTTGTGATTATGATCCGATTCGATTTCAAATTTGTACATGGAAGTTTTAAGAGGTAATGAGTATGATTTTTCTGTCAAAATTTTTAAATTTAAGATGGCGGACGAGTTTTGTGATTATGGTCCGATTCGATTCCAAATTGGTACGTGTGAGTTTTAAGAGGTAATGAGTATGACTTTTTTGTTAACATTTTTAAATTTAAAATATCAGACGAGTTTTGTGATTATGGTCCGATTCGATTCTAAATTAGTACGTGGAAGTTTAAGGAGTAATTGAGTATAATTTGTTGCAAAATTTTTAAATTCAAGATGGCGGACGAGTTTTGTTAATATGGTCCGATTTGATTCGTAATTGGTACCTGGGACTAAAAGAGTATGATTTTTTTGTAAAATTTTTTAAATTTAATATGGCGTATGAGTTTTGTAATTATAGTTTTGATTCTAAATTGGTACGTGGGAGTTTTAGGAGGTAAAGAGTATGTTTTTTATGTCAAAATTTTTTAATTTCAAGATGGCGGACGAGTTTTGTGATTATGATCCGATTCGATTTCAAATTTGTACATGGAAGTTTTAAGAGGTAATGAGTATGATTTTTCTGTCAAAATTTTTAAATTTAAGATGGCGGACGAGTTTTGTGATTATGGTCCGATTCGATTCCAAATTGGTACGTGTGAGTTTTAAGAGGTAATGAGTATGACTTTTTTGTTAACATTTTTAAATTTAAAATATCAGACGAGTTTTGTGATTATGGTCCGATTCGATTCTAAATTAGTACGTGGAAGTTTAAGGAGTAATTGAGTATAATTTGTTGCAAAATTTTTAAATTCAAGATGGCGGACGAGTTTTGTGATTACGGTCTGATTCGATTCTAAATTGGTACGTGGGAGTTTAAGAAGGTAAAGAGTATGAGTTTTCTGTCAAAATTTTTATTTTTAAGATGGCAGACGAGTTTTGTGATTATGATCCGATTCGATTTCAAATTTGTACATGGAAGTTTTAAGAGGTAATGAGTATGATTTTTCTGTCAAAATTTTTAAATTTAAGATGGCGGACGAGTTTTGTGATTATGGTCCGATTCGATTCCAAATTGGTACGTGTGAGTTTTAAGAGGTAATGAGTATGACTTTTTTGTTAACATTTTTAAATTTAAAATATCAGACGAGTTTTGTGATTATGGTCCGATTCGATTCTAAATTAGTACGTGGAAGTTTAAGGAGTAATTGAGTATAATTTGTTGCAAAATTTTTAAATTCAAGATGGCGGACGAGTTTTGTGATTACGGTCTGATTCGATTCTAAATTGGTACGTGGGAGTTTAAGAAGGTAAAGAGTATGAGTTTTCTGTCAAAATTTTTATTTTTAAGATGGCAGACGAGTTTTGTGATTATGATCCGATTCGATTTCAAATTTGTACATGGAAGTTTTAAGAGGTAATGAGTATGATTTTTCTGTCAAAATTTTTAAATTTAAGATGGCGGACGAGTTTTGTGATTATGGTCCGATTCGATTCCAAATTGGTACGTGTGAGTTTTAAGAGGTAATGAGTATGACTTTTTTGTTAACATTTTTAAATTTAAAATATCAGACGAGTTTTGTGATTATGGTCCGATTCGATTCTAAATTAGTACGTGGAAGTTTAAGGAGTAATTGAGTATAATTTGTTGCAAAATTTTTAAATTCAAGATGGCGGACGAGTTTTGTTAATATGGTCCGATTTGATTCGTAATTGGTACCTGGGACTAAAAGAGTATGATTTTTTTGTAAAATTTTTTAAATTTAATATGGCGTATGAGTTTTGTAATTATAGTTTTGATTCTAAATTGGTACGTGGGAGTTTTAGGAGGTAAAGAGTATGTTTTTTATGTCAAAATTTTTTAATTTCAAGATGGCGGACGAGTTTATTATTTATTATGGTCCAATTCGATTTCAAATTGGTACGTGGGACTTTTAGGAGTAAAAGCGTATAATTACTTTATAATGTAATATAATTAATATATAATTAATAATAAACACCAATGATATAAATTATAGTTTAAAAAAACTAAAAAGCACACTTTTGGAGTTAATCAAACAAAAAAGTAAAAAATAATTCTTAATATAGGAATAAAATTGCTGACAAGAAAATTAATGTCACTGTTTCTAAAAGCGTGGGGTGCTTTGTATGACATTTTTAAACTAACTCTGCTTTTTGGAATAGAATCACGCTTTTAGAACAGTGACATAAAATTTTTTGTCAGTAATTTTATTGTTATGTTAAGAATTATTTTTTACTTATTAGTTTGATTAACTCCAAAAGCGTGTTTTTTAATTTTAATAAACTATAATTTATTTATTTATCATTTTGCCCAGGTATTTAAATTATGTAAACCTTTGGATTTTATCTCCATTTATGTATATCTTGGTGTTTTAAGTAATATTTTTAGAAATACTAAAGGTCTACTTGATATTATTAAATAGGCCCAGTTTTTTACTTGCTTTTTTTACCTTTTTAATTTGATCATTTGCGTTGTATGCTAATATCATCTGCATATCGAATGTTGTTAATGAAAAATTCATTTACTTTGATGCCCAAGACTATACATAAAGGGTATTTGGATTCAATTTTAAAAATTGTTTCAAATTATATGTAACGATAAAACCCAAAATTAGCACAACTTAAAACTTAAAACTGCTTCAGTTTAATCTATTACTTTACCTTTTTTTTAATTAATGCAAGAAATTTTTATTTTAACTGTTGGTGCAAAAAAGCTTTTTATGCTGACTATACCAAAATTAACGGTAATCCTTTACTAGAACACATGCTGATCATCTCACCCATTTACTCTCAAGCTTGACACTACAAGGACCAATCTTCATCAAGAATCCTTCTTTTACAGTGCTGCTACGGAATGGAATAAGCTTCCAAAATTAGTTTTTCCAGAGAACTATGACTTGCAACTTTTTAAAAAGCGTGTCCACAATTATTTCCTTTCTAAAATCCCTTCCCCTTCTAATAGTCGCAGTGCGGGCCGTCTCCGGCCCACACGATAGATCTACCCTTTTTGCGACTATTTTCATAAAAAAAAAAAAAATACTATACAGACCGATCTGAACTCTATAAGTGAGTGGTGTTTCAACTCGTTGCTTCCCTTAAATGTAAATAAATGTGTGGTACTAGACCTTGGCAAAAATAACCCGTGCTTGAACTTCACGGACAACTTCTTGCTCCAGCATCAGGTTATGTAGCTTTAGGAGTTACAGTCACATCAGATTTAACATGGTCCGAACATATTTTAAAAACTTGTAAGCGTTTTAACTCGGTGATATATCTTCTTCAAAAATTTTTCGCAAGGATTTCGTTTCAATGTTCTATAAAGCGGTACAAAACGTATGTTCGTCCGTTGCTGGAATATGCAGTTATCGTGTGGTGTCCAGTGCTCATCCGAAGTCTAAACCTGTTAGAAAATGTTCAACGCCGGGCTACAAGACTGTCCTTTGGTTGTACGCGTTCAGATTATTCCGAGAGACTACAGACGCCTAACTTACCGTGCTTTGCCGATCGCCGCTTACGCGGAGATCTAATTCCCACCTTCCGGATCTTCTTCTTCTTCTAGGTGCCATGACCGTTTAAAGATCGTTGGCGATCATTCTGGCTATCATGTTTGCAATCATTATTTTCTTTGTAGCCGCTCGGAAAAGTTGTATAGTGGTGAGACCATACCACTGTCCGAGATTTTTGAGTCAGGAAGTTCTTCGTCTGCCGGGGCGTCTTTTACTATTAATCTTACCCTGTATTATAAGATGTAAAATGTCATACTTTTCTGGGCGTCTCATGATATGTCCGAAATATTTAAGTTTTCGTTGTTTTACAATATTGACCACTTCTGTATTTTTATGCCTTCTTCTAAGCACCTCCTCGTTTGTGATTTTTTTCACCCAACTTATTCTTAGCATTCTCCTGTACAATTACATCTCGAAAGCTTGTAGACGTTTGAGCGTGGCTTCTGTTAGTATCCAGCTCTCAACTCCTTTCTTAATAATCCTTCCGGAGTTTTGTATTGTATACAAAACTAAACCACTCAACTTACATGACTTAAAAAGACGAATCACACTTGCGATTAGATCAGTCACGCCTGAGATGTTAAGTAACATTAGAAGACATTTCTATACCAGATTAGCATGTTGCCAAGACGTTCGCGGCGAACATTTTGAACATCTCTTACATTAAAATGAATGTTTTTTTGTTTTTTTTTTACATTATTTTTGAAATAAAATAATTTTCTTTTTTTAATGTTAATTTTTGTAATACATCTGAAAACACTTAATATTTCCGAAACAGTTGAAGGTAGGTATTGTACATGAATTATGTCTAGAATTGTCTGAAGAATCCAAAAAATAAGTAATATACAGGGAGTTGTATTTAATATAAGAAAGTTGGTATTGGGCACTGTCACATGACACACCCTATACAATTTTTTTTTTTGAAAAAAATGCGCATCTAAAAATACAAATCGACGTGTCCAAGCGTTTTTCCCAACACGCTCTCATTTATTCGTTATCGAATTTATTCCATTTGGCTGTTCCACACTGTATGCTTATATCTCAGCCTTAATTGATACGTAATAATAAAATATTAATAATTTTAACTGTTTATTCTTTGCAATTTTTAACGTTTTTTTAAATTTAATGAAAGCATGTCTAATAAACTAACAAAAAAGTCACGAGCCAAAATTCGATTTTTTCAAACAAGAACGTGATTGAAAAATATATTTCTTGCATTTACTACAAATTTGGTAGTTTATATTTTATTTTACATTTTCTGCTCCAAGTTAAAATTAGATAATTTTCTCTGAAGCGTTAAACTAGAAAAAGGAGTAAAAATATAAAATAAACAGTTTATTTAAGATTTATCGGAAAACTTTTCCCGTGTTTGATTAAAAAAGTCAACAATGTTCGCTATTATGAGCTAGATAAGCTGAAAGTAAACCATTATATTCGTTTCCCATTAATTTTTTGGGGAGACCGTTGAATGTTATCTTTTTCTTTACATCAGACAGTTACTTCAAGAACAAACAGTCGTATCTGGTCTGTATATTTTATTTTTTCTCCTACAATGCCCTGATGACAAGACAGGACAAAAACCGATCTTTCCACGATGTCAATTTTCATCGGACCGCAACGAATCCTAATTCTGAAACGAAGGTACGACAGGACAAGCAAAACGCACACTCGTACAAGGCTGGGGAAAATTTATTTGTGTACGGGTATTTAGTTTGTTTGTTACGCCTTTTTTATTTTTATAGCTTTAACTTTCAATCATTGTTGTCAATAATTCGCATTGTTAAAAATTTCGTTATTTTAACTGTAGAATGATTCTTCAATCCATTTCTTGATTTAAAAACTTCATTATTACAGCCGATAGACGCGAGATATAGGCAACTAATTATTCACTTGGTTCCCCAGATAGGCGCTTACTATAGGCAACCAATTATGCATAAAAGTCACAAACAAACCAATAGAAAAGCTAGCTATTACTTAAACTAACTATTGACCGCTTCCGTTTGAGGACTTCGTTCTTCGTCTTCGTAAAGAATTTAAGCAAGCTTCGTTTAGAAAACCGACGCGGTATCATGTGCAAGCAGGATTTAGAAGAGGAAGGAGATGTATGGATCAGGTCTTTTCCTTACGAGGTATAGTCAAAAAATTTTTGGCTAGAAGTCAGAAGGTCTATTGCGCTTTTATAGACTTGGAAAAGGCCTATGACAGAGTGGTGAGGAGTGAATTGTGGTCCACATTGTCTATGTATGGGGTGAGTGGTACTTTAATACGAGCACTGAAATCACTTTACGAGGATTCCACTGCTTGTGTCAGGATAAACGGAGCTTGCACGGACTGGTTTAACATCGAAAAAGGTGTGAGACAGGGATGTGTGGCTTCACCATGGCTGTTTAACTTATACATAGACAATTGTTTAAAAGATCTGAAATAGAGTGTGTATGGAATAAAAAATGAATGATTTGATCGTCAAATGCCGATGATCAATTCATATTAGCGTTATCTAAAGAGGAGTTGCAGGCGATGGTTAATGTTATGCATGATTCCCTGAAAATCAAAGAATTGAAAATAAATGTGAGCAAAACGAAAGTATGTATGTATCATGTATTATTAATTTTTGAGTTTTAACAAAAATGTTCATTTTTACTGCAGTAATAGAATAAAATGTGAATCCTGTTAAGGAAAAAATACAGTTCAGTTTGACAGCAAGTGACAAAATTCTACAGGATAAAAGAGACCTGAATTTGTAAATTGATCATGTAAATAGACGTCAAAATGGCGTGTCTTGTATAGCATCGTAATGTACTAATACAACAAGGTAATTATATAGTTTTAATTTCCTTGAAAAACAAACCAACATGTAATGGGCAGGATGACCATGCTATGACCTACAATTCCGCAACTTACAGCAAAGCAGGACAAATAGAACAGCGACAAACCTAAGCTATCAAAGATTCAACATTTCAATGAGGTACGGCGAGATTTAGCGGAGGCAAGAACTTACTTTAACTTCTCTTCTTCTTCATCTTACTTCTTTACTGCTCCCTGTTGCTTGCCGTCGTGTCGACATGGTCCTATCGAGCCGTGGATGCTGCTGAGCTGTAGGTTGATGTTCTAATTTTTTTTAACGCTCACCGTGTTTATTCGCGAGTAAATTCAAATTCGTCAAAAAAGTGAAAACATATAATATCATTCTAGATGTTAATGTTAAAATATTCTGTCAAGTTTTTACAATAAAATAGTTTTTGCCAATTTTTTTGATGAATTTGAATTCACTCGCGAATAAACCCGGTGAGCGTTAAAAAAAATTAGAACATCAACTTACAGCTCAGCAGCATCGACGGCTTGATAGGACCATGTCGACGCGACGGCAAGCAACTGGGAGCAGTCAAAAAGTAGGATGAAGAAGAAGAAGAGAAGTTGGAGCAAGTTCTTGCCTCTGTTAAATCTCGCCGTGCCTCGATAAGATGTTGAATCTTCGATAGCTTGGGTTGGTCGCTGTTCTATTCGTTCTGCTTTGCTGTAAGTTGCGTCGACATGGTCCTATCGAGCCGTGTATCCTGCTGAGCTGTAAGTTGATGTTCTAAATTTAAAATGCTTACCGGGATTATTCGCGAGTGAATTTAAAATCGTTACAAAAGTAAAAAAATATACTAACATTCTAGATGTTAATATTAAAATATGCTAGTAAAGTTTTTACAATAAAATAGTTTTTGTCAATACAGGGTGTGGCGCGTAAAGTTTTGATTAAAAGTAATGGCGTTTATATATATATATATATATATATATATATATATATATATATATATATATATATATATATATATATATATATATATATATATTATTACTTACAATACACTATATTAACTTTTTATTTTCACTAATCATTATTTGTTGTTTAGTGCACAACACGCAGGTAATGTGTATTTGTTAAAATGTTCGATTGGTTGCAGTGGTGAAAACTCATTATTATCAAGACCCAGATATTAAAATACAAACTTAAACACAACTAATCAAACAGAGAAAACTCTTCACTACTAAAAATAATGATTCCAAAATTTGCAACTTTTATACTTTTCATATCATATCTGACATTACATTATTTTAACAAGTATGACAGCAGTGTCAATTTTTTTTTTTTTAATATTGTAATAAAGAAATAAATGGGGCACTGCATAGCTTTATAAACGGCCAGAAAGTGTCAAAAAGGCACGTTTGGCTGTGCATAGAGGTGTGTTGGTTCCTACACTTATGTATGGTAGTAAATGTTGGGTTTGGCAGAAGAAGCATGAAAATAGGATTAATGCTGCGGAGATGAGTAGTTTGAAATGTATAGCCGGAGTGACTCGGTTTGATAAAGTAAAAAATAGTGAGATAAGGAAACGCTGTGATGTAAAAGAAGATGTGGTTACAAAGATAGATAAAGGAATGCTCAGATGGTTTGGACACGTAGAAAGGATGGATAAAGAAAGATTGACCAAACAAATTTATAAGGCGAGTGTGAATGGACAAATCGGTAGAGGTCGACCTCGGCGAACATATCTCGATCAGATCAACATTGTTTTGAAGAAAGGTCAGGTCAAGAGTACCAACAACCGACGAGCATGTATGAGAGTGGTGATGAAAGTAGAGGAAGCAAAAGATTTGTGTAAGAACCGTAGCAAGTGGAAGGAAGTGGTGTCTGCCTACCCCTACGGGAAAAAGGCGTGACTATATGTATATATGTATATATGTATATAATAATAACAGTATTTACATTGGGTGACTTAAGACTTAAGTCGTCTGCTCGAATGCGCCGTTGCATTCTTCTTTGACGCTCACGTTCACTTACGCCGTAAATCAAAATTTTTTATCGTTAAAAATAAAATATTTTAATAACTAGTCAGTTAATAATACTTTTTAAACACCCAAATTATTCGGTATTAAATTTTCACACACACGTATTTTTTTTCATTGAATTTTGCATTTTTAAAAATGTTTTTGTTTATTTTAATATCAAAAACTCAGGATTTCTCATAAGAACCCATTTTAAAGAGGCAAAATCTTTTTTAATTTTTCCAATAACTTTTATCAGTGAAATATTATAATTTAATATAAGGAACCGTAACAACCAAATTTAAGGGCTTATATATGTTTTTTAAAAACTTGGCTGCATTTTTTTTTGACCCCCGAACCTCCTTAAATGTAATTTGTGGTTTATTATTGTTATTTATTTAAATGATTTAATTAATTAAATACACACTTTGTAGTTTTATTTGCACAGAAGAGTGTACGTGGTTTTGGACTTCAGTCGCTTCTTCTTATTATTACCCTTTTAAATATTTACCCACCTTCCCTTGCCCTTACTCTTAAATCCCTTTTATCGTTCGTTGGATACGACTTTGTGTAAAGAAAGAGTCGAAGGATATTTGGGATAAAAAGGTTTTTTTATGTCTCCGAATTTGTCGTTTAAATTTAAATGAAATATGTCTGACAGTCTTTTAAGACGGATCCATGACGTGTATCAGCGTACCAATTTTAAAAACCGAGTAGCCACTCGTTTAATTCATTTCATCGTATCTTGGATTTTTTTTGTTCTAAATATTTTTGTTCGAATATATGAAGTAAAAAAGTGTAGGTATGTCACGCCTTTTTTTTAGGGGTAGGCAGAAACCACTTCCTTTCACTTGTTACGGTTGATAAACACATCTTAAGCTTGTTCTACCTTTATAATTGTAACAAATGTTTACCGTAAAGCATCAAATTTGTGTAATAACCAAACAGGAATTTATTTTTTTAAAACTAGTCTTTTTTTTCGTCGTATCTTTATGTCCAAAGCATCGTGACACTATGGGTGGCGATCCTCGACTTCGCGGAGATTCGATTGTAATGGTTGACCTGTGATGTTCTTTATTTGGTCCAGCCAACATGATGGAGATCGGCCTCTGGGTCTTCGGTCTTCTAATTTGCCCTGTACTATAAGTTTCTCTAGGTTATTCTCATTTCTGCGTGTGATGTGTCCAAAATATCGAAAGATTCGTCTCCCACAGGCGGTAGATAGTTCATTAAGAATTGAGACGTTTGTTCTTCTAGCCGTCCATGGAATGTGCAACATTCTTCTCCAGCACCACATTTCAAATGCGTCTATGCGGTGTCTATCAGCCGCTTAAATGGTCCACGACTCGGATCCGTATGAAAATATAGAGAACAACAAAGATCTCACCAGAGCCATTTTTGTCTTTTCGGTTAAATCTCTGTCTATTCATATCTTTCCCAGGTTCACCATAGCGATAGTGTCACACGTCTCTGTTTCACAGCCTCCTGTGTTGGTTATTTAAGACCCCAAATAGATGAAGTCATTGATATTTGAAGGCAGATTGTTTAGCTGTACTGCGTTACTTTTATCAATTTCCATGAGTTTGGTTATGTCTAAGTTAATCTCCAGACCAAGAGTCCTACTTTCATTAGCTACCCATTTAAGCATTCGGGTCATTTCTTCTTTATTATTTGCGTATCGAAGATTGTTTAGCATTAGCATTGATCGTAATTCCTCCCTAATCCAAATCCAAGGCGCGTCTCATCATGTATTCACCACAGGCATTGAACAATCTGGGTGACAATATACACCCGTAGCATAATCCTCTTTGCGTTTTTAAAGGATCCGATGTTTTATTATTTAGGTTGACAAATGCGTCATTATTCTTATATAAACTGGTAATGAGGGCTACTAGATGGCCTCGAACTCCCATTTTACTCAGCACTTTCCACAGACTCTCCCATTTTACACAATCGAAGGCTTTCTTGTGGTCTAGAAAGCACAGGAGCATAGGGATGTTAAACTCTCGTGCTTTTTTTAATAATTGGCAGATATTAAATATCCGGTCTCTTGTCCCTCTGCCTTTTACAAATCCGGCTTGTTCGGGAGGTATCTGAGTACTAGTAACTCTTTATTTTAGGGAATAAATATATCAGTTTGCGGATTTGTATATTATATTAATTTAACAGTTAAAATTAATAAATAAACTAATTTAAAATTAAAATAGGACGCTAAATTTTTTTTTGAAAAGAAAAAAAACTTTATAATAGAAAAATAAACGATACCTCGAATTTTTTTTGTTTTTTTTAAGAAAATAGTCGCAAAAAGGGTCTGTGCATAAAGGTGTGTTGGTTCCTACACTTATGTAAGGTAGTAAATGTTGGGTTTTTTTTTTTATGAAAATAATCGCAAAATGGGTAGACCTATCGTGTGGGCCGCGGGCGGCCCGCACTGCGACTATTAGAAGGGGAAGGGATTATAGAAAGGAGATGATTGTGGACACGCTTTTTAAAAAGTTGCAGGTCATAGTTCTCTGGAAAAACCGATTTTATTCCATTTCGTAGCAGCCTTGTAAAAGAAGGATTCTTGATGAAGATTGGTCCTAGTAGTGTCAATCTTGAGAGTCAATGGGTAAAACTGATCAGCGTGCCGAGTTCTTCGGCCGAATGTGGCCAATGGTGGTACAAGAGTTTTTATTTCTCTGGAGCATCTGCCATGGAAATATCTGTAGAGCAATGACTGGTCTGCAACTCTTCTTCTATGTTCTAGAGGGTGAAGGGTATTTGTGAGAGTTGAGCTGTTTATCAAGCGAATGGCTCTTTTATACACGATTATGTATCAGATGTAATTCAATACCTGACGCGGCATATAGCCAGAGAAATAGTTGTTTTTTTATACATAATTGACCCAAATGAACCTATAATATAGGTGACATACAGTAGAATTAGCTGATTTTTAAAAATTAGTTATACATTTTTCCCATATAAATATATATTTATAACAATCAAGTATCAGTTTACTCCTTTAATTCCATAATCACAAAGATCAAACTCATACCACAGCCATAGTGAGAACGACCTGCAGAATAATATGGAAAGTACCAGTATTGAGCAGCAGAAATTAAGTGTTCAAAAAATAATACAATAAATAATGACGAACAAATGAAACTAATCTTTGAAGAACCTTCGTTGAATCAGCAGTCACATGATGATTCATATAATCACGTAGAAAATGAAACAGCTGGACAATCGGTTAAGAGTTTAAGAGATATCTACAAAAAATTTCCAAAGTATTCACCGTTTTGAATGTACGCAGAAAACCCTACAGGATTAGAATTTATGCGATTGGATCTATTGACAAAGAGAATATTACATCACATTCGTCTGAACGAGGATTCATCAGTTACCGTAAGTATGTATGCAAAAATTATCAATTAAATTTTTTATGACAAAAATTAACAATTATAATTTGCTTGTGACAGTAAATATTAATAACGATCTACTTACAGGTTATTTTTCCAAATGATGATGAATTTCCTCTCAATACAAGAACCAGTTCCTTTAAAACCAACTATGATATTCTGAAATTTGTAGAGAGATGGCCATTATGCGTCGGTACGCAAATAGACAGCCACAAGTAAGATAATTACTTAGTTAATGCATTAAACAATTGATAAGCAATTAAATAATGCTTAATTAAACCATAATTTTAAAGAAATTGAAATAATTTTGTAGATACTCAAAACTTTGTAAGGATGTACTAATAAATGGTGATGCCCACAAAAGAAATTAAAGAAATCCAAGACCTAAGTCGTGTCGAATTTTACGGAAACGCTTGCAAAGCCGAAAGTCTGTTTCTACTTATTAAGAAAAAACAATTGCACAGAAACGACGGACTTCAAATCTTTTCAAACAAAACAGACGTCTTAAAAGTGTGGTAAATTAAAGAAACAACAAAACTGTCTTTCTTTTGAAATAGAATTTCAAGTAAATAAATTAGATTTACAAGCTAACTTCTATCACAGCAGCAGATTTTTGAAGCATGTTAAAACCAAACACTATTTAAATTGCAAGTTATTTTCTATGGGTACCAAATGTATTGCAAAAGAAAAATGCTAAAATGTTTTTTTTTTATGAAAATAGTCGCAAAAAGGATTGACCTATCGTGTGGGCCGCGGACGGCCCGCACTGCGACTATTAGAAGGGGAAGGGATTATAAAAAGGAAATGATTGTGGACACACTTTTTAAAAAGTTGCAGGTCATAGTTCTCTGGAAAAACTGATTTTGGAAGCTTATTCCATTCCGTAGCAGCCCTGTAAAAGAAGGATTCTTGATGAAGATTGGTCCTTGTAGTGATGGAATGATTTAAGGAATTCACTTTCTTGGAAAACGTGGCACTTTGTGTTTTTTGGGCGTTGAACTGAACAAGATTGTTGGTTCCCCACTCGACGATTGCTTTAAGATCTCTATTGATGGAATCCGCCTGTTCCTGCCTGAGTCTCTTTGTATCATTCAGCGAAAGTGATCGATATGATGTGAAAGTTGAGACAAGTGTGCTTTCGTCTGCGAAACTGTAAATGGGGTTCGTGGTGGTTTTCAAGAGGTCGTTGATGTGTAAAAGAAATAAGGTGGGGGACAGGATGAAACCCTGGGGGACCCCGGCATTGGTTTTAAACGCATCAGAAGAAATACCGTCAACTGCCAAATGTAAGGAGCGATCTTGCATGAAGCTCAAGAGCCATTGTCGCAGTTTGGTTGAGAGACCGTAGGCAGATAATTTACTTAACAATGCCTGGTGCCAAACGCAGTCAAAGGCTTGTTATCGTAAGTATGAGATTTTTTGTTGTGGACAAAATGCAATATTATAATAATTGTTAAATTTTCTTTATTTATTTCTTCTTCTTCCGGTACCCTGTCCTATTATCGAACGTTGGCAATCATATTGGCCATAATAACTTTGTTTATGGCAGCTCGGAATAGTTCAACGGATGATTTGTGATACCACTCTCGAAGATTTCGGAGCCAAGATGTTCTTCTACGTCCTGGACCTCTACTTCCGGCAATCTTACCCTGCATCACTAAATGAAGGAGGTAATATTTCTCTGGACGCCTCATCACGTGGCTGAAGTATTCTGGTTTTTGGCTTTTTATTATTTTAATTATTTCTGTATTTTTCCGCATTCGTTGTAGAACCACCTTATTTTTTATTCGGTCCATCCAGCTTATTTGTAGGATCCTTCTGTAGACCCACATTTCAAAGGCATCCAGCCTCTTCAATAGTGAGTCAGTCAGCGTCCAGCTTCTCTGCTCCATAGAGCAATGTGGAGAATATATAGCAGACTATATAGTCTGATATTTAATTTAAAAGCGATTCCTTTGTTGCAAAGAATTTTTTTTTATTTATAGAAGGCGGTTCTGACCTTTTCAAAACGGATCTTTATTTCTTTGCTTATGTCCCACTTGTCATTGATATTAGCGCCCAGGTATAAGATGTTGTTAACCTTTTCTAGCTGTATCCCGTATGCCCCGATTTGTATTGGTGGTATTGGTGTTTTGCTTACAACCATAACTTTGGATTTTGAAGTATTGAGTCTCAGCCCATACTTGTTACATGACTTGGTCACTCTGTTTATGAGTATTTGCAGTTCTTCCTGACTAGCAGCAATTAGCACCATGTCGTCCGCATATCTCAAATTATTATATATTTATATGATTTGAAAATAAATATTAGTTGAATAGCTATTTAATCCGTTAATTTATTTTTTTTTCTGTTACACCGTTACTACAAAATCCCAAAAAACTTTTTTTTTGTCTGTCTTCCAATGTATTTTCAATAAATTCAAAATTTTTAATTTATTACATAAAATAATCCTTTGCAGTGTTGCACAAAACGACTTAGTAATTGTTGCAAGTGTAATTAAAAACAAAATTATCCTGTTTATACGGACTTAATTATCATAAAAATGCTTTTTTCCCCAAATTGCTAGGAAATTTTGACATTCCAGAAAAAATTTCATAAAGAAAAAGTCAATATTTCCTAACTGTTGGGAAATATTCATTTCCTTACTGTAAGCAAATGATATCAGTTGTTAGTGTTCTAAATAAATGATTAAAAAAAACGTTATTTATAAGGAATTAATTTATATTTTGAAAACCATAATGCATTGTAGAATACATTTTTAAATTGGTTTGTGTTATTTACAGTTATTTAACAGTTAGTACAATTATTGAAATTTTTGGCGCTACCTCTCGGACTAATACATTCTAGCGAGTTTTTGGCTTTACTGCAATTGTGTTTGGTTTCGCCGTTGTTGGATGCATAGCTTAGTAAACAACGTACATCTATTTTTAATGTTTTTCAGTACACTTAATTAAATACTAAATTTGAGTTTATACGATAAAAAGTGTTCTTTTAGCGCACTATTCACGACTGGAATATAGCAAAGTAAAAGTTATTTTTTTTATTTTGTGACAACTTTGAAATAAGAGAAAGAGCATCGGTGCCATTTCGTCGAGTGCAACTTAACATCACCCGCCGTTTTCAGTCTCGGTGTTTTTCGCTCAGGAAATTAAAAAGTTTCAAAGTCGTAATTGTCCCATCCACCTGTAGAGGTTTTTTGCATTTCGAAATATAAAACTGCTTAATCCTATACAAAAGTATTAAAAAACTACTAAATTAAAAAAAAGGGTAACTTGGTTAGCAAAAAGGAATACAAAGTCTTTGGGATCCTCTCGTTTTGACATAAAAAGAAAAATGGAAAGTAAAAAGTTATGCGTAATATTCAAGTGCCATTTAGTTAAATTTTTTTTAATTTGTCACATACCCCCAATTCTAATTATGTTAAAATACAATAAACAAACATTTGCAATGCCCGAAAGTTTAAATCAAAGTAGGCAATGTTCTGGGACCAAACTGTACTTCTCTCTCTTGTCTTGTCTTGTGACATCATGTCTCAATTGCTCGGATCGTAGTTCTCCATCCTTCTTTGTCTTGAGTTGCAAGAGAAGCTTCCTGCAGACCGTGACCAATGATTTTTTTTGGTTTGATCCACCCAGCGCACTAAAAGCCCTAACTCTGAAGAAGTTAAATTTTTTTGGCGTAATAATCGACCAAAAACTGATATAGAACAGCATACTCTACCACATTTTTTCAAGAGCTAAAGCGGCAAGCTGTACATGCCACAGAGTCTTTGGCAAGATATGGGGTCTAAATCAAACGATCAATAAACCAATGGTCATCTATGCTTCATTGATATGGTAACCAAAAATGCAACAAATTTCGGCACAAGTTAAGCTGCACATAGTGCAGCAGCTAGCATGGCTGGGAATCACAGTGGCAACATTCACGTACCCTACTGTAGCCGTAGAGGTAATACTAGACCTTTCACCATTGCACCTATGTGTAATGAAAGAAGCAGCAAACAAAGCCTTCAGACTGAGCCAGACAATAAATCTAAGAGCAAGAAATCGGAATGGACATTTAAAGATTTTAAAAAATATTATCCTAGAATCCATGTCTAAGCCGACAGATATTATGCTATTAAGGTACGACTTCGAAATGCAGTTTAAAGTGTTTATAAACAACCACCAAGTTTGCACAGAGAACGGACCTTAACTAGAAAAGGATGCTGTAGTGTGGTACAGTAATGGATCCAAGAAGGATAAAAGGATTGGAGTGGGCTTTATAGGGCCGAATTTGAGGCTCTCAAAACCCCTGCATCGAAAGAAATACCCGAAAGACAGAAATCTATTTTTAATTAGAGAGCCAAGCGGCACTAAAAGCTCTTACACTCATTACAGCTTTTACACTTGTGAGTCTAAGCTGACTTGGGACTGTAAACAGTCCCTGAGACAACTGGCAGCGAACAATCAGGTTACTCTGATGTGGATTCCAGGTCACAAGGCAGTTAAAAGCAACGAAGAAGCAGATTGTCTTGCCAAAGAAAGAGCAAATACACAATTTTCCGGCCCAAAATCCTTTTTTGGACTTTCCAAAGTCCACTTGAAAGAAGAGGTTCTACGCTGGCATAAAGTGCCATGACAAAGACAAGCGAAAAGGCTAGTAAATAACGTAACTTCGTTTCTAACGGGGTCCCCCGACCACACATTTACTTTTTTTATTTTTGTGTTTTGAAAAATTTGCAACGGATTGAAGCGCGTGTATTTTTTGGCATAAAACAATAGTATATTTGACAGTAAAATGAAATGCGTTGCTGATTTTTGTTTGGAAATCGTAATTTTTCGGTAATTTAAATAGGGTGTCTTAAGCATAAGAATAAAACATAATAATAGAAGTTGTCAAAAAGTTTTCTCTCAGTGTTCATTTTGGCAATCAGTAATTATTTGGTTAAAAAATTTATTATTTTCTAACACCATGGAAAGTGAAATGTCATCGCCGTGCGAGAGGGCGCAGATGTGTAATTGATTATAAGTAAATTTAGCAACGTTAAGAAACCGACCAACTGCTACCTACAGTTAAAACAGGAACGTTTTAAAATCCAAAAATGATTAATCAAATTGGTGCAAAACAGGGTTGTGATAACGTTACCCGAAGGGCAAAAATCTATATTGTTACGAAATTACTTCTTTCTTGGGTTCGGTGATTTTCAACTCTCGATAGAGTAACAAAATAATTTTTGTTCCAATACTTTAACACGATCAATTTTACTTTTATAAATCACTTAGATATTCAACTACTTACAACTTTTACAACTATTTAAATTTCATGACTCATAAACACTTTTAAAAACAGTCGCTATTCTCGGCCGCTGTCCTTTTTATACCTCTAAATTTTAATTCGACCTTTTTCTCGAGAGTTCAAAACAATTCTTCTACCTTCTGGAAGCCGCTAGACAATATGTTTTTACCAGACGGAGGCGGAAGCCGACAAAGCACTTATTAATATGCACCCTAAGCGTGGTCAATTCTTGGACGCCCCGGGTCGTAACAATATTTTATCAGATAGCCAAGCAGCACTTAAATCTCTGAAGTCATGCACTTGTGAGTCTAAGCTGACTTGGGACTGTAAACCGCCCCTGAGACAACTGGCAGCAAACAATTAATTAAAGGAAACGAAAAAGCAGATTGTATGCCAAAAAAGGGGCAAATACACAATTTCCCGGCCCAAAACCCTTCTGTGGACTTTGCAAAGCCCACTTGAAAGAAAAGGTTCGACGCTGGGAAACAGATGAAATGAAATGATGTGCCAGGACAAAGAAAAGGCTGGTAAGTCTTTGACCAAGGAAAGCTTAACAGCTTCTCGAGATTCGAAACTGGTGATGGGACTCCTCACTGGGCATGGCCCTCAGTGGTATCACCTGAAAAAGATGGGCAAAACAAAGAGTGATAGTTGCCGCTACTGCGAGAACTTCGTTGAAAGTGCAGAACATTTGGGCCCCGACCACGAATAGATTAAGGGTTATGCACAAAAGATCTGATAGGTCAAGGTGCTTAAGAGGCAGCATAGCCTTCACGACCCCCCCTAAAATCTACAATCTACGTTGTGTTAAGGTCGGCAATGCAACTTGTTTGGTTGAGCAACTTTTTTAAACACGTCGTGGCAACGTTAAATTGCTAATCCCAATTCGTGAAACAGGAAATATTATTTCTGACTTGAAATATAGTTTTTTTTATTTAAAGTTTATCTGCTTTCTGTTTAGAGGAATAATTACATTTTAAATTCGTTGTGTGTTATCATTTAGATAACTACTTTTGGTTTATTTTCGATTGTTAAATGAAGGAAGAGTCTTTATGTTAAAAATAGAGCCTTTTCTGGAAGTTCGTATTTAAAAGTAATTCTTTCGACCGGTCCTTTTTTAAGGATCAAGTGTTGTCGCTGCTGACCGATGAAAATTGACATTGCGGAAGAATCGGTTTTGTCGCAAGCGACATCGAAGTGCAACGGTTGGCGGGGAGGAGAAAAGACACCCGGAAAATTTATTATCTTTGGTGGACATCTGCAGCGAGAGCTTATGAGCTTCCGTCAACGAAGTACGGCTCCTCCCGAGGAATTTATGTGGTCGGTGGTCGGTCAAGCGAGAAGAGATCTTTTTTGATTGCTCGTTGCCGCGATTTACAAGATTTTTCACGAAGGAAACACCGATTTTCCGGTCCAGACGCTTCATGGGCATATTTGATTTATACTATTCGTTAATTTAGTTTACCAAGATAATTTTTTATCAAGACGTATGTCTTAAGTTGTTTAAGAATTATTAACATTAATTTTTCTGCAGCCGTCTCGAAAACAAAATTTTCGGTATGATTTATTAAATCTAAAATAACACTTTACACAAATCGTACCGAAAATAGATCTATTACCGGCACGATTTTTTTCACTTTCGGAACGAGTGCTTTACTTTGGGTACAATTTTGGATATCTACGTAGGCGGTTTTGACAATAACATGAACTTGTATTTTATTATGACAGCGATTTTCACGTAACATTGGTTTATGTTTTTTCGATTTTTAAGTCTAAAAAATGGAAATTAGTAGTGAAAGTGAGGCTAAAATGATCCCACATGAGATAAGTGAATTTGCTAAAGAAGTTACTTAGGAATTATTGCCGGTAAAGTCAAGAGAGAGGTATGAATTGGTTTACAATTTTTTAAAAAAATGGAGTATTGATAAAAATGTACATATTATAAATGAACAAGTGATTCTTGCATATTTAATGGAAAAATCTAAAATATTAAAGCCAACAAGCCTCTGCAGCAATTACTCGATGCTTAAGTCCACAATTAATATTAAAAATAATATAGATGTAAGCCGCTATCCCAAAGTTATTGCTTTCCTTAAAAAAAATATATTGGCTATAAACCAAAAAAATCAAAAGTATTAAATAAAGAAGAAATAGATCACTTCTTATCAGAAGCTGGAGATAATATCTACCTAATGACAAAGGTAATATAAATAAATCTAATTCCTCTTCTTTAATAGGAATATTTTTTTTATTTTACGTTGCATTAATAATTGGTTTGGCAGGCGCTTGTCGTCGTGAAGAGCTTTGTAAAATGAATTTGGATGTTATAGAAGATAAGACAACCATGTTATTAATTAAAATTCCTAATTCTAAAACGAATAACGATAATAGTATATTGTTGCGTTAATTTTGTCCAGGAGTTTATTATTTGTATAGTACGAGTGTTTGTCATTTGGGTTCCTGGGCACTGTGGTATCCAGGGCAACATGCTAGTAAAAAGTCACAAGTACGTTCCTTGTCTGCTCAAATCCCGTATGTAATGACTTTATCTAAGGTCCAATGAACAGGAAATTTAAAGACAGATTCATGTTGATTTAAAACCAACAGTATGCGACATACCACAGCCCTTTTCAGAGGGCTCTCCAAAGAACTAGGTAGCAGTTTAATTAGTATTGTGAAAAATCAGTTAAGGCTGATTATCGAGCTGATTACTGGTCACTGATTCACCGCAAAGCATCTCAAGAACATGGGCATCATCTTTGACGTTATGTCTGTCTGTCGAAAATGCAGGGTGAAGAAAGAAACACCACTCTATGTGTTGGTTGTTCAGGGAAATCCGCAAGGACATCCTCGGGCTAGACACAGGCAAGAACACCGACATCAAGGAGGTGATACCAGAAAATAGTCGCAAAAAGGGTAGACCTATCGTGTGGGCCGCGGACGGCCCGCACTGCGACTATTAGAAGAGGAAGTGATTATAGAAAGGAAATAATTGTGGACACGCTTTTTAAAAAGCTGCAGGTCATAGTTCTCTGAAAAAACTGATTTTGGAAGCTTATTCCATTCCGTAGCAGCCCTGTAAAAGAAGGATTCTTGTTGAAGATTGGTCCTTGTAGTGTCAATCTTGAGAGTAAATGGGTGAGACTGATCAGCGTGCCGAGTTCTTCGGCCGAATGTGGCCAATGGTGGTACAAGAGTTTTTATTTCTCTGGAGCATCTGCCATGGAAATATCTGTAGAGCAATGACTGGTCTGCAACTCTTCTTCTATGTTCTAGAGGTTGAAGGGTATTTGTGAGAGTTGAGCTGTTAATTAAGCGAATGGCTTTTTTCTGAATGGAATCTAGAAGACGAAGAGAATGCCTTGATGCTGAACCCCAAATATTCGAGCAATACTCCAGTATCGGATTTGAGCCTTGTACGTCGTCAACAGTTGATCAGGAGTAAACAACTTTCTGGCTTTCCACAGAAAATCTAGCCTCTGGCTTGTCGACTTTGCGATGTTACCAACATGGTCATGCCAAGACATATTATTGGATACCGTGACTCCCAAAATCGAGATGGAGGGACATGGTTCAAGGGTATTTCCGGACGTTGTGATGGGATGATTTGAGGAATTTGAGGCTCGGACTATCTATCTATCTATTTAGTCTTCATTGGTCCATCTTTGGTCAGTCTTTTCTAATCTTCCCTGTTTGTCACCACGTTCATCCATCTAGTTTTTTTCGTATTTTTGTCTAATATTTTGACGGGCGAATTTCCATTTTAATTTTGCTACCTATATTCAAACATCTTTTACTATCGTTTTATTTTTTATCCACTCGTTTCTATTTCTATCTATCAGTTTTACATGTAACATTTGTCTTTCCATTGATTGTTGTGCTTTTGTGACTTTATTCATGTTTTTCTGTGTAATTGTCCATGTTTGGAATCCATAGGTGAGGATAGTAAGTACACATTGATTATATACTTTGGTTTTAAGGTATTGTGAATATTTATTATTATTATTTAGAATGTAGCTCAATTTTCCGAATGCTGCCCAACCCAGTCTAACTCGTCCTTTGATTTCTGCTGTTTGTTTTTCTTTGTTGAGTTTAATAATTTGTCCCAGATATATGTATTCATCATTGATAACCATCTGAGCGATCCATTTGACATATCATCTGGAGTTAAGCTACACTATTCATTATAGCACTGCCTAAAACAATACGGCCTATTTACCAGAGAGGAACCATTTTCAACAAATCCATTCAAGTAGGTGCGTATGCAGATGCCGTGGCAATAAACGCCAGAACAAAGGACCGCCTGATTAAAGTTTACAAGAAAATAGAAAAAAAAGGAATAGAACTGGGACATGCGTCAATATACAGCAAACAGTCAACATGAAAGTGTCATCCTCAGAAGACCGAAGAACAGTTCAAGACCTTCAGATAGAAAACGCAAAATTCAAGGGAGTACCACAATTCACGTATTTTGGGGAGTTAGTCAGCAACGAGGAAAAAACATACATTTTAAAAATATACAAGACATTAGTTCGACCAGTAATAACCTATGGTAGTGAAAATTGGACACTCACGGTACAGGATCAGGAAAAGATAAGAATGTTTAAACGTTAAATAATCAGAAGAATGTATGGAGCAGTCAGAATCAACGAAGTAGAATGGCGCATCCGCAACAACCGGGAAATAACAGAGATCCTGACATTGTGAAATTTATAAAATCCCAAAGAATGGAAGAAGCCAGGATGCCAAAGAAAATTCTAAGCATTAAAATCTATGCTACCAGGAAAAGAGGAAGAGGCCAGGGCCCACATCGAGCTGTAGCGCCTATTGGTAAGGTAAGTTGTATTCATCGGCCCTTTCTATTTTTTCTTTCTCCATATTCTGAGCTCCCGGCTCAATTCCAAATTCAATTCAATTTAACGGGTGTTTATTGACATTGTTGTTATTTGCACTCAAAGAAGTGATTAATTTGATATAAATCTGTATTAAAAAATAAACAGATATATTCCCATTTTATGTTTTCAGTTATTTTTGATAAATATTGTCCGTCTGAAAAGTTATTAAATTAAAGACCATTAAGCAATCACGATTTTTGGGTCATTCAATTTGGGAAAAATATCCCATCCTTTTTTAATCTAGTAACAAACAAACAGAGACAGAACGAGGGTAAAGACTTTATTTGCGTTGGGATCATCATAATGGTTCATAAAAATACGACAACTAAATTAGAAAATACCCGCTTATATCCGTTGTCCCGTATTTGCTTTTATCCGTTAACTGCTTCGAAATGAGTTACAAAGTTTCATTACCGCTTACTTTGTTGCTAATTATAATTATTTTTTACAAAAATTGAATACGATGGTGCCGACGATAAATTTCTATAAATGCATTTTAAAATTGCCTCTATAACGGTCAGGATGTTAGATTTTACCGGTATTTGCTGTTTCCTGAGAACAAACTAATGAAGATTTTTATATTAACAAGGAAACTATAAAAAATTATACAAATACCCATTACAAAAGAAAACATTGATTTTGCATTATTTTATTTCTTAGTTAATTTTAGGTAAATCTGGTCTTCTTCTTTATGTGCCAAGCTCGGTCTCCCGAACGTTGGCGATTACTTTGGAAAGTGCGTCTCTGTCTTCTGCCGTTCTGAAAAATTGTCCAGCACTTTGTATTCCAGTCCAGTCTCCGATATTCTTCAGCTATGACATTTGTTTTCTACGCACTTCGCGTCTACCTTTTATCTTGCCTTTATTATGAGTTGAAGTAGCCGATATTTGTCTCCTCGCAATATATGACCGGGATAAGCGATAAAGGCTGGACAAAGCGTGGTAACTAGTCTGCTGTACCGCCTTCTTAACCTTTGTTGGAAGACTGGTAGCGTACCAGACGACCCGTGCAAGGCCGTTATCGTGCCGCTTTACAAGGAAAAAGGTTCGCAGCAGGACTGTAAGAACTACCGAGGTATTAGTTTACTCTGCCTAGTCGGCAAACCTTATGCAAAGATATTGATTACAAAAGTTACGAATAAAACTGAGATGATATGGGAAATGCAAGATGGATTTAGAATAAGGAGCTGTATGGATCAGATATTTACAATACGAGGTATAGTCGAAACATTTTAGACTAAAAGTCAGAAGATCTACTGCGCTTTTATAGACTTGGAAAAGGCCTATGACGGAGTGGTGAGGAGTTAATTGTGGTCGACATTATCTATGAATGGGGTAAGCGGTAGTTTAATACGAGCACTAAAATCAATTTACGAGGATTCCACTGCTAGTGTTAGGATAAACGGAGCTTACACGGACTGGTTTATCATCGAAAAAGGTGTGAGTCAGGGACGTGTAGCTTCTTTTTAAGATTAGTCAGTTTTTTATTGAGTTCTTCTTTCGTTCACTCTTTTACACCAAGTATTTCTATGATACGCGTCTCCTCTTCTCTAAAACAGAACTCGCATACGCCTTATTT
The DNA here is from genome assembly GCA_950111635.1 of Agelastica alni. Taxonomy (NCBI): domain Eukaryota; kingdom Metazoa; phylum Arthropoda; class Insecta; order Coleoptera; family Chrysomelidae; genus Agelastica; species Agelastica alni. Next base: position 21,619,369 of record OX467716.1, read on the forward strand.
TTGCAATTGTCTCTTTGACAAACACGTGGATTACACAAATAGACGTCGCGTTGCTATGCTACGCGTCTCTTCGCGCATGCGCGTTATGAATCGTTACACATTTTCACGTGACGCAACCATGAATTTTTACTCCCAGCGCGCGTATAAAAGATTAACTTTAAAAAGTTCCCGTACGTATTTTTCTCAATAACTGTCGAATATATATGGACATAATTATGCGGTCTTTATCGTTGTATTTGTAATTTAATACATACATACATACATAAAGTCACGCCTTTTTTCCATAGGTTAGGTTAGGTTAGGTTAGTCACGGCTTTTTCCCGTAGCGGAAGGCAGAGACCACTTCTTTCCACTTCTGCTACGGTTCGTACACACATCTTTTGCTTCCTCTACTTTCATCAGTACTCTCATACAAACTCGTCGATTGTTGGTACTCTTGACCTGGCCTTTCTTCAAAACAATGTTGATCTGATCGAGATATGTTCTCCGAGGTCGACCTCTACCAATTTTTCCATTCACACTCGCCTTATAAATTTGTTTAGTCAATCTTCCTTCATCCATCCTTTCTACGTATCCAAACCATCTAAGCATTCCTTTATCTATCTTTGTGACCACATTTTCTTTTACACCACAGCGTTTTCTTATCTCACTATTCTTAACTTTATCCAACCGAGTCATTCCGGCTATACTTCTCAGACTACTCATCTCCGCAGCATTAATTTGTTTTCCTGCTAACAACCTCCGCTCAATGTCACTGTCATACTTTTCATCTTTAGTAAATTTTGAACCCAATTACACAAATTCCACTCTTTCTCTCTAAATCGAAACCCCACAGTTTGTCATGATTTCTTCTCTTTCAAAAACCATTACTTTCGTTTTGCTCACATTTATTTTTATCCCTTTGATTTTCAGGGAATCATACATAACATTAACCATCGCCTGCAACTCCTCTTCAGATAACGCTAATATGACTTGATCATCGGCGTAAAGAAGGCATTTGACGATTAAATCATTCATTTTTAATCCATATTTACTCTCTTTCAGATCTTTTAAACAATTGTAATTTAATAGATTATGAAAAGCCAAAAATATATATTGTGTGAATTATGCATTTAAAAAATTGTTAATAAGTTATTTTAAAGTAACGGACACGCTGTATACTCAAAATTGACTTATGCAGATAGCCTTAATTATTTGAAAAAACTTTTATTAAACATTTTTTTTGTAAAAATTAAAATATTAATAATTTGCGTTACTTTATGTACACACTGTATACATATTATCAATACAATAAAATAAAATATATGAAATTTTATCAAGAACCTGGTAGATTCTTGATATTTGCATAATTTATAATATCCCTTAAATTCGATAAAAAATATACTGATCGGGCATCCTGTATGACTTCGATTAATTTAATTTTCTTCTTTAATTCTTACTTACTTTAATTTAGTATCCAGAACACAGCGTGGAGTAAGACAGGGTTGCATACTGTCACCCTTACTTTTCAACCTATACACTCTGATCGAATATTTAAGGAAGCATTGGAAGGAATATCACACCTCGGCATCAAAATTAATGGAGAGCCAATAACACCAATTAGATATGCTGACGATACAGTAATTTTAGCAAACACAATCGAGGGACTGCAGTTGCTTATAAACAAAGTCGGTGACGTGGGAGAGACACAAGGTCTAAAAATCAATATGGGAAAGACCAAATTTATGATATTCAGCAGGAAACCCCACAATGGCACCACCCTAGAACTAAATGAAAGCCAAATCAAACGTGTCTCTAAGTTTAAATACCTTAATAGTATTATTACAGAGTATCTAATTTCGGACTGCGAGATAAGGTACCGATTAGAGATTGCTCAGGCATCTTTTAATAATATGAGATCCTTTCTTTGCAATGACAACCTGAATCTGAAGTTAAGACAACGCATGGTTGAATGCTATGTATGGTCGGTATTGCTGTACGAAGTAAAGACGTGGACTCTGAAGGTCAGGACGATGAACCAACTGGAGGCATTCGAAATGTGGCTTCACAGAAGAATGCTTCGTATTTTGTGGACACATGTTACAAACGAGAATGTACTACGAATGGCAAACATCGAAAGGCAACTCTTGACGACCGTAAAATGCCAAATGACATCATATATTTTAAGAGGTGATAACTATCGTCTATTACAGCTTATACTTAAGGGGCATACTTGAGAGGCGCCGAGGAACCGGCATAAGAAGGGCTGGTGAACTTTTCCGCTTGGCGGAGGACCGTACAGCTTTTGCCATGGTGATCGCCAACGTCAAGGAGGCCGGACAGGGCACATGAAAGAAGAAGTATCCGAGCCTTTGGTGGTTCTTCGTTTTATCAGACGTATATATCTAGCTAGGACATGTGAATCACTAAACTTCTTCTTTTGATATATTTTGGGAAATATCACGGGAACATAGCTCGGACTTACTTACGCGTCTGAATTTTTTGCCAGTAATTGAAATAATAAAGATATATCGCAGAAAATATAGCGCAAATAAAATTAATTTAATACTTTCGTAATTTAGGGTTATATCGCGTACTTTTTGCTTTTACAGCGGCTATCCATTTATTTCTTTGATCTAATTTCCGTTTACATTTTCCTTTTTACAGCAGCTTTAAATTTATTTCTTTGATTCAATTTTTTCATTTCATTTAGGGAAAAATAATAAAGTTACGCAGACGATTTGTGCCGTTATTTTTGTATATAAACAAATTGACTATCTCGAATGTTGCATATTTCTGCCACGGCATGCTATACAATTCCTTTACTATACCCACACCATTTAATTTGCACATAGCAAAAATATTGTCATAAAACATTCTCCACGTTTCCAGAGAACACACGAATCGAGAAGCTTCCGACGCATTTGCCAAAATCGATCATTCTCGGATGAATGAACTGGACAGATCCGGTCATCAAGATGTTGATCGCGATTCGTAACTAAAATGCTCCACAAAAGTTAGAAAAGTTCACAAAGATTGCATTTATGTTTGTCGCTTTAAAGTTTGGCAATAATCATAGCAATTCCTATTTTTGAAACCACAGCTCTAAATAGTTATTATTACTGCATCCAAACCAATCCCTAAAGTTCTTCAGCCATGAACTTCGTCTTCTTTCTATAGATCTTTTGCCTTGGATTTTCCCTGCATGCTTATTTGTAGCCTTTGATATTTTTCTTCCCTTATAACATGTCCCATATACAGCAGTTTTCTTCTCTTAATTGTCGGAATCACTTCTCTCTCCTTATGCATACGTCTTATCACTACCACGTTGGTTATTCTCTCTACCCATGAGATCCTCAATATTCTCCGGTATATCCACATCTCAAATGCCTCCAGTCTCCTCATGTTGGTTACCTTCAACGTCCAGGCCTCCATCCCATAGTATACTTTAGTCAGCACATGGCATCTCATCAGTCGTACTTTTAATTCAAGGTTTAAATCTTAGCAGCAGAAAAGCATCTTCATTCTGGTATAGGTGCTTCTCGCCTGTTCTAATCTGATTTTTATTTCTTGGGAGGTGTCATTGTTTTCATTAATGATCGTGCACAGGTATTTGTATTTTCTTACTTTTTCAATAGGCTGGTTCCTTACATATATCTTACGATTGTCTCGAGTTGTTTTTGTTATCAGGTTAATTGCAAGATGTCATTTTATGTTTTAAAATTGACGGGGTTTAAAGTTTTTTGATAAATTTGCACAACGATTGAAATATTTATTTCAACTGGCTGTTTTATACTGACTAATTTGCATAAAGAAGTAGCAAAAAATAAAAAAATTAAAAACTGTGGGTGTAAAATGTGAGAATATTCGCAAAGCATTCCGTAAGCTAAAGCCACCATAAAATATGGTTTCGAGCAAATTACGAACATCGTGCTCAATTAAATCCTGTAATTTTGAGCCAACATCACTCATTTTTTTTACTTTGCTGTAATAACATGCGTAACTATTCGTCTCTCTCTTTCTCATGACGGGCTCTCGTATATTTATCAGCAAACAGTATTCTCGCTTAGCTATCAAATTAATGAGCGCCATTTATTCAAGGCGAAATCGTCCTTTTCGTCTTTGACGTTCAATAACAATAAGTGTTGTCTCTGGCTCCCTCTCGTTTACCTTCCCGAAACGTGTCATCATTTTGAAAGAGAGCGAAGTTAGCACAAAACGCACAGCGTTACCATACACTAGCGTGAGAGTGCTTCGTAGCACGTCTTGAATACTAAGTAACGCAATCAAATCTATCACGCCATCTTCGCGGCGGCAAATTAAATTAGCTACCGACCCCCGTGTACTGTCATATATCGCTTGCCAATTTCCTGGTCGACTCCCTCTTTCCAGGCAAACTCATTTATAATGTGATGTATTGCTTGTTTGGATACCGGGCGATCGCAGCACGTGTTATTGTTGATCCCCTAAGTAAATGTTTAAGGATTTTTAAAATTATTGCTCCCTCAAGTTGGTGATATAATAAACTGATTACATAAATTCTGGTTAAAACGTTCTTTGACGTCTTCCGATCTCCAGTCTCCATTGATCCCTATCCATCCATAAATCTCGTTCTAGGCCTTTCTCTCGGACTTGATTATCGATACCCTCTCTCCAGCTTTTTCTAGTTCGCCCTCTTTTTCTTCTTCCTTGGGGTGTCCAGTTTGAGATTTGCAGATAAACTGATCACCCGTACTAATATACAGTTTACACAACACGTCTCCAAGGAAAAGTCCAGAAAAAAAAGAAAATTACTAAAAAAATGTCACTAAGAATGATTTTCGGCTGTAATATCTTTAACGACGAAGGTCTCCGGCATAAAATATTTTAATAAATAAATAAGTCAGTAATGCTAAATTTAAAATTAAGATGAAATACAAAAATTTAAAATCATTTCTATCTTATAAATAACGCACATAGTATATAATAAAAATGTATTCGATCTTTTACCTAAACTAATAATAAATAAAAAAATCAATGGACGATCGTTTGTGGTACTTCAATCCTACCAGCACTAGTCGATAGCGCTTGGTGGGGCGGCTTAATACCAGAACCGGATTTGAAAAATTATCAATAAAAATGAAAGGAAAAATTTACGTTATACTTACGTCTTTAATCTAGGAAAAAAGCTAATTAATATTTAAAGGTAAAATAACATATTGTTACGAATTTTAGTTCTTTCTTGGGTTCGGTGATTTTAAGACTCTCGATCTTCTTCTTCTTCAAGTGCCATATCAGGTCCCCCTGACGTTGGCAATTACTTGGGCAAGTCTTTCTCGATTCTGCGCCAATCGAAACAGTTGCTCTGCGCTGCGTATACCGGTCCATTCACGGATGTTCCTCAGCCAGAAAGCCTGCTTTCTTCCTACACCTCTACTTTTCCCATCATGATCAGTTGTAGGATTCTGTATCGCTCTCCTCTAAAGATATGTCCAAGATATGAGATTTTCCTGTACTAAACTGTATTTAGCAGCAAACGTATTGCGTCAGCCCTGTTTATCACCATTTCGTTGGTCTGCATAGCTGTCCAGGGTATTCTCAGCATTCTTGATACAGTAAAAAACAACGTTTATTCCAATACGATAAATTCTACTTTTATAAATTACTTAGATATTCGACTAATTACAACTATTTACATTTTATAAATCATAAACACTTTTAAAACTTAACTGTTCTTCGTTACGACCGCTGTATTTTTTATATTTCTCACTTATATTTCTCGACCATTTATCGAACGATCCATTGGACCGTTAGGAAATATCTAGGCGCGGCGAGAATTTATTAGACGGAGGTGGAAGCCGACAAAGGTTCATTAATATGCACCCTCGACGCGGTCAATCCTCTGTCGCCGACAGGACCAGCTTGTAACAATATTTAGCCTTGCTGGAAAAGTCTCACCCCTGCTATGATTCGTTACATTAATTTTTACCATAGAAACTTTAAAAGTTTAACAAGTAGCGTGGTATTCTAAATGGCCCACTTAGTCGGAAGCCCTTTAACAAAAATAAAAGGGTGAAAGGATTATTTTGCAACAAGTCTTAATGTAGCACACCATTGCTGCCTTAAAATAAGTCCTTTTAAAGGTTATTAAAGGTGAATACATTTATTTTAACAGCCCTGTATATCACATATAGCGGTGCTGTTTATTGTTACATTTATATCTTTGTTCTAGGATACTGTTAAATCGGTAAAGCGAAAGCGTGTTATTGCTCGTTCGCTCAAAAAGTTTGTATTACAATTGCGGTATGACGGCTGATAATTTCTAATCTAAATACGAATAGATTTATCCAACCCATTTCGCATCGCAAGATCTTACCGACATTATATTCACACACGCCATAATATTTTGAGTGTACGATTGTATGTTAGGGGGCAACGCGTATTTGCATTTCCAATCAGCCTCAGTCTTTACTGAAACATTTGACAGTTGTCAGTGTCGAGCATATTATTTTAATTCAAATTTTCTCATTTACATAATTCCCACTTCGTTCATTCACACATTTTCGGGCTTACTGTGTGACGGTTATGAGCCTAAATAGGTTTCTATTTGGGAAATATTAGATTTGTGTCACAGGATAACGTGATCCAATGTTTGTAGAGGGAATTCCGCTAGAAATTTTCAGTTCATTTAGCTACTGTCGCAGAAACCAGTTAATGAAATAAAAATATTGCGGTTTATTTAAAATTTAAAAAAAATTCACGAGTCAAATATATGTTTGTTCCTGTTTTTTTTTTATGTTCTGGTTCCCACGATAAGGGATATCCTGTAATGTTCAGAGAACATCGTGGGAACCAAGGGAAAGAAGGTAGGAGTTGGTGTTCTTCTTAAATTTCTGGAGGTTGTATGCCTCGGGGAACACCTCCCTAGGCAATGAGTTCCAAAGCCTCGCAATTCGTTGGATGAATGAGTCTTTGGAAAATGATGTTCTGCAGGTCTCCAAAGTGACCACGAAGGGGTGTTAAGACTGGACTTGACGGGTTAATCTCGAAGAGACTACCAAAGGAGGAACGATTGGTAATATTTCAGAAGAGCATCGCCCATGAAAATATCTATAAATTAGAGACAAATCGCCAACTTTTCTACGGTGTTCCAGACAAGTGAGCGAGTTTGTAAGCGAGGCATAACCGACGAGACGAATTGCCCTTTTTTGGACAGAATCCAATAGCTTTAGGATATGTTTAGGTGCCGCACTCCATATATGGGAATAGTATTCCAGTACAGGTCGGATCTGTGCCTTATAAATCATAAGCAGCTGACTGGAGGTGAAATAGCTCTTGGCACGAAACAAAAAACCAAGTTTTTGGGATGCACTTTTGGCAATGGACCTCACGTGATTTTCTCAGGAAAGGTTATTGCTGATAGTAATACCAAGCATCGATATGGATGACTTCAGTGGTATGGTTACTCCTGACAAAGTTATGTTAGGCACAGTGAGATCGGCTTTTCTAGAGAAAAGACATGCTTGTGTTTTGTTTCCATTGAATTCTACCAAACTATTGGATCCCCATTCGAGAATTGTTTCTAAGTCCATATTTATATTGTTAACATTTCTTCCTCGTTCATTTCTGGTTTCACGGGCTGATATAGGGGCCCTGGAAGAGAAAGCGGTATGGAGGGTACTATCATCGGCAAAGCTGTGTTCGGGACATGAAGTTGCTTTCAACAGGTCGTTGATGTGAAGTAAAAATAGTATTGGTGCTAGAATGGATCCTTGCGGAACACCAGCATTTATGAGTAGAGTGTCAGATGAAACTCCATCGACCACTACATGGAGAGACCTGTTTAAGAGAAAACTAGCAAGCAGAGAACATAGCTGAGGGGGCAAGCCATAAGATGGAAGCTTGGCGAGGAGTCCCTGGTGCCAAACTCGATCGAACGCCTTGGAGATATCTAATGCCACAGCTAAAGTTTCTCCATACTTTTCAATAAATAGCTGCCATATATGTGAGACGTATGCGAGCAGGTCACTAGTTGATCTCTGATGGCGGAAGCCATATTGCCTATCATTGATAATTCCTGAGTCTTCCAGATATTTCATGAGCTCGATGTTGATGGCTTTTTCCATGACCTTTGAAATAATAGATAGCAGTGCGATAGGTCTGTAGTTGCTAGGTAGGGTCTTTTTGCCTTTTTTAGGGACTGGCAGTACTCTTGCAATTTTCCAATTGGACGGAAATACTCCCAAATTGTAAGAGTGGTTAAACAACTTGCAAAGAACAGGTGTTAGTTCGGGGGCACATTTCTTGAGAACAATCGGCGGGATTACGTCAGATCCACAGGCTTTGTTCGTGTTGAGACCCAGCAAAATCTTTCTGATAGTACGTTGGCGAAAGGTGATCTCGGGCATGTGACTGTCAATAGGTGTAATGTTCGAGGGTTGTTTTCCCGAAGAATCCAGAGAGGAATTTCCAGCAAATAGGTGCGCAAAGATATTGGCTTTCTCCTGGGCAGTCGTTGCTAGTGTTCCACCTTCCTGTACGGTGTACACGGAAAATTGTGGTTAAAAATTCGATTTTTTTAAAGTTTTATTACAAGGGGTAGGGTAGATTTTAGGGGGTGTCGTGAAGGCTATGCAACCTCTCAAGCACCTCGACCTATCAGATCTTTTGTGCATAACCTTTAATATATTCGAAGTTTTAAATATGTTGATATATCTACATTGTGTTAATAGCAAGGGTTGACTTCAACTTTAAATAATTGGCCCACAATGTTAAACATTTTATTTTTAAACAAAGGTTTGGGAAGTATGCCATTACAACATTTTCCGAGAAAGAACTCGTGTTTTTACTATTGCGATAGTCCATTAAACGTTTATATGCATATTCGTACTTTTCTCTTGATTTCTTTGGCAATAATTATAATGAAGCAGTAGAAGCAGTATACTCAACCAGCTCTGGAGGAGTCCCAGAAATGGAAAGTTAATCATCACTTATCATTTTACATTTTCGAAAACACCAGCAATTTAATTTATATGCGTCAAGTTTGACAATTCAACATTAATGAGTTTCCATATATATTTCCAATTTTATTACGAATTTCAAAAAATTAATATTTGTCAAATTTTAAACAATTTGCGAATAAATAGTATGTTTACCTCGTAGGAAAACCCACATTCCTGGACTATGTGTTGCGACCCAGTCTTCCAGGTAAACAATGTACTATTATTGTGATCTGTGACTGTATAAAGTAATTAAATTTAAAAGAAGATCAAAGTAACAGTCCGCTCTAGCTCGTTTACGTTATTGGTCCTTTAAGCCGAAACATTTAAAGAGGGGAATTGTTTGTTTAAGAAATTTGCCAATTACGATCTAGCCAATGCATATTTATTTGGTGTAACGCGTTTTAATGTGAATCACCTCGTATATGTTTTACAAATCGCAGCTATGTAGACGGGAAATCGTTTCCTTTGGAGCGCGAAATCAAATGAATGAATGATAAGGTTGATATAAGTACTAGCGGAAAACTAGTCTTCGGGAAGCAATTGGCCGCTTTTGGCCCACATCAAATGTAATTTTGAAGTTAGTTAATGTTCCGGATATAATAGATATAAATCGTTTTATTTCTGCCGGAACGTCTGAACGGCATAACCTCGACTACACAGTGAAACGAATACTAAAAACCACTCACTTCCTCTACCCAGATTATTCTAAATATTAAACGAGGTGAAAGGATAATTTGTATTTTGGAAAATGTACTTTTTGTTGCTTTGTTATGTTCAGGAATGAAAGATGAAAGGCGCTAGGCGAGATATATTTAGCGGATTTCTTACGGGGATAGATTTCTTTTTCGTTTCCCGGTTTGTAAAGCATTCCAGTTAAATATTTATAGGAGTGTTCTTTTTCGCTGTGAACGATTTGCCGGAGCAAATATTCTTTATATTGAATTTACGATTTGTGACGTTTTTCCTTTATTTGAAATTTGTTAAGAAATAAATACACCGAGGATGTGTTTCTACTTTTCTTGTTTGTATTCCTATCTGCAGTTTTATTTAACTCATTAATAACACTAATTCAAACATTTACATAAAGGCAAAGAACAAAAGGTAAAACATATATATCAGTTAACTCATTAATAACACTAATTCAAACATTTACATAAAGGCAAAGAAGATTCACTAGTTAACTGTTTACATAAAGATTTTCACTGCCAAAACAATCGAGTTCATTTAAAAATATCTTTACAATGGTTGTCCTTTAAAATATCAAGATTGTAGGATATTTACAAATAAGTAGAAAGAAAATATGTTTTTACTTGGACATTGGGAAGGTTACTTTAATCCAAGTTTAGTTTTGGCATATTATCTAATGCAATAAATAGTTTCCAACAATGTACTATACTAATAAACAAAACAGAACATAATATTGGTGTCAGCATGAGTCACTGCGTTATATATATTTAAAAATAAATCACTTATGACCTTTGGATATACGAATTCACAAAGTACTATACTTATAAACTGAAACAAAACTTACTGGTGGTGTCGAAATGAGACACAGCGTTATATATTTAAAAATAAATCACTTATAACCTTTGGGTAAACGAATTCACAAAGTACTATACTTATAAACTGAAACAAAACTTACTGGTGGTGTCGAAATGAGACACAGCGTTATATATTTAAAAATAAATCACTGATAACCTTTGGGTAAACGAATTCACATGTACTCCTGTGCTACTCCTGAGGCTGTTTAGATTATGGGGGCGGCACTGGTTAACAATGGCTTCCCTCAAATAAATCCCGATACCGGTTATTTTAACTTGACGCCAGAAATCCATAAGAAATCTTCACGACAAAGGCAAGACAAAATGGTCAAGTTAAAAATCAAATGGTTTTTCTTTAAAATCCAATTAGGATGGCCCAAATACAGCCAGATATGAAAAAAATCCCATAGAGGTTCTGCACACGTGCTAATAACACACCGTCCCCAACAACGTTCACCGACACCTGGCCTCCAAGACTCTCAAAACACGACAAAAATGGCGCAGAATAAACATCAACCCACAATCTTCTCAAATATGTGCCTCGTCCGTGTAAATATCCAGTAATTGCAAACCAACTATCGAATCTTATCCCTAGAGTACTGTATGCAACCATGAATACGAAACTATAGAAAAAATAGGCACGTGACAAACTACTTAAACAAAACTATACAGCAGCTCCTAGAAACGACGTCAAAATCATATTGGGCGACCTCAATGCCAAACTTGGCAAAGAGCAACACCTAAAATCGGTGATTGGTATGCATAGCCTACGTAGCCTGTTAAAATCTAAAATAATTTCAAAAGAAGCGAAAGTAAAATTCTACAGAACTATAATTCACCCCACAATAACATATGGGAGTGAGACATGGACCCTGAATAAACGTGAGGCTACTATATTGCTGGTACTGGAACGAAAAATTCTGAGGACTATTTTTGGGCCTTGTAGAAGTAAAAATAACAGGAAAATGGAGCAGAACACAGTATCAAGAACTACAGAAACTCTATGGGAACGGGTATATAGTGCGCCACATCAAGGCCAATCGCATAAGATGGGCAGGACATGTCCTTATATCACATGATGAAAGACTCCTCAATACTGCCTTTTGGGAAAATCCCGAAGGTAGGAGGTCGGTTAGCCGTTCAAGAAAAAGGTGTAAAGACGCAGTGACAAGTGACCAACACAAACTGGAAGTACAACATGGGGAGATAACTGCGCAAGACCGACAAGAGTGGAAGATAATAGTAAACGCAGCCAAGACTCACCAAGAGTTGTAAAGCCGTTAAAGAAGTAGAAGTGAATATATATATATATATATATATATATATATATATATATATATATATATATATATATATATATATATATATATATATATATATAGATATTTTAATAATACTGATATATAATTATGAAAAAATTAAAATTAAATTTGACTTTAACCATACTTTCTCTCAGTATATTTTTTTCACAGCGTTTTATTTATTTATATTTTTATATAATAACCTTCTTTTCAAGAGACAATGTCGTTATTTGATTACTTTTAAATTATTGATTATCTTGAAATTTTATTTTTCTTCTTCTTGTGCCTCATCCTTAGTGGACGTTGGCGATTACTATAGCCTATCTGATTTTATTTGCTGCAGCCCGAAATAGATCCATAGATGTCATTCCTGTTCATTGTCTTAGATTTCGCAGCCACGATATTCGTCGTCTTCCAGGACTTCTTTTGCCGTTAAGCTTGCCCTGCATAATAAGCTAAAGTAGGCCATATTTCTGGTTTCGCATAACATGTCCGAAGTATGAAAGTTTTCGTTCTTTGATAACGTTAAAACCCCTTTTTGTTTTCTCATACGCTGTAGGACGGCTTCGTTGGTTACGTGGTAAATTCATGATACTCTAAGCATGCGTCTGTAGCACCACATCTCAAATACTTCCAGACGTTTACATGCAGCGTCGGTCAGAGTCCAAGCTTCCACCCCATATGTTAGTATTGAGAAAACGTAGCATCTAAGAACTCTGACTCTGAGGTGCAATCCTATATTTAAATTGCACATCACGCTTTTCATGCGATTAAAAGCTGTTCTACTCTTCTTAATTTGGATCTTAATTTTCTTTATTTGTTTTCATTTGTTGTTAAGGAATGTGCCCTAGTAATTTATCGATGGAACCGTTTCCAGTTAGGAGCTGTTTGCGTAAAACTGGCCATCAATATCGTGTTTGCTTATTATCATAACCTTTGTCTTATTTGTGTTTAGGCGCATGTTGTAGGTTTCGCAAACTTCTGTTACTCTGTATATTAGCCTCTGAAGACCCTTAAATGTGTCTACAATTAGGACTGTGTCGTCAGCGTACCTTAGAATATTAATAAGTACGCCGTTTAGTAAAATGCCGTCATCTCCAAAGCCTCTCTAAACAGTCTCTCCGAATAAACATTAAAGAGCAGAGAAGAGAGCACACATCCCTCTCGAACTCATTGGCGTACTTCAAACTCTTCAAAGAGCGCATTCTCCACCCGAACACGAGCCTTTTGTTGCCAGTAAAGGTTAGATATAATGCAGATATCCCTGTCATCCAGGCCTGACTGTCTGAGTGTTTCCAATAGTTTTGTGTGATTAACTCTATTAAAAGCTTTCTCGAAGTCGATGAAACAGGCAAAGACATTACAGTTTACATCGCGTGCTCTCTGTATTTGAACGTTAAGGCTAAACAATGCTTCCCGTGTCCCGAGTCCGTCCTGGATTTTTTTTAACTTTTTTGCACTCTGATTAATTGTCTAACAGTGTTTAACTATTATTGGGGTAGACATTTATTTTTATTTAAAAAAGAAACATTTTTATTTCGACAATTATAATTATTTTAGTTTCCTGCCTTTTACAGTAATCAATTGTTTAACATTACTATCATTTACTATGCTACAGTAATTTTTTATAAATAGTGTTGTAGATAATAAAAAGATAAATGTGTCGCTCCAATTATGTCTATTAAATGATATTACCCGTTAGTATTTTTTTCGGCTGGAATCTATTAAAAAAAATTTTAAAATTGACCTACGCATTTTTCCAAATAAAAATGACAAATGTTCTTCGATGTTTTCAAATGACAAGATACGGTCGGTTATATTCAAAGGGACACTCTACCAAATTGAGTCCCTCTTATCCAGGTCTGCACCAAAAAGTTTTGTTCCTATATATATATATATATATATATATATATATATATATATATATATATACCATCTCGGGACAAATATTTCACAGAGTTCCTCACTTTATTTCTGAATTCCATTTAACTTTTTTTTTTTGGCAAACTTGAATTTATTCATTTGTTATTGTATTAGGTTGGCAATATGGCTCTTTTCGTAAAAGTTTTAACTGTCGCTGCGTTATTTATAGCTGGGTCTTTTGAAATTGATCCTTTTGCTAACCATGTACATTTCCTTGGGTAAAAACTGAATTATTTTACGCAAGTTTGGGCCAGGTACAAGGGTAGAATAAGATTTATAGACTTATGTGTTTTTAGGTAAAAAACTACTATTACTATCACCAACACATTGCTCTTTATAGTGCATCAACAACAAAAGCACTTAATATATGTTCGTATTTAAATCAATGTCCTATCTGCAGTTTTATTTTGTTTACTTTTAGCTGTCAGAGATGTTTATTTTTAACCTCAACAGAAACGCAAAAATAAAAATCAGAACTAAACTCATAGAACAGTGAAATAAATCTGCTACCTAGAAAAGATAGTAATAAAAAAAGATTATAAAAAAGAAAGAGGGAGGAAAAAAAGAAAACATTAGCCAAACAAACCTTTAATAGTACATTGTTTACCGGGTAGGAAAAGCCTAATATTCTTGGACGACTGTGAAGATTGCTAAGTCGAGGCGCAAGCCCTGACCTAGCATTGAGGTAGCAAATAAAATATTCACGGTACAAAATATTCAACAAAATAACCTTACTACCTCGCATGTTGTTCAAAATATTTCTCATAGTTCTAATAATGTTTCTTGAATATTCAATAATTGTACTTACTGTCAAATAACTGTAAATATAACAAACTAATTTTAAAATATATTCTGCAATGCATTGAGCTTTTTAAAATATCAATTTTTTCCTTATAAACAACGTGTGTTTTTAATAATTTATGTAAAACACTTACAACTGTAAGGAAATGAATATTTCCTAACAGTTAGGAAATCATGACTTTTTCTTTAACATTTTTTGTCTGGAATGTCAATATAGCGATTTGCAAAAAAAAATATTATTCCTTTTTAACCTAATTTAAAAAAAGAAAAGATTTTCAATTTGACAATATTACTTGTTCAGGAAGACTATTATTAAAATAAGAATAAAGCAACAATACCAAGCATAAATTATTTCTGCGGTATCAGTATAATAAGTGCGTCAGAAATCAAATTGCTCAGGAATAACAATTTGCAACGTATTATTTTTTTTGCAGTTTGACATCTGTACAAAAAGATTAATATTTTTAAGTTTAATATTTTTATTAAATTTTTTATTTTTGTTAACAGCACAAATGTCAATTTTTTAAAAATTTTAAACGTCAAGCGACTATGTTTATTTTTTATATTGCCACGTCTTATTCGTACTCTGCCAGCGGTCTCTCTACTGGCAAATTATGCCCGAGCTCAGCCGTAGAGGATAGAAGAAAAAATATATATATAAAAGTGAGCCGCGCTACCGACTTGGACGGTTCAAGCCGGAAACCCCTAGGTCTTATAGGCAGTAGCAGAGCCACACGATAAACAACTGAGATTATGGTGAACTAAATAAATGAAATTATAGCTAAAATATATTGGATACTTTACTCCTACAATAAATCAAAGTACACAGTTCAATAATAAAATTATAACAGATATAGTCAAAATTAACAGCTAACAATAAATCAAAGTACACAGTTCAATAATAAAATTATAATAAATATAGTCAAAACCAACAGCTATGGTAAATTTTTCTGCTAAAACAAACCAAAAACTCAAAATTCACAATTTTACAAAATAACCAAAACAAAAGTAAGAGTAACAGACTTTACCAAGTTACCAAAAAAAACGTATATAAGTCAACTCCTCAATAATACTAAATCAAACGTTCACATAAGGCCGCTAATCCACTTATGTTTTTACCATTTACATAAAGATTTACACTGTTAAAACAATTGAGTTTATTTAAAAATATATTTACAATGGTTGTCTTTTAAAATATCAACATTGTAGGATATTTACAAATAAGTATAAAGAAAATATTTTTACCTGGACATAAAGAATTATTGAGAAGATTATTTTAATCAAAGTTCAGTTCTGGCATATTATCCAATGCAATAAATAGTTCTTAATAATGTATTATATTAATAAACCAAAACAAAACTCAATTGTGGTGTCAAAAATAAGTCACGTCTTCAAATATTCAAAAATAAATCACCTGTAACCTTTGGGTATACGAATGCACTACTCCTGTGGCCGGTTTGGTTATGGAACGGCACCTGCTAATTAACAATGGCTTCCCTCAAATGAATCCCACATGCGGTTATTTTACCTCGACACCAAAATCCAAAATAACAACAACGGAGGTAAGATAGAATGGTCAGGTTAAAAATTAAATGGTTTTTCTTCAAAATCCAATTAAGATGGCCCAAATACAGCCAGATATGAAAGAAAAACCGTAGAGGTTTTGCACACTTGTTAATATCACACCGCCCCAAAAATTCTCCATACGACACCCAAGACTCTCACCACACGACTCTACTTCCCAAGCCGGATATCAAGAAATGACACGAAATTGACGTCAAACAAGAATATTCGCAAGTCTATGTTCCACACTAAGAATCGCGTTCGTCAGTGTTGATAGCTAGCCTCATCTACACAGAAATGTAAACCAAACAATAATATAATCGATAATACACAATAATCGAAGCTATGCAACACTATTTACAACGAATGATATATTTAAGTTACAACAAAATACGGTACGCGACACTATTTACGAGTACTTGAGGAATATAAAATTATCAGAGATATAATTATAATGGAACTGTAGAAGAGAAAAAAGGCACGTTACAATATGTTTAGATTTTGCAACTATTTTTTACTTTTGTTTATATTTTTAAATTTTTCCTGTAAACACCTGTGAGGGTGTTTATATTAATATCCTTAGCATGCAGCAGTTAATATGTTTTGGGTATCTTGAAAGTAAACCCTTATAAATTTATTACTTTCATCTGATAAACGAACATTCAAAAGATCTAAGAAATGATTCGATTAAACTCAAAATAAACTCCTGGACAAAGTTAACACAATAATATAACATTATCCAAAAAATTTATTCATCTTTTTTTATGTTCGTTTTGTAATAGTAGCCATATTTGCATATTTTGTATCGTTATTAATGACAGCTATCAAAACAATTCGTTCGTTCGTTTGTTGCCCGTAATTCCTACTTGGTAAGGGATCCAGATGATATTTACGTAGATACCTCTAGTGCAATGGTGGTGGCGGGTGTCAAGGATATCTTGAACTAAGGGATGTTGCGAGTTATTGTTTTTGATGGATTATATTGATGAAAAGAAGTCTGTACATATGGCAAGTTTACTGTTTTCCTGTAATGAAGTCCTCCGAGCTTGTGAAATTTCATATAGTTCAGCTGTGTGTATACTACATAGGTCGGGAAGTTTGTGTTTTACCATTGTTGTATCTTGTATAGTAACGGCACATCCGGTATCATTAACTTAACTTTGGAGGCGTCAGTGTAAAGGATTTCGTCGAACTGCTGGTTATTTATCGGATCTCTGAATCTTTGTATGAAAACTATGTTAGGCGTATCGCGCTTATTGAAGTTGCTTAGGCATGTGTTTAATAGCTGCGGTTTTTTGGTCCATGAAGAAGTTTTTAAAAGTTTTATGGAAGATGTAACTGTAAGGTTAGTGTTTCTTGAGATAGAATATAATAATTGTAAATACGAAAGTGGCGTTATGGGTCTGATTGATTTTTGTTAAAAGTAAGCTTAGGTATAAACAGTTTTCTTTTTATAAGTAATGTGGTAGACCGTTTAATTTTTGACCCTAAAAAATTAGAAAAACAAATCAGGCCATCAATTTAACTGAATAAGAGGTTGTGCGGGCCACTTTAATTAGATAAAGGATATTGTCAAAAATTTTTTGCCAATTTGTTGATAGGTTAACAGAGCACCTACACGTAAAAAACAATGACTAACAACTTAACAATTATAGTAGAAGACAAAAATAATATTTTCACTTCTTCCTCTTATTTCAAGACAATGCTTTGTTTTTTTTAAAGCTGTAGCCCAAGTTGTGACTCCGATGTTCTGCTTTGAACCATCGTTTGGGGGGTCTTCCTGGAGGTCTACGGTTGGTTGGTTTCTCCTCTTTTGGGATTTTGGGCAGTCGAATATAAGCAATGACCTACGGAGCAGAGACAAGAGCCGATACATTAAAAACTAAAAAATTGCTCAGAGCAACAAAGATGAAAACAATACGCGCAATTATAGGCAACACTTTTCTGATTAAGGAAAGGAACTGACACCAGTGATATCGTAAGATGGTGCAGAGCTCGACGAAGATACTGGAACGCACACGTTACCAGGATGAATGAAAACACATTAACACGAATCGTCAGGGACAACATACCAACAGGGTAGACCATCAAAAAGATGGAGAGACAGCTGGTAGTCCACCTCACAGGAAAAAAATCAGTGAACTACAGGCCGTACGCCTTCTACAAATGAAAGAAGAAGGAGATTATAAGCCATTCTGTTGACGTGGTCTCTCTATGTTCGTCTTCTTATTCCGGAACTTCTTACAATGAAATATCACATTGGGCTTTGATATCGCTGCTTTCTAACTCTGTCTCGAAGCGTTTTGCCCGTAATTGATCTAAGCGTTTTAATTTCGATTGTTCTTAGCAGTTGTTTAGTATTGGCAATTTCTGCTCGTGTTTCTGTGGCGTAGGTCATATGTCTTACACACGTCTTGTAAATTCGCGTTTTGCCTCATATGTTCGTTTCTCCATATTATGTCCCAGAAATACCCTGATACCATAGCTACCGCTATTGTTCGTGTTTGGACTTCTGCTTTAAGGTTTCTTTTACTTGTTATATTAACAAAACACAAAACACTATTGAAAAGTTTGGTAAATCCCGTGCAATAGCCTTGGATATATTTAAAGCCTTTGACCGCGTTTGGCACCAGGCATTGTTAAGTAAATTATCTGCCTACGGTCTGCCAACCAAATTGCGCCAATGGCTCTTGAGCTTCATGCAAGATCGCTCCTTACATGTGGCAGTTGACGGTATTTCTTCTGATGCGTTTAAAACTAATGCCGGGGTCCCCCAGGGTTCCATCCTGTCCCCCACCTTATTTCTTTTACACATCAACGACCTCTTGAAAACCACCACGAACCCCATTTACAGTTTCGCAGACGATAGCACACTTGTCTCAACTTTCACATCCTATCGATCACTTTCGGTGTATGATACAAATAGACTCAGGCAGGAACAGGTTGATTCCATCAATAGAGATCTTAAAGCAATCGTCGATTGGGGAACCAACAATCTTGTTCAGTTTAACGCCCAAAAAACACAAAGTGCCACGTTTTTCAAGAAAGTGAATTCCTCAAATTATCCCATCACAATGTCCGGAAATACTCTTGAACCAAGTCCCTTCATCTCGATTTTGGGAGTCACGGTGTCCAATAATATGTCTTGGCATGACCATGTTGTTAACATCGCAAAGTCGGCAAGCCAGAGGCTAGGTTTTCTGTGAAAGCCAGAAAGTTTTTTACTCCTGATCAGCTGTTGACGACGTACAAGGCTCAAATCCGACCTCTACTGGAGTATTGCTAGCACATTTGGGGTTCAGCACCAAGGCATTCTCTTCGTCTTCTAGATTCCATTCAGAAAAGAGCCATTCGCTTGATAAACAGCTCAACTCTCACAGATACCCTTCACCCTCTAGAACATAGAAGAAGATTTTCAGACCAGTCATTGCTCTACAGATATTTCCATGGCAGATGCTCTAGAGAAATAAAAACTCTTGTACCACCATTGGCCACATTCGGCTGAAGAACTCGGCACGCTGATCAGTCTTACCCATTTACTCTCAAAATTGACACTACTAGGACCAATCTTCATCAAGAATCCTTCTTTTACAGGGCTGCTACGGAATGGAATAAGCTTCCAAAATCAGTTTTTCCAGAGAACTATGACCTACAATTTTTTAAAAAGCGTGTCCACATTCATTTCCTTTCTATAATCCCTTTCCCTTCTAATAGTCGCCTTTTTGCGACTATTTTCATAAAAAAAAAAACGCATAGGTATTTGAAAGAAATAATATTGATACGAATTTTAGTTCTTTTTTGTGTTCGGCGATTTAAACTCTGAATACAGTAACAAAACAATGTTTGTTTCACTACTTTTACATAATTAATTTTACTCTTATAAATCACTTAGATATTCAACAAATTTTACAACTTTTTATAACTATTTACATTTCATAAAACATAAACACTTTAAAAACTTAACTAAAACTATCCGCGGCGGCTGTCCTATTTATACCTGTAAATCATACTTCGACCTATTTCGCGAAGGCGACAGACCCCTTTCGAAACAGCGAGAATTTACACCGCGTCAAGAATTTGCGGGAGCTTTCCTTCGGTTCTCCGCGCCGACAGTCCCCCAATTGTGGCCGACAGAAAGGCTCAACAGAGACGAACTCAAGAATTCGTAATAATATTTTCTGTTTAACTAAATTCGGTACTTTAAAGAATTGAGCCGACGGCAGGCTCAGGAACGGACTTTAATTGGATGTAACAAATAACACAAAATATTCTTAAAGCAAATAATTTAAAACCGTTTTCATTACCGACATGTAATATTTTGATACTTTTTCCTATAATTAGGAAAGCATTCACGAAACTTTTCCTCCTTTCATAATATCATGAATGAAGTTTAATCAAGATAAACTAGGAATCTACCTTGCCAATGAACTTTTTCTATTTCACCAAGGTATTCATTACGTAAATTATTAATTTTTAAAAATTTCATTAGTCTATCTTTTAATTAAGCTACACAATTTTAAAACTAAAGAATGAAGCACATTTTTAATAGTATTCCTAAAAAAAAATAACAATGTTATTAAAATAAAAATTATACATTTTTATTACAATATTCTCCATTATACAGTGATCCAAACTGATCAAAAATCTCTGATTTCACTTATTTTTTAAAAGACATAGCTGATATGTAATGTACTTTTTTTAAAATGTTTGTTAAAAAAAATCCTTTTCCCTATACCTTTTTTTGCAGAGGTGAAGAAAATCCGTTACAGAGAAGTTATGAGTCTGTAAGCTCAAGGTCTACTGTAAGACTCCCTAACTGATGTCAGGTCTACTCACTAAATACTCCACCCATATTTAGGTCTGTCTGACTATTGCCTTCAGTGACACTTAGGCCTGTTGGCCCATTGTATCTTGCCTATATTTGATATCATTGTACTCAATACAGTACTTTCGTACCTTGTTTAATTTTATACAAGTTCTGTACTGGGTGAGAGCAATAAAGTTCTAAGTCGCCGGATGGCTGCCCTTTTGTGGTCCAGTGCTTCACAGCAAAACAATATTTGTTTTACTGTTTCCGGATCCCTGCCGCACAATCTGCAGGTCAGGTCTCCATTATACAGTCCCATTTTGTTCAGGTGCTTCTTTATTGGTGCGTGACCGGCCAAGAGCCCCGTAGTGATTCCTGTTCCTTGCTACCAATTTTGCCGTCCTTTTGTGATACGGTCCTTTAATGTATTTATTCCTGTGTTTGTTTTCTGGTCTACATTTCCAGTAATTTTTGTGTTTTTCCCCAATCCAGTTTTTTTCTGTATGTTTCTGTACCCCTAGCATCTGCCCCTGGTTTGTGGAAGTTTCCGAACGTTTTCTTGCAAGTTATTCTGCTTTTTCATTACCTGCACTTTCCTGGTGTCCTGAAACCCATATCAGTTTGACGTGATTACGGTCTGCCATCGTTCTCAGTTCTTCTTTGCAGTCTCATACAAGCTTAGCATCTGCCCCTGGTTTGTGAAAGTTTCCGAACGTTTTCTTGCAAGTTATTCTGCATTTTCATTACCTGCACTTTTCTGGTGTCCTGGAACCCATATCAGTTTGACGTGATTACGGTCTGCCATCGTTCTCAGTTCTTCTTTGCAGTCTCATACAAGCTTATTATCTCCCCCTGGTGTGTGAAAGTTTCCGAACGTTTTCTTGCAAGTTATTCTGCATTTTCATTACCTGCACTTTCCTGGGTGTCCTGGAACCCATATTAGTTTGACGTGATTACGGTCTGCCATCGTTCTCAGTTCTTCTTTGCAGTCTCATACAGGCTTAGCATCTGTTCCTGGTTTGTGGAAGTTTCCGAACGTTTTCTTGCAAGTTATTCTGCTTTTTCATTACCTGCACTTTTCTGGTGTCCTGGAACCCATATCAGTTTGACGTGATTACGGTCTGCCATCGTTCTCAGTTCTTCTTTGCAGTCTCATACAAGCTTAGCATCTCCCCATGGTTTGTGGAAGTTTCCGAACGTTTTCTTGCAAGTTATTCTGCTTTTTCATTACCTGCACTTTCCTGGTGTCCTGAAACCCATATCAGTTTGACGTGATTACGGTCTGCCATCGTTCTCAGTTCTTCTTTGCAGTCTCATACAAGCTTAGCATCTCCCCCTGGTTTGTGGAAGTTTCCGAACGTTTTCTTGCAAGTTATTCTGCATTTTCATTACCTGCACTTTTCTGGGTGTCCTGGAACCCATATTAGTTTGACGTGATTACGGTCTGCCATCGTTCTCAGTTCTTCTTTGCAGTCTCATACAAGCTTAGCATCTGTCCCTGGTTTGTGGAAGTTTCCGAACGTTTTCTTGCAAGTTATTCTGCTTTTTCATTACCTGCACTTTCTGGTGTCCTGAAACCCATATCAGTTTGACGTGATTACGGTCTGCCATCGTTCTCAGTTCTTCTTTGCAGTCTTATACAAGCTTAGTATCTGCCCCTGGTTTGTGGAAGTTTCCGAACGTTTTCTTGCAAGTTATTCTGCATTTTCATTACCTGCACTTTTCTGGGTGTCCTGGAACCCATATTAGTTTGACGTGATTAAGGTCTGCCATCGTTCTCAGTTCTTCTTTGCAGTCTTATACAAGCTTAGCATCTGTCCCTGGTTTGTGAAAGTTTCCGAACGTTTTCTTGCAAGTTATTCTGCATTTTCATTACCTGCACTTTCCTGGGTGTCCTGGAACCCATATTAGTTTGACGTGATTACGGTCTGCCATCGTTCTCAGTTCTTCTTTGCAGTCTCATACAAGCTTAGCATCTCCCCCTGTTTTGTGGAAGTTTCCGAACGTTTTCTTGCAAGTTATTCTGCATTTTCATTACCTGCACTTTCCTGGGTGTCCTGGAACCCATATTAGTTTGACGTGATTACGGTCTGCCATCGTTCTCAGTTCTTCTTTGCAGTCTCATACAAGCTTAGCATCTGCCCCTGGTTTGTGGAAGTTTCCGAACGTTTTCTTGCAAGTTATTCTGCTTTTTCATTACCTGCACTTTCCTGGTGTCCTGAAACCCATATCAGTTTGACGTGATTACGGTCTGCCATCGTTCTCAGTTCTTCTTTGCAGTCTCATACAAGCTTAGCATCTGCCCCTGGTTTGTGAAAGTTTCCGAACGTTTTCTTGCAAGTTATTCTGCATTTTCATTACCTGCACTTTTCTGGTGTCCTGGAACCCATATCAGTTTGACGTGATTACGGTCTGCCATCGTTCTCAGTTCTTCTTTGCAGTCTCATACAAGCTTATTATCTCCCCCTGGTGTGTGAAAGTTTCCGAACGTTTTCTTGCAAGTTATTCTGCATTTTCATTACCTGCACTTTCCTGGGTGTCCTGGAACCCATATTAGTTTGACGTGATTACGGTCTGCCATCGTTCTCAGTTCTTCTTTGCAGTCTCATACAGGCTTAGCATCTGTTCCTGGTTTGTGGAAGTTTCCGAACGTTTTCTTGCAAGTTATTCTGCTTTTTCATTACCTGCACTTTTCTGGTGTCCTGGAACCCATATCAGTTTGACGTGATTACGGTCTGCCATCGTTCTCAGTTCTTCTTTGCAGTCTCATACAAGCTTAGCATCTCCCCCTGGTTTGTGGAAGTTTCCGAACGTTTTCTTGCAAGTTATTCTGCTTTTTCATTACCTGCACTTTCCTGGTGTCCTGAAACCCATATCAGTTTGACGTGATTACGGTCTGCCATCGTTCTCAGTTCTTCTTTGCAGTCTCATACAAGCTTAGCATCTCCCCCTGGTTTGTGGAAGTTTCCGAACGTTTTCTTGCAAGTTATTCTGCATTTTCATTACCTGCACTTTTCTGGGTGTCCTGGAACCCATATTAGTTTGACGTGATTACGGTCTGCCATCGTTCTCAGTTCTTCTTTGCAGTCTCATACAAGCTTAGCATCTGTCCCTGGTTTGTGGAAGTTTCCGAACGTTTTCTTGCAAGTTATTCTGCTTTTTCATTACCTGCACTTTCTGGTGTCCTGAAACCCATATCAGTTTGACGTGATTACGGTCTGCCATCGTTCTCAGTTCTTCTTTGCAGTCTTATACAAGCTTAGTATCTGCCCCTGGTTTGTGGAAGTTTCCGAACGTTTTCTTGCAAGTTATTCTGCATTTTCATTACCTGCACTTTTCTGGGTGTCCTGGAACCCATATTAGTTTGACGTGATTAAGGTCTGCGATCGTTCTCAGTTCTTCTTTGCAGTCTTATACAAGCTTAGCATCTGTCCCTGGTTTGTGAAAGTTTCCGAACGTTTTCTTGCAAGTTATTCTGCATTTTCATTACCTGCACTTTCCTGGGTGTCCTGGAACCCATATTAGTTTGACGTGATTACGGTCTGCCATCGTTCTCAGTTCTTCTTTGCAGTCTCATACAAGCTTAGCATCTGTTCCTGGTTTGTGGAAGTTTTCGAACGTTTTCTTGCAAGTTATTCTGCTTTTTCATTACCTGCACTTTCCTGGTGTCCTGAAACCCATATCAGTTTGACGTGATTACGGTCTGCCATCGTTCTCAGTTCTTCTTTGCAGTCTCATACAAGCTTGGATGTTACTTCCTTGCTATACAAACCATTAAGTTTCGCTTGACTGTCTGACAAGATTTCTCCTATTGTTCTCCTTCGCGCATTGAAGGATGGCGTACACCTCTGCCTGAAATACGAAGGTGTGGGTTCCCAACGGGTAGCTAATGCCGGTGTTTGGGTTCCTGGAGAATACTCCTGCGCCCGCACCATTTCCAGTCTTGGATCCATCCATTTACCAGATTTTTCCCTGTAGAATGTTTTTGAGTTCTGTCTGGTATTAGCACCTCAAATTGGTCCTCGTTTCCAACGCGTTCCCGATCACAATTCTGACGATACTTGTGTGTCCTGTACCAACGTTTAGGTTGTTGTGTGTATCCTGCAGTCTGGATGTACCGACTATTGTCTCACACTTTCACTACACCTTAATAAGATCCATTATTTTTTAATTTTAGTTGGTAGTACAAATTTTTAAAAAGTTTAAGCGTTTAAGTTTCAGTAGAAAGTGACATTTACATAAAAATACCTAATTTTATGTAAAATGAAAACTTTTGAGAGATGGAGCGCTTCTTGTATTGATATTTCTCGTTGGGTGTTTCGCGTACTTTTGAAAAAATAAGTATCAGTGAATTTAAATTAAAATAATTGCAAGTTTCCACACGCATTCTATTGAAAGAGTGAAGCGCCTTTATATTTAGTTAAAAAAAACATAATGATCGGGAGAAAAGCAAGTTTTTGATGAGTCCGCAAGCTTTTACGAGGTACAAAAGAGTCCAAAAATAAAGTCATGCGATGGTAAACTGCAGACAAATAAATTCAGACGACTGCAAAGAGCTATAAATCATTTCCTTGTCGCCTTCGGAGATGGAAAAGTTTAAAAACGAATATCTGGGATGGCTCTCCGGAACTTTTACGTAATCATTTCGAGTTTTATTTACTTTGACAAATGCGTCGGGTTTATTCATGAATGTACACTTTTACCTACTTAACTCGATTCGAGTGAAATAATTCAATTTTCCGCCGAAATAAGTAGCTGTCGCCGCTTTTTTTTTCCGAGAAAAAAATTACCCCTTTTCATTCGCGAGAGAAAAATATTTATGGATGGCTAATTTAAAGTTGTTGCGCAAGAATCTGTTTTCGAAAGGTATTAAACGATATCGGGAAGGGTACCTACAGTTGCTAAACGACCATTTTCGAAAACATATTCACGCCATAAAAATATAAGCCGTCAGAAAAAGAAAAAGTAACAAATCCCTTATTTTTTATTGCATTTTATTACCATCCCCCATTTTTTGATAAGTAATGTATTTTTTTTTTGTTGCAGCCTCGTTTTCTTTTTAAAAATCGATAAATATATTATTCAACAATTTTCATATTTTCAATAATATCGTAAACTCATTCTTTAGCATAAACAACACTCTTCTTTTCTGTTTTTTTATTTATCGCGCTTTGAGATGCTAATGAGATACTTCTTATATTTTAATTAATACACTTCCAAACAAAATTAACTTCTTCTTCTAGGTGCCATGACCGTTTTACTATCGTTGGCGATCATTCTGGTTATCATGTTTGCAATCATTATTTTGTTTATAGCCGCTCAAAAAAGTTGTATAGTGGTGAGACCAAACCACTGCCTGAGATTTTTGAGCCAGGAAGTTCTTCGTCTGCCGGGGCGTCTCTTACTATTAATCTTTCCCTGCATTATAAGATGTAGAATGTCATACTTTTTTGGGTGTCTCATAATATCTCCGAAATATTCAAGTTTTCGCTTTTTTACAATATTGACACTACTGTATCTTTATGCATTTTTCTAAGCACCTACTTGTTTGTGGTCTTTTCCTCCCAACTTACTCTTAGCATCCTCCTGTACAACCACATCTCGAAAGCTTGTAGACGTTTGAGCGTGGCTTTTGTCAGTGTCCAGCTCTCAACTCCATACAAAAGTACTGAAAAGACATATGCTCTAATCATCCTCATTTGTAGTGCAATCTGATGGATCCCAGTCCTCGTTTATTCTGCAACCAAGGTAGCTCGCACTTGAGACTCTGTCTAATTGTGTTCCGTTAACGTAGACACTAGCAACTTGATTACGAACTCCTTTGCTTATTAGCATGTATTAACGCAACAACATATTTAACAACAACAAATTGCTATAAATAATTTATTATAATAATTTTGTATGGACATCGGTTACATTGAAAGTTAGAAAAAAAACGTGTTCGGATACTTAAAAAGAAAATGAGCTTACTAGCTTACTAGCCTTTTCGCTTGTCTTTGTCCTGACACTTTATGCCAGTAAGATTTCAATTTATCTGTTACCCAGCGTCGAAACTCTTCTTTCAAGTGGGCTTTGGAAAGTCGACAGAAAGGTTATGGGCCAGAAAATTGTGTATTTGGCCCTTTCTTGGCAAGGCAGTCTGCTTCTTGGTTGCCTTTAACTCACTTGTGACCTGAAACCCACATCAGAGTAATCTGATTGTATGCTTTCAGTTGTCTCAGGGATTGTTTACAATCCCAAGTCAGCTTAGACTTACAAGTGTATGACTTCAGATCTTTTAGTGCTGCTTGGCTATCTGATAAAATGTAGATTTTTGCCATTTGGGTGTTTCTCTCGATGCACTTCTGGGCATATATTTCTATGGCATATAAGAGTTTGGGTGCTTAAAAAGTATTATCAACTGTCAAGTTTTTGAAATATTTTATTTTTATTGATAAAAGAATTTTATTTACGACGTAAGAACGTGAGTTTTAAAGAAGCAACGGCAACGACGCATTCGTGCAGAAGACTCAAGTCTCAAGTCACCCATATAAATACACATAACCTGTGTGTAACGCACTAACCAAGAAATAATGAGTGGTGAAAGTGAACAATTAATAAATAGTGTATTATAGGTAATAATATAATGTTATATATAAAATTAATATTAGTGTAAAGTTTTCTGTACTTTAAATAAATATCACATAAATACTTACAATTTGATCATAAGTGATGCCAGATTCGCTTTTTTTTGCATACCCAAGCTTAAAACATTTTTTTTTGGCGAATAAGAACTTTGTAAGAATTTCACATTCTTAATACTTTTGATTTTTAATAAAAACATCCTGGATAGTTTTTTTGTGGTCAATAATATCTTCTACTTTAAGATAAGTTAATGACTAATTTTTTAGCATTTTTACATTGTAACAGGCATCGTGTGCACCATCACCTATCATTAATAATAAACCACTGACTAAACTTGTTAATTTAAAACTTTCTTTGCGATTTGGGTATTTCAATTTGATGTAGTTGTTTATCCATTTTAAACGTTTGAGGTTATGTTATTAGCCGTCAGCTGCCAGTAAAAGTAAATACAAGCTAATTTCATTGCCAATCTCATGACTATTTGCGCTGTTGCTACGTTTTTTTACAACTACACACATAAACTCGGACTCAATTTTTATTATATTATCTGAATAAAAACCATATATTTTTTTAAATAACAATTTGTCAATTAATTTTATTATGAATTTTTTGTAAAAGTGTCTGTCAATTTCAATTGGATTAATCAGTATGTTTTTTATTTAAAGTTGGCAGCGCTGATCATTTAACATGTTCAGCATAGGACTCCCTCGCGTCCCGCTTCATCACCCCGTTCTGATCAACAAATCTCCTTAATATCATTTAGAATTTATCTAATAAAGAAATTAAGTTGCCTTAGTCGTTAACTATTTAAAACCGGTGCATTCTTTAAGAAAATAAGAAATAATTTTAGACTTCTGACTTTTAAAACCATCAGATATTCGTTTAAAAAAAGAAACTTAACTTGGGATATTTACTGATATCAATATTATTTTAAATCGATAAAGTCGTTCTTAACATCGACCGTAGCGTCGATGACTTAAATTTTTTTGACAACCATTCAAAATACGCAAACAGCAAAGTTTCCGAAAATGATTGTCGATTCATCTATCCACGAATTTGTCACGTGCCTATTTTTTCCTTATACAGTATCATTATTAATTGGGTCTCTGATAGTTTCGTATTCCTTAGGTACTCGTAAGTAGTGTTGCATACCGTACTTTGTTGTAACTTAAAAATTATATCATTCGTTGTAAATAGTGTTGCATACCCTGTAGGGATAGGATTCGATTGTTTGGTTTGCATTTCTGTGTGGATGGGGCTGGCTAACAGCACGGACGAGGCGATTGTGGAGCACGGACTGGAGAAGATTGTGGGTTGACGTTTATTCCGTGTCATTTCTTGATTTCCGGCCTGGGAGTCAGTCGTTTGGTGAGAGTCTTCGAAGTCGGGTGTTGGTAAGAGTTTTTGGGACGGTGTGATATTAACACGTGTGCAGAACCTCTATGGGATTTCTTTCATATCTGGCTGTATTTGGGCCATCTTAATTGGATTTTGAAGAAAAACCACTTAATTTTTAACTTGACCATTCTATCTTACCTTCGTTGTTGATATTTTGGATTTTGGTGTCGAGTTAAAATAGCCGCAAGCGGGATTTATTTGAGGGAAGCCATTGTTAATTAGCAGGTGCCGTCCCATAATCAAACCAGCCACAGAAGTAGGCCACATGAGTAGTGAAGTCGTATACCCAAAACAAGAAAATTTACCATAGCTGTTAATTTTGACTATATTTGTTATAATGTTGCTATTGAGCTGTGTACTCTGATTTATTGTGTGAGTAAAGTATCCAATATATTTTAGCTATAATTTTATTTATTTGGTTCACCATAAGTCGGTGGCGCGGCTCACTTTTATATTTTTTTCTTCTACCCTCTACGGCTGAGCTTGGGCATAATTTGCCAGTAGAGAGACCGCTGGCAGAGTACTCTTTAGAGAACAAAAAAAGACGTGGCAAATTTTGCATATATTTCTTTATATCTCTATTTAGATTCTACTGGTAATAAATCCAAAGAGGTTTCCGCAGCTTGATTTGCTATTTCCGGTAGTGTATTTGAAAAATCTAAATTACTTTCGCAATCAGAAATCATAATACCTTAAATAACTAATAATGCTTTCAGTGCAAACTAACAAGTCTAAACAATTAACCAGTAGCCTCAAACTAATGAAACCAGGCAACTAGATATTAATTGTTTTTAAATCTCTCGGTATTTTAACGATTTTATTTTGCTTTTTAATGAAACAAAAGTAAAAAAGATGCATTCTTATTTTAGATATATTCTCTGTCTTTGTTTGTTAATAATTTAAAGTCGTCAAAACATTTTATACCAGTGCGAGAAATTATTGAAAATATAAATTTAACTTTCGTTACTAGAGACGAAATTAATAGAGCCAAAACAAAGATCATGTTAATGGACAGACAAAATGAAAACCTATCACAAGGCGACACCGTAGCTGTGGTGGAAAGATTTGATTATCTAGGATCAGTAGTTACCAACAAAGGTGAATCGGAAGAAGAAGTCCGCAAACGACTAGCGATTACCAGGACGTCTATGGCAAAACTGGTAATCATTTGAAAAGATCGAGTCATTACCAAAAACACAAAACTTTGTCTGATACATAGCGTAGACTTCACCATTGCAACTTGCGTTTGAAATGTGGTGATGTAGAAAATTGCTGGACAGCCCACCGCATAAACGACTCTATTATCCAAAAACTCGGTATAAAGACCAGGCTACACCAGACAATAAACCAGCGCTATCTGGGATACCTAGGTCATGTGGCAAGGAAATACGACAATATAGGACGACTCACAGTAAAAGGCAAAGTCCAAGGCCGCCGCCCAAGAGAAAGATCGCCGGCACGATGTATAGACCGGACCCAAGATAGAGAGCGCTGGCGCGAAGTCATTGCGGGCGTAACAAATTAATGTCACCATACCCTGCAGAAGGGTTATGGACTGAAGAGAGAGAAATTTCATTACAAAATAACGTCTATTTGTAAAGGGTTGCAGACAAAATAAATTATAACTGTCGATGTCGGTTATCTCTAACTTGATTATTAATCACCGGTTTTACCGATGCGAATGAATGTACGACTGCAAAAATAGTAAATAAAAGCCTGTCGCTTTCACAGTCTAATATAAGACATAAGAGACTTTTTGATTAAAAAAAATAGTATATTGTTTTGAAAACTCCAAGTGTGTTTTACATACATTGGCGAGTCAGTTGGTAAAATTTGAAATAAACCAATAATCTTTTGTTTGATACCTCTACTGTTTTAGACGATGTTAACCCAATTTTTTTTTCAATGTAGGGGGTTGCGACATTAAAAATGTTGAGAAACGATGGTTTCAAATATATTTTTACAAAAAACCTTCAGAATATAATAATCGGTATCATCTTATGAGAAACCCCCTTTTAAGATTAACGGTCTAAAGAATTTGCATTCCAGCTTTTAAATTGAAGGTTTCGAAATATATATTTTCGCTATATATTCCAAGTTTTAAATGAGAAGGAAACGATTTCAACAATGGCCGAATGCCTTTCGGGTTTCTGCTAGAATTTTTCGACATCCTTCACGAAAAAATGCTATTGACATGTCAAACAAAAGTTCCGCGGCCGTCGTGCCGGTCTCAGTCGTTAAAAGTGCATCGACCATATTTCAGGTGGATTACTATCACCGAGTCTTTGAATTATGTGCTCAACTTAAACGATCGATTTAATCCCATGGAACTTTGTACAATGGGGTATAAATTTGTCAATGATTCAGTAACGTATCAAAAACTTTTTACGTCAAACGTTAAAAAATAAAAATAATTTGAAGCTTCTATTTCCACGATGCGATACTTATACAATTGATAAATTTAGGTGCCTTTGCTACATAATCATCAACGCGCGAATCTACATTAAAAACAGCGTTTTATTTTTTTACAGTTTCATCAGTGCGCAGAAGGTCTAAAGGACACTTTAAAAAACAATGACAGCTTTCTATTATAAATTTAGAGAATATTGTCCAAATTTTAGCTACCACTTTAAAAATTATGTTTTTTCTGTTAGTTTTGGGATGTTATACTATTGAATTTGGTAATGTCTTAATAAAAGCATTTATTATTTGGGATGCTATTTTAAATGGTTTAAACAATCATAACATTTTTATTTAAAACCAATAACCTTTTTTAACAAATATTTTATGTGAAACTGATAGATACTTTTTTAGTAGACATATACAGGGTGTTTCATTACTAGTTAAAAATATTATAACTAAAGAATCCTAAACTCAAACTATAAAGATTCAACCCAAAACACCTAGATAAAATGTGTCTCCTGTCTGAATTCATCATCACGTAGCGCTACAACCCTGGGTGGGTCTTGGCTGACTGCACAACTTTTTTCCAATTTGTTCTGTCTTCCATCAACCTAGGGTCAAATGGAATGTTCATTTTCCGGAGATCTGCTTGAATGTTATCTCTCCATCGCATTCTGGGACGTCCGAGCGGTCTCTTGCCTGTGGGAATCTCCTCCCATACCAGTTTTACAAGTCTTTCGTTATGCAGTCTGTGCACGTGGCCTGCCCATCTTAGTCGCTGTGATTTAATTTCTTGGACAATATCGGTGTCGTTGTAGAGTGCTTTTAATTCGATATTGGTTCTGATCTTATACTGGTTTGTGGTGATGTCATGGTGAGGTCCGAAAATTTTTCTAAGTATTTTTCGTTCAAAGCGTCTGAGCTTTTCTTCGTTTGCTTTGGTCATGGTCCACGTTTCGCATCCGTATGTTATTACAGGTCTGACGATGGATTTATATATTTTGATCTTTGAACTTCTTGTGAGATTTTTTAATTTTATGAGCTTATTCAGTGCAAATAGACAGCGGTTTGCAGATTGGATTCTGTCTTTTATTTCTTCGGTAACATCGTTGTCCGCTGTGATTACGGCCCCCAGATACTTAAAACGTTGTACTCTTTCGAAATTAAAGGTGTTGATCGTCATATTTTGTCCTATCCTGTCTCTTCGTGTCGTTCTATTTATACACATATATTTCGTCTTCTCTTCATTAATCTTCAGTCCTACTTCACTTGTTGCTCCTTCCACCTTGTTGAAAATGTCTTTCGTGAATAGAATGGAGTCTCCAACGAGATCTATTTCATCTGCATATGCGAGTAACAGCTTGGGACCTTGAACCGATAGCAATTCTGTTTTTATTTCGGCCGACCTCATGGCTTTCTCTAATACAAGGTTAAATAGTAGTGGAGATAACGCATCACCCTGTTTAAGTCCACTGTTAATTTTAAAGCTGCCAATTTATTATTTATACGTACTTTAGATATTCCACCCTCCATACAGACTTTGGTCTGAATTACAGGGTTTTTTATTAGAAAACTTAAATATTATTTGTGCCCAGCACATTTAAACTATTCTAAGTATTATTGTTATAATTAGTGGGGAGTGTAAGTACTATAACCCTACTAAATTATGTTAAATAAACGTTTCTGGCTACTACCAGAGGCGTACGACAGAGGCAACTGACTGGTTGATCCTTTCCAAATTCTACGCCACTGGCGGAATTGCAATTTTATCACAATTTTTCGATTTCTTAATTTGTTAATTGACCAAACATATTTTTAAAACTAGAGGATCGTTTGGCGATAGAATAAATAAACTTATTTAGGTAAATGGGGTCACATTGAACATTTGTTACAAAAGGTTTCCAAATTTTGTTTATGTGCTCATTAATATTTTCTTCCTATTAAATTTGTTCTTTTATTCAGATTATAACATTTTCAAAACGACAATTTGTTTTTAATTGTTTAATGCATTTTTTGTTAATAAAGATTGAAGTTTCATTCGCGTTATAAATGCAATCAAATGGCCCAAAACACCGACATAATGAATACACATTGAATTCAAAATAATTGTGCAGTTTCATGTTTAACCCGAAATATCTCGAAAAATAATAACTTATCGCCATGAAGAGAGGGTACAATATTTACGTAGAAAGTGTTGAAAATCGAAAAATTGTGATAAAATTTCAGTTCCGCCAGTGGCGTCGAATTTGGGAAAAATCAATCAGTCACTGCCCCTGTCGTACGCCTCTGGTAGTACCCAGAAAGGTTTATTTAACATTATTTAGTAGGGAGTATAGTACTTACACTCCCCACTAAATATGGCAATAATACTTTGAATAGTTTTAAAGAACTGGGCACAAATAATTTTTAAATAAAACACTCTGTACATCAAACTGAAGACACATTTTATTTAAGTGACTTGGGTTGAATCCTCATATTTTGAGTTTAGAATTCTATAGAGAAAATATTTCCAATTAGTAATGAAACACCCTGTTTAAAATAGGAAAGTGAACACTGCACGGAGATTCACTTCTGTAGTTGATAAACAAGAAGTTTTTAGCTCTTCCAATATGGAAAAATCATTACTATTTGGTTTTTATTTGAAAATTTCGTATTTTAAAAACATTATCTAAATTCCTTAGGCAAAAAAAAGAGCAGACGCGGGGCATCTGGCAGA
The DNA here is from genome assembly GCA_950111635.1 of Agelastica alni. Lineage (NCBI taxonomy): Eukaryota > Metazoa > Arthropoda > Insecta > Coleoptera > Chrysomelidae > Agelastica > Agelastica alni. The sequence continues at coordinate 21,653,406 of OX467716.1, forward strand.
TGTGAAACATCAAAACTATTTTTTATAGAAACGCATGACTAAAAAAACTAAATATTACTGAATATAAATATCCTTCATTTTCTTTAATACTTTAAATGAGAGTGCTATAAATTTTTGACCAACAATTATGGAAGAGAACAATAGGTTATAAAAATTTATAACAATGCATTATTTTTGACAACTGTCATCAGTAATTGTCAACATTTTTTCTAAGATCTCATTTTTCAGTTACTACAGCTAAAGTATTTTGGGTCGGACGGAAGACTGATGGTCGCTACGCCAACAGCCGCTTTAACTCTCACCCGCAACAGTAAAGTGGGGATTTTAATATACACTAAACATTCTATTAAAAACAGTTTTTTGTTTAAATGTGATCTAAATATGTGCTCGTATTTAACATAAACATACGTATAGTCATGTCTTTTTTCCCGTAGGGGTGGGCTAAAACCACTTCCTTTTATTTGCTCTATTATAATTAAACAGAAATGTTGGAAAAACACCGGTGGTTAGTCCTTTGCAAGTGCATAAAAATTACAAAATTTTAAGTTTCCATCTTTACTTAAATTTAAAAAAAAAGTTAAAACTTAATTTTGCTCACCACCTTTTAGGGTTGATATCGCAGAAGAGGGTAGAAAGATTTATTACAATTTTATGCGGGCAATAACCTCCTGAATTTTTTTGCATAAATTTAGAATTATTCATATAATCCAATTATCCAAAAATTTGTAATACAAGTGTGTCAAGGATCTATCACGTTTTTGTTGCAATATTTACTAAAAAAGATATTACTAACTTAAAAATTATCAAAAACGTTGATCATATTATTCCTAAATTTTACCAGTTTCCACTCCATTTTTACGCACCCTTTTGATAATGCGACCTTACGGTAAGCACTGCACACATTGGTTGCCTGCGCCAAAAATGTCTACGTCAGAAACATACATACATCAATTCGTTCGGAATCAACGTTATCTAAACGTTAGTTATATTTAAATTTTTACAAAGAAGAAGACATTGTTGAATCGACTGAATATCGATTTATCAAAAAAAAGAACAGATAAGAAATATAAAAAAGAAACATTCGTCGTTCGGTTTCATTTTACTTTTTAACGTCGTTTCCCTTCCAAAATGTCTTACAGTGAATGTCCCACAAACATTTTTCCGAGCACTTTATATTCCGCTATAACGTGATAAATGTTAAAATTTTGTTTTTAAATCTGAAAATTTGTTATTGCGTGCATAATGGATTGTTAAATTCCGATTAAAAACACAAAACCAATTAAAACGCCCCTGCTACACCTGTTTTTTTGGAGTGGGGCTTCACACTTTTTAATTTGCTTTTTCAAAGTGATTAATTCGACGTTTCGGTGGTTAAACTAGTGAAAGAACTGTATGTTACTTCCTTGCCATTAATCACTTTCCATTTCCGTGATGCGCTGTCGATCACGTTTTTTTTTATTTATCCGCCCATGGAGTGTTTACGTTCATCGAAGCACGATGAATTTTTGTGGTATTTTTTGTGCTGCAGACCTTAAAAAGTAAAGCTGTCTTTACATAAACTATGTGAGAAAAGAATCTTTCTTCTTTTTCTTCGGATGCATATCCACTAATGGATGTTTGTGATCGCATGTTTCATTGCTTCTTTATCTCGCGCGGTGTGGATTAGGGATTGTATATCACGTAGCCCTGTCCATTGTCTAATGTTCCGAAGCCAAGACATTTTCTTCCTTCCTATTCCTCTTCTGCCCTCAATATTGCCCTCGATTATTAACCAATATATTAACCAATACTTTTCGTTACGCATAATATGTCAGAAATGGCCGTTTTTCTTTTCTTCACTGCATTGAAATCCTCACGTTCTCATTTCTCGTTTGTCGTCCTCGCTGTCCATGGTATTTTGAGAATCCTGCGATACAGCCACATCTCGAAGGCTTCCAGTTTCTGGATACAACTCATCTTTAGGGTCCAACCTTCCACCATGGAGAAGCACTGACCAAAGGTAGCATTCTTTGAACCTTATCCTCAGGTCGATATCAAAGTCCACACAGGGAAGCACATTTCTAAACCTCAGGAACGCTTGTCGGGCCCAATACGGATTTTTATTTTTTCGTCCGATGTTCAGTCTTTAAAAAGAGCTATGTTCCCAGGTATTTAAATTTGTCTTTACTATGTAAGTAAAAGATCTTTACCACATAAATTCAACAATAACTGCACTTAACTAAAACAAAGACTATAATCGTATTAACACGTAACGATTCTTGTAATCAATTACAAGAACTGAAAACCAAACAACTGATTGGGTGTTTCAAAACCAAATAAATTGGTTAACGCGGTTTATTCGCACCATAACACTTTATTTAGATCAAGTTGGTTAAAATCGTACATTTACTGCTATCTGGTGGATGCAACTATCACTACCACGCAAGGATCTTTGGAATACTGTATAGCGCTAGCATTGCCAGCATTTATTCCCCTGCATTCCACAGTCGCACTCCAACCTTGGTTCAAGACACTAAGTCTTCCATTTTGTTTGTTTTTCGTTAATGCTAAAAGTAAATTACAAACTTTGATTTCTCTCGCAAAATAGTAAACTTTTAAAAAGAAGATATTTTTGCCAAATTTTTTATCAATTTGGGGATGCATTGAATTTTAAACTCCATGTCAACTCAATAGCGATTAAAAATATCTAACGTGAAAATCAAGTGAAACATCTAAACCTCAACATTTACAAGACCCCACACTTTAGTAAGTCGATTTTTGGTTGTGATATTTTTTATCGTTTTTTGTAAATAGCAAGTCTCGAGTCAAATACCGAGTTTCAGAGGAATAATTGATTCTGAGCAAATTTACGAGTTGTTTAAATTAATTAATGTATTATTTTGGCTATTGCGCCAACACGATTTAATCAACCCTTAAACTTTTTTATCAAAACTAATTAGCAGTGGAGCTCTTATTCGGTGTGGACCTACATACGTACCTTTGAGACAATGGTTTTAAGTATAGATTTAAGCTTCGGAAACAGGAAACGACGGAGGTCGTGCAAACAGGCATGGGAGAATCTCCCCGAGAGGACCTATCCGGAAGCATAACGTTACTGAGTACGAAGGATGTCAGACTGACAGTACACATTCTGACCTGTCATGGTACCCTTAGATATCACGTGCACAATCTAGTGGTGGCCAGCAGCCCTAATTGTGGATTGTGTGGAGAGAGAGAAACTAATCTTCATATTATTGGCCAATGCCAGATTGCTTATTGCTATCACGGGAACATTTTCTGAGTGCCGTTGGCAGGATTTGGAAGGGACCGCCTCTCAGCTTATTATTAGTATTATTGAAATTACTTTTAATGACATCAATATTATTTTGACGTCTTAATTATTTATTGTTATTTTATGTTTAACTCAATATGTATTTAATAAATATGTGTTATCCGACACAGGGTATACTTTTGTTATCTTTTTGACCCCTATTGTTTCGGTTAATTTTCCTTGGGGGAAAATACGACGCCAGAAGGCTAAGGTTAAGGATAATATTAAATATTGGCACCCAATTTTTGTTCTAAGATTACGACTTAAGCGGGATTATCAACCAACCAGATAACCCATTACAGATTATCATCCCCTTTTAAAAAAACAATGTTTGATGTTTCGTGGAAATTAAATAAAAAATGTGCGGCGGTAAGAGTGCAACAACTTACAGAAAAAGATACGTCTTGCACCAGCAAACAAAATTAAAAATGAAATATCTTCCACCGTCTGGCGCAGCCGAAGAAAAAAATAGAGTACAGAAAACCGCGTAGAATGGCAAAAGGGAATTGAATGGGCGGGTAAGAAGGTTCAAAAGATCACACTTTCCAATGTATTTATTGCTAGAGGTACTAAAACATTCATGTTCCCCACTCTGTGTTTTCCGGGATATTTATGGAGGTTGCCAGGACCGGTTTCCGGTGATTTATGTTGAATAATGGTAGTCAGATTTTTTTGCTGACTTATTCAAATGGGATAACATTTTAAACTGCTGCCAGCTTAGCTTTACTAAAGCAAAAATAAACTTGCGCAATATTTCTTTCAAGGAAAAAATGCAAAATACTTCATGGGATTTAACTTAAAAATTAAATATATCTTAAAATGTACGATTAAACAGTAACAAACGCTATTGAAAAAATTTATACATATGAAATGCTTTTTCCTGAATGACTGACTGACGGATCAACGCACAGCCCAAACCGCTGATCGTAGAGAGAGTATGTTTTTTGTATGATAAGAAAGGATTTTCCGAAATTATGCCCCTAACGGGGTGAAAAACGGGGGCAAAGTTTGTATGGGACAACGTGATTCCTTGATCCAATTTACTTCAAATTTTGCATAAACATTCTTTAACAAAATTGATGAAAGATGTGTTTCGTATTTTATTGAAACTCATTGCCCAACAGAGTTAAAAAGTGTAGAAAGTTATTTTGGCGGTGATTTGTATCGAAGTTGATTCTAATACTACCTAGTGCTTTCGATTTAAATAACATTTTATTTTGACACATGTTTAAAAACTCAATCCAATTTTATTTAAAAAACGTTGAAATTACATTTTAAGCTTGGTAAAATGAAAAACTCTTTAAAATTGGAATGTCAAATTTAAAAAAATATTTAAATCGGATTAGAATTCAAAATTTCAATTTTATTTGTTCTTGGATATTTAAATAAAACACTTACCTTATACCTTGACTGCCCACTTTGCGTTTAAACTTCCTCTCGATTTGATACAAACCGAAACCCCACACTGCAATATACTCAAACAAAGTAATATGTCAGAAGTACTCCACGAAATTAATTGTTTATGATGAGAGTACTATGGCTCATAATAGGGGGTTTTAAAGCCCTTAATAGATCTTTACAAGATATTGGGAATAATAATTGTCAAATGGGAAAAGTAACTGTATTGTCAGCAGGCGATTTCCGGCAGACTTTACGAGTAGTACCCAGAGGAACACGAGCGGACGAAGTTTAAGCGTACGTAAAGCGGTTTCATTTGTGGCCTTCAGTGACAAAACTAAGGCTTACCAAAAATATAAAAGTCTATCCTAGTGGATATGTTACTGCAAGACAGTTTTCAGACCTGTTTGCTTGAAAAAGGAAATGGTGATTTCCCGGAACTGGATAATAATATAATTCTTTCTTTAGAGTTAGGTACAATTATTGTTTCCATTGTAGAAGAGCTTATAGCTTTAATTCACCCAAACATTAATAATATTCACGATAAACCTGCAAAATGGTTATGCGAGCGTGCCATCCTAACACCAAAAAACCAACACAAGCCTCATTCATAAATGAATGAAATCATTTGAAGTGGTCTAATATCAATATAAATCCTTCGACTCAGTGATAAACACCGATAATGTCATTCATTATCCGGTCGAGTTCCTAAATACATTGAAGCCTCCTAGTCTCCCAGCTCGCATAAAAAAATTGAAAGTTAGCGTGCCAATTATGTTGCTACGCATTATAAATTCACCAAAATTATGCAATGGCGCCAGATTGCAAGTAAAAACATTGCATCGCAATGTAATCAAGGCAACTATACAGGTTGTTCTCGAGAAAAGTCTGCAAGTCGGCAAGCCAGAGGCTAGGTTTTCTGTGGAAAGCCAGAAAGTTTTTTATTCCTAAACAACTGTTGACGACGTACAAGGCTCAAATCCGACCTCTACTGGGGTTCAGCACCAAGGCATACTCTTCGTCTTCTAGATTCCATTTAGAAAAGAGCCATTCGCTTGATAAACAGCTCAACTCTCCAAAAAAATAAAAACTTGTACCAGCATTGGCCACATTCGGCCGAAGAACTCGGCACGCTGATCAGTCTCATACATTTACTCTCAAGCTTGACACTACAAGGACCAATCTTCATCAAGAATCCTTCTTTTACAGGGCTGCTACGGAATGATATGAGCTTCCAAAATCAGTTTTTCCAGAGAACTATGATCTGCAACTTTTTAAAAAGCGTGTCCACACTCATTTCCTTTCTATAATCCCTTCCCCTTTTAATAGTCGCAGTGCGGGCAGTCCGCGGCCCACACGATAGGTCTACCCTTTTTGCGACTATTTTTATAAAAAAAAATTATTTCTAGGATTTCCCTATCACCATCAAATTACTTCTTCGAATTCAAGAAAGTGCAGTTTACTATTAAAGTCTGCTTCGCCATAACCATAAACAACGCTCAGGGTCAAACTATTAAGGTAGCGGGAGTAGATTTGAGAAAAAGCTGCTTCTCCCACGGCTAGTTGTATGTGACATGCTTCACAGAGTAGCCTGGTGATTGTAGTACCCAAAGGAAAAACAAAAAAAATTGTTTACAAAGAAATACTGTGGTAGGTGTAGTATTGCGATTTCGTTGTAAAAAGATAATACCCCCGTGTCACTTTTACCAGATCAAAGGCCTAGCTTCGCGTTCATAAAATATAACAAAATTTTATCTCACTTTCATGTTTATTTAACCTTTAAATTCCTTTACTATAATAAAAATTGTTAAATTTTTTAAGTATTTAAACATAATAATTTATGTGTTATAACAAAATTATTAACGTAAAAAACCAATTAAAAATCCTATTAGAACCATTTTAAACTTCTACGCGGACGAAGTCGCGGACAAAAGCTAGTTTTAACTAACAATTGAAATAGTAAATTGTGCAACTAGTCCTATAAGTTGGCGATTGCTCACGAGAGCGAAGTTAAATGCACGAGCGGAGCGAGAGCGAGCAATCGACAACATTGCACGGGTTGCACATACTATTTTTTATTGCGAATGAGGAATAAACTTGAGCATGAAGTAGGGGTCCAGACCAAAAATATTAACTGAAATAAAAATATAAACTTTTAAATGTTAACTTGACAGTAGCGCGTTTGGCTGTTAACCGAAAGGTTGGTGGTTCAAATTTGCGTGCGACAAGGATAGTTTGCGTGTGCTACGTATAATTTGCGTGCGCCAAGTAACACTCAAATGACGTAAGCGTGCGTCAAGTACCTAAACTTGTCGCACTAAAATGGGCAAACAGCTAATTTTCAACCGCAGCAGCGTGCTCTAAGATACTAATTATCCCTCATGAGTAATAAAAAATTACATTTTTGAAATATAATTAATTTAAAATTATGTAACTAAAGAAGAAAAGAATAAATTTTAGTGTAAACAAAAAATGTTTAGATTTCCTTCGTTGAACATTCTGTAAAGGCTCCTGCAATATCGTGTTTTCTTTTTCTGTACAATTGAAAACATACTTGCCTATTAGGTACTGGCATTTCTTCGCTATTTTTCCATTTTTGAAATAACTCTAAAAGTATGTTCCTCTTGTCATTTTTCCTAGTATAAGCATCATTTTATTCATTCGCAATTGTCGTCAAACTTCATATTTTCTCGAATTCGCTCATATTTTATTCAACATGTAAGTAGTCACTTGATACAAGTATTTTAATAAATTTGGTAGGGTTACTTGACGTTGGATATATTATGCTCAAATGAATCCACGTGTACTAGCTCCTGAATATTTTGTTTCTTTTAACACTTTAACTACGTTAACATTGTTTTACGAAAAATTATAAAAAATTAACTTTTAACAAATAAATCTCCAGGGTTTTTTACTATAAAATACCCACCCCTTATCATCTTTATTATTGGGTACTAAAAAAAAAATGAGCTGTGTCGCAAAATGTCTGGCAGATGTGACTCATCAAAACTATTTTGCTTAGAAAACATACACAAAAGGATGGTTTATTAAAGGAAAATAATATAGCATATTTAAAAACAAAATATCAAAAATAGTTCTTTGGAGTGACGACCCGCGGTTTAGAGACACATTTTATCTCTTGTTAGAAGACTTAGAGAAGGAAGAAGCATTCAAGTTAAAATTGCTAGTTTATTAGGCAAAAAAAAAATTACTTCTGATGATGACGTCTCCAAGAAATAAGCAAAAGCTTTGTAATATTATGACGAACAACAAAGAATAGGGAAAACATCTTTCATTTGTAACAAATTCAAAAATCCATATAAATGGACTGCTCCACGAAACTTTGTATCAATTGCATGGAATAGTGACAATTTTAATTTTAAAAAATATTTTGATTGTTTAATACCAAAGGTAAAAATACTACCTCACAACTGGATAAAATCAAAAATCAAGATGGTAGTATGGTAAAAGGAGAGAAATGCGTATTAAAGAGATGGAAGGAATACTTTAAAAGTTTATTTGAGAAAGAGGATACACAAGTACAGGCCCCATTCAGAGACATGGGTAAAAGTTGCAATAAAAGTGAAATTAGTACGACAGAAATTGTAGAAGCGTTAAACAGTATGAAATTGGGTAAAACTGCTGGGTACGACAGGATAACAGTTGAAATGCTGAATACTGGACAAAGCGTGGTAACTAGTCTGCTGTACCACCTTTGTTGGAGGAGTGGTAGCGTACCAGACGACATACCAAGGGTGGTTTTAGTGGAAAAATAACTTTTGTGTAGGAAGTGGTAATGGTACTCATGGTAACCATCAAATTCAATTAAAGCTTCCAAGTATAAATCGATCGACACAGTTAAAGCTGTTAACTATCCAACTATTCATCTGGAATGCCACCACACAACTTAAATTTAAAAGTTGGTTTACCGTTGATGCTCATTCGCAACTTAAATCCTCCGAAATTATGCAAAGGAACAAGACTTGCTGTTAAAAAATTATCATCGAATTTAATCGAAGACAATCATCAACGGAAAATTTAAGGGAGAAGATGTGCTGATACCACGAATTCCAATGATTTCAATAGATTTGATATTTAATTTCAATCTATTACAGTTTCCAGTGCGTCTGGATTAACAAGTCTCAAGGCCATTCTGTTACTGTTACTGGTTTAAACTTACAAAGTTCCTGTTTTTCGCACGGTCATATGTTGCCTGCTCCAGAGTTGGAACACCAAAAAATCTTTACGCGTTTACACCTACCGAAAAAACTGTAAATATTGTTTAACAGCTGGCATTAAAATAAAAACATTTTTTAAATAAATAAAATTTCTTTATGGATTGTGCATCACAGAAAAAGAAAATAAAATAATGCAACGTACACGGTGTTCTGCTAATATATTTATTGATTGTGGGCAATGCAAAAAGGTTCATGTAAGTAACAATTTACAATTAAATTTGTCTTTGTCTTATTTTTAACTAATTAATGTTTAAATTAGATGTGTCAGTACTTGCTTAATAAAAAACTGTCAGTACTTGAAGGTTGATAATTAAGGCGTTTCCAAAATTTTTTAAAATACTGTGGGCAATTTATCATTTAAGTTTAAGACTTTAAATGTCTTAAAACATGAGTGATGAGTCGTTATTAAGACACAGACTGTAGAATTTTTTTTTTTTTTGTAATAACATTGTCATAGTTACATACATACATAAAGTCACGCCTTTTTTCCACAGGGGTAGGCAGAGACCACTTCCTTTTACTTGCTACGGTTCTTACACACATCTTTTGCTTCCTCTACTTTCATTAGTGCTTTCATACATGCTCGTCGGTTGTTGGTACTCTTGACCTGGCCTTTCTTCAAAACAATGTTGATCTGATCGAGATATGTTCTCCGAGGTCGACCTCTACCGATTTGTCCATTCACACTCGCCTTATAAATTTGTTTGGTCAATCTTTCTTTATCCATCCTTTCTACGTGTTCAAACCATCTAAGCATTCCTTTATTTATCTTTGTAACCACATCTTCTTTTACATCACAGCGTTTTCTTATCTCACTATTCTTTACTTTATCCAATCGAGTTACTCCGGTTATCTTCTCAGACTACTCATCTCCGCAGCATAAATCCTTTTTTCATGCTTCTTCTGCCAAACCCAACATTGTCATAGTTATGACATAAAATTAGTTCTTTTTAGTGCAAATGTTTAAAATTTACACTTTGTATTTAAATAACGACAAAAATTATTAAGACACATGCTTATAGGAACTTAAGTTTTATTTCAGATTACTTTGGATACACCCTGTATAAATACATCTACGTATTTACATATTTTGCCTTACTGTTTACTTTTTTACACGAATCTTTTAATTGTACTTTATAATTTATTAAATTTATTATTATGTATTGGAAATGTCAACAAACAAATTTTTGTTAACGAAAAGTCCAAATTTGTGAAAACTGTTATAAATTAATTCCTATTTTCTTCAACAGCATCATTAGTGTTTTTCAATAATGTGTTTAGAAACAAAATGTGTTCAATGTATGTTGAAACACACAACTAAAATAAAAAAAAATATCCAAATGCAAAACATGTAATTTTCGACGCGTTTTTCCATTAAAATTGAAAGTTTTTTTTACCGTAGACAAAAACGTGCCTTAAAAGTCACGAATTTTTGAAATTATACTCCCAACAAAAATAATTTTTTTCCATATTATCCCGTTGTTGCAATAAAATTTCTCCAATATGCATTAATGGAAAACAACGTTGTTACTCAGTTGAATTGATACCAGGAACAAACAGGTAAAAGCAGGACTGGCTGTAGATATTTAATGATACGGTTAAGTTGCTTCATACCGCACCCAGTTAGATTTTTAGGTGTATTTAAAAAAATACGAATGGTATAGAAAAAATCAAAACCAAACGCTTGCAATGGTAAAATTTATTATTGTATCGGAAAAATAATATGAAAGATACTTTTAAGCAATGGACTCCTAAACTACCAAACCGATTTTAATAAAATTTTGCTCACTGTGTGCAGTTTTATCCAACTTGAAAGATGGAATAGTTTATATCTCAATTTATAATCGCACTATTATTTCATGCAGGTTACAGAAAATGCGCTAAGAGGTTCAAAAAGCAGTGTCAGAAAAGAAGAAAGCCTAGCTGGATTGGCTAGCTACAAAAGCAAATCAAAGAACGCAAAAGGCAACGATTGAGGATGTAAACAAGGCAAATAATGAGTATAAAAGGTTAAAAGGTGTGGCAAAAGAAATTGTGGCAAAAAAGGAGAGTGATAAATAAATTCATTTGGCAGTTGACGGTATTTCTTCTGATGCGTTTAAAACTAATGCCGGGGTCCCCCAGGGTTCCATCCTGTCCCACACCTTATTTCTTTTACACATCAACGACCTCTTGAAAACCACCACGAACCCCATTTACAGTTTCGCAGACGATAGCACACTTGTCTCAATTTTCACATCCTATCGATCACTTTCGGTGAATGATACAAATAGACTCAGGCAGGAACAGGTTGATTCCATCAATAGAAATCTTAAAGCAATCGTCGAGTGGGGAACCAACAATCTTGTAAAGTTCAACGCCCAAAAAACACAAAGTGCCACGTTTTCCAAAAAAGTGAATTCCTCAAATCATCCCATCACAATGTCCGGAAATACCCTTGAACCAAGTCCCTCCATCTCGATTTTGGAAGTCACGGTGTCCAATAATATGTCTTGGCATGACCATGTTGCGAACATCGCAAAGTCGGCAAGCCAGAGGCTTGGTTTTTTGTGGAAAGCTAGAAAGTTTTTTACTTGTGATCAACTGTTGACGACGTACAAGGCTCAAATTCGACCTCTACTGGAGTATTGCTCGCATATTTGGGGTTCAGCACCAAGGCATTCTCTTTGTCTTCTAGATTCCATTCAGAAAAGAGCCATTCGTTTGATAAACAGCTCAACTCTCACAGATACCCTTCACCCTCTAGAACATAGAAGAAGAGTTGCAGACCAGTTATTGCTCTACAGATATTTCCATGGCAGATGCTCCAGAGAAATAAAAACTCTTGTACCACTATTGGCCACATTCGGCCGAAGAACTCGACACGCTGATCAGTCTCATATATTTACTCTCAAGCTTGGCACTACAAGGACCAATCTTCATTAAGAATCCTTCTTTTACAGGGCTGTTACGGAATGGAATAAGCTTTCAAAATTAGTTTTTTCAGAGAGCTATGACCTGCAACTTTTTAAAAAGCGTGTCCACATTCATTTCCTTTCTATAATCCCTTTCCCTTCTAATAGTCGCAGTGCTGGCCGTCCGCGGCCCACACGATAGGTCTACCCTTTTTTAGACTATTTTCATAAAAAAAAATGAATTTGATAGGCTATTAATGTATCGAAAAAATAATATTAAAGATACTTTCAAGCAATACAATTTTAGATTTTTTAAAAAATATGACGAGCAATTTACGGATTGTTAATTATGTGTCCTTAATTTCACCACTAGAGTGAGGTATTAAGATCACATAAATTATATGTTGCAATAAATAAATAGCGGTTATTATTCATTATTTATTTAACTTTAATTAACTAAAAAAAAATAGGTCTACCCTTTTTTAGACTATTTTCATAAAAAAAAATGAATTTGATAGGCTATTAATGTATCGAAAAAATAATATTAAAGATACTTTCAAGCAATACAATTTTAGATTTTTTAAAAAATATGACGAGCAATTTACGGATTGTTAATTATGTGTCCTTAATTTCACCACTAGAGTGAGGTATTAAGATCACATAAATTATATGTTGCAATAAATAAATAGCGGTTATTATTCATTATTTATTTAACTTTAATTAACTAAAAAAAAATCAATTTTAACAAAAGTTAAATTATCTATATATATATATTATAAAATATCGTTTTTAATGCGATTTGTTGGAGAGTCATCATTATTTTTCTCGATTTAAAAAAAGTCCACCAGGCAAGCAACTGCCTCTTCTCTTCGCCACGCTAATTCTACAGCAGCAATATGGTAAAATTTACGAATAAGACTTTCAGGAGTATTTCCATCCCATAGCAATATTATTTTGTTTACTTCAGACAAATTTTAAGTAACTGAACTGGACTTACGTTTACATGGATCCGCTTCTAGTTTCTTCCTGATTGCATCTCGGTCTGGTCTAAATACTATATTGTTAAACTGGTCAATCATAATATTATAGTCATTATAGTACTTTTCATGCAAAATTTTGCACGAAACGTTTCACATTGTCTTCTCCGTTGCTTCTTTCAATTCGGTTCCGTCTGTCTTTCTTATATTAACCGCCCAATCATTTAGTATCAACGCCAATTCTTCTAAGCTTCTATGTTCATATAATTTATATTTTCGTTCGCAGTAAAATTCCATAAATATTCCCCAAATATATTTGTTACTGTAGGCATTGCCAAAACGTGACATTTTGAAATTTATTTGAAATGAAGTTGTCAAACTCAATCGTGTTGTCATGGTGATTGATAATTGCATTAAATGCAATTATCATACGAGGGCGGTTTGATAAGTCAGTGACTTTTTGAATAAAACAAATTTTTTTCCGCAAATAAACATTTTATTTTTCTACATAATCACCTTTTAGCTCGATACATTTAGTCCAGCGTTTTTCTAATTTTTTTAATCCCTCCAAATATTAGGTTTTTTCAAAGCTCTTAAAATACGCGTTTGTTTCGGTAATGACTTTTTCATTCGACTCAAATCTCTTACCGTCCAGCCATTTCTGTTTGGAAACAGAAAATAGTCGCAGGGGGCTAAATCTGGAGAATATGCTGGATGGGGTAGCAGTTCGTATCCCAATTTGTGGATTTTGGCCATCGTAACTAGACAAGTGTGCACACGTGCATTGTCTTGATGGAACAGCACTTTCTTCTTCGCCAAATGCGGCCGTTTTTGCTTCAAATAAACGTCGAATCTGTTCAAAAGCTTTGAATAATATTCGCCGGTAATCGTTTTACCTTTCTTGAGGTAATCGATGTGAATGACACCGCGTACATCCCAAAAAACTGTGGCCATGTCCTTGTTGGCTGACAGACTCTGTTTTGCCTTCTTTGGTCCACGTTCACCCCGAGCAACCCACTGTTTCGATTGTTCCTTGGTCTCTGGCGTGTTGTGATGGATCCATGTTTCATCCAAAGTAACAAAACGGCGCAAAAATTCGTCCGGATTACGGCTGAACATCGCTAAACACTCTTTTGAAGTGGTCACACGATTGCGCTTATGATCGATTGTGAGCAATCGCGGCACCCATCTCACAGAGAGTTTTTTCATGTCCAAATACTCGTGTAAAATATGATGTATCCGTCCAGTTGAGATACCTACAGCATGAGCCAACTCACGCACTTTCATTCTCCGATCATCCAATATCATTTAATGGATTTTATCGACGATTTCCGGCGTGATCACTTCTTTTGGGCGACCTGGACGTTCGGCGTCACTAGTGCTGGTACGACCACAACGGACCTCTGTAAATCACTTCTTAACTATTGAAATTGATGGTGCCGAGTCTCCGTAGTATTTATCAAGTCTTTCCTTAGTTTCAGTGATGGATTTTTTACGTAAAAAGTAATGCTTAATCAACACACGAAATTCACTTTTTTCCATTTTCGTAAAAATTCACGAGGTTGTCTGCTTTGAACGGCTATCAAACACCAACTGCACGACGCAGCTTGCTCAAAATTAGAAAGTTGCCCACTGATAGATTATAGTTGACGGCGGCAGCACTGTTGCATTTGGAGTAACTGCGCGGGAAATTCAAAAAGTCACTGACTTATCAAACTGCCCTCGTAGCTGTATAAATGAGTATAAAACAATCGTATAAGAGTTGTATAAATGTGTATAAAACAGTCATATAAGAGTTGTATAAACTTTTAATAGAACTCTAATACAACCAAACTTTTGTATAAAAATGGGCCTTTTTTGGTTGTATAAGGATCATTTAATTGTTTTGTGGACCGTTATAAAAATTTTAGTATCCTATAAGATATATCTTGTAGCCTTATAGAATACCTTATAGAATTTAATTTGCTACTTGGGCAACGTTCAAAAAACTAACAGAGAATATTTAACCGATTGAAAGGCTTCGCGTTTACAAAGATGATGCATTATTGTGAAGGCGAAAAGAGTAGAAACGTCACGCAACTCATTGTGAAATGGAACGCTCGAGTGATATATATCAATGTTTCTCGTAACCATTATTAAAGACATAAATTAATTGTAAAACGCTGTTAGAATGATGAATTGCTGCCTGTCATTATTTCACTCTGTATAAGAGATTTGTAGTCGGCGAAAATTGGACATACATCCACCGCACGTACACGCAGCAAATATACAATTTTCAATATCGTCATAGAAAGTTATGTTTACTGAATAAACATGTAATTGTAAATACGAAGTGCACAAACAAAAATCTGATGAGTTGAATGCATGAATCTTTGATGTTGCTTACAGTCGAGACATATTATTACTTTACTGTCAATGGTGATATATCGACAGAAATGTTTTATTTATTCAACGGATTTCAAAAAGCGTGCGGAATATCCTTAGTCAAAGAGCATTTTCCGATCTTTTAGCGCAAAGTAAAATCTATGCAAATTTTTTAAACATTTTTTAAGGATGCTTCTTTCAAAAACAACAATAAAACTTCGTTTCGTAACACCGTTGTGCAACAAGTATAGACAACATAACAAAGTAGGTATAATAATGACTGACTTTGCACCACCTTCTTGTACGACTGTTTAGATCTGCGTAGCATAATTGCGATTGTACGTCAACCACCTGGGGATATGTGTAGCCTTCCAGCATTATCACCATCTTTTCGCAAATTTATAAAATCCAATATATATATCTGCAAAATTTATAAAAAACTATAATATTATTACAGTAAACTATAAACATTTTTTGACAGCGTCAATAGATGGGAAAAATGTATAACTGATTTTGCTATCATCATCACAGCTACCCGGACCTTATTGACTGCAGCTCGGAACAGTTCAACATTGTTATAATTAAACCAGTCCCCAAGTTTTTTGAGCCAAAACACACGGCGTCTTTCATTAATCCTCCTTCTACTAAACTTTTCCTAAACCATCAGCTGGAGAAGTGCGCATTTGGGTTTTCTCAGTATATGACCTAGATATTAAAGCTTTCTCTTTTTTATGGTGTTAATGACGTAACATTCCTTATTCATCCGATTTGGTACTTCCATATTAGAGATCTTTTCTGTCCAGGGGATACGCCACATTCTACGGTAGCACCAAATCTCGAAGGCTTGTAGTTTGTTCGTGTGATTCTTCTTAAGAGTTTATGCCTCCACTCCATACAAAAGCGCGAAAACACGTAACAACGCAGCATCCTCATCCTAAGTTCAATCTTGATATCTCGACTGGTGAACAACTTTTTTAGTTTCCTTAATGTTGACCTGGCTATCTCTATTCTCTTTCTTATTTCTTTTGTTTAATCACCCGATTGTTCTATCTAGGCTCCCAGGTATTTGTATGACTGCAAATTCTCTATTAAGGTATCTGCCACTGACACGTTTATATGGTTGCGATTTTGGGGGAACTTTGTAACTACCATTAACTTGGTTTTCTTAAAATTTATCTTCAGACCGTATTCGTTACATCGATCATTTAATTTCTCCAGAAGATGTTGTATGTCTCTTTGATTGCTCGTTAAAAAGACGGTATCATCAGCATATCGCATATTAATTATAACCTCCCCGTTAATAACTATCCCTACCGATTTTTCTAACAAGGTTTTTTTAAAAATGGCTTTGCTATACAGGTTGAATAGTATTGGCGATAGGATGCATCCTTGTTTTACACCACGACGGATTTCCATTTTCTCTGTTGGCTGGTTTTCTACCTTTGTATTCGCTCTTTGGCCCCATTATAGGTTACTAATTATTCTCACATCGTCCAAGTCAATGTTTTTACTGACGAGTAGCTGATGTAACTTGTCATATTTCACTTTGTCAAAAGCTTTTTCAAAATCGATGTAACATGCAAACACATCTTGGTTTATATCGAGACAGCGCTGGAAAAGAACATTTATCCCAAAGAGCGCCTCTCTTGTTTCAAGTCCTTCGCGGAATCCAAACTGCGTGTTGCTCATGTCCTTCTCAAGTTTTCTGTAAAATCATTTATGGATGATCTTTAAAAACAGCTGGTTTGATATACCAAGGTTAACTCATTCGAAGTTTTTTCTACCTAAACCCTCGAGGGTTAGACGGTGTCATCAGCATATCGCATATTATTTAATTCACTTTCATTAAAAACGTCAATTTTTTACAAGCCAATTACTTGGCAACTAAGGCTTACACACAAAAAAATCGTGTGTTTCGTTTATACCATCTAGAAGTACATTTAGGTCATTTAGGAACGATTTTTAGAATCTCGAATTTTTTTTGCTATCCGCTTCACATAAAATGCCCCCTCTGGCAGTTGCTATGGACTTTCAGAAGTGTTAATGTTAGTCGTCAGATAGCAATTGCTTTATCAAATAAAGAAAGTAATTTTTTAATTATTACTTGTTACAAAAAAACTTACATACAACATTTAGGATACTTTTTTTTTTAAGAAAAGTTATTATGGAAATTGGTTTTTATGCGTTTAATATTAAAAAAATATATAGCTGGTTTTGATTGTTTTATATTTAGATTTTCGCGCTGGAAACCGCTTCCAGTATAAATTTTGTAAAAAAACATAATTTCCCACGAGGGCTTTTCGGTATTAATATCCGTTTTTATGCTCACTGGTGGTTTAAAAACCCATTACATATTTAAACGTTGTTATAATTTTAATATAATACTAAATATCATTCCTGGTGAAAATTGATATAATTTATGGTTACTGCAACGTTAGCCTGATAATTTTGAAATGGGTTGCGGTTTGCAAAGGGAATTAATGGCGCAGTAGCAGCAGCTGTGCATGAAGCTCCGATTATTGCGCGAAATCAACTTTACGATACAATTTTCACAAACATCACCATTTTCTCTCTTCCATCTTCATTATAATGATTTATGTAAATGATGTTGTTGATCTCTTTAAGATTTTATGATTCGAAAGTAGTTAGGACTTTTAGCAGTTATGAAAATTAAATCCTGAGTGCGCACTAGATTTTGTTGCGATGGGACGTTAATAAAAACGAAAATTATTGTAAACTTTTCAATTAACCAACTTAAACATTAAATACCTTACTGAAAAAGTTAGTACATGTGAAATTTTAAAGCTTATTAATATATTATTTTTTAATTCATATTATTACCCTAAAATACGTTACATTTTTTTTATGCCTTACATTTAATAAAACAAGGTGACAGTAAGAAGTTATAAATTAATATTATTATTTCACAAACTGAAGCTCAAATGAAATTTCATTTAGTAAAACTACAAGTTAAACAGATAAAAGTTTTGCCATGTCAACACATTTTATTTAAAAAAAATGCAAAATTATATTTACAAAAATGGATAATATGATAAAATGATTATTAATATTTGAACATTCTATAAACTTTCCTTGCATTGTTAAACACTAATTTAAATTTCTTTTGTAAACCCCAATAACCTCTTAAGATATATTTAAAAGTCTAACTAAACAATGTTTTTAACCATTAACGTTTTTATAACCAATAAACGATACTGTGAACTTCTAGACGTCAAAGGAAAGAATATCAAATTAATATTATATTTTTTTTAATTAGTTTATACAAACCAATCTCGTACTATAAATTATTCCCGCCATATGACGTTTTATAATTGGTTAAGTTGGATTACACTTTCTCTCTTCCTTTCTCTGCAAGTAGTTATAAATCACCCTGTAGAATTTTTTGAATACAGTAGTTTTTGTGTTTTGTGTTCGAATTCTACAAATAAAAAAACCTTGTATGCGATTACACATTCATACACAATAGTTTTATTGTTTTTCTAATATAACTGCATGTTTGCCAAGACATTTGACGATTTTTGCAATAAACTGATTTTGTAGAACTTATTTTGCGGGAACCTTATAAAATGGTAGTTTTTTGTCTAAAGAGAATCATGGACCTATAAGTACTTTTAGAAAGCGAGATTGTATCCATTTTAAATGAACCACTATTCTAGACCCAAATCTCCACATTAAAAACATGTCAATTAATGTTTTATTTTATTTTTCCAAAATGAAACATTGCGATATATTGAATTTTCAGACAATAAAATATCAACATTCGAAATCTGTCACTTGTAATTGCACTTGAGCTTGGAAGAACTAGTTATGGTCTTTAGTGATCAGCCATTTTTTTCCAGCATTTAATGTGTTACTTGGGTTCAAAGTTTACAAAAGGTTTTTAAGTCTGACAGTGACATTAAGCAAAGGGTGTTGGCAGAAAAAGAAATTAATGGGCACTGCAAAGCTTTATGAACAGCCAAAACGTGGCAAATAAACAGTATTGCCGTAGCAAAACTAACTTTTCCAAACCGAGGGCTCTTTTCCATTTAATATAGTTACCCTTCGATTCGAAAAAAAAACCTGAAAGTTTCATCGCCCTAGCTCTCCTTCTGAAGTTATCACCCAAAAAGTACAAAATGCGGCAGCTTCCCGAAGAAATTTACCATTATGGCCCGTCTTTGAACTCGGTCTTGTCCTACGGGTAAAATGTCTTCCCCGTGAGTTTTAGTGACCTACCGCCTCTCTGTCTTAAGATATCGTGCCCACAAGATTTTACAACTCACACACACAGACAAAATTTGAAACAACCGTCACGCTGAAAATGGTGCCATTTGACGCGTGGGGCCATGAAACGTGCAGCGCACATGATTTTGGCGATTTTGATTTTTGGCGGTAAACCAATCATTTTTCTTTTTTGCCCTTTGGTTCGGAAAAGTAAAAAATGTTTGTCTGGCTGTGCATAAAGGAGTATCGGTTCCTACACCTATGTATAGAAGTAAATGTTGAGTTTGGCAGGAGAAGCATGAAAAAAGGATTAATGCTGCAGAGATGAGTCGTCTAAGAAGTATAGCCGGAATGACTCGATTGGATAAAGTAAAGAATAGTGTGATAAGGAAACGATGTGGTGTAAAATAAGATGTGGTTACAAAGACAGATAAAGGAATTCTTAGATGATTTTGACACGTACAAAGGATGGATAAGGGAAGATTTACGAAACAAATTTTTAAGGCAAGTGTGAATGGACGAGTCGGTAGAGGCGTATCTCGATCATATCAACATTGGTTTGAAGGAAGGCCAGGTCAAGAGTAGGTACCAACAACCGACGAGCATGTATGAGAGCGCTGATGAAAGTAGATGAAGCAAAATATTTGTGTAAGAACCGTAGCAAGTGAAAGGAAGTGGTCTTTGCCTACCTCTACGGGAAAAATGCATGACTATATCTATGTACTATATCTGTTTATTTGAAATTTAAAAATTACTTCCAGAGATGCCCAGATCTGACCTTTCTCAAACAGATAAATAAAAATCTGAAATTATTATAACGACCTTTGAGTAGTCTTATTTTTACCGTTCTGTGTTTTACTAATTAATCAAACTAAGTTTCATCCCCCCTTAAGCTCATTCGGCAACACTTTTAATATTTCAGTATCTAGACGAGTAACTGGCAAGTGGCTCTACACATCGGAATACATACAGTACAGTACAGTCCTTATTAGAGAAATTGGTTTTTCAGATGTAGTCAGAATTTGAATATCAATTATAAGCAATACTGTACGAAATGGTAAACTAATTTTAGGTTTCATTAGTTACGATTTTAATTGGTAATTGTAAATTAATTGTCTAACTACTTTACTTTATTAGCTCAAAGCATTGATTGTGCACGATGGTGTAAAACAATTTCCAAATTTGCATAACAAATTTTTGGTTAAGTACAACATAACTTTTATATAAAATTATTTCGATTGGTAAATATACCTAAAAGACACATAATATATAAACCAAGAAAAATCCAAAAGATTTTGAGGTCGAGGTGATCAAAGGCTTTCGTCAGGCTCTACCCAATTGTTAAATAATAATAAATGTGGTTTTATAAACACAAAATGTTTAGTTCTAAAGTTGAATCACGTCCAACACTTTTCACATCTTCACGTTTCAGCCATTATTGTAAAATTATCTTTGGGAATTAAGATATTTAGGTTGTATGGTCTCAAAGAAAATTTTTAAGGTGACACAACACATTTTCACTGCAGTTCATAGATAGAGGGTGACCAAACAAAAACAAAACAGATCCATTTGCAGGAACCCCTTCAAAATTTAAAATAAACGCTCAGACCTTTCGATTTTTTATTAAACACTCTTTTCCGGTATTTTTACTCCACTGCTTTCAACCCCAAGCGGGGGTGAAAATTATCCAAAAATTTTTAAATAGCATTAGGGATCGAATAAAATGTCTTTTAAAAGATCGTACAATTCTCTATATTTTAAATTTTAAAATTCCGCCCATTACTTATAAAGAAATCAGATTTTAAATGTAAAACTTATACATACATACATACATAAAGTCACGCCTTTTTCCCATAGGGGTAGGCAGAGACCACTTCATTTCACTTGCTACGGTTCCACACACATCTTTTGCATTCTTTACTTTCATCAGTGCTCTCATACATGCTCGTCGGTTGTTGGTACTCTTGACCTGGCCTTACTTCAAAACAATGTTGATCTGATCGAGATATGTTCTCCGAGGTCGACCTCTACCGATTTGTCCATTCACACTCGCCTTATAAATTTTTTTCGTTAATCTTTCTTTATCCATCCTTTTTACGTGTCCAAACCATTTAGGCATTTCTTTATCTATCTTTGTAACTACATCTTCTTTTACACCACAGCGTTTCTTATCTCACTATTCTTTACTTTATCCAACCGAGCCACTCCGGCTATACTTCTCAGACTACCTCTATGCACCGCTAGACGTGCCTTTTTTGACACTTTCTGGCTATTCATAAAGCTATGCAGTGCCCCATTCATTTGTTTTCCTGCCAACACCCTTCACTCAATGTCACTGTCATACTTTTCATCTCTAGTAAACTTTGAACCCAAGTACACAAATTCATTTACTTTTTTCACTCTTTCTCCCTCAATCGAAACTCCACAGTTTGTTATGCTTTCTTCTCTTTGAAAAACCATTAATTTCGTTTTGCTCACATTTATTTTCATCCCTTTGATTTTCAGGGAATTATGCATAACATTAACCATCGCCTGCAACTCCTCTTCAGATAACGCTAATATGACTTGATTATCTGCGTAAAGAAGGCATTTGACGACCGAATCATTTATTTTCAATCCATGCGCACTCTCTTTCAGATTTTTTAAAGAATTGTCTATGTATAAGTTAAAAAGCCATGGCGAAGCCACACATCCCTGTCTTACACCTTTTTCGATGTTTAACCAGTCCGTGCAAGCTTCTTTTATCCTGACACAAGCAGTGGAATCCTCGTAAAGTAATTTCAGTGCTCGTATTAAACTACCGCTCACCCCATACATAGACAATGTAGACCACAATTCACTCCTCACCATTCTGTCATAGGCGTTTTCCAAGTCTATAAAAGCGCAATAGACCTTTTGACTTCTAGCCAAGAATTTTTCCTCTATACCTCGTAATAAAACATATCCTTGAAAATAATCCACAGTATGACTAAACATATTTTTATTTTCAACGAGACTGTGCTCCTCCGCATTTCGTGACGATTGTTCTTCAGTATTTGGACCAACGTTTTCCATGGCATTGGTTTGAGAGAAGAGGCAGCATAAATCGCCACTAGATTTTTTTTTGTGGCGACATCTAAAAAGTAAATTCTATAAAACACAACCAGCGTCGTTGGAAGATTTGCGTCAGAGAATCGTTGACGAGTGCCGTCGAATTACTCCGGAAATTCTTCGGAATGTGCGTGAACGTTTTAAACAAAATCTTTATTATTGGATGGAATCGGGCGGTCATCAGTTTAAACATTTAAATAATTAGGTAGTACAAGATATCACCAAAATTTTTAATTATTACAAACCAATTCTCAAAATTTTTTGGCGTCAAGCCATCGTCAGGAGAAATTTTTGTCACAAATTTGTTTTCTAAAGACTAAAGATGCAAAGGACATAACTACTATAAAACAAAAAAATTGTTCATCTTGAAATGTTCATTGTTGAGCTGTAGTCATGTCCTCTTCATGTTTAGTCTTTAATAAACAAATTTGTAACAAAAATTTCTCCTGATGATGGCTTGACGTCGAAAACGTTTGAGAATTGGCTTGTAATAATTAAAAATTTTGGTGTACCATAGCCTTTTTTTACCTATTGATATCTTGTTTATCATATTACACACAAACCTCCTTTTTCTGTTTAAATTAAGTAGTAAGTTAGCAACTTAAATAATTGGAATTTTATGATGTAATTTTTTTCAAAGTATTTTAGGAGAAAATGTAAAATTTAAAGACTTTTGTAAAAATAATTGTCCAAGCTTTCAAAAGAGATCCCGCAAGGCCATTTAAAAATTTTGGGTAATTTTTACCATAGCTTGGGGTCGAAAGTCGTTTGGGGCTGGGTCAAAATACCGGAACAGAGTGTACCCCTTCAATTAAAAATCGGCGGATCTGAGTGTTTTTTTAAAATGTTGACAAGGTTCCTGCAAATGGCTGTTTCGTTTTCGGTTGGCCACCCTGTATACAAAAAAAGTGTTCATTTGTTAAGGCGTCGAATGCGAAAATTTACTTTAATAGCTTTGTCGACGTTCTTTAAAACGGTCGCAGTAAATATTTCTAGTTGATTTCTTATACACAACACGCGTTTAAAGGAAAGGGGGATGCGAGTATTTTGCGTGCGTGAAAACACTCCGTTAACCTTAAAATGACACCGTTTAAATTTTATGTTTCCTTCGCAGAACGAATAAAAATCGGATGTTTTTAAAAACATGAACATGATCCAAACTGTTTTTACCTTTGAATATAAACAAACAGGAACAAGCTCTGCTGCTCTGCACGAAGTGCAACGAAAACGGACTTCTTGACCCTCTACACATGACTTATTATATTTTAGCCATTCTTAAATAAACAAATGACCCAAAAACTAACTAGGTATATATTGTAGAAAAAATAACATAGGTAATTAAAAATGACATATCTTGACGAATGAGAATATTAACTACCAATCAGGTATGTACAATCCCAACAAATTTTTAAACCAATATTAGTATACAACACATTATTTAAATGTTTTCCTGTGAGTGCGTCAATAAAGTGGATTTTTAATAGGTTTTGATAGTTTAAAGTTTTAATAACAGTTAAAATTACTGTGACAAGGCTTTGTTGTGTGCTTTAGTGTAAATAATTATTATTCAACCATTATTGACATGTTCCCTTACACCAAAACATAAAAGTGCTGGTGTTAAATTACACAGGTTAATATACTACATATAAGTCGGGTTTAAAACCTCCTCTGATGTCTTCCGACACCTAATCTCCATTGTTCTCGATCATTCCAAAGGTCCTCTTTTAAGCTTTCATCTCCTATTTCCTTATCTATTTCCTCTTTTCAGCTTCTTTTTGGTCTTTCTCTCCGTCTTCTTCCTGCTGGAGTCCACGTCATTATTTGTTTTGGCAGTAGCTCGTACGTCATTCTCTGGACATGGCCGTACCATTTCAGTTGTTTCCTCTTTATGTCATCTACAATACTGTGCTAAATTTCTTTAATCTCCCGTATTTGGTCATTGCGGATTCTTTGAAGCTTCGACCTGCCTGACGAACGCCTCCAAAAATCCATTTCCGTCTCTTCCAAGGTTTTCTTTGCTCTTTCTTTGAGTACCTATATCTCGCTGCCGTAAGTAAAGATGCTTTTAACAATGGTGTTGTACACACAATGTTTGTTATTTTTTGTGATATTTGGTCCCAAGAGGATATTGTTTTACATTGACACAACTTTTCTTCCATGTATATTCCTATCTTTAATGGCATCGTCCAAGGTTCCATCGTTGGTAAAATTTACGCCTAAATATTTATACTTTTGGCAGTTTTTTAATCCTTTAACAATTTACAAAATTGGGTCTTGCTGGATTTCTCCCAAATTCAGGTATTCTGTTTTAGCAATGTTTACTTCGAGTCCACACCTCTCGTATTCCGCAATGAGTTTTCAAGTCACACTTTTTCGAGATATATTTTAAACAGCGTTGATAGAAGGCACCACCCCCGTTTAATTGCGATTTTGATTTTAATTTGGCAGTTTTTGTATAGGCTTCTTACTGCGTTTATAATATTTATATTCTAGTTTGTTATTGGTAGAGCTTCCCACAAGTTCACCAGTGGCACGCTATCATATGCTTTATTTAGGACGACAAATACTAATTGTACATCCTTGTTGACGGCTGACATCTTTTCTAATATTTGTGTTACACAGAACAGATGGTCAGTTGTTGATCTTTTCGCTCGAACTCCTGCTTGTTCTTCGGCTTTGTGGTCGGCGTAGTCTCGTTATATTCTGCTCCTTAAAACTTTACCATGGATCCTACTTATTAAGCCAATCACTGCAATACCCCTATAATTATCAAATTTTTTTTACCACCCTTTTTATAGATTGATGTCAGATACCACAGCTTCCATTCTTCTGGTATTTGGCTAGTATTAATGCAGTTTCCTGGTCCTGGTGCTTTTCTGTTTTTAATAGAGGTGTAAACGTCTCTAACCTTTTTTTTGTTGATTCTGATGGGCGACGTTTATATAATTTTCGTTAAATATTTTAAAATAAAAAAAATTGTATTTCAATTAAATTTTGAGGTGTAACCCACTGATCGCAATTAATTTTATATTGTAAACACTTTTACAAACAATTAAAACATATAAGAATTTTAGGTTGGGTTAGGAATCAGGAGGTTCTTATTCTGGAAAAACATACTCAGCATTATTATGAATGTAAGAATAACATTTTTTCTCAAAAAATGGACCCATTGGGTACTTAATTAACCATTGTTTTACATAACACACGTTTGATTTCATGATGTTAAGATAGCATATCTTTGTTGTAGCTTTTTTATAGATGGAAACAGAAGAACACACGGAACTTTTTTTTTAAATCCTGCATTTATTTTCAATATCGGTATTGTGCTAAGTAACCAATAGTTTTGCTATTATTTATTTTTTTTTGTTGTTTTTATTTTAATTTAAAACTCTACACCTCCGTCAGAACGGAAGCAGTAGTTGGCCATATGCAACCTCTATTCCGGCCAACACTTATCTGAGAACACGCTCCTTCCTGTTTTTTTATATTTAAATATTTTTACATTTCTATCCGACACCCCAAACTAAAAATGGTATTGATTTAAGCAAAAAAAAATTTTTTTACGTGTTTTACACTATTTTTGCCACTGGATTTTAAGATGAATTTTTGGATCTAATATTTTTTATTTTTTGTTACCAATTTGAAGAGAGTATTAAAAAATTGAGCTTTTGTATTTTTTAAAGTTCATATCACCGGAAACATCGCGTCTCGTAAAATCCTCTTGTGGGACCATAAACCTCAGGATGAAAGAATCACAAATAGAGTTTATGAAATTTAAAAATAATCGCAAACGAGTCTTTTTAAAAACGCAAATGATAGTAAAAAAATTATCAGGAATAATGTTTTTTTAATTAAAGCACATATTCGTAAAATGTGAAATTAGTACGACGAAAATTGTGAAAGCTTTAAACAGAATTGGGTAAAGCTGCTGGGTACGACAGGATAACAGTTAAAATGCTGAAGGCTGGACAAAGCGTGGTAACTAGTTTGCTGTACCGCATTTTTAACCTTTGTTGGAGGAGTGGTAGCGTACCAGACGACTGGTGCAAGGCCGTTATCGTGCCGCTTTACAATGGAAAAGGTTCGCAGCAGGACTGTTAGAACTACCGGGGTATTAGTTTACTCAGCATAGTCGGCAAACTGTATGCAAAGATATTGATTAAAAGAGTAACTAATGAAACTGAGAAGATTCAGATACAGGGTATTAAATTTGTTTGTAACAAAACCATAGAGAACTTATACACCAACAATAAAATACGAGCACAAAAAGAAGGAGACCTCACAAAACCAATACCAGCGGGTAGTGGTATTTGCCAGGGAGACTCCCTAAGTCCTACTCTTTTCAATTTAATAATGAAAGAAATTATTCTAAGTGTTCGAGGACTAAAGGGATACAAAATGGGTAATGCAGAAATCAAAATAGAGTGTTATGCTGACGATGCCGCTCTCATTGCAGAAAATGAAGATGACTCACAAAGGTTATTACAGTTATTTAACCTAACAGCCAAGTCTCTAAACATGAAAATATCACCGATAAAAAAAGTGCTTAACAACATCAAAAGTCTCTTTAAGATGCAAACTTGAGCTTGATGGTAAAGTAATCGAGCAGAAAATGAAATTTAAATACGTTAGCATAGAACTTTCCGGCTTTGGTATTGAAGCAGAGGTGAGAGATCAAACAACAAAAGCAATTAGAATAGCTGGCTGCCTGAATACAATATTGTGCAATAAGAGTATGGGAACGGACACTAAATCAAAGATCTACAAAAGCGTCGTAATGCCGGTGATATAGCGCAAAACCAGACTGGAAACAGCGGAAACCAAAAGACTTCTAGGGACAGCTGAAAAGAAGATACTCCGTAGAATCACTGAAGAGACACTGCTGGATAGAGAGAGAAGCGAGAATATCATAACAGCCTGTAAGGTCAAGAACATCAATGACTGGGTCGCAAACAGGAAGAAGGAATGTAACGAACACATAGCAGAATGGACAACCGCAGACTTGTGAGAATTGCTCGCGACAAGTTTCCATTGGGACGAAGAGACGTTGGGCGCCCCAGGAAACGATGATGCGACAGCCTTACGCAAGTGGACGATAATTTTTTTTTTTATGAAAATAGTCGCAAAAAGGGTAGGGGATTATAAAAAGGAAATGATTGTGGACACGCTTTTTAAAAAGTTGTAGGTCATAGTTCTCTGGAAAAACTGATTTTGGAAGCTTATTTCATTCCGTAGCAGCCCTGTAAAAGAAGGATTCTTGATGAAGATTGGTCCTAGTAGTGTCAATCTTGAGAGTAAATGGGTGAGACTGATCAGCGTGCCGAGTTCTTCGGCCGAATGTGGCCAATGGTGGTACAAGAGTTTTTATTTCTCTGGAGCATCTGCCATGGAAATATCTGTAGAGCAATGACTGGTCTGCAACTCTTCTTCTATGTTCTAAATGTTTTTCAGACCGTCACTTGAACGCAATCCTCTGGATTTAAGTGATGCTTATATTTGAAATCACTCATTTAGACAACTCCAATTGAAAATTTAAAATATCTTGAAAATGGCATCTTAATAGATCGTAATATTATTTGCAACACTCCCGGCTATTTTGAACGGATTTAGCAATTTGTTAAACGTCCACTGGTAGCTGGCATTTTAGGTAGATATGCACATTTTGAACATCTGCTCTGAAACGTACTACTTTAATGTCATAATAACGAATCGGTCTCAATAATATTTTAGTGTACTTCCAAAACACCCTGTATAAAATCTAATGCAAGATCTGTTTTAAGGGGGGTACCACTTTGGGTCTCTTTTTTGTACATTTATATGTTAATGAGCTGCTGAAAGTAGTGGCACATGAAATGGTTCTTTATGCAGATGATACATCTTTGATATTTCGAGAACAAACAAGAAATGACTGTAAAAGGCAATTTACAAATTTATTAGGAAAACTCAAAACACGGTTTAATGAAAACAATTTACTGCTAAACATTAACAATAAAACAATGCATAATCTCCTAGTTCAGTTTAACAGTTAAAACATAGCATTACCATCCAGTGTATCTTTTGTTGGTGTTAGCTTGATTTAAAAAATGGTTTGGTATAAGCACATTAAAATTACAGCAAAAAATATGTCGAACAATAGTTATGCACTAAAGGTTCTCTCAAATAATTTGGATGTCTATGCTGCATTATCTGCTTATCACTTATTATTTGTTCATTCGAGAATGGCTTATGGAATAATTTTTTAGAAGAATTCAACACATGTAAGTCGTATATTAGGTATTTAAAAAAAGGGCCAAGAAATATATTCAGGCTGGAGCCCAGAGTATTTTCATAAAAAAAAAAAAAAGTTGTAAAGATATTTTTATTTAAAAAGGTATTTTAACACTAATTGGTTTGTTTATATTAGACCCTGTCATGTTTGTAAAATGAACTCCAGAACATTTTAAATAGCATATAATAAGTCAGAACTATACCACAAGAATTAAACATGGCCTACGGATAGACAAAAAAAAATACAATTATATTCAGAAATATTTTAATTGTTAATTAAAAAAATACTTATACCTTTAACATTAAGAAACCTAGACGGTAAATATTTAAAAAAGGTTGAAATCAATACTTGTCTCTAAAGCCTTTCATAACCTCATTGAATTATTCAATGAACATATACTTATTAATTAAATTATCTCATCATATTATTACGTAAGGTATTGTAAGGCTTCCTAATTATTTTTTTTAGTCTTTTAATCCTAGTTGCATTATGAAACGATGTACATAAATGTAGCCATTTAGTTTTAATTTGTATCTTTAATTATGTATCCAAGTACTAGTTTTTGAAATGAAATATGTATAAAACTATTTGTTTTGACATGTTTGAACATCCCTTTATGTGAACCTTTTTGGGACCAATCAATGTTTTAAATCAATAAATACTTATTTTATATTAACACAGAACTCATCAAATATCTGGAGAAATTTGAGATAATCCGTGACAGACAATATGGATTTCGACAACTTCGCTCTACTGGAGATTTGCTGGCTTATGTCACTCAGCTCTGGACAAACACTATTGAAAAGTTTGGTGAATCCCGTGCAATAGCCTTGGATATATCCAAAGCCTTTGACCGCGTTCGGCACCTGGCATTGTTAAGTAAATTATCTGCCTACGGTCTCCCAACCAAACTGCGCCAATGGCTCTTGAGCTTTATGCAAGATCCCTTCTTACATGTGGCAGTTGATGGTATTTCTTCTGATGCGTTTAAAACCAATGCCGGGGTCCCCCAGGGTTCCATCCTGTTTCCCACCTTATTTCTTTTACACATCAACGACCTCTTGAAATTCACCACAAACCCCATGTACAGTTTCGCAGACGATAGCACACTTGTCTCAACTTTCACATCCTATCAATCACTTTCGGTGAATGATACAAATAGACTCAGACAGGAACAGGTCGATTCCGTCAATAGAGATCTTAAAGCAATCGTCAAGTGGGAAACCAACAATCTTGTTTAGTTCAACGCCCAAAAAACACAAAGTGCCACGTTTTCCAAGAAAGTGAATTCCTCAAATCATCCCATCACAATATCCGAAAATACCCTTAAACCAAGTCCCTCCATCTCGATTTTGGGAGTCACGGTGTCCAATAATATGTCTTGGCATGACCATGGTGCTAACATCGCAAAGTCGGCAAGCCAGAGGCTAGGTTTTCTGTGGAAAACCAGAAATTTTTTACTTCTGATCAACTTTTGACGACGTACAAGGCTCAAATCCGACCTCTACTGGAGTATTGCTCGCACATTTGGGGTTCAGCACTAAGGCATTCTCTTCGTCTTCTAGATTCCATTCAAAAAAGAGCCATTCGCTTGATAAACAGCTCAACTCTCACAGATACCCTTCACCCTCTAGAACATAGAAGAAGAGTTGCAGACCAGTCATTGCTCTACAGATATTTCCATGGCAGATGCTCCAGAGAAATAAAAACTCTTGTACCAGCATTAGCCACATTCGGCCGAAGAACTCGGCACGCTGATCAGTCTTACCCATTTACTCTCAAGATTGACACTACAAGGACCAATCTTCATCAAGAATCCTTCTTTTACAAGGCTGCTACGAAATGGAATAAAATCAGTTTTTTCAGAGAACTATGACCTGCAACTTTTTAAAAAGCGTGTCCACAATTATTTCCTTTCTATAATCCCCTCCCTTCTAATAGTCGCAGTACGGGCCGTCCGCGGCCCACATGATAGGTCTACCCTTTTTGCGACTATTTTCTTAAAAAAAAAAAAATATTATACTTGTACAATAGTGATGGTTCTTTTGTAACATACAAGATTTTTTTGAAAGTATTGCTAAAATCAAAATTTTAAATTTGATTTTTATAATGCACCAGCGAATGATTTTAAACCAAGCTTGTTTTTTAACAAGTCTGCATAGAAAAAAACTTTTAAGAATATTCCATTATTCGCCCAAAATGGATCCAGCAGCTATTTATACTCGTATGTATAATCTGCCTAAAAGTTATCAAAAAACATGCTCATCCAACTATAAGATTTACCAATTGTACCTCACAATTTAATGTATTAAATTTTCAAATTTGTTTAGTGATAATGACATTGGCCAGTCTTTTGTGTAAAAGTTGGACCGCTGTCTGGAGTTAATCCCGAATGGAAAGGCGGCAAAATCCAATTCTCATGCGGCCGGTTACTCAGCAACATGAAAGTGCATTTTTGTTAACGGAATTGAAATGTATTTATTTTCCAAATAAAAACATGCAAAAAATATTTTTGATTTACAATCTTAATAAAAGGTACCATTAAAACATCTCCCAGAAAAGTATTTTACAGATTTCCGTTTTTAAAATGGCAAATTTAAGGGGAGCGACTCGAGAAACACTCCAGGATACTGAGTAAAACAAAAAACCACCAAATTATTAGGATGATTTCTGACATGCTATTCACAAGAATACATGTAGAAAAGTATTTTAATGTCCTCTTTCCAAAAAGAGACAAATGAGTAAGGGGAACAATCCACTTTCCAGAGACTAAAAACGTGTTGTACATAGATGGCTGAAGAACCCCAAATGAATTTGGGGCTAGTGTTTTTAGCAGTAAACCAAAACTGAAATATCCACTAGTCTTGGTAGGTATGCTACAATATTTCAAGCCAAATTCTTCGCTACCAAATTGTGTGCAAAAGAGCTGACTAACAGACCTCTGGTAAATAAAAAAAGTAGTCACATTTCAGACAGCCACTGGCTGCTCTAACATCGCTTAGTTTCAATAAGATAAATTTTAAGCTTGTATTGAATAGCATCAAATCCCTGAAAAGCATTGGTGCGAAAAACAGAGTGACTCTGCTGTGGGTAGCTAGGTATTAGGGGGTGAGGGGTAACGGAAAAGCCGACATCCTTGCAAAACAGAAAGCAGAATCTGCATTCACAGGACGAGAACCAGTCTTTGAAGTCACCACTAGTGCTGCCAAAACCATGATTTTGGATTGGTCGGAGAGAAAATAACTCACGTACTGGTCTAATCTAACAGGTTTGACACATTTAAAACAGTTTTTACCTATACCCTCGATAAACACAACCAAGCAGTTCCTGGAATGTAGTAGGAATGAACTGCGAATTCTAATGGTATTACTTACAGGACTAAAATACCCCTTAGGAAGGTTAAGTCTGAACCAACAAACGGACTGTCGGTTTTGCTAAGAGGAAGGCAAAACTGCTGAACACATGTAAGCGCCGTAGCTTAAAAGGTTGCTAAAAAATTCTTAGGGGTTGTAAATCCAAGAAAAACGTTACCACCGAGATTAAGTGTTTATTGTATATTTGAGGATAGGGGTGCGATTATCGGAGATCGACTAAAAAGAATGTAACCGGCTATAACAAAATAG
Organism: Agelastica alni; assembly: GCA_950111635.1. Lineage (NCBI taxonomy): Eukaryota > Metazoa > Arthropoda > Insecta > Coleoptera > Chrysomelidae > Agelastica > Agelastica alni. The sequence continues at coordinate 21,685,795 of OX467716.1, forward strand.
GGACTAAATATAAGATAATTGCTCGTTGGTTCCAATGCAATAATGGGAATCCTTACCGTGAGTTTCCACGATCGACCGTTTCCGCTCCAAGTATAAACTCCTGCCCTTTTGGATGTAACATATAAGTCGATTGCAACGACTTTCTTTATTATTTTTGTGAACACAGAAATATAGTTTATGAGTTAACACAATTATGTAATTGAACAAGCGTACAGCGGTTTAACAATTTAATTACTAAGATGGGACTGATACCCAATTTCTGAAAATAACACAAGAAATTGAGAGCGAATGTAAATGAAGGTTTAACTCGAATCCTTATTACGTTCTGTACTATTCTTTGGACGACCAAAATATTTATTCTAAAACTAGTCTCATTAATAAATAAATTATGGTTAAAAAAAACTAAGAAACACGCTTTACGAGTTAATCAAAATAAAAAATAATTCTTAACATAGGAATAAAATTACTGACGAGAAAATTAATGTCACTGTTCTAAAAGCGTGAGGTGCTTTCATTACGAAACGCAGTCAGTTTAAAAATGTCAAACAAAACACCCTACGCCCTTAGAACAGTGACAATAATTTTCTCGTCAGTTATTTTATTCTTATGTTAAGAATTATTTTTTACTTTTTAGTTTCGCTTTTTAGTTGTTCTTGTTATTTGTCCCTCGGCACCAGTATTTTGGTTTAGGTGAATTAAAATATGGCTCGAAAGGAAGAATCCTGTTATGTTCATCGTGAAAACCATAAAAAAAACGTAGGAAGTGGTATTTCTCTTGAATTTTAAAAGACTGTATATCTCAGGAAAAACTACGGCTGGCAATGACTTCCAAAGCTTGGCAATTCGTTAAAAGATAATCCGTACTCAAAAACGTAAAAAAAACCGACTTTAAAGACCTATATGGGTTTCTTATGCATGCCATTGTTAGAACTGGATCAAATTTCCCAATCAAGTTTTTTTTATTATACAATGCATTCTAAGTACTTAATTTCTAAGTAATTAATTTTCCCGTCAGTAATTTTATACTTATGTTTAGAATTAATTTTTACTTTTTTGTTTGATTTACTTTAAAAGCGTGTTTTTTAGTTTTTTTAAACTATAATTTATATCAGTGTTTCTAAAAAGTTAACACTATACTTTTATGCAACACAAAATACAACCTACCATTTGTATTATTGCAAATTGCTAGTGGCGTTATCTACAAGATAGTTCACGCACTAGTTCTATCTCTCTTACTCTCATGCAAATAATCTAATAATTATTTGTTCTGTGCGCATGCGTAGTTCACACTCTAGTTCTGTCTCTCTTACTTTCATGCAAAGTATCCCTGAAGAAATTTATAAATCCTGGCAAAACTAATCAGGATAATCGGATATTTTGATCGAATTATTGCATGGTCGTCGGTATTTGACAAGTGTGCGAAGTTTAAATTAAATCTGGTCGCTTAAAGTAGGGCATAATCGAGGCCAAAGAGTCAGTTACAAACAAACAAACATACATACATGCAGGTGAAACTAATATAAACGTGTTAAAAAGATAAGGACTGGACAGAAACGTTATATTTATTAAAATCAAAACATGAGCTTCGCGCTGATTTATTCGTAAAAATAATGAGTGTGGCGCGAAGAATATACTATGTTCATGCCCCTGTTTAGGAATTATAAGGTTTAATAGGTTCTAACAAACGAGGAACCTAACAATTTCAAGAAATTTTTACCTCAAACAACCAAGAATTTTGCAAAAAGAAGTGAAGTGTGCGGTGAACTGTAACCTATAGGGGTGAGCCACAATAGACCCATCTAGATTTGCAGTGAAGAGACGACCTAACTACCACCCTACCATTGAAACAATACCCTTTAAAAAATAATTGTTAATTATTATTTATAATTTTAAATTTAAAAGTGGGCTTCTTAAAAATAGCAGTAAAGTGCGAAAAGATTATAATAAAGATAATGTTTATTTTGTCCATTTGAAACTCAAACAAAGACTGGCATGCGGGAAGATCATCCCACATGTGATAATGGACCTTTTAAACCGTTCGCTGAGGGTTTTATCGTAAGAAGGTCAAGAACAGGGTTGGTTTCAGGTCGATGAAGTGTTATATAATTCTTTTTTTTTACCTTCAGTAATAAAGATTTTTAAAGACCGAGTCAAAAGTCTGCATCGTATGGCTAGAATATTTATTACCCATTTATCAAAAAAAATTACTGGAACGAAGTTCCTTATTGCACGGCACGGGCTTGGCGGATGGGGGCTAAGCGGAAAAAAAGTGTGTAAGAGTTTTCCGTCACGACCATTTCTATAGTATAGACGGTTATCCATAGCGCGTTTGCTATCGGCAGTACCCAGTCATTGGTGCGCGCTTATTGGTTCAAGACAGCCAATAAGTCCGCACCGGCCGCGCAGGTATGGTTGACAAATTGACTAAAAAACATCAAAAGGAGCAACAATGCCGAAAAATGCAAAAACAAGCGTGAGAGAAAAAAATTCCAGAATGTGCTAATAGACAATATAATACGTTTATTAATAATAATATACTACGAAAGAAACTTCGTTCCAACCGAGAGTGTTCCACAACAGTTATGTATTTTTTTATTAAAAATTTGTCAGCGCTTTTAATGCCATTTATATTTGTAAAGAGTGAAATAATAACTTTGTACTAGAAAAATTAAAAAAATAACGTAAATATTTTTTAGCTAAAAAAATGTAATAAAATGTGACGTGCTATTTTATTATTTTTTATCGCAAAAAATTTTTTTTTTAAGATATTTTTTATCTTTTAAGAAAATATTTTCCTGGAAAATACATACAAGGGACAAGTCTTTGAGAGTTTCTTAAAAGCTGTAATCTCATTTTAAAGACTTTTTTTTTCGATCAATATATCTGCATAATTTTGCCTTTTTTTATTTCTTGGAGACAAGATATTATCGTAAAATTGTATTTCTTATCATTTTATTACCACATAGTATCAATGAAACTTTTATTAAATCATGATAAAAACAACCGCTTCTAAACTATTCCAGAAGTTAGTGAAACTGATACAAAAGAAAAAATTACCTAAATTATCCTGCTACACGTCGTGTTAAAGGTGGTTTAACGTGAAATAAACGAGAGTTTAGACTTCTACTATACTAGTTAAAACTTTAAGTGGAAGTTTAGTTTCAGAAACATATTGCGTCATTGTTGGTTGTTTAGTAGACTAATTTTTCGCAAATAAAACGTCTGTCGGATGTACATTGTACAGTAATAATATAAAACATAACGGTTGAAAAATTGTACGTTCTTAACTACGTTTAAAGTATCCCCATTAACTATTTATGAAATGATTTTGCATATTTAAAAAATAGTCCTTGATTTACGTGCTGCAAAATTACTGTCGAAACAATTTTTTATATAAAATGGCGAATTCACCAATTGACCTATGTTTAGGTTAGGTCAGCGGTTCTCAAACTTTTGTTATTCACGCCCCCCTGTTTTAATTTAAAAAATGTTGCGCCCCCCAATCCGTAGACCTAGGAATTTGGACTAAAATAGGCAACATTGTCTCGTCGAGAGCGCCAAAGATGCTGTCGGAAAGTTCGCGGCGTTCGTGCCACGTATTCAAGCTTCCTGATCTTTCTCGAACTGTCTGAACGCGACTATAAATACAGAAGCGCACATACGGTATTCTCAGTCTCTCAGTGAAGGTGTTTTAACACTAAGCAAGCATTATTGTGAAGTGTGAGTGTATAAGTAGATGTAGTATGGATAAATTTTTAAAACAAAAACTTTAGGATGACGGGGCTTGTACATCGACAGGTTCAGGTGGAAATCGTCCGAAATCTAAAACAAGAAAATATGACCCATCATACCTAAATTTGGGCTTTACTAGCCTTGAAGTAGGTGGCGAAGAAAAACCACAATGCGTTATCTGTTTAAAAGTATTGGCTGCAGATAGCATAAAACCAAATAAATTACAGAGGCATCTAGAAACGCTGCACAGAGAATATGTCAATAAACCGCGAGATATAAAGTGGCATACAAAGTAGCTAAATGCAAAAAACCGCACACTATTGCAGAGCAACTTATTTTACCCGCTTGCAAAGACATTGTAGAAATAATGTTTGGTGAAAATTTTACTTCACAACTTAACAATATTCCTCTGTCAAATGATACAATCTGTCGACGAATTAACGATATATCAGTTGATATGCAGCAGCAGCTTGAATCTGAGCTTACTGGAAACTTGTTTGCTATACAACTTGACGAAGCAACTGACTCTAGTAATGATTCCCATTTGATTTGCTACATTAGATTCTGTCAATGTTCTAAAATATGTGAAGATTTATTGTTTTGTAAACAGATTGAAGGAAGAACTACAGCCACCGAGTTGTTCAAGATTACAAATGATTCTATTACTAAAATAAATTTGCAATGGAAAAATTGTGTTGCGATTTGCACCGATGGAGCTCAAGCCATGTCTGGTAAATACAACAGTTTACAAGCGCTAGTAAAAAAGGAATCCTCAGAAATTATCTGGACGCACTGCATGATACATCGGGAAGCGTTAGCATCAAAATCTAAGCTAAGCCCTGGACTAAACATGATTTTGACAGTAGTTATTGAAGTTGTTAACTTTATAAAAACCAGACCACTAAAAACAAGGATGTTCTCTGTTCTGTGTGAAGATATGGGAGCTGAGCATCAATCTTTGTTGTTTTATTCCTCATCCAGATGGTTGTCACGCGGTAAGACGGTTAAGCGTGTCTTTGAATTAAGAAGGGAAATAGCGATATTTTCAAGCGAGGAAGGTCACAAGCATTCAACAGATTTTTTCGACAAATTATTTTTACTGAAGCTTTCTTATTTAGTAGATATTTTTGAAAAACTTAATATACTTAATCTTCAGCTGCAAGGAAAAGACGTAAATACATTTGATTTAAGTCAAAAGATTGATGCTTTTTGTAAGAAATTGCAGTTATGGCATAACAAATTAAAAGAAAACAGTTTGGAAATGTTTCCCACATTTTGCGATTTTGTGCAAGATTCCCCATTGGAAGATATTCATAAAGCTGTGATGCTACAAACCATAGGAAGCCATTTAGAAAATTTAACTGAGAATTTCAAGCGATACTTCTTTGCAGAGAAAGATATCAAGTTGTCAGACTGGAGCTGGGTTTTAAATCCATTCGAAAATAGACCTGTCGGACTATCACTGCAAGAAGAAGAACAACTGATAGATATTTCAACAAATCCCTTACAAAAATCAAACTTTGTTAACAAATCTTTAACAAACTTCTGGACTGAACTTCCGAACGACTACTCCGTTATAAAAGCCAAAGCGCTTAGAATTCTGTTGCCTTTTCCAACGTCCTACCTTTGTGAAACTGGATTTTCTGCACTTGCTGTCGTGAAATCTAAATACAGAAATAAACTTCAAGTAGAAAATGAACTTAGAGTGGCCATTTCTAACATAGAACCAAATTTAGAGAAGTTGTGCGCCTTAAAACAAGCTCATGTTAGCCATTAGTCCTTAGAATGTTTCTTTGTCATCATTAAGTAAGTAAAATTTCAATAAAGATTTTTTAAAAATCTATCTGTAGCATTTTATCATTACCATTTTATTTTTAATCTGTACTGCGCCCCCCCCCCCCAATCATGTAAACGCGCCCCCCTTAGGGGTCGCGTCCCACAGTTTGAGAAACGCTGGGTTAGGTTATAACGGCGGTTCGGAGGAAACCCACTTGGGCCTTTTGGCCCGTTGTGATAGCATACATTAATTACTACGTTCATGCCGTCGACTCCGACCAATCCGGTGCGACACAATCTGCGCATGCTCCATTCTTGGTTGGGACCCTTTCCCGCTACCGCGATTTCAGTGATTGTCATGCTGTGTTAATGTCAATTACTTCCTAACTTTTTTGAATTGCGATATTTTATAATTTGGCGATTTATCCTTTTTTGTGCTACGAAACTTCAGTATTAATTGTTATTAATTTGTGGAGCAAACATGGTGAAGTAAGTTATATCTTATAAGAATGAAAAATTTTTTTAACCTCAAATTTACTTTTAGCAATTATTTGGTTTGTCATGCTTGCAACAAAGAATTTAGCTGTGTAGCGACAAAAAATCGACATATTAAAAATGTACATTATGAAACAGTTGAAAAGAAGAGATCAATTCATATTAAGTGACCAATCCGAGAAACACAAATTAACGTTTATGAGGATTTACTGAAAGAGATGTTCATCAAATATTTTTAATTAAATTACTTAATAAAACAAAATGAATTGGTTTTTTTGGTAACTGATTAAATTTTATTACAATTTATATTTGTGTGCAGAAGGAAGAGAATATTAAACAAAATATTGAATACTTATATTTATTTAAAAGTACCTAAATAAAACAAAACAATTTAAAAAAACATGAATATATCGAAAACTTTGTAATTTAAAATTGCAATGGAATCTTTTTATGTTACGAAATATATTGTAATTAAAAGTGAAAAAACAACAATAAAAAATTATACTTTTGAGATCATTAGAGATCTTTTTGTCAGTGAAAAAAAAAATGAATTGGTTTCCTTGGTAACTGATAAAAAAATTTAAAATTTAAATTTGTATGCATAAGGAACAGAATAATAAAATAATAAAAGTTTTAAGGTATTTATTTAAAAGTAAATAAAACATGAATATATCCAAAATATTTTATTTAAAATTGCAGTGGAATCTTTTTATAATACAATTTTTATTTAATAGTTGATGAACCTTCCACCAGCCAAAATATTTACCAGCAGTATTTAAAACTTTTAGAAGAAACACATCAAAGTAAAAAAGATGATAATTATTTAAAAAGAAAGCGTGAGGTATGTTATTCAGATTTTACATATTGTTATCCAATTATTTAGGTAGTAAACTGTTAATTTTTAGATTGAAATTAACGAAATTATTAATATTCTCACCAACTTAGAAGATAAAAACTTTGAAAAAATCAAGGATATAGTAAGGAAATATAAAAATAAAAATGACGCCAATAATTGTAAAAAAAGAAAAGTAGAAAGACAGTTATATTTTCCAAACAACAAATGAAATTGCACAGGTTTGTTTACAAAAATAAAACACTTTTCTTTTTCTCTAGCAAATATTTTAATTAAGTTTTTCTCTTTCAGGTTTTAAATAATTATTCCCGACTAACATTACTAATCTAACATTCCTTATTCCATTTCCTTGGCGAAGGATAATCTCTTACCTCCTCGTGAGTTTCGATGGGCAGTAACGATATAAAATATTAATAATCAAAAAAGTAAGGGTTGATAAATGTTTCTACTCTTAAATCGTTCCATACCACTTTTTAACAAACAATTATTATTTTACTCAACTCACACAATAATTTGGTAACATTAATTTTTTTTTATTTCGTCACTGGCAAAAAGAGCAACCCTTAAAGATTTCAAAAGTATCCTTTTTATTGTTTTTTTTCACTTTCAATTCCAATACATTTTGTAATATAAAAAGATTCCACAGCAATTTTAAATAAAATATTTTGGATATATTCATGTTTTATTTACTTTTAAATAAATACCTTTAAACTTTAATTATTTTATTCTTCTCTTCCTAACCTAACCTAACCATACAAATATAAATTTTAAATTTTTTTATCAGTTTCCAAGGAAACCAATTCATTTTTTTTTCACTGACAAAAAGATCTCAAAAGTATCATTTTTTATTGTTCTTTGTTCACTTTCAATTCCAATATATTTTGTAACAAAAGTATCATTTTTTATTGTTTTTTGTTCACTTTAAATTCCAATATATTTTGTAATATAAAAAAATTCCATTGCTATTTTAAATTACAAATTTTTTGATATATTCATGTTTTTTTAAATTGTTTTGTTTTATTTAGGTACTTTTAAATAAATATAAGTATTCAATATTTTGTTTAATGTTTTCTTCCTTATGCACACAAATATAAATTTTAATAAAATTTAATCAGTTAAATTTGAGGTTAAAAAAATTTTTCATTCTTATAAGATATAACTTACTTCACCATGTTTGCTCCACAAATTAATAACAATTAATACTGAAGTTTCGTAGCACAAAAAAGGATAAATCGCCAAAATTATAAAATATCGCAATTCAAAAGAGTTAGGAAGTAATTGACATCAACACAGCATGACAATCACTGAAAAAAATGCGTGAGCGGGAAAGGGTCCCAACCAAGAATGGAGCATGCGCAGATTGTGTCGCACCGGATTGGTCGGAGTCGACGGCATGAACGTAGTAATTAATGTATGCTATCACAACGGGCCAAAAGGCCCAAGTGGGTTTCCTCCGAACCGCCGTTATAACCTAACCTAAACATAGGTCAATTGGTGCATTCGCCATTTTATATAAAAAATTGTTTCGACAGTAGTTTTGCAGCACGTAAGGGAACCCACTTATGCCTTTTCGCCCGTTGTGATACCGTGATGGACAGCGGTGACTTCTCCCTCTACCGTAAAAACCACTTGAAACTTTTAAAAAAAAGTGTAAGTTCTTTCATTCTAACTAAGTTGAGATCAGATAAGTCATCAAAGTTCGGTTGCCCTAGTATAGAAAGCAGTTTTCTACCTAGAGAAGGGCAATGGCACATAAGATGTACCATTGTTTCCCCCTCTTCCTTATCGTGACAGCTTCTTTAGAAGTCGTTTCGTAGCTCTGCGATTCCCAAGCGCTGTGCATGAGATCCACCTGCCCAGGGTCCTGTTATGTAGTTTTGTGTAACGGAAATCTTTCCTCCTGGTATTAAGCCGTCCCACTGACTTATTTATTTGATACAATTAGTAAAAAAATATTTAAAAATTCTTTTTCAGTATTTAAATTTAGTAATTTTACGTTACACATTTGACGCGCAACTTTTGGGGCATACAAATAGTCCCATTCGTTACATTTGATATGTACGAGGGTGATCTAAAAAGTTTCCGACCTTATCGTGAAAATAGCAGCACTAGTCAATAAAAGCTAGAGAATGTTTCTGACAGGTACTAAGCACAATTTTAGCCATTTTGGACGCCAGTACTCCAATAATTTCTTTTCCAATTAAACGTGCTTGATGCATGGTTAACAAACAGCATAGAAGATAAATAAAAATATTAACAAAAGAATGATTTGTTTATCCTACCAAAAAATTCATAAAGTAATATATTTTGAAGTTAGTGAACAGCCTAAAATAATAAAATCAATTATTTAAATATCATTAGAAATTAAGCTTGTGTGTTGTTTAAAAATCAAACAGCTGTTACAAATATGTCATATGTATTGAAAACAAAAATATTTGAATAATTCATTTAAATTTATATACATACACGACACGCACATTCGTATCCGAATGCTTGTTAATACAAACTTCAATCAATCTTTACTAATCAAAGTAACTTGATAACTGTTCTCAAAAGCATATCAAACTATATGCTTCTGAAGTTTACATCTCCCTTGCTTATAATGTCTCCCTTTGACAAGTTGATATGTAATTAACAGTTGAAAACTAGCCGCCCACCGTGATGGCACCGACTGAATGACGTTTATCGCAAACGGGACCAGCCGTTTCCATGATGAGCCTGTTATATTTACAAAATATTCTTTGAACATCTCATAAATTATGTAATTGGCGAAATTCGCCTCAAGAGTTACATGCATTTTAAGTGCTTTATTGATGACAACCCGATAGACTTTCTTGGATAAGTCGGGGTAAGGCGTATTTCTTATCATCGACCAATAAAAAAAAAGGACAAGGAACTTCCAAATTTACCAAAAATATGTCCAAGTCGGAGTAACAGATGCATTCCATATTTTGTTGAATTATAACCGTTAAAAAGATTGGGGGTAAATGGGGTGTTAATCCCCTCTGAAAATCCATAATAAATTAAAATAATTGGTAAATTTGTCGAATAAGGAATAAGGAAGTGATAACATTAAATGCATAATGTAAATGATATTATCCCAGTTTCCGGTGGGTCCTAGTGAGTTCCAGTCATAACGACACACAAACAAAGGTTTACAGTTGTAGGGTTCTTTTCTAATACGTCCCCGCATTTTCGTTCTTCACCAGGTAATGTTGGTGTTAGGTTAGGTTAGATTTTTTGTTTTTTACTTTTACTTCCATAATTAATACCGATTATTATTAGCCTAACCTTTCCTAACGTCCTAAGCTAACACCAACAGTACCTAATTAAGAACTTTGAAAATGTGGGGACGTATTAGAGAAGACCCCAATATTTAGATTGCATTAAAACTCTGAGAAAGTATAGTCTTCTACTCGCGTATAATGATAGCTATTATTCTCGAGAATTAAAGTGCTATCATTATACGTTCGTTGAAGAAAATAGAGGTCCAAAGCCATGCGCCTCCTTAATATTACTTGGAATACCACTAGTGGTAAAGACCGATAAAAAAAAGTTTGGAGCACTCTCGAGGTGGCGCCGTGATTCGACAAATATACCAAATAATTAAATGTGACTTCTCACAATTTATTGGTTATCGTATACTAGTGTTTCGTATAAATTTAAATTTAAAGCGTTTGAGAGCAACGAAAAAAAAGTTAATTCTTAACTAAATCACCCTGTAATTTTTTTGTGCGTACTTTGGTATATAGGTAAAAAAAAATTTAATTAACCTATTTTTGACCCCAGAATATGTGGTATATTGTATGAACAATCTTTTCGGAAAAATCTGTATATTTTCCAAAAAAAAACAATTGGGTCCCAGATTTTGAAATCTATATTGGCTAATAAATAACCTTTTAATATACAGTGAGTACATAAAGTAACGTTACTTGTTATTATTTTTAGATATATTTTAAGTGGAAAAATGTAAAAATTTTTTTTAAATAATTGAGGCTATCTTCATAAGTAGATTAGAAGTGCAGAGTGCACCGTTACTTCAAAATAAATTATTTTTCTTTAACCATATACAATAAGCTATTTTTATTTCTTTTCTTGGGTTTGTGGTTACAAAATGAAAATATTTAATTTACTTAATTTGACGTTTCGCCCCCTGATTGGGAGCTTTATCTAAAATTGTTTATTGTAAAATTGAAAATGTTAAAAAATTTTAATATAGACACTCATTAAGTTTGTTTTATATAAAAACTAATATTTAAACGTATAGGAAACATATTTTATTTGATAGCAAGTATATACCTTAGAATAAATTTCTGATGTACGAGTGAAATCAAAAAAGTTTGCTTTTATTTTTGTTTTTCTTAAATGTATTTATTTAATTAAACTATGGTAAATTTGGCTAATATTTTTTATGTCTTGTTTATCATTTACTGCATTTTTTGTTTTTTTTATGTGTATCATTTCTTTAAATGTTAATTTGTGATAATTTGAGTCTTGTGTTAGTATTTTTGTATTTTTATAGTCGAATTCATGTTTTTCTGTTATTTCATGTTTATGTAAAGCTGTAGATGCATTTTTTGTATATTTGTGACCATTTAGACGACTTTCTAGATATTGGGTTGTCATACCTACATATTTTTTTGGGCAATTTAAGCATGGTACAGAGTATACAATGTTCGATTTTTTATTGGTTTTTGTTTGGCTTTTTAGTTGGGTAACATTGGGGATAAGGTGTTTTGAGCTTTATGGCATACTTTTATGTTGTGTTTGGAAAATATGTATTTTAGTTTTTCTGAAAGTTGGTGGGTGTATGGCATGGCTATGTATTTTATTGGGTCTACTCCAGTTTTTGTGAGGTTTTTTTGGGTGTTGTTGTAGAACTTGTAGATGCGTTGTTTAAAAATTCGTTCTATGTTGTGTACTGGGTAGTTTAAGGTATCTGCCAGACCATGTCTTTTTTTTATACAGTTTGGTTTGTATTTTGTATTTTGTCACAAATTAACATTTAAAGTAATGATACACATAAAAACAGAAAAAAAATGCAGTAAATGATAAACAAGACATAAAAAATCTTAGCCAAATTAACCATAGTATAATTAAATAAATACATTTAAGAAAAACAAAAATATAAGCAAATTTTTTCGATTTCACTCGTACATCAGAAATTTTTTCTAAGGTATATACTTGGTATCAAATATAATATGTTTTCTTTACGTTTAAATATTAGTTTTTATATAAAACAAACTTAATGTGTGTGTAAATTAAAAATTGTTAACATTTTCAATTTTAGATAAAGCTCCCAATCAAGGGCCGAAACGTCAAATTAAGTAAATTAAATATTTTCATTTTGTAACCACAAACCCAAGAAAAGAAATAAAAATAACTATATATATATATATATATATATATATATATATATATATATATATATATATATATATATATATATATATATATACACAGTTTCACATGAAATATTACTCAATAAACTAAGCCATTACGGCATTCGTGGTTCACCACTTGATGTTATGTCAAACTACCTAACTGATAGGGTTCAGAGAGTGAAAATTGCAAACGAAATAAGTTCAGACTCACAAGTAAAAATAGGGGAACAGTAGGAACAGTATTGGGTCCAATACTGTTTCTTGTATACATAAACAGTATTGCAAGAATAGCGGGCTTAGAGGGACACCTTATAAGTTATGCTGATGACACAGCCCTCATTTTCACAGGAAAAAAATGGGAAGACGTTAAACGTAGTGCTGAAACAGATCTACAAAAGATTCACATATGGTTGAACTTAAATAAGCTTACATTGAATATTGAGAAGACAAAATTCGTGGTGTTTACGCCAAATATTGTAAAACAACCAGAAAACTTTTCTTTGAAATTACACTCTATGCACTGCAAAAACAATAACCCATGCTTATGCCCTATGATAGAGAAAGTAACATCAATAAAATACATCGGAGTTATCATAGACCAACATATAAGATGGACAGACCACATAATGCATGTCAACAAACGCCTAAGAGCCCTGATTCATAATTTCTATACCCTGAGAGACATTTTGACAACTAAAAACCTCCTGATGTTATACACCTCTTTAGCTGAATCAATCTTATCCTACTGCATCACAATATGGGGCGGGGCTTTCAATACCACTCTTAATATCTTACAAACAACACAAAACACAATCCTAAAAATTATCTTGAAAAAAAACAAACGTTACTCTACTGATATCATCTACCAGGAAACAAAAATATTGAATATCAAACTACTTTTCGCCCACCAATGTTCAAAAAAAATGTACACAAATCATAAAAATTTCCACCAAATAAAAAATAGAATAACTAGATCAAATGCAAATATGAATCTCAACACACAATTGTTCAAAAAAACCTTAACACAAAGATCTTATTTCTTCTTCGGACCTAAATTTTTCAATGCCATCCCAACCGCTCTAAGAAAAATTTCAAACCAGAAAAAATATAATATTGAAATAAAACAGTATATTTTAAAAAACCCAAAGATATTCTACAATATATTGAAATCAACATCTACTTGACAAAAAAGAAAAAAAAAAAAAAATTATACCTGCCTACCTTCCTGCACCATCTGCTTGACACTGTAAAACCTCTACAAAAAATATTTTTCGAATTATGAAAACTTCAACAAATATATTTTAAATCTATAATCTACTCACAGACTTAACATGATAAATACAAAATGTACGTTGAACTTATAAAGTCCTCATATCGAGCATAGAGCAAGACAGACAAAATTTGCCTAGGCTCATTATGTTCCAACTGGGATCTTATTTTAGATACAATTTATAACACCTGTAATGTACTTTATCGAAAGCAATAAAATTTGATTTGATTTGATATATATATATATATATATATATATATATATATATATATATTTATATATTTGGGACAAACCATAAAAATAAACATGCAAAACCAAACAGCGGAGGTAAAAAGATGGGTCAGATTAGCCTGGGGACGATTTGGATAATTAAAATAGGTCCGAAAAAAAAAATTGCAGCAGTACCTAAAAACCAGAGTATTTGACCACTGCATCCTTCCAATTCTTGCATACGCCTGCCAAACATGGGCCTTAATTAAAGCAAACATCGATAAAGTAAAGAAAACCCAAAGAGCCATGGAGCGATCAATGTTAGAAATTAAATTACAAGATAAAAAACAAAAAAACTGGATAAGAAAGAAAACAAAAGTCAAAGATACAAGGGTCGAAATATAGCCAGGCTTAAATGGGACTTCGCAGGTCATAACGCTAGACAAAAGGATAATAGGTGGAATACCGCGATACAACAATGAAAACCATGGACCGGAAAGAAAGCAAGAGGACGACCCCAGATGAGATGGGAAGACGACATAAATAAAATAGGAGGAATACATTGAAAATAAAAAGCACAAAATAGAAACGATCGGAAAAAACTAGGGGAAACCTATGTCCAAAGTTGGACGAATTGAAAGGCGAAACAAGAGGAATTTGTAACTTAATAGATTATAAAAATCTAAAAATATATACAGGGTTTACTATTTAAATAATTATGTAAATAAGTTAATTTGTATACTTCTAATTAACTTATACAGATGGCCTAAATTATTTAAAAAAACTTTTATTCAACATTTTTTTTTTGTAAACAAAAAAGAAATTAAAATATAAGTCACGCTTCTTTATGTACACACTGTATAAAGCCGCATTAAAACCTTTATGGACATATGGGATAAAACTAAGGGAAACAGCGGCCAACTAATGTAAGGTGGTACATAACCATTAATGCCATACATCGAGATTCTGAAATAATTTCCATTAAGAAAAAAAAACAACATACGTAGAAAAAAATACAAGAATTTACCTAAATCATCTTGCAAGAAAGTAAATGCGGCAATTACGTGCAGTGCGTAGGTTAAAACGAAAAGTGACCAGTGACTTGGTGTAACTAAAAACAAAATAAAATCAAAAGTATGAAATACAATCCGCTCTCTTCCGGCGCCAAAAAAGTTAAATGGACTGATATAAAAAGCAGCATATCAATACTGTACAGTGTACATATTGTTACATACTGGCCCTGTTTATTTATCGGCATCCGAGCATCGTCCACAACGAGGGTGCATATTAATGAGCCTTTGTCGGCTTCTGCCTTCGTCTAATAAACTCTCGCCGCGCCTAGAGACTTTCAGATGGTTCCATCGCTTTCGCGAAATAGTCTGGAATTATGATTGAGAAATATAAAAATGACAGCGGTCGTAACAAAGGACAGTTTTAAAAGTGTTTATGAGTTATGAATTAAATAGTTGTTAAAGTTTTAATTAGTTGAACATCTAAGTGATTTACAAAAGTAATATTTATTGCGTAATAAAATCACCGAAAAAAAGAAAGAACCAAATTTGAAAGAACTGGGATGTTAAAAAAAATATTCTGATATTCAACCATGCGCATTTTTAACAATAAATCAAAACAATCATTTTTATTTAAAATTATTAAATTAACCAGAGTCATTAATTTTTTTACTAAAGCCATACATTTTATTTGTATTTTTCGTGACGATCCCTAGACGTCCATACTGGCATCATACTAGTGTCCTAATAATATATATGTGGGTTGACGATAATGTTCTAGAGGTTGATATCTCTGACGTAATCTAAATTAGGAGAATTACAAGCGAGGGAGAAGAGGTCTAAAGACCCGAAAAAAAAATGATAAAAGGTCTTATTAATCTCGAGGGTACAGTAGAAGTGACTAATGACCAGTTTTTCTAGTAATTATTTACGTTGAACACCTACTATTCGTTTTAAATTATCATTGGGACCAAGAAATTAAATAGGATATAAGCCAAAGCCATTTTTTATTGTAATTTATTATTTCTTGTTTCTTAGTACGTGTCAATTAGTTCATTAATAATAAATAGAAAAAGTTTCCGTTACTTATGAGCGGATACATCAATTGGCAATAACCCGATAAACGACATAAAATCACAGGTCAACAATTTCAGGATGTCTAAGAAATATTATCTGGTAAAACAACCACATGCGCATTGATAGTAACGTGCAGATATATAAGTCCTGTGTTAGACCGGTGCTAACCTATGGTATCGAGACTAGAGCTGACACGAATAAGACACTGACTGTAACACCTAAATCTACATAAGCTGTTACTGGAGCAAGAAGTTGTTCGAGAAGTAAATACTGTAACCACGGATTATTTTTGTCAAGGTGTAGAACCACACATTTATTAACATTTAAGGGAAACAACCAGTTAAAACACTACTCACTTATAGAGTTCAGATCGGTCTGTATAGTATTGTGTTCTAGCAAAGGATTACCATAAATTTTGGTATCGTCAGCATAAAAACCTTTTTTGCACTGGATATAATAAGGTAGGTCACCTGTGTAGGCTATGAAGAGAAGTGGGCCTGAGAAACACCACTTATGACTAATCTTTCAGATGAATAATATAATCTTTTTTTTTAATAATTCGTCAAGGTTTATAAGCTTTTTAATTGTTGATACATTAGGATCATTGGCCCAAAAAGTTTGGTCTGTAAAAATGTGAATTGCAAAACGTCCAGATTAAAATAGATATGAAATAAAGGTAATTTTTTTCTTCAGTATGGTTAATTCCAAGAGTAATATTTTTTATGTTATTTATTGTTGTGTGTGTTTCTTTCCGCATCTCCAATATCGACTATATCGACATTAAATTGTACGATATGATTCCACATATAGGTATGCGGTCATTTGCATTTTCGAACAATTTGACAAAATTCCTGTTAGCGTGAATGATCATAAACCCCTCGTAAATAGCAATACAATTTGCAAAGTTCATATTTCGTGGGAAATTACTCGTTTACCACCATTAATTCTGTTCTTTGCGTGTGTGTTTCTGTCGTTCGAAGCACCAGCGCCGACACAAGTTTTTGTTTAGTTCAACACGTCTTCGAAAATCTTAATGCAATACGATGTATTATTTGGCTCTTTAACTTCACTTATTTTTAATATTTAATTAATTCGTGAGATTATTTACTAATACGTTAAAAATTATGAACAAAATCCTACACATAACATTAACACGTTCGCTGCCACAGCGTGCTAAATTGGAGTAAGTAAATAATACCAATTTGGAGTTAACTAAATTAATGATTTGTTTTTTATTTGTTCCGTATTGAATGACGGCCATGATTGATGATTATAGCAATAACAATATGTCAATATGGCAATAACATAGGGTGGTCATATCAATAACAATATTATTTAAGTTATTAGTAATTTTTACTATACATTGTCAAAAACTAATTTTTATTTAATTAAATAATTTACTTTAAATTTAATAAAATTATGGTTTAAAAAAACTTAAAAACACGATTTAGGGTTACTCAAACTAAAATATAATTCTTAACATAGGACTAACATTACTGACGATAAAATTAATGTCACTTTTCTAAAAGCATGAGGTGCTTTCATTCAGAAACGCAGAGTGTCATACAAAGCACCCAACGCTTTTAGAACATTGACATTAATTTTCTCGTCAGTTATTTTATTCTTATGTTAAGAATTATTTTTTACTTTAATTTTCTCTAAATGCGTGTTTTTTATTTTTTTTAAACTATAATTTTTATTTCGCTTTTTAGTTTGATTTGTTTTACTGAATAAAAAATTATACATTAAATGGTAAAAGCACAAAAAGAATGCATCGGCCGGGAATCAAACCCGGGCTGTCCGCGTGGCAGGCGAGCATTTTACCACTGAACCACCAATGCGATGAACTGTGTTATTATTTGTTCTGTGCGCATGCGTAGTTCACACTCTAGTTCTGTCTCTCTTACTTTCATGCAAAGGATCCCTGAAGAAATTTATTAATTCTGGCGAAAATAATCAAGATAATCGGATATTTTGATCGAATTATTGCATTGTCGTCGGTCTTTGACAAGCGTGCGAAGTTTAATTTAAATCTGATCGCTTAAAGTAGGGCAAAATCGAGGCCAAAGAGTCAGTTACAAACATACATACAAGCATACAAGATACAGGTGAAATTAATATAAGCGTGTTAATTACAGTAGAGGATGGTCCAAATAAGAGCAATGGTCCAATTATAGGCTAGTAGGAGTTTCCATTGACTGTCTTTTAGTACAAAACACTGTAAGTTCTTCGTCGCTAAGTTAGCTAATAGTTAAGAGCGTGACAAAGAGCTAAATTAATGCTAGATCTTCATTTCTTGGTATTAGAAAATCTTGAAGTAGTTGGTCTAAATCAGGGGCGACGCGTGACTTTTTTTAAACTGTTACCAAATCCAGATGTGAAAAATCTTAAAAAAAAAAACGTTTATTTTAAACGTTTTTGCTCATTTTAGTTATTTTATTTAAACTTTTTTTAAATTATTTAAAGTAAAAATTGCTGTTTTGTCCTAAAGGGGTGATAGATTTTTGCAAAATTATCTATCAAAGAGATAGTGTGAGTTTTGTTCGCAAAAGAGTATAGGTATACATTTTTAAAGAACGTCAAGCTAACCTATCCTTCATTAAATTACAGTGGTGGTTTAAAAAGAAAAATATTAGGGAAAATCCTAAAGAAAACTAAAAAATATCTATAATATAAATATGAATCGCCGTTCTTTAGTCTCGCAGCTGAAAAGTTTGGTAGCGATCGAAACAATGAAAGTGGTGGGAAGGGGATGAAATATAAAAACTATCAAAAACTGCTGATATAAGTGTCGAATTTTTGATCAAATTTTAATTAAATTTTGTTAATGTGTATTATTTGCTTAAACTTAAAGTTTTCATCTCGATAAGTCCCTACGAAAGGGGTAAGAGGCGGTTGAAATATAAAAATATCATAAATGGCCAATATAAGTGTCGAACTTATAGTTTTTTGGATCGCTGAGTTAAATAGTGACATTTCCAATTATGTAAGCACATATACAAAAGGAGAGTAAAGGAGATGAAATATAAAAACTATTAAAAAAGCTAATATTGGTGTCGAATTCATAGTTCCTGGGGTCGCTGAGTTTAATAGTGACATTTTGAATTTTGTTAGCACAACGACGAAAGGATTGGTAATGGAATGGAATATAAGAACTATTAAAAAAACCTTGTTCATTTAGACTTTTAAATAGGTTTTAAGAGGTGATTAAGTAATTTTAATTAGTGTGTATAACAATGTGTGGCAAGTTAAAAATATGTTTGAATATTAAAACTTTAATTAATTATAGTTACCATATTAAATTTGTAAATATATTTTGCCATTTTTTTTTTGAAATATGTTGAAATGGCTAATTTTTTTTCTGTTTAATTTAAGATCTCGCTAAATAAAAATTTAATTTTAGCTTTAGTTTGTTGAATAGTAGTATTGATTCATATCTTATTAATGTCGCCTTGTTTTATTTAATGTTATGCAAAAAAAAATGTTATGTATTTTAACATAAATAAAAAAGTAATACTTTATAATAAACTCGGTTGATTATCTAATATTCCTAACGATTTAATAGTTAACTGGTTCTGGTGAATAACAAATGTAAAAGTTGATTATTAACTTTTAAAATATAATTGAGGTACCTCACCCCACCTTACTTATCGTTATTTAACATTTACTTACATTTTTGTCGAATAGCGTAAGGAACTTCGTTTATTTTTTTATATTATTTTTTTTATATTTAATATTTTTTAATAATCGTGAAGTACAAATAAAACTCTCAATTAACTTTTTTTTTTTGAAAATTTGCTAAGCATGTAAATCCATAATATTTTATCATCCCAACGCTTTTAAATGCATAAAGAATTAAAATATAATTTTTAAATACTTATCTATTTAATAGGAACCAAATAGTGTTTTTTTTAAATGGACAGAAATAACTCAATTTTACATTTTGACTATCTCCTTTAAAATCTATAGAACATTGTCAAGACGTCAGGTAACAATAAAAATATCGTAAGGTTTTTTAAGACGACGCCTATGACTATCGCAGTAAAAGCGTAGAGAACTGGAAAATTGCAATCCTGTTGGAAAAGTACACTTCGACTACTACACGCTCATAAGAAACTATACAAGCAAGATTCTCGAGTAATGAGAAAAACAGTGTTTTGGTATTTTAACGGGCTTTGTACAGGAAAATTTATATTTAAATTAAATTGTACTTGGAATGTTATTTGCATGATTAAGTGTACGTTGGGTTTCTCTGGATTTATGAACAGAATATTTGCGGTGTTGTTTCATATACAGAATTTCTATGACACTTTTATAAAACTATAACAAATGTGTGCCTGTATAATAAAGATATTTATAAAAAAAAGATTACAAGTTGTTTTTGACTTTAAATCACTGATTTTTTTTATATTTTGTTGGTCTATTTGTTAAAATAATACAAAAATATACTGGACTTATTTTGATAAACATTTTATAAGTGTAAAATCTTCTGATTAGACTGTTATTTATTTTATTAAAGGAAGCAGTGGTTTTTTTTTATTATGTCGCATGTAGTTAAGAAAGCTTTTTGGGTAATGTAAAACAATATTATATATAACTCTGCTACAAAAGAGTATCATTACATACATACATATAGTCACGCCTTTTTTCCGTAGGGGTAGGCAAAGACCACTTCCTTCCACTTGCTACGGTTCTTACACACATTATTTGCTAGGTTATTGGTACTCTTGACCTGGGCTATTTTCAAAACAATGTTAATTTAATCAAAATATGTTCGCCTCTACCGGCTTGTCCATTCACACTCGCCTTATAAATTTGTTTCGTCAATCTTTCTTCACCTCTCCTTTCTAAGTGTCCAAATTATTTAAGCATTCATTTATCTATCTTTGTAACCATATTTTCTTTTACACCACAGCGTTCTCTTTTCTCACTTACCTTATCCAACCGAGTCACTCCGGCTATACTTCTCAGATTACTCATCTCCGCAGCATTAATCCTATTTTTATGCTTTTTCTGCCAAACCCAACATTCACTACCATACATAAGCGTGGGGACCAGCACAGCTGGACGTGCCTTTTTTGACACTTTATGGCTGTTCATAAAGCTATCCATTGCCCAATTCATTTGTTTTTTGTCAACACTCTTCGCTCAATGTCATTTTTTTCATCTCTCGTAAACTTTGAACCCAAGTATACAAACTCATTTACTTGTTCCACTCTTTCTCCCTTAATGAAAACTTTACAGTTTGTCATACTTTCTTCTCTTTCAAAAACCATTTCTTTCGTTTTGCTTACATTTATTTTTATCCCTTTGATTTTCAGGGCATCAGGCATAACATTAACCATCGCCATCGCCTGCAACTCCTCTTTGGATGACGCTAATATAACTTGATCATCTCTAAATAGACTTGGTAAAATGTTCCTTGATTAAGATATGTTTTAAATTTCTGTCGATAAGCGGATTCTTTCAGATAACCCAAAAAAAAAATTATTTGGAGATAGATTTGAAAGACCACGTGATCATACCACGAGTAGATATGAAACAATCTAGAAACGTCGTTTGGAGACATTGTATCACTGTTCATGTATTGTAACTCAAACAACCATCCTGTTAAATCCAAATGTCTCCAAAATTAATAAGAAGTAGCTGAACTGTCAAAATAATTTAATTTTGACAGCTTCTACAGAAGTCGTGTCGTAGCTCTGCGCCGTACATGGGATCCACCTGCCCAGTGTCCTGTTATGGCCGCGATCGCATTTTCAATGGACTCCCTGGATAGAGTTTAAACATCATTAGTTCGACGTAGATCTAGTTTAGGCCAAATCTGTTTTGATGATGAGCATGTGGGTTCATTTTGCCACCTAAATTTGGCTTTTTGAACTACTTTGCTGTGCAGGAGGTGCCGGAAATTTGCAATCGGTACTTCTTGTTGAGATGAGACAGATACAGCTGGGAGGGTGGTGCGCTTTCTTGCTAGCTCGTCCGACTTACAGTTGCCTGGTATTTTCCTGTGTCCGGGTACACAGACAATATGAACTCTAAACTTAGCTGCTAGCTTATTCAGGGCGGCTTGGCATTGCACCGCTGACCTAGAGGTCAAGTAGACTGAGTTCAGTTTGGTAGCAGCCTGGCTATCAAATGCGCATGTTATTCTAAATAATTTTTACATTCGGGCATGCATCGAAATAACCATCCCTGTACGGTAACAACTCGTTTTGTCAGTTTAAGTTCCCTGTTCAATTTTATCGATTAGTTGGGACAAACCACAATTTTGAAAATTTTATATTGGTAAAAAAAAGGAAAAATTTTTGTTACATTAAATTTTACTGCTGTATTGTTATTGAGGTAAAGCTAATTTGAAAACCAAAACAAAGTGGGTTAAAGGACAAAGCAAAAGCCGATATATTTGATAAATAAGGATTAGATTATATATTTATTGGATCTGTACCCTTTGGCATTGCCGAAAGCACGGTATCCACGATTTGGATTAATCCCATTGGTCTTGGATTTTAAACAAATAATTCCAAAAGCTATTATTTATTGTTAAAATCGATTTACAGGGTACAGTAACTTAACGAATAAATCTAAAGGGACAATGTAACGGTAGTCGTGGTACAAATAGAAATCATTACGTTTCATTACAAATAATTTTATAATAGTATTTTTTTATTGGTTTTTGTTAATGATGCAAAATGATTAAAATGAAAATAAAATTGTATTAGAAAATAATTATTGACTTGATAATTATTAACGTAATAAATTATTTAAAATATTCATGACATTTTCAAGTGCTGGCCATCATGATGATAAATAAAAACGTTTATCCTGCCTAAAAATATTATTTACTCTTTTAATTTTATTAATTTTTTTTTGGTATAAATAAATATGAAAAACAATTATTTATTAATATT
The DNA here is from genome assembly GCA_950111635.1 of Agelastica alni. Classification (NCBI taxonomy): domain Eukaryota; kingdom Metazoa; phylum Arthropoda; class Insecta; order Coleoptera; family Chrysomelidae; genus Agelastica; species Agelastica alni. Next base: position 21,708,513 of record OX467716.1, read on the forward strand.
AGTCAGGTCGTGTATAAGGGAAACCTTTTAGGTACAGCTCAACAAATATAGGCGAGCGGTGCAGATGCACGTAAAAGTGAGATAACCAACCAATGAAAAACGCAAAGTTAAAACTAATTGGGATCGCTTCGTTATATTATTACGAACAAAAAACCTTTTTAACTTTTTTAACGCGATGATCAGTTATTTGTTATTAACAAAAAACTTGCAAAATAACGACTAATAAAACAATTAATCATTACGCAAAGTAACTGTACCCTGTAAATCGATTTTTTTTTACAATAAATAATAGCTTTTAAAATTATTTGTTTAAAATCCAAGGTCAATAGGATTAATCCAAATCGTGGATACCGTGCTTTTGGCAATGTCAAAGGGTGTGCATCCAACTCATTAAAAAAAAAATACATTGGTTTTCAATAAAAATAAATAAAAGCTCAAATTCAAAGGTAAAGTATACGATGACAATTATTGTTTTATTTATATTATGATACGTTTAAAACAATACATTCTGAGAGGCCCATAAAAATTATTATCAGAACAAACAACATTACATTTATAAATCGGAGAGAAAACAAAAGACATCTTGATATAAAAAATATGAGCTAAAACTACTTGCTATTACGAGTATTTGCATTATTTAAATTGGAAAAATCTTCTATAGAAGCTGAGAATTTTTTTTTGAAAATTGTAATTTTTGTTAATTTTTGGACCTTTAATCGCCTATGGTCTGGGACACCCATTGAAAACATAATAGAAAAGCTCTGGTCTATTATGTTGTCAATGGGTGTCCCAGACCATCTAGTTTATCGTATGATAACAATTCTGCACGGGTTAGGGTTGATAAATGTTTGTCTGATGAAGGTGCCACATGCAAGAGTGTGAGACAGGGCTGTATTCTCTCGCCGCTTCTTTTTAATATTTAGCGAATTTATTATGAGACAGGTTCTAGAGGACTGGCAGGGTGGAGTAAATATTGGCGGCACAAAATTGTCTAACTTAAGGTTTGTCGATGATACAACCTTGATAGCTGCCTCCCAGAGAGAAATTCTGGAACTCCTGATGAGACTTGAAGATGTCAGTGCCCTTTACAGCATAAATATAAATTATAATAAAACCAAAATTATATTCATTGATAAAGATCAAAACAACTACCCTGAAACTCGGACTATTGGACACTGTGAAGTTGTCAACAGTTTCGTCTATATTGGAGCCCTAATAGAAAAAACCGGGGGATGTGAGGGCGAAATAAGACGGCTTATTCAGTTTGCTAGGTCAGCAATGATACAGTTCAATAAGGTGTGGAGGGATCGGAATATCACAAACAAACTAAAATCAATCTAGTGAGTACTTTGGTCTTTTCGGTCTTTCTATATGCTTCAGAATCTTGGACTGTCAATGAAGTAGATCGTCGTCAAATTGATGCATTTAAGATGTGGGCATGTCGACGAATGTTGAGAGTGTCCTGGACCGCACATAGAACAAATGCTTCGGTTTTACAAGAAATACGTCCGTTAAAACGTTTGTCCAGTATCGTGTTCTCTTGAATTCTTACATTTTTCGGACAAATCAGTCGGAGTGAGCATATGGAAAGGCTTATTGTACAGAGAAAACCTGAAGGAAACAGAAGGCGTGGCCGATCACCAAATCGATGGGTGGATGTTACCAAAAAAATATTAGATGCTACTCTCCCACAAGCGGCTCACATGTCATTTAATCGAGATAAATGAAGAGATGCAATTAAGAGAGCCATCCAAAACATTGAACCTCGATAATATGGGTTACAACACATCTACAAAGATGTTATGGTTGGGAGGAAGAATTGCCTATGACTCGAAAACGAAGCATTTTTTTAAAAAAATGAGAAGAGTGAAAAAGTGTTTGTTTTGACATAGTTTACCTAAAAAATTGATTTGCGTAACGATTTTTTTATTAGTCGTCATTTTGCAAGTTTTTTGTTCGTAATAACATAACGAAGCGATCCCAATTAGTTTTAACCATCCGTTTTTCATTGGTCGGTCATTTCACTTTTCCGTGTATTTTTTTAGGGGTGCACCGCTCGCCTATTAATAAGAATCATATTTCGCTCTGATAATTCCAGTTTTTAAAAATGTCTTTTTTTATAAACTCACTATAACTCAAAAAATAATAACTTTTTTAAGATTTAAAAAAAAATCCATTTTTTACTTGTTTTGGGCTATATTTGCATTAAACAACAACTCTTTTCATGGAAAATTAAAATTTATACTACAAAATAAATGAAATGCAATTTTTGACAGTTTTTCCCAAAATAATTATGAACCGATCTATTTGTTTCAAATGTTACTTGACGCGCATTTGCAAGATCTACAACTATTTTATTTATATTTTGACTCTACGTCTTAAACTTTTTTTAAACGCAAAAAACTGTTTTTTTTTACTTTTGCGAATTTTTTTGAGCAAGTTCGACATTAAATTTGCCTACGCAAAAAATGCCATGTTTCTTAAAATTTTAAGACCATTACGATCATATTTTTTGTTTGCCGTTAACATTTTTTATGACTTTTACATGGGGGCTCTTGCTCGTTGACTGGAGAAATAATATGATCCCAGCTTTCTCCCGCAGGGGTAAGCAAAGATCATTCTTTTTACTTGCTACGGTTCTTATACGTCTTTTTCTTTTTCTCCAACTTTGATCAGATTAATATACGTTCGTCTTGGTCGACCTTTCCCGACACGCCTATTCACACTATGTCTTATAAATGTGTTTCGTCAATCTTTTTCTATTTATTCTCTATACATGTCCAAAACATCTAAGCTATCTTTTATCTATCTTCGTTACCACTTCTTTTACACCACAGCGTTACCTTATCACACTAATCCTCACTTTATACAACAGAGTAACTCCTGCTACAATCATCGGTCTACTTATCTCCGCATCGTTGATCCTACTTTTATGCTTTTTCTGCCAAACGTAACATGTATTACCATGCATAAGAAGAAGACGGACCTGTAATAGAAACCATTAAGAAGGGTAGTCAACGCCTCATAAAAAAATATAAATAAAACAATCCTTTTCGATAAATTTCTCCTGAAAGGAACGACCCCCTCACAATAGGAAAATGGCATGAGTACCATTTTACATAAAAAAGGTGATAACACAGACCTTGCAAATTAGGGGGCGTCCATAAATTACGTGAGATGTTTAAGGGGAGGAGGGGGTCGAGTCAAATCTCATCTAACATTACGTTGGAGAGACAGGGGAGGGGGTCTCGGCAAATATCACGCAATTTTTTTTCTGATTGAAACAAAAAAAAATTATACTATTTTGGTCCATTTAATCCAGATTGTACATGCTTAAGAATTAATCTTAAGCGTATATCGTAATACGATTAAGATCATTCACTTATTTGTTCGAAAGAAAATAATTTCATTCATACTTCGACGTTATACATCTGCTGACTGTCAAACTACCATATTTGTTTTATACATGTTGGTTCCAATAGTCCCTCTTGAGGCCTTGCATGATTTTCCATGGACTGAATTAGAGTAGATATTCTTTTTTTTAATCAGAGTAGTCACGATTTAAGTATTCTATTGTTAAATTTTTATTACGCTTATAACTCTCAGCAATATTGATTACTAGTCTTAACCAGTCGTAAATAAAAGCACGAAGCAAAATCTCACGTGAGATTGGGGGATGGGGGAGGGGGTTGAATAAAATCTCACGACATCTCACCAGGGGGGGAAGGAGGGACAGAAAATTTAAAAAAACACCTCACGTAATTTATGGATGCCCCCTTACCTACAGACCGATAAGTCCTCTTAGTCACATATATAAAATGTATACAAAAATCATAACCAACCGTCTGACTAAAAAGCTAAAGTTCTTTTTTTCGAAAGAACAAACAGGTTTTTGTATAGGATATGGGACAAACGACTACTTGTTTACAGCTAAGGTTCTTATCGAAAAAAGCATCGAATACAACAAACCACTCGTATTAACATTCGTCGACTATAAAAAGGGTTTTGATTCCATACATCAAAAGAAACTATTAGAAACACTAGCAGAGTATTGCATAGACCATTGCTAATCTGAAGCAATTAAACATATATACAAGATTGCAACAGCAAAGATTAAAATTACAGAAAATCAGTATACAAACCATTTTTTAAATCGAGAGAGGATTGAGACAAGAAGACGCGCTCTCTCCCAAACTATTCGTAGCTTTATTGCAGAGTATGTTAAATAAAATAAACTGGGAAAACACAGGGATAAACATATACAGAAACAGAAAAAGACTAAATCACCTATGCTTCGCAGATGACATCGTGTTGATATTAGATAATATTCAAGAAGCTCTACTAATGCTAGAAAGGCTAAACCACGAAGCAAGCAAGATAGGGCTAAAAATAAATTGTATAAAAACACAGTTCATGACAAATCTGGTACTAAATGACACATTGAAAATTAAAAACCAAAGTATAAAACAAACATACGTTCATAAATATTTAGGACACGAAATTAACATTGGACGAGAAAACCAAACACACGAGATTCGACAAGGGATAGGTTTAACATGGCAAGTTAAGCACAGTATTAAAGTCCAAGCTGCCAATATGTCTTAAGAGAAAATTCTTTAACCAGTGTGTCATCCCTGTATTGACATATGGCGCGAAAACACTAACGGTAACGAAGAAGAATACTCACAAAATACAGGTGATGCAACGAAATTTTTTTAAAAAATGTTTGGGTCATTCTTGAAGTAACTTTTTACGAAGAGTTAAATTGTGACCCTGGATTTTACCTTGACGATGACTTTAAAGAATATTATCTTAATTATCTTTATTATCTTAATTTTTTTAATGGAAACCCCATTTTTTAACGTCAATAATCAAAAAAAGAAAAAATTTATGTTTAGATATGTGTTTAAGTCAAAGGTAAACATGATCTTTACCAAACTGATTTAACTTGCGATAGGCAGAATTTAATGGATTTGGAATCGTGCGGTTAAGCAATGATTTACTTATTCAAACTTAGGGTGAACAGGGTTAGTATTAGCGTTAGCCAAGAACAACGATTTGGACGTAGTATTGAAAAATAAAGCTGTAAAAAATAATTAGAAACAGTATTTTAAAAGCATCCTAAAGGGAACCAAAATTACTACGTCCACATTGTTGTTCCTGGGTAACGCTAATCCTAACCCTGCCCCCATCCTGAGTTTTATTAAGTAAATTAAGTAAAACCGCAAGATTTTAAATCCACTAAATTTTGCCTATTTCAAGTTTAATCAGTTTGGCAGGGATCATGTTAACCTTACCTAACCTAACCTTAGACCTGATCGTGCAATTGTTTCCTTTTTCAATTGCTGTTGTCAAAAAAAGGGGTTTCCATTTAAACAATTAAGATGATCCTGAAATAATCCAAGGTTACCATTGAATCCCTCGTAAAAAGTTACTCCAAGAATGACCTAAACATTTTTTAAAAATTTACTTGGAAAGTTATTAAAATGTTTTCAGACTTTTTGGACACCCTACATATTAAAATTGTTACGTGATGGTAAAATACCACTGATATCAATCAAATAAATTTTTTATTATATTAAGACTTAAAACGAATGTTAATGTTAGAATGGAATTGCGAATGGTAAACTTTGTACAAATAAGTGCGAAGTAAATAACAAAAGTTTTTGGTTTCTCTGACAACGAATTTTAAAATAAAACGCCGCATGGAAGATATATAATTATTGTTGTAACGACATTTGTTACTGTAACAGAGCGATAATAAAGCCAAACCCAATTAACAGTCCAGTCGAAAGAACAAAATCGTTACAGTTTTGCTTGTGTATGAATTTTCGAAGTTTGCAAAGTCTATTATTGCAATAAATCCACCTCTTGACACCCACAACAAGAACTATATTTCAAATGAATTTATCGAGACGAGCAGCGAATTAAGTTATTGTGATACTTCCAGCCGTGAAATAAACGGGCTAACCAGACGTTTACGATAGCTGGATATTAGATTGTGGAACATAATAAAGTGGTATTATTATTATTACGGTTATAACACGTTTCTAGGCTTTTATGTTGCTTTACCGATGATTTAAAAAAGAATTTTACAATTAGTATGGTTAAAACTGACTAGTTAAAATTGGTAGGTTTAGAGGGTTGAGAAATGAAATAATAGTGCTTTCCCAAAGGACTACTCGTCCTGTAGTCAATAGACAAGTATTAAAGGCTTTAAAATATATTTAAAAATATGTGTGGTTAAAACGAGATTGCAACATTTCCAGTTTTAATTGTTCTGGGTGTAATTAATAGAGTATATAAATTTGTTAAATGTTCCTTTATAATAATTTTGTTGTTATATATATGCTTTGTGTCTTAATATACCATACGCTAAATAAAATAAACAAATACTCCACGGCTTCGTTCTTAATTCTACGCGTCTCGGTGTTTTTAAGAATACAATTTTAGTCTTTGTGACATTCATCTGTAGATCGTATTGATCGCTATGCTGATCAACACTCCTGATCAACTGTTGACGACGTACAAGGCGCAAATCCGACCTCTACTGGAGTATTGATCGTACATTTCGGGTTCAGCATCAAGTCATTCTCTTCTAGATTCCATTTAAAAAAGGGCCATTCGGTTGATAAACAGCTCAACTCTCACAGATACCCTTCACCCACTAGAACATAGAAGAAGAGTATCAGACCAGACATTACTTTACAGATATTTCCATGGCAGATGCTCCAGAGAAATAAAATTTCTTGTACCACCACTGGCCACATTCAGCCGAAGAACTAGGCACGCTGTACCTACAGTCTCATCCATTTACTCTCAAGATTGACACTACAAGGACCAATCTTTATCAAGATTCCTTCTTTTACAGGGCTGCTACAGAATGAAACAAGCTTCCAAAATCAGTTTTTCCAGAGAACTATGACCTGCAACTTTTTAAAAAGCGTATCCACAATCATCTTTCTATAATCCCTCCCCCTTTTAATGGTCGCAGTGCGAGCCGTCCGCGGCCCACACGATAGGTCCACCCTTTTTGCGATTATTTCCAGTAAAAAAAATTGCTCAACAAAGAAAAATCAATACCGATTATGAATAATTTTAAAATAGTTTGAACACAATATAATTTTAGGAAGGATAACTTGTTTTCTTATTCGCACCGCAAAGTTTTTGGAAAATCTACGAAAAAGAAGTTGTTTATTAAAAACAAACCCCGTTTAGTGAATTTTCTTGGATTAAAGATAAATAAAATAAAGAAAAAACATCGTTGATATTAACACGATTGTAATACTGATAAATTAAAATTATATTTTAAGTTGGCTTTGTGTAATAATTTCAAAATTTTAGAGTGTAAAAAAACAATTCATATTTGCGCATTATTCTTTTGTGAATTGTATACCGTTAGTAAAAAAAAAAACGACAATGCTGGCGGACTGTATAAAAACAAAAACAAAACCGTATCAGTTTCATTTACAAAAATACAAAAAAATAAACAAACAGGCATAAATTCAAATGAATTCCCTTGTTTGTCATCGTTTACGGCAATCTCTTTGATTGAAAATAATCCGGAAATTATTCCAGAGCGCTGTAAGATAAAAAAATCGGTATTATAAAAGTCAACTTTTTTATTTTAATTCTGGAAATGAGTTTTTCCGACTAACAACTGCAACCTTACCACGCGACTACAATCTACTGTCCGATCTGATTTATACGACTTGGCACTACGCCCCGAGAAACTAATCCTGATAGTTCTCGCTTCCCAAATCAACCGAAAAATCTTAATAGAAAGTCAATCAACCGAAACGCTAAAATAGAAACTTTCATACATTCTGTCCCTCAACGAACCGCAAACGAAGCACCGTTAAAAACCTAACGTAATGTGACTCAAATACGACCTTATAGCATATTTCACGAATATACGGTGCCCAACTAGCAAAAAACAAATACGGTCTAAAGATAAATGTTAAGAAAACCAAGTTAATGGTAGTTAAAAAGTTCCCCCAAAATCACAACCATATAAACGTGTCAGTAGCAGACATCTTAATAGAGAATGTGCAGTCATACAAATACCTGGGTGACCAAACAAAATGAAAAATTTGTTCACCAGTCGAGATATCAAAATTGGACTCATGATGAGGATGCTGCGTTGTTACGTATTTTCCGCGCTTTTGTATGGAATGAAGACATGGACTCTCAAGAAGAATCACAGGGACAAACTACAAGCCTTCGAGATGTGGTGCTACCGTAGAATGTGGCGTATCCCCTGGACAGAAAAGATCTCTAATGTTGAAGTCCTAAATCGGATAAATAAGGAATGTGAAGTCATTAACAGCATAAAAAAAAGAAAGCTTCAATATCTAGATCATATACTGAGACGACCCAAATACGCACTTCTCCAGCTGATAGTTCAGGGAAAAATTGGTGGAAGGAGGAATATTGGAAGACGTTGTGTGTCTTGGCTTAAAAATCTAAAGGACTGGTTTAATTGTAGCAATGTTGAACTCTTTCGAGCTGCAGTCAATAAGGTCCGGATAGCTTTGATGATAGCAAACCTTTTTTAAAGAAAATTGTTGTATTAAATGATTTAATAGTGACTTTTACAATATATGCTATAACGCAATAATCGATCATTTCTTTTAAAATGATACTTTATAAGCAAGTTTATACAATATCAAAAATATCTTTTTTAAGACTTTTCTTATTAAAGCTGTATAAAGTTGTATAATAAATATTTTATGGCATTCAATTGCGTTGCATTATAAAACACTTTTATTCGTGAACTTTAAATATCATAAGCCTTTCTCCTGTATAAATGCCTTATAGGATAAAACAGTGTATGACAGAATAATTTCGTACCAAAATCAGCGTTATAAGACTGAAGTGACTTTTGTGTTATAAAACGGTTTCATTGTATACCGTTTTATTTTACAATGAAATATTGTTTAAGGCATTTCTTTGGGATAAAATTGTTGTATTATAAATCGCCATGTTTAAATAAGGAATTCTTGTAACGGCTATCACCGCCATTATGGGCAATGGCGTTGAAAACATAAAACTATATTGAAAAATGTGACTTTATTATTATTAAGAGAATTATATTGTAAAAGAATTGTCCAATAAAGTAATAAACTATTTATCATCATTCAGCCCTTTGTGTCCACTGTTGAACATCATTTTCCATTCCAATCGATTTTGTGCTGTTTGTATCCAGTTGCTACGGGTCCTTTTAATATCGTCCGACCAACGCGTAGGCGGTCTTCCTCTACTTCGCTTGTCTGTTTTAGGTCTCCACTCAAAAAGCCTATTTTCTCATTGATCGTTCCGCATCCGTACAACGTGGCCATCCCAGTTCCACTTAAGTTCGCAATAGCTCCAACGACATCGCTGACACCGGTTCTTCCGCGCAAATCCTCGTTTCTTATGTGGTCCTTCAAGGTCACACCAAGCATGGATCTCTCCATCTTCCTCTGTGTAACTCTAAGTTTCTTAGCTGTTGCTGTTGTTAGTGTTAGGGTTTCTGAGCCATATGTCATCACAGAATGCACTGATCAAAAACCCTTCTTTTTAGATTGACGGGGATGTCACTTTTAAAAACGTCTTCCGAAAGCTGCCCATGAGAGAGTGAGCCTTCTCCTTAGTTTGCATGTCTGTTTACCCCTTGAGATGCTGACCCCATGGCCAAGGTACACATATCTATCTACCATTTGAATTTCAGCTCCGCCAATTTTCAAGTCACGGCTGGTTTGCAGGTTGCAGGTTTGTCATGAATTTTGGTTTTGCCATATTGATATTAAGACCCGCTTTTCCACACACCTCTTGCAGGCCCTGCAGCATCAGTCGCATTTTTTCTAGATTGTCCAAGAATAGCACTATATCTTCTGCAAAACGTAAGTTGTTAAGGTTTTTGCCATCTATGTTTATACCTTTCTGACTCCAGTCCAACTGTTTGAATGCACTCTCCATGACTGTAATAAACAGCTTTGGTGACATCGTGTCACCTTGCCAAACACCACGTTCTATAGTTATGAGGTTGGTATTTTTATTTAGCCGGCTCTACATTCCTGAAGTGCATTCACAATGCATTTAGCTCTATTGTATCGAAGGCTTTGTGGAAGTCCACTAATGTTATTACTAAAGCTCTATTGTATTCGATTGTGTTTTGACGCTTTGAAGGTGGTCATTCGTTCCAAATCCACGACGAAAGCCTGCCACAGGTCGATAGAAATCCAATTTATTTTCCAGTCGGGTGGTTATAATTCGAGTAAACAGTTTGTAAAGGTGGCTTAAGAGGCTTATTGGTAGGTAGTTCTATAGTTCTGCTATATCTCCATTTTTACGAAGTAGGATTACAATGGAATTATGCCAATTTTTGGTGACTTTACTATTGAATAGACAGAGATTAAAAATATCTTTTATTTTTAGCAGTAGATGTTGGCATCCTATGTTTATTGCGTCTGTAACTATGTTGTCTTCCCTTGGCGCTGTATTATTATTTTTTTAATGCTACCTCTTATTTTCTCTGTGGTAATATCAGAAAGCTCCTCTGATCCTTGGTTGACAATGCCCCCTTTCGATGTCAGGATTTCGGGTTCAGGATTTTCTTCGTCACTATCATCATATTGACATTTGTAAGTTTATGAATTTCTCCACTATATTTAATATTTCCTTTCTATTGGTCGTAAGTACCAAGTAAGTACCAATGGAAAACAACCCCCAACGATACCTAGAATAAACGCATCAATGCCTGAGGTCACTATCCGCCATCGCACTATCAGGAAAATCCTACGAAATCTTGACTCTAATAAGGCAGTAGGACCAGATGAAATTCCGACAATTGTCCTGAAGACCTGTGCTCAAGAGCTCACCCCAGTTCTCTGTAGACTCTTCAAGTTATTATACAGCAAAGGAGTATTTCCATCCATGTGGAAAAACGCTAAAGTCCAACCGATTACGTAAAAAGGAAAGAAGACTATTCCTGCAAATTATCGCCCTATTGCATTGCTCTTAATCATATCCAAAGTTATGGAAAAAGCGATTAACACAGAACTTATCAAATATCTAGAGAAATTTGAGATAATCCATGACAGACAATATGGATTTCGACAACTTCGGTCTACTGGAGATTTGCTGGCTTATATCACTCAGCTCTGGACAAACACTATTGAAAAGTTTGGTGAATCCCGTGCAATAGCCTTGGATATATCTAAAGTCTTTGACCGCGTTTGGCACCAGGCATTGTTAAGTAAATTATTTGCCTACGGTCTCCCAACCAAACTGCACCAATGGCTCTTGAGCTTCATGCAAGTTCGCTCCTTACATGTGGCAGTTGACGGTATTTCTTCTGATGCGTTTAAAACTAATGCCGGGGTATCCCAGGGTTTTATCCTGTCCCCCACCTTATTTCTTTTACACATCAACGACCTCTTGAAAACCACCACGAACCCCATTTACAGTTTCGCAGACGATAGCACACTTGTCTCAACTTTCACATCCTATCGATCACTTTCGGTGAATGATACAAATAGACTCAGGCAGGAACAGGTTGATTCCATCAATATAGATCTTAAAGCAATCGTCGAGTGGGGAACCAACAATCTTGTTCAGTTCAACGCCCAAAAAACACAAAGTGCCACGTTTTCCAATAAAGTGAATTCCTCAAATCATCCCATTACAATGTCCGGAAATACCCTTGAAACAAGTCCCTTTATCTCGATTTTGGGAGTCACGGTGTCCAATAATATGTCTTGGCATGACCATGTTGCCAACATCGCAAAGTCGGCAAGCCAGAGGCCAGGTTTTCTGTAAAAAGCCAGAAAGTTTTTTACTCCTGATCAACTGTTGACGACGTACAGGGCTCAAATCCGACCTCTACTGGAGTATTGCTCGCACATTTGGGGTTCAGCACCAAGGCATTCTCTTTGTCTTCTAGATTCCATTCAGAAAAGAGCCATTCGCTTGATAAACAGCTCAACTCTCACCGATACCCTTCACCCTCTAGAACATAGAAGAAGAGTTGCAGACCAGTCATTGCTCTACAGATATTTCCATGGCAGATGCTTCAAAGAAATAAAAACTCATGTACCACCATTGGCCACATTCGGCCGAAGAACTCGGCACGCTGATCAGTCTCACCCATTTACTCTCAAGATTGACACTACAAGGACCAATCTTCATCAAGAATCCTTCTTTTACAGGGCTGCTACGGAATGGAATAAGCTTCCAAAATCAGTTTTTCCAGAGAACTATGACCTGCAACTTTTTAAAAAGCGTGTCCACAATCATCTCCTTTCTATAATCCCTTCCCCTTCTAATAGTCGCAGTGCGGGCCATCCGCGGCCCACACGATAGGTCTCCCCTTTTTGCGACTATTTTCATCCTTTTTCCGTCTATTAAAATAATTAAAAAAAGGAATTTTACGATTTTTTATTTTAAAATTTTTTTAAGTATCTACTTGAAACTTAACCAAAATTAAAGCGCTTTATTTTTTTGCCAAACATAAACCTACAATCTATCAGTAAAATTTGCGGCGCATCAAAATTTGTGCTATACAAAAACCTTTCAAATGATTTTATAATTTTTACTACCGATGCCCGCACAAGCTGCCCCAAGTAGTTTTAATAAGTCTCCATTTTTACAATAAAATGCATGACGCACTTTTAAAATAAAATATAATTTGGTTCTAATATTTTTCACTAAAAAATAAAATGCTTTTTTATAGTAACTGTATAAATGAGTATAAGACAGTCGAATAAGATTTGTATAAATGTGTATAAAATAGTCACATAAGAATTGCATAAACTTTTAATAGAACTCTTATACTACCAAACTGTTGTATAAAATTGGGCTCTTTTTCGTTTTATAAGGATCATTTAATTGTTTTGTAGATCGTTATAAGAATTTTAGTATCCTATAAGATAAATCCTGTAGCTGTTTATACAAACCTTAAAGAATTTAATTTGCTACTTGGGTGGTAACGGATTATCTTAAAAAACTCGATAACCAGTATTCAACTGTACATTTAAGAAGTACGAAATTAAATTCCCTTAATATTTTTTTAACAAATTTCGTAGGTAACGAATTTTATTTTATAAAGGACTTCTTGTTTGGAAATTAAGGGTCAATATTGTAGTGAGTAATATATTAAACAATAATACGTCCAGTAGCAACATACGCCAGTGAAACGTGGACACTGACAGCTCGCGACTCAAAGCTCCTGAGAAGGCCCAGTTTGTGACCCTGAAACGGCCATTATAAAATGAGAAACAATGTTGAGCTTGCTCGAATATTTCAAAGCCCTTATATCATTCGGGAGATACATTCTGGCAGACTAAAATGGGCAGGGCACTTGCAAATAAGCCAAAACGATCACCTAATAAAATGCCCCATAAAATGGGTATGGAAGGAAGCACCACCAGAAAAAAAGACCACTGGGCAGACCTAGGCTCAGATAGAGAGACAACATCGTAAAAGATCTGGCTATCTTTGGAGTAGACCAGCAAAAATTGAGGAAGATGACCCATGACCGTTCCAGGTGAAAGCAAAAAGTCAAGGCAGCCAAGACCCACTCTGGGTTGTAGTGCTACGGAGTGAGTAAGCAAGAAAAATATTTTAGTTTATTTTGATGATGTATTTATTGTTATATTATTACAGCTTTCCAAAATTATAGTAAGTGCTGGGGCTTGTCGAAAAGACGAACTACCTAAAATAACGATCAAAGATATTGTTGATCAAGGATTGTAATAATCATTACAGACTCAAAAAATGGTAAAAGGCGAGTTTTTACAGTTACAGATAATATTTTGAAAATACGACAATTAAAGGCCTAAGCCTTGTAATCATAATATATTTTTTGTCAATTATAAATTAAAAAAGTGTAGAGTGCAAGTGATTTGTGTGCATACATTTGCGAAAATACCAAGCTTTGTCGCAAAATACTTTAAATTGCCAAACGAACTAGAGTATACCGGGCATTGTTATCGGCGGACATCTGCAACACTTTTGGTCAATGCCTGTGCAGATATTCTGTCATTAAAACATCCCGGAGGATGGGAATCCTCAATAGTCGCCAAAGGATACATTGAGGATTTCATTCCCAATGAAATAAACGTATCAAAAATCATTTTAACAGGTAAAGCACTTCAAGAGAGCAGTTTTGGAGATAGTGCTGCTGGAGCACCTGCATCTGACGTTGCATCAACAAGTACCCAAAATTAAAACTTGTCCCTTGCATGTTTTTCGCCATTTTTTTTTAAATAAAAGCTAATAATAAAATGCCCTTAGAATAATTTTATATGTGTATTTGTTTATTAATAAAACAAGGGGTTTCTTTAAAAAAAAAAGCGAGCAGACGACTTAAAAATAACAAATTATATTAAACCAATAAATTTTAACAGCAAAAAAATTTTTTAATACACGTAAAAAATTCTTAAATTAATTTATGTGAAACGTTATTCCTGCGGTTTTTATAACAATATTAACATAACAGCAAAAGTTAACCAACTTTTTTATTAATAAATATTTCATATTTCTTCCTCATAATTATTGATAATTGCAGTTGAGCACGTTTCGACATTAATTGACCAAATTTGACGCGTGAGTGAAATTTCCGATAAAATATGCACACAATAATTATTAACATTTGTACAAAAATACAACAAATAGTAATATTTTATACTACGATACACAATAAATAAAATTGAAACTGTAAATTGGCCATTACCATATAATTGAAATGAAATGAATTAAATATAATATAAATAATTATATTTACAGCCTTTCATTGCTGCTGGTATCCAGTTCTTAGTTAGGCTTTAACTAACAATGCTGCGACTATATTTACCCAAGTTTTAAAGCATCGTCAGAAAAAACAGTTTATTACTTTGCACCAACTTTTGTAGACTGTTGGTAAAATTTTCCCCTTTTTGGTCACCAGGGCATTTAGGCATTCCGGGAAATAAAAATGCCCATGCATTGGCAAAAAAGGTCTGAAAAAGCTATCAATAGGTCCAGAGCCATTTTGTGGATATACAAAATAAAACAGCAAAGCAGAAACTCAAATTTGGTAGCAAGGTCTTAAAATCAACACACTGGGATAAACTAGAACAAGCCAAACAGAAAAAAAATGTCTTTTGGATTGGTATTACTCCAAAGACAAAGGATCTGCATCTTCTAATATAATGTAAAACACTCCTACAAAAAAAAAATATTGCTTGTTTAGGCAACTCCTACCTACGAATATCTTGTGAACTGTAATGCAAGATCAGTGATCTCGTAGTTCAAAGGGTTTAAATTGAACCCAAAAGACACACAATAAATAACCCAAGGGATGGCACAAAAACTCTTAGGATCGGGGTGCCAAGAGCTTTTGCATCATCAAAAAATACAGTTTTTTACTTACTATTGTTAGAAATCGCG
Organism: Agelastica alni; assembly: GCA_950111635.1. Taxonomy (NCBI): domain Eukaryota; kingdom Metazoa; phylum Arthropoda; class Insecta; order Coleoptera; family Chrysomelidae; genus Agelastica; species Agelastica alni. Next base: position 21,723,924 of record OX467716.1, read on the forward strand.
ACCAACATTTTAAACCCCTCCAGTAAATCACTAATAAAAGATTTTAGCGAATTCATCAGAACTGTCTTATTAAGTATAACGCTATTGCAAGAATTATCTGAAGATGATTATATTTCACAAGTAAGATAGTTTTTTCCAATGAAGCCACGTTTATGTTAAATGGTAAACTGTAGATATTAGAGTGTTACTAATCCTGGATAAATGCGGGAACATGGAACACAAAGACCTTTAAATGTTTGGGCAGGTATTATCGGCACCACTGTTATTAGACCATATTTTTTAAAAGGCAATTTAAAGGGACCAAAGTATTTAAATTTGTTAAGAAATCAAATAGTTCCTGCAAAAAAAATGCAATTGGTAACAATTTTAATGACATTTGGTTTCAGCAGGATGGTGCATTACCACACTTTAGTGGTGCTGTTTGAAATTACTTAAATAAAGTTTTCAAAGACAAATGGATTGGAATAAGAGACACAATTGAGTGGCAAGTCAGATCTCCTGATTTATCGCCAATAGACTATTTTCTCTGGGGATTTTTAAAAAACATTGTGTACAAGAAGAAATCGGGGTGAACTGAGAAATATAATTATGCGGTTTTGACGGTTGTATTTGTAATTTAATAAAAACTAAAAATATATACAGGGTGTACTATTTAAAAAATTATTTCAATGAGTTACTTTGAAGTTGACGGTGCACCCTATATACTTAATTGACTTACGCAGACGGCCTGAATTATTTGAAAAAACTTTTATTCAACATTTTGTTTTTGAAACCCAACAGAAATCTAAATATTAGCAAGTTACGTTACTTTATGTTCACACTGTATACAAGAACACGTATTGGCCAGCGGTGTAAGTTGATTAATAATGAGTATAATAATAATAATGAGAATAATAGTATTGAGTAAGGCAGAGCTTAAACGAGGCGTTGAAAAGGTTGGATTAAATTTGTGGTTTACCCGATTTAGAGAAGGGTTCGATTTCTTATTTGGAGTTTTCGAATTACCCTGGTGTCTTAAATAGCGAGCTGTTTAATCACCATGAGGGCTTGGAAAGGAAAGCAACTTAGTGCGAAGACGACTATTCGTAGTTTACAGTCTTGTACAGGGTCGTCATTTGAAAAACGCCATAATAGCCGTTGGTAATCTCGATCTTTTCACATATATCTAAATATTGTTACGAAATTCTGTTCTACTGTGGGTTCGGTAATTTTAAAACTCGATACTGTAACAAAACAATATTTATTCCAATACAATAAATTCTACTTTTATAAATCACTTAGATATTTACTTAGATATACAACTTTTTATAACTATTTACATTTTATAAATCATAAACACTTTAAAACTTAACTAACGAAGGCGACAAACCCCCTTTCGAAACGGCTTTACTAGACACCTCGTCGAAAATTTGCAAGAGGTTTCCTTTTGTTCACCGCGCCGACAGTCTCCCGATCGTGGCCGACGCATTGTCGCGACAGAAAGGGTCATCAGAGACGGACTCAAGAAATCGTAATAATATTAATTGAAAAATTATGGACGAAACGCAACATTTTGAGCCAATTATCCCGTATTTACTAATAAAAGATGCCAAAAGATTAACTGATAAAGGTTCAAGAGCAAACCTAGTTTTTTTTTTTGCACCGATGAACTCAGTGCCATTTCGGTATGCAAATAATGTCGTTATTTTTGGCGACTTTCTTGTAAATACAAATTGTATAAAATGGATCTTTTTATAAAGTTTTATTTCCTCTTATTAAGATTTCATTGGAGTTAAAATAATAATAAACTTTTGTCGACATTAGCTTCAACGTTTTACAGACGTTTTTTTTTTGACGTTGACGTATTGTGTTTTCATCTGTCATTTATATGAAGTCACGTTCCGCGATCTTTCAGATATCATCCTTGCAATTCATAGACTTTGGGTAGTCTTGTAGCTAGAGCTGCGATAGGTTCGCAAAAATTTAGAGATAAAATTTAATTCGAAAATCATCCACATACTGTATTAAAGAATAATTTTCTTGCTGTACAAACCTTTAAGATCCAGGACCATTTTCTTAAGTAAATGACGTATCGAAATTTTCTTCAAACAGTAAGAAAACTGGTATGACCTAACCATTAATTAACTAAAAACTTTATGGGCTGATTAATTACTTTGTTATAGTTTATTTTTGAACTGTATCAAAACCACCTGATTAAATTTAAATTCATTTATCAAAATAATAGAGTGCGGCTATGTAAAGAGTAAATAATAACGGTTTTTAATATTTCTTATTAAAAACATGCTCTTTTAGTACAATGTTCATCGTCACCGAATTAAAGAGGAAACAGTGAGGGCTTATTAAATTTAGTAAAGTCCTTGAAAAAAACAAAACCCACAAAAAATCACATCAAAGTAATGAAGACTTGCACACGTATTTGTTAAATAAAAAATAAAATCTCTCTAAACTTCAGAAAAACTTGTACAATGTTACCATCGATAATCGCGCTAAAATTTTAATGAGATTCTTCAGAAAAAAGAACTGCTTGAATAAAAAAAATTCGAAAAACTTTTTAAAATTTAATAGATACTAATTTTAGTAAGAAAAACATGAAAATTGTTACAATATTATTAATTAGGAAGGTTTATGTTTATGCAAAGGAAATAGGTAATGCATATTTTTTTAAATTTATAGGTACCTATAATGTTGTAATCATGTTTTAGTTTAGATCATATTGCTTGAGAAAAAATAGGAAAAATTAATATCCATTGAATGATTAAAATAATGGGTTCTAGTGTTAAAATTTTGTTCTCTTATTTAATTTGTAAAGAAAAACGTTTGCTTTAACACTGAATAAACGTTAACTGTTTTGTTTCTTATTTTAAACCCTCTTCCCTATTTTGTTTAATTTACAGAATTAAAAAATAAAATAATAGTGCTTTTAAAAAGTTCTACTTGACATGTAGCTGATAGACAAATATGTAAGGCTTTAAAGTAATATTTGGTTAGAAAGATATTGCAAAATATCCATAAATTTTAATTGTTTTGTGTAATAAGAATTAGGATTATTTTTTTAAGAAAAATAGGAAAAATTTATATCTATTGAATAATAAAGCGAAGAGACAGCATAACCATAAAAGGTCACGTTCTCGAATGCGTCGAGGAATACATACGGTAGGCTGGGCTACATTTTAAAATTAACGGATGTTATGAGAAGAGTGGCCAAACTAAAGTGGAAATGGGCAGGTCATGTTGCAAAGCAGAACCCTTTCAGATGAACCAACAAAATAATACATTGGTGCTCAAGAGCTATAAAGATAAACAGGAAGACCCCCAAAACGATGGCAAGACGACGTTCAGAGGATAGCAGGGAGAGAAACTGGTCCCAAACTGCCCAGGATAGATGGACATGAAAACTACTGGAAGAGGCCTACATTCAGAAGTGGATGGACATGGGCTAGGGATGATGGAAAATAAAAATATTGGATAGTATACCAATTAAGATTAGCTGATTTAACTTGAGCCTAATGTAATACCTTTTTGATTTTTTTCGGAAATAACCAAAATATTCTTTGCAGTGGGTAACAGGGCCTTTCACCAGGGGGTGAGGGGCAACAAGCAATACGACATTCTCGCAAAACAGGGAGCCAAATCTGTGTTCACAGGAACAGAACCAGTCTTTGGTGTCACCGGAAGTGCTGCTAAAACCATAATTTTGGACTTGGCGGAGAAAAAAAGACTCACACAGACTCTCCCGATGCTAGCCCGATGCTAGCGGTGTACAGGTATCAAACCTTGGGCCGTACAACAATGTATCCAAACGATCTAAATGAGACAGGGCCAACAGAAATCCCGAGGTTTGCCAAAATCAGCGGACTGGAATTCTAATGCCCTAAAGACACAGCGGTAGTCACAGAGGATTAAAAGATCTAGGTGACATAGGTGCCGATACCAATGGCCCAACCTCAAGATTGTAATGTAATGTAATGTTATCACCAGAGGGCATTAAAATCATTAGGAGTGTTTTTTTTAATTGCAGAACTTTTCTTTTTTACTTCCTGTGTGTGGAAACAAAAAAAAGTGTACAAAATGCCCTTGCTATGTCGTATTTAATTTTTTTTATTTCACAAGTTCTTAAGATAATTCTGCAATTTAACACATATTATAGTTTTTTTTATTTTTTCTTTTACTTACATTTTAAAGCAAATGCTTTAATATTTATTGATACGTTGAAAATTATAATATTCCAAAAATTTGCCTTTTGAAGTAGAATCCTAGAGCATTATTCACAAGAATTCAAGATTGCTTTTGTCATTTATAATAGACGCCTACTGGTGATTATCCTGTATCTGAGATTTTTCTTGGCGAGAAGTTTAGATAGATACTGGCGAAAGATGTATGTCACAAGCAGCAGTTTAAAGAAGATTGTCGATATTTGCGAACTTTCCACTCTTATCGTTCCATAGGCGTCGCTTCGTCAATTGGTAACCATAAAATTAACTACAATAATAATAACTAAAAGTTGTTTACAATCTGGTAGGACTGCGAAAATAAATTATATTGCTACGATTTTTAGTTCTATCTTGGGTTCGGCGATCAAAACTCTCGATCCAATAACCAAACAATGTTTATTTCAATACAATAAATTCTATTTTCATTAACCACTTAGATATTCACTTAGCTATACAACTTTTACAACTCTAAATAACTATTTACATTTAATAATTCGTAAACACATAAGCTAATACTGTTTTCTTGTTATGATCGTTTCCCCTTTTATATTTCCGATATCACAGTTCCAGATCATTCTACCTGTTTCTTCATTATTCTACGCGGTTCCAGCGGTTGTCGGACCCCTTCGGCGGCTAACAAAGTGAGCGGTTGGATACGGACCCTCGGTGCGGTCGATTTCTCGGTTGCTGACAGGACCGGATTTGTAACAATATTCTTTTAAAGAGGATTACGAAGAATTAATTATTATATTGTGGCTACCAGAATCGCCTGACATTACTACTTTATATTTTTTTCTTGGGGTTAGGTACCTCTCCTATCGAGGGTTTGCTATATTCACAGCTATCCAGACCTTATTAACTGCAGCTCGAAAGAGTTCAACATTGCTACAATTAAACTAGTTCCTTAGGTTTTTAAGCCAAGACACACGGCGTCTTCCAATATTCCTTCTTCCACCGATCTTTTCCTGAACTATCAGCTGGAGAAGTGCGTATTTGGGTCCTCTCAGTATATGACTTAGATATTGAAGCTTTATTTTTTTTATGCTGTTAATGACTTCACATTCCGTATTCATTTGATTTAGGACTTCAACATTAGAGATCTTTTCTGTCCAGGGGATACGCCACATTCTACGGTAGCACCACATCTCGACACCACATGTCCCTGTGATTCTTCTTGAGAGTCCATGTTTCCACTCCATACAAAAGCGCGGAAAACACGTATTCTCTATTTTCGTTCTTATTTCTCTTGTTTGGTCACCCGATTGTTCTATCTAGGCTCCCAGGTATTTGTATGGCTGCACATCTTCTATTAAGATGTCTGCTACTGGCACGGTTATATGGTTGTGATTTTGGGGGAACTTTGTAACTACCATTTACTTGGTTTTCTTAAGATTTATCTTTAGACCGTATTCGTTACATCGATCATTTAATTTCTCTAGATGTTGTATGTCTTTTTGATTGCTCGTTAACAAAACAGTATCATCAGCATATCGCATATTAATTATAACCTCTCCGTTAATAACTATCCCTACCGATTTTTCTTACAAGGTTTCTTTAAAAATGGCTTTGCTATACAGGTTAAATAGTATTGGCGATAGGATGCATCCTTGTTTTACACCACGACGGATTTCCATTTTCTCTGTTGGCTGGTTTTCTACCTTTGTATTCGCTCTTTGGCCCCAGTATAGGTTGCTAATTATTTCACATCGTCCAAGTCAATGTTTTTACTGCCGAGTAGCTGATGTAACTTGTCATGTTTCACTTTGTCAAAAGCTTTTTTAAAATCGATGTTACATGCAAATACATCTTGGTTCATACCGAGACAGCGCTGGAAAAGAACATTTATCCCAAAGAGCGCCTCTCTTGTTTCAAGTCCTTCGCGGAATCCAAACTGCGTGTTGATCATGTCCTTCTCAAGTTTTTTGTATAATCAATTATGGATGATCTTTAAAAACATCTTTAAGGTGTGACTCATGAGTGTTGTACCTTAGAGACCTTTTAAATCAGGGATTCCCAAAGTACTGGTTTGATATACCAAGGTTAACTCATTCGAAGTTGTTTCTACCTAAACCCTCGAGGGTTAACTCACTTAAAGACGTTTCTACCTAAACCCTAGAGAAACACAACTAAGCAGATCCTAGAATGGAGCAGAAATGACCTGCGTATTCTAACGGGACTGCTTACAGGACACTGTCGTCTAAGATATCACCTCAGAAAGATAGGTCTGAACCAACAAACGGACTGTCGGTTCTGCTGGGTGGAAGACAAAACTACTGAACATATACTATGTTCATGCACCGGCCTAGAAAGAATAAGGTTCAACATATTTGTTAACATCAACCTAGAACCCACCAATTTCAAAAAAATCTCACCCTATACAACCATGAGCTTCGTGAGAAGGGCTGGATTGTGCGGAGAACTGTAGCCTCTAGGGGTGAGCCACAATAGACCTACTAAGGGTCGCGGTGGAGGGGCGACCACGCTCCACTCACATGATACCAAACCTAACCTAACAATACATAAGTGTAGGAACCAACACTCCTCTATGCACAGCCAGACCGTGCATTTTTTTGATGTTTATAAGGCTATGCAGTGCCACATTTATTTGTTTTCCTGCCAACACCCATCGCTTAATGTCACTGTCATACTTTTCATCTTTCGTAAACTGTGAACCTAGGTATACAAACTCAATTACTTTTTCCACGCTCTCTCCTTTAATCAGAATCTCACAATTTGTTATACTTTCTTTTCGTTCAAAAACCATTACTTTTGTTTTGCTTTCATTTATTTTTATTTGATTTTTAGGGCATCATGCATAACATTAACCATCTCCTGCAACTTCTCTTCAGATAAGGCTAATATGACTTGAACATCGGCGTAAAGAAGGCATTTGACGATTAAATAATTCATTTTTAATCCATACGTACTCTCTTTCAAATCTTTTAAACAATCGTCTATGTATAAGTTAAATATTTAATTTATAGAAACTTTAAATTTAAAATTAGTTTTAAAACTTTGGTTCTAAGCAAATCATTAACCAAATATAATAATTTCTTAACGATGTTAACTTTGTAATAAACTTGTAAAACAAAACGGATATCGTAATTTTGAATGAAACTTTGTCAAATCCCAAATGGCCGTTCGCGGCCAAATACGTGACCCAGCTGGATCCTACGAACAAGTTACAATGGAAATTATGAGGAAGAGGTAGTGATTTAGTGCAGAGAAATTATATTATCAACATTGACTTCGAAATTGGGATTTGATTGTAATTACTTGCAATTTCTGCGATGTCACTAATTGATATATAAAACGGAAATTCATCGTCGAACCATTTAAGATTTAATTTTCTCTTATTAAAGGACGGTTTGTTCACTGGTTTTCTAACAGATATTTTAGTAATTGTTGACATACGAGCAGTGCCGTAACTACGTTATATTCTATTTTAGATAATGTTTCTTTTTTGCATCCATAGAAAAAGGATACATTTACATTTTTTAATCTTTATAAAGGATCATGCACAAAAGATCTGATAGGTCGAGGTGCTTGAGAGGCTGCATAGCCTTTACGACCCCCCCCCCTACAACAATCCAATCTTTATTAAATAAGTTATGAATCTATTAACATTCTTTGGCAAAAAAACAGCTACTCTTAAATAGGGTGTTTTTAAAAAAAAACAATTGTGGAACACATGGGCCATACTAATCCCATTGTTAGATATCATACTTATTAATTTGACTTAAAAAAATTGTATTTCAAGTTTTTTTATTTAGATAAAAAACCACCGTCCCCAAAAACCATACATCATTATTTTACCTACTATAACTTAAAATTATTTTTATGTTATTAAAAATTCATAGAATATTTTTAAATTACGGGTTTTTTTAACTTGCTTGTTTTTTTTTGTTCTTTGAAACTAAAAAAAAAATCATTTTAATTTTTTTTTTGTAAAAAATAAATCCGCTGTGAAATAGAACAATTTGAAAAAATTTAAGTATTTGAAAAATTTTTCTTTAAAAAAAGTGAATCGTACTTCAAAATAAATTTAATTCCAGCATAATTTTTAATGGGGCTTCACCCTTATTTCAGTGATAAGATATATTTAACTGCTGTATCCATTTTTTTACTTTTAAATAGTTAATTTGTTTCTGGTAAAGAGCTTCAATAAAAATATATCCTTTTCTTTTTCAAAATCCTCTATTCTTACAAATTTTCCTTTAAAACCTCATATATCGACGACAAACTGTAGGGTTCTGATTAGGGGAGAAAGAGTGGGATAAGTAAATGAGTTTGTATACTTGGGTTCAAAGTTAACGAGAGGTGGAAAGTATGGCAGTGACATTAAGCGAAGGGTGTTGTTCCTACACTTATGTATGGTATTGAATGTTGGGTTTGGCAAAAGAAGCATGAAAATAGAAAAATGCTGTGATGAGTATTCTGAGAAGTACAGCCGAATTGACTCGGTTGGATAAATGAAAGAATAGTGAAATTAGGGAACGCTGTGGTGTAAAAGAAGATGTGGTTACAAAGATAGATGGAATACTTATGTGGTTTAAACACGTAGAAAGGATGGATGGAGGAATACTGACGAAGCAGATTTATAAGACGAGTGTGAATGGACAAGTCGGTAGAGGTCGACCTCGGCGAACAGATCAACATTATTTTGAAGAAAGACCAGGTCAAGAGTACCAACAACCGACGAGCATGTATAAGAGCACTGATGAAAGTAGAGGAAGCAAAAGATGTGTGTAAGAACCGTAGCAAGTGAAAGAAAGTGGTCTCTACGGGAAAAAGGCGTGACTATATGTATGTATATCGCTGACTTTCCTTTACTTTATGCATAATAAAGTAATATTGGTTGTTGATTTGGGAGTCATAGTATTGCGTTTATTAATCTGTACAAGTCGTATATTTGCTTAATATTAATTAAAGTCTGTAAAAATAAACTGTATCTGAGGAGTTTATTCGAGGCTTGCAATTTAAAGAAAAAAGTTCAAGAAGATATCACAACCAGTTTGTAAACAAAAAATCGACACCTTAATCTGGTAAGTTTTGTAGTTTGATGCTTGGATGTAGCCTAAAGTATGTCTAAACTCTCGGCTTATTTAATCGCGACTGAGTTTGCGTAAAGGTTCAACATTCAAGGCTTGTCCAAGTTGATACAAATCTGGCTTACATATCCTTTGTTTGTAAATTTACTGTTTGCGAGAAAAATTAAAGTTTGTAGTTTACTTTTAATATTAACGATAACCGGAAGGTTAACTGTTTGAAACAAAAAAACGTCTTAAGCTTATAAACCAAACGCTTATAGCGTATATAAAAAAAATGGCGAAAAGCAACCGCTTGAAACGGAATGTTGTTGTCCTACTTGTTATTATGCATACTTTTTTATACATTGTTAAACTTTACACGGTTATTTATTATTACATTATTACATAACTAGCTGGTCAATATTTTTTTTATTTTTTTTTAAGTTTAAAACAAAAACATTAAAAGGCCGTTAGTTTTTTGAAAGTTTCCGACAGTTAGTTTATTTTTATAGAACTAATCAACTGGAACAGAACTACAGCGAGCGTATGCGTATACTCTCCATTCTATTTATCCAATTTTTAATTAAGTTTTTCCCGGGTTAAAGGAGATAAATTCACTTTAAATTTTAAGGGTAATTGTATTATCATGTTCTTAATAATTATACAAAAATTTAGAATTTTCTGACGCCTTGTCTACACCACGACAACTAACTTAATTAATTTTTCGAATTAAAATGACAGTAAAATAATAATTTTTAAGTACCTTTTATGATTTATGTTTGGAGTGTTTTTTTATACTTAAATACTTATACAGATTTTACAAAAATTTTACAAGTCCCCTGCGCCAGGATGACAAAACAAATAAAAAGGTAGGTATCTACTACCTATTATTTTAATTCTAAAATTTTAATTTTTTCTACTTCAAAATTTTGACGCAAAATGTTTAATTTTATAGCTAACATTATTGTGGTTACATGTTTTAAAAATGTATTTTAACCGTTTTTAAGCACATAAAAAATTGCAAAAGTTTTAAACAAATAAAGATGAAAAAAAAATGTTTTAAGATTTTCGTTTTCAACTCATAAACTATTATTCATTTAAAAAATTTAAAAAAAATCTTAAAAAGAAGAAAATTTTCAAAAAAAAGTTCGGTTTCTTTAAAGCCTATCTGCATTATATATCATTTAAATTTAACTCTAAAAATAGGGCTCCAAGCAGCAGGTAAAGCGCTTTAAAAGCGAGTAATCATGTTTAATAATTTTTTTTTGGTATTAAAAATCAATAAAAAAAATTAAAAAAAACTATGGTGCATTCTAAACACTCTAAAAAATTTAGTCCCGTTGGAAAAAAAATTTAAATTTGATTTTTCATCAAGTTAGGTGGTTGTTTTTTAACAAAATTTTACGGAATCTTCGCTATCATTGAAGAAAACAAAAAATATTAAAATAATTGGCTAAATATGTGTTTGCTTTTTAAAACCCCTTTTATTTATATACAGAGTGGGCCACAAAAAACAGTCCACCCCGATATTTGGCAATATTTATAAGAATTTAAGAAACTGCTGAGACACGTCGATTTTTGTTACAAGAAGAACGCATTTTTACGAATAAAATATCGCGAATTTCTTTATGGGGAAACTTGAAAAGAAAGCTTTGGACAGCTTTCATCTTAAACCGAAAGTATGGTTTCGATATGTAGATGACACCTTTGTTGTCTGGCCTTATAATAGAGACAGCCTCAACAAATTTTTCGCCCACATCAACAGCATACACCCTAGCATAAAATTTACCATGTAAATAGAAAACAACAAAGAATTGGCATTTCTCAATGACCTGATTGTGAGGAAAAAAAAACAACTAGGACATACCGTATACAAAAACCCACCCACACAGATCGTTATCTACACAATACATCCAACCACCACCCTTGCCAACGAACAGGAGTTATAAGAACTTTAATAGAAAGGGCAATAAGAATCTGTGAACCAGAACATTTAAATAAAGAACTGAATCAACTTAAGAACGCCCTTATATCAAATTAATATAATGTAAAAGATGTACATAAATGTATACGTCGAAAGCCTAGCACTAAATGTGGCATAAACTATGAACTAAGTAGTCGTGAAGTCACTTCTAAATCGTTTTTACCCTACACTCCTTGAGTGACAGATAGCATCGGTCAGATTCTAGGAGGATGTAACATCAAAACTATCTTTAAGCCATCTAAGAAGATCGAAAACTATCTAAAGAGCCCCACTAAGTTCTGCAGGTATCTATCGTATTCCATGCACTTGTGGAAGTGCCTACATTGAAACAACCAAACTGTCCATTAACACCAGGGTCAAAGAACACAAAGCCAACTGCCGTCTTGGACATACAGAAAAATCTGCTGTCGTGGAGCACACAATTAATAATAATGATCACAGAATTAAATTCGAGGACACCCAAGTCTTAACCCAACACTTAAAATTAATACTTAAAAAAATACAAAAATACAAAATACTTAAAAAATACAAGGCTGCTTTCTTACAAAAATAAGAAGAATGAATCTTCGGATAGTGACCAATTTCTGAACAGCCATCAAATATGCCCCGCCCATGAAAAAGTATACAACCTGCGATCGCGACATGCAAATGTCATCGACTATCAGCCTTAAAAAGCAGACAATTATATCTCCAGAAGATGCCATCCACTATTGATGGCAAAACGTTGAGTATAAACTCAGACCTACGACAGCCAAAATACCCGAAAAACTATTCACCAATAAACAATGGCCGCGAAAGCCTTTCACAATAAATATCTGTTGTTTGTCAACCCACTCCCTTTTACCTCCTCACCCACTTATTTTAAAATAGGTAATGTACCATAAGTGGCAAGGCATTTGGATGGAGTATTCAGTCATATTCTGCACAAAAAGTCTTAATTATTTTAGAATGCAACACCTCTCAAAAATTTAATGCAACGCCTATGTTTTATTAACATGTAAATTCTTTCTGTTACACCAAAAGTACAATAAAACGAATTTTGTAAAAACAATAGAAAACGTATAAAGTCTAATGTAACTAAAATTAACTAAATTATAATTTATGATCCACAAAACAGTTTACTAATTAATAATAAAATGAATAAGATGTTTAAAATGGTTGTCGACTTCCATACAATTGTTAAGTCGCTGTTTGAAATTACTTCGAACCTTTTGAGGGTGATAAGGCTGCAGTCAAGTTTTTTTCCAACTAACTCTAATACATATGAGTGATAAAGTAATAAATTCGCTGTTTATTTTACACACTGCCCGTTAAAAATATTGAAAAAATATCAGCTCGTTCTGCAATTAAATACAGGGTGATTTTTCTCGTCTTTCGGCGGCTTTCGGTTGTACCAGATAATGATGTCATTGTTTTGCCATTTTGATGTTATTTTAAATGAATCACCCCAAATACTTTACTTTTTTGAATTGCTTAATTAATTATAAATAACTTTTTATAACAAGGTACTATACCTAAATATATTGGTTTTCGAAATAATAAATATTTTAGTAAAAAAATTGACGTTTTACTGCTATTTAGAAAGCATGATAAACTGTGAAGGTTCGATTGAGGGAGAAAGAGTGAAACAAGTAAATGAATTTGTGTACTTGGGTCCAAGTTTACGAGAGATGGAAAGTATGACAGTGACGTTGAGCAAAAGGCGTTGGCAGGAAAACAGATGAATAAGGCACTGCATAGCTTTACGAGCAGCCAAAAAGTGTAAAAAAAGGCACGTCTGGCTGTGCATAGAGGTGTGTTGGTTCCCACACTCATGTATGGCTGGATACAGTATAAAATAGTGGGATAAGAGAACGCTGTTGTGTACAAGAAGATATGGTTACACAGATAGATAAAAGGAATGCTTAAATGGTTTGGACACGTAAAAAGGATGGATGAAGAAAGATTGACGAAACAAGTTTATAAGGCAAGTGTGAATGTACAAGTTGGTATAGGTCGACCTTGGCGAACATATCTCGACCAAATAAACATTGTTTTGAAGAAAGGCCAGGTCAAAAATACCAACAACCGACAAGCATGCATGAGAGCACTGATGAAAGTAGAGGAGGCAGAAGATGTGTGTAAGAACCGTAGCAAGTGGAAGGAAAAGGTCTCTGCCTACCTCTACGGGAAAAAGGCGTTACTATATGTATGTATGTATACATTTATTTTGTGATAAATTATAATTGGTCAATTTTTACCACCTACATCTATTATTGATAGACAGCTCAATGTTATCCCACAAACATATTTTAAATTTTGTTTTACAGGGTGAAATAAAATTATAAAAAATGCTAAAACTATTTTTTTTTTAAATAGCACACATATTTTTTTTCACCATGTACAATTCTACTTGATATTTAGAAAAAATATTTTTTACTTATTTCTATACCTAAGTTAAACATTTTCGGAGATTTTTTGGTTTTTATTTGTTATTATCTTACGAAATAAGTTTTAACATCTTAGGGCGCCATGAATATAATTGTCAAGAGTACAGTTGTCATTGTTTAAAAGTTTAATTCATCAGAAAACGTTTACTTTTTAATTCCAAAATTAGTAACAATGGTTAGATACGAATAATAAAAAATAAAAAACCAAAAAATCTTGAAAAAAGTTTAACTTAGGCATAGAGAAAAGTTTAGAATATTTTTTTTAATCTACTATAGAATTGTACAGGGGCTTAAATACCTGAAAAAATAATACGTTTGCCATTTGAAAAAAAATATTTTTTTGGAATTTTTACAATCCAAAATTAACGTTGTTTTTTTTCACCCTGTAAAACAAAATTTAAAATATTTTTCTGGAAAAACATTAAGCTATCCATCAGTAATAGATGTAGATGGTAAAAATTGACTAATTATAATTTATCACAAAATAAATAGTTTCTAAATAACAGTCAAACGTCAATTTGTTAACTAAAATAATTATAATTTTAAAAACTAATAAATTCAGGTACAGAACCTTGTTATAAAAATTATTTATAATTAAGTAAGCAATTCAAAGTTAAAAATATTCGGGGTGTTTCAATTAAAATAACGAAGTTGACATCAACATCCGATACAACCGGAAGTCGCCGGAAGTCGAGCATATCTTCATTCGATAGACCAATGCCGAAAACCCCTTATTACAAATTTTTAAATTGCTTTTCGAACTAGTTTTGCCATAACGTCTAATGTGCCATCGAGAAAAATCACCCTGTATATTATACCAACATCAATGTTAAACAAACTGTCTTAGTATTAAATTACTAACTAATTTTTTACAAAATCTGTTTTAATTTATATTTTATGTGACAAACAAAATTGACACATTATCAAAACAAAGGCGTTGCGTTTTATTTTTAAAAGGTGTTGCACTTTAAATTAATTAAGACTTTTTTTGTAAGGACAGTGTTATTACCAAAAAAAAAAATATTGGATCATCATATGCCTAAATAATTTATTTAAATGACTTTCTAATGATGTGCCCCGCACGGTATATTTTCTATTTTAAATTAAGAGGAAGTGGAAGGGAGAGGGTTGACAAATGACAGACATCTGTATCGTAAAAATGTGTCCCCCTTAAAAGAAAAATCGACGTGTCTCGGCATTTCCTTAAATTCTAATGAATGCAGTCAAATATCGGGGTGAACTATTTTCCGTGGCCCACTCCGTATAAGCTTAACAAGATCACGTAATAAAATTTTTAAAACTTTTATGACGTGATATTGTAAATTAGGTATCATTCCAGATTCAATAAGCTTTCGTCCATATTCTTAGGAACTTTATCTCTATTTTACACCATTGTGATTTAGAATAGCTGGTATTATTGAGTTAAATATGATGGGTTTATTTTTTTAAAACTCATTTGCAATGGGTTATTGGAAATAAAATTTAAAAATTAGTTCAACAAAGAATGTAACAACAAAAACAAACGTAATCGACAACAAGCATTAAAAGCATAAAATTATTAATTATTTAAAGTACTTACCTCGATATCCCGACAAATCGTAGTAAAAATGTTAAAAAGTTTATTGTTCACACACAACACTCACAATTCAGGTTTTTAAGCACAACCACAGCCAATTTAGGTACACCGGAGCACAACTAACGTATTATATTTTAAGACGTAGACAAACAACTGTGATCGAAGTTATAAAAAACCGGCGTGGCTGCTAATCGCTGCAAAAAACGACAAAACATTTAATTTATAAAAACAAGAACAAAACACTTGGTAAATGAATGAGAAAAACTAATTTTTTTATCGGCATCGACCCTACAAAAAATAAAATACATTTTAACTTGGAACGAAAATAACTACAATTATTAAACGGAACTATTTTTTGCTCTCGCCAAACTGGAAAGTCATTGGGTTATAAAAAAGAAGAATTCTAGATTTCGCAGTATTGCCAGATTTTTAAAAACATTTGAAGGTGCCATGATTATTTCATAAATACAATTAATAAAGTTGAATATGTAATTATAAATGGCTACATGGCAACTTCTTTTTGTAGAAAAATATTAAACTAGTATATTCCAGTATGTTAAATTTGGTTATGTGATGTGTAGAACTTAATTGTGTGTGTGTGTGTGTAAATATAAGTGTAATATTATTAATATGTGTGTTTTCTACAATGGTAAGACATTTATGATTAATTTTGTTAATAAGCCAGAAAGGTACAGAGACATTAAAAAATGTTGAGGTAATTTTAGTGACAGCTATGATTTTGTTTAACATCAGCCATTGCTGAGGAGCATTTTATGTGATATTAATAAAAAATTTACTCTTTCAGACAGTTTTAAATATTTAAAATTATGATTAAAGCGTAATGATAAGTTTTATATTATATTTTTCTTACTTTCCTATTTGTGCAAAACAGTGCTTTCAGCCTAGCTTTTAATTTAATGAACCCTCAATTTTTAGAGACACTCTTCGCTTTTAGAACGAGCAATGTAATTTATTGGATTTTGTTAACAGTGTTAGGGTGTTAAAGAAAAATAAATTTATTTTACAAACAAAGCATAACCTAAAAATGTTCTTTAGATTTAACTTTTCTGACAATTGGGGTATTTCACAGAAAAAAAAAATACGTGGTTCTAAAATTCATTCATATTCGACCTAAATATACTTCTTGTAGGTAAGAACGTAGACACAATATTTTTTTGTATGAGGCTTAGTTTAGACCAGGGCTGAAGCCATGGAAAATGGTAAAAAATAAAAAAAATAATAGTAGGATGAAACCCATTGAAAATAATAAAAAAAAATATAACAAAAACAAATGAAAAAATAATTTACGGGCGATCTGAGGTTGGGAAGTGGAAGGGGGGTGGGTTTTTAAGGGTAAAAAACGGTTTATTTGGATTTCTGGCAAAACTACAAGTCCTATGTAAAAAAGTTAAATAACAAAGTTGTAGGTAATAAAAAGATCTACAACTTTTGTACTCTTACTTTTGTTACATAACCTTAAAATTTATGTAAAATATTCAAATAACCAAGTTTTTGGTTTTTTATTTTTACTTTTAAAAATTTGTTGAAAACCTACCTGTTTATGTCATTCTGTAATTTTTTTAAATTAAAATATTTATTTTATTACTTTATTTTTATTTAATATCGGAAAAGCACCCTAATTTTCAATCGGAAATTTTTCTGTCAAAATATCTGCTTTTTTGTTGGGGGACTTTTTATTTGTTAAAATCTCTTCTTTCTAAAGGTGTGAAAAAAATATACATTACCATGGTAAATTTTTTCAGAATATGAAAAAAAACGAAAAAAACTCGAATCCAAACATTTTTTTTAATCATTATATCAATATACACTTTAATTATTTAAAAACCGTAAGATTCCATGTTACATTTATAAACAAACCAATTAAAAATTCATAAAACATAAAGATTGCAAAAAACATGCGAAATTAGTTGTTCTAAGTATTAAAGATAGGATTTAAAGAGTATTTCATCTAAAAAATGTGACTGCTGCAATTTTTTTCAGTAAAAAAGTTGATTAATTAAATTCTAATTAAATTTATGTCATATAAGATTTTATAATATATAAATATACATGTAAATCGTACTATTGTATTTAGATACTTTATACTTACGTTATTCATTATAATATTTTTTAGTACGTTAATCTTGTTATTTATAAATACCTTATCTTAAATTCTAATCACTTATCCATTGCTATTTGTCTCTTTGATGGCATTTCTTAATCGTTAGATTTAACAAACCCTTCTGATTCTAGTAGATCTTTGAAATATTCAAGACCATCACCGTCTTCGTTTCCAATATTATTTCCAGTCTGCATTGGTTCTTTATTCACAATTTCATGTGAACATTAACTTCCTCGTAGGTTTTTTTTCCACATTTGAGCATTTTTCAGAACCATGAAAATTTGTGCATATTAAACCATGTTTTTGGCAGCCACATTTTAAACTGTTACATCAAGTTTCACATCTGCAGCAAATAGTTTTGTGCAATATTTCTGGAATTAATTCCTTTTCTGTAAATTTGGGCATAATGCCACGTTGATGCTGCTTTCAGCCCCAATCTGTTGCTGTCAGTTCGTTATTTTTGCATTTTTTGAGAAAATTTACCATAGTTATGTATATTTTTTTACACTATTAGAAAGTAGAGATTTTAACGAACAAAAAGTTTACCGACTTTTCTAAAAAAGCAAAAATTATGACGGGAGAATTGATTGAAAATTTGGGTGCTTTTATAATATAAAATCAAAATAAGGTGAAAAAATAAATATTTTAAATCAAAAAAATTATAGTGTGTTTGGGACATAAAAAGTGAGTTTTTACCAAAGTTTGTAAAAGAATAAAAGCCAAAAACTTAGTTATTTGAGTTTTGCACATTAATTTTAAGGTAATGTCAAAAAAGTGTGTGTACAAAAGTTGTAGATCTTTTTATTACCTACATTTTTGTTTTTTAACTTTTTTCCATTGGACTTGTAGTTTTGCCGGAAATCGAGATAAACCGTTTTTTAACCTTAAAAACTCACCCATTTCCACTCCCTGACCTAAGATCGCCCGTAAATTACTTTTTCTTTTATTTTTCTGATATTCTCTTTCTTTTCCAATGGGTTTCATCCTACTATCATTTTTTTTTGTTTTAAAAATTATCGACCCTGGTCTAGTTGGCAAGTTATGGGCTTCCAAAAAAATTAAAGGATTGTTTGGAAGCTGTTTACCGAATTAAACAATTTTGCAATATAATATTAAACGTGTATAAAAAATTTACTGTTCTTTTTAATTTTTAGATCGAATTTTTTCCCTAAAAAACCGGAAGTAAACATTTCAAATCAAAATTTTAATAAATTCAACTATTTAATATTATTTATTTTACTTGTAAAATAAAGCTTCAAATATATATATTTTACCAAAAAAATTTAAAATGAAATCTACATTAGTTAAGGAGATAGAGGTGAATTTTTATTGATAAGGACAGCTTCCGGTGAAATCAGTCGGAGTAAAAAAAATGTCAAAAACACACGACGGTTGCCGAATAACCTGCTAGAAGGTAAACAATAAAGTAACCCCGAATATTTTTAAGCGGTAATACGTAATAATGTAGAGGGAGTTTTAAGCATAAAAATAGGATTAATGCTGCGGAGATGAGTAGTCTAAGAAGTATAGACGGAGTGACTCGGTTGGATAAAGTTAAGATTAGTGAGATAAGAAAACGCTGTGGTGTAAAAGAAGATGTGGTTACAAAGATAGATAAAGGAATGCTTAGATGGTTTGGACACATAGAAAGGATGGATGAAGGAAGATTGACGAAACAAATTTATAAGGCGAGTGTGAATGGACAAGTCGGTAGAGGTCGACCTTGGAGAACATATCTCGATCAGATCAACATTATTTTGAAGAAAGGCCAGGTCAAGAGTACCAACAACCGAAAAGCATGTATGAGAGCACTGATGAAAGTAGAGAAAGCAAAAGATGTTTGTAAGAACTGTAGCGGAAGTGGTCTCTGCCTACCCCTATAGGAAAAAGGCGTGACTTTATGTATGTATGTATGAGTTATAAGTTTTATTTAGTTTTATTTTAAGTGTAGTTTTTTGTTACTGTTATTCAGGGTGGTCAACCAAAAACGAAACAGAGCCATTTGCAGAAATTTCGTCAACATTTAAAAAAAAAGCTCAGATTTGTCGTTTTTTGATTAAAGCGGGACATTTAACTCCATTACTTTCAACCCCAAGCAAAGGTTAGAATAACCCCAAAATTTTTAAATGGCATTTGAGGTCGAATAAGATGTCTTTTAAAAGTTTTGACAATTCTCTTTACAACAGTCTTTAAAGATATTGAAATTAAACGCGGAGTGAGACAAGGTTGTACCTTATCGCCGCTACTTTTCAACAGAGACAGAGAACATTGATGACTTGCAAAGGGTTGTTCATAGGGTGTATACAGCATGTTCTAAATATGGCATGAAAATAAACCTAAATAGAACAAAATTTTTGGTATTTTCCAAAACGGTAAATACAAAGGTCCAGCTGACGATTAACACCCACGTGTTTTAGTAGTTTTTACGTATAAATATCTAGGAACTATAATAGACTCCAGCAATGACTCTTTAAAAGAACTAAGATCGAGGATCAAAATGGCGCGTAACGCGCTTCTAGCGATGAAGCAGTTCTTTTGTAACCAATCGTTAAATCAAAGATTGAAAATACGAATAAAATGTTTCATATTCTCTATTATCCTCTATAGCATGGAAGCAGCAACACTGAATAAAACATTGTTAAAAAAAAATTGGCAGCCTTTGAAATGTGGTTATACAGAAGAATACTCAGAATATCGTATGTAGACCGAATCGCTAACGAAGAAAGTACTCAGACGACTGGAAAAAGAACAGAGCTTGTGAATGAGACAAAAATCCGAAAACTACAGTACCTGAGCCACGTTATGAGAGGCGAAATATATATTCGGTCACAAGTGATTATGCAGTGCAAAATTGTTGGCAAACGCAGCATAGGTCGAAGCCAAATGTCGTGGCTGCGCAACTTGAGATAGTGGTTCCTCGAGACCTCCTTTCAGTTATTAATGCCCATAACCTCCAGGTCTTTTGTTATGTTATCTCGTCACCGAAGGCGAGGTCGCCCAAGCGGCCTTTTTCCAGTTGGTGCCCCCTTCGTGGCCGGCCCATTGAAGTCTTCTGGATTTTATTTTCTTTATTATTTTAGTGACTAGCTCTTCCAGTTCTTTGTTGGTTCTCCTCCTCCATGTTCCGGTCTCGCCATCGCGTGTCGGCCCCTATATTTTTCGGAGGACTTTTCTCTTCCATATGCTCAGTCGTTCTTTGTTTGCGACAGTCATCGTCCATGTCTCGCAGCCGTACTTAACTACTACTTACATATAGGTTGATCTTGGTTAGCCTGGTGAGTTCTTTAGATCTTATAAGGTCTTGAAGTGCGTAAAGACCTTTGCTTTCTGCTTGTATTCTGTTGTTTATTTCCTGGGATACGATGTTGTCTTCAGTGATGGTTGTTCCGAGATACTTAAATTTTTTAACTCTTTTAAAGTTGTGGTTTCCGATAGTTATATTCTGACTAATTTTATCTCTGTTTTGGACCCTCCGGCTTGTGTACATATATTTGGTCTTATTTTCGTTGATTTTAAGCCCTATCTTCTCTGCCCCCTTTCTTAAATCTAATAAAAGTTTTTCTCATCTTTATTTTGCAATTTCTTATCAGATCTACATCGTCTTCAAGGCCAATAGTAGATTGTGACCTTCTCGACGGAATACTGAAGTTGGTGCCTCAATTCTCGCTCTCCTTATTATATGTTCCAGAGCTATATTAAAGAATTGTGGTGAAAGCGCATCTTCCTGCTTAAGGCCATTGTTTACCTCTAATGGCTCTGAGTATTGTTGTCCTATCCTAACTTTACACTGTGCTTTTTCCATACACATACTTATTAGACTGACCAGTTTTTTGGAGAAGCCGAGTTCTTGCAATGCTGTTTACACTTTCGTTCTACATATTCTATCTAATGCCTGTTTAAAGTCTATGAAAATTTGATGTAACTCTCGATCATGTTCCAAGCATTTCTCCATTATCTGTCTGATGGTGAAAATCTGGTCGATAGTCGAACGTCCGGGTCTGAAACCACATTGATAGTCCCCAAGTATTTCTTCAGTATATGTTTTGGTTCTTTCTAGTAGGATATTTAAGAGAACTTTATGTGTTGTGTTGAGAAGCGTGATTCCTCTATAGTTGGTACATATAGTTAGCGGTGGATAAAGTTAAAATAGCCATGATGGGAGCCATTTTTTTAAAGAAAACGGCACCCTAAGAAAAAAAACTATTAAATTAACCTATTTAAGCCAAAACAATTATTTCGGGCTGGGCGGAGAGTAAAATACTCACGTACAGGTCCGACATAGCAGGGCTAACCCACTTGAAGGCGTTTTTACCGTTACAACCCTCGAGAAACACAACTAAGCAGATCCTAGAATGGAGCAAAAATGACCTGCGTATTCTAACAGGACTGCTTACGGGACACTGTCGTCTAAGATACCACCTCAGAAAGATAGATCTGAACCAACAAACGGACTGTCGGTTATGCTGCGTGGAAGAAGAAACTGCTGAACATATACTATGTTCATGCCCCGGCCTGGGAAGAATAAGGTTCAACATATTTGGTTACACTAACCTAGAACCTACCGATTTTAAAAAAATCTCACCCTATACAACCATGAATTTCGTAAGAAGGGCTGGATTGTGCGGTGAACTGTAGCCTCTAGGGGTGAGCCACAATAGACCTACTAAGGGTCGCGGTGGAGGGGCGTCCACGCCCCACTCACATGAAACCTAACCTAAACCTAACCTAACCTATTTAAACTTATCAATAGTTTAGCCATAATATTTTATTATTAAAAATTTTAAGTTAAATGTATAATTGGTGGTGTCCACCACAAAATATTATTTATCTACCAAAAGCTAGGTCGCTAATAGAATTTATTTGTCTGAAATAAATTAATTTTAAAGTATGTAATTAAATACTTCATAAAGAGCTCTATTTTTTAATGTTTTTAACATGTTCAATAATGCACATAGCTTGCTACTTGTTTTATTCACTATATCGTATAAACCAGCTAATTACTTGAAAAAATAGCCAATTTTTCAACTTTAGCAACCTACAAATTTGAATTACCATCGACATAAATTTTAAAAAGTTTATGGATATTTTCCAGCGCACTGTTTTGTTTGAAAATAGTTTATGCACTGTAAATATTAAATTAAAGCATTATAACTTTTTGAGCCCAAAGCCTTATAAATGTATCAGAAACTCCCAACCGAAGTAAAAAATTTAATTTTCCATTAGAAACTTTCGTGGAGGCTTTGAAACGTTTAAAGAAAAATAAGGAGAACAAGGCGAATTTAACTTTTTTAAATAGGGACTAATCGTATTCAAATTAAATTTATGTTGTTCGATATGGATTTTCGAGAAACTTCGTATTATAAAGCACGGATAAGTTTTGTAAACAACGTATTTCTTTACGATCCCAAAATACGTTTTGGATACTTTCTTCGCTACGTAATAAACAGAAAAGTTTTTGGATGCGATTTAACTCAGGTCGATTTTTTAATTTGTGGATTAATGTACAATCGTACAAAATCTGGGATATTTTATACAAAAATTTAATATTCTTTATTAGAATTTGTAAAATTGTTGCTCTTTAAATGTACACAATAATGTTACCAAAACATGATTATTAATGGGTTGCTTTATTAAAGGGTAAACAAAAATAATGCTGATTTTTGGAATTTTACTGCCCTACTAATAGGGTTACAACAAAAAAGTTATGGTCACTATAATGTTAAAATCGTTTTGACTGCAGGACGCTGTAGTTTTTAAATGAAATTAATTTTTTAAAATTTACAATAAAGATTATTTTTTAAGAGTAAGCGAAGTTGGGTCTTTTCTAATACGTCAAAGTTATTCACCAGGTACTGTTGGAGTTAGGTTAGGTAAGGCTAATAATAATCGGCATTTATTGATTATTGGTCTTGCTTATTTTGTCTTAGTCTACGTATTTAGTCTTGGACTTGGTGTTGCGTATTCGGTCTTGGTATTGCTCAGTTAGTCTGGTACTTACGTCGTTTAAAACATATTTCGAGGCTTTTTACATCATAAATAATTATTAATTAATATCTATGATTGATAAAACTTTATTTCACTACTAGCTTTTGTCCACGACTTCGTCCGCGTAGAAGTCGGAAATGGTTCTAATAGGATGTTTAATTAGTTTTTAAAGTTATTAATTTTGTTATAACATATAAATTATTATGTTAAAATGTTTAAATACTTATAAAATATAACAATTTTTATTATAGTGTAGGGATTTAAAGGTGTAAATAGAGGTGTGTTGGTTCCTACAATTATGTATGGTGGTGAATGTTGGGTTTGGCAGAAGAAGCATGAAAATAGGATTAATGCTGCGGAGATGAGTAGTCTGAGAAGTATAGACGGAGTGACTCGGTTGGATAAAGTTAAGATTAGTGAGATAAGAAAACGCTGTGGTGTAAAAGAAGATGTGGTTACAAAGATAGATAAAGTAATGCTTAAATAGTTTGGACACGTATAAAGGATGAATGAAGGACGATTGACGAAACAAATTTATGAGGCGAGTGTGAATGGACAAGTCGGTAGAGGTCGACCTCGGCGAACATATCTCGATCAGATCAACATTGTTTTGAAGAAAGGCCAGTTCAAGAGTACCAACAACCGACGAGCATGCATGAGAGCCCTGATGAAGGAAAAAGAAGTAAAAGATGCGTGAAAGAACCATTGCAAGTGGAGGAAAGTGGTGTCTGCCTACTACTACGGGAAAAAGACGTGACTATATGTATGTATGTATGTATTTAAAGGTTAAATAAACATAAAAATAAAATAAAATTTTGTTTTATATATATATATATATATATATATGTAAAAATGTGTAACTGATTTTTTAAAAATCAGTTTACTTTCGCTATATGATATCTATTTTAATATAGGTATATATATGAGGGTGGATTATACATCAAATAACAACTACTCCCCTGACTATATGTCGAAGAAGGCATTGAATTACATCCGATGTATAATCGTGTATACTACCCAATCACAGGAAGCAAGATATACAGATGCTTTTTAAGTAAGAGAAAGGACTATTAAATTTATTTATAATAATATATAAAAATAATATATAATAATATATAATAAATAAATTTATGGCTTTCGTTTCTCCTATGAAGAACCACGCAAAAAGCGCCAGTCGCAACATCTATACTTTTTAACAAGCACCACCCGGTAAGTAAAAATTATAGAAAATTGTAAAGTTTATATATATATATATATATATATATATATATATATATATATATATATATATATATATATATATACAGGGTGGGGCACCCCATACGACACGGTCACTGTAAACCAAACCATACATTTTTTCGGGAATTTCCTTATTTTACTACATGTATATTGATTAAGGCTGCAAAAGGAAGTTATTTTGAAGTCTACAGGGTGGCTCAAAAAAGTGTGACATATCAAAGTTGTGTTTTTTTAAATGCAACAATTCGTATTTTGTTACACTTTTAAATAGTTCAAAAAAAAATAATACGATTTTCTAAAAGGTACTATGTAGCTAACTATAACCGTTCTTGTGTTATTGATTTTTTTATAAAAATGCTAGGTACAATTGGAAACTAAATAAAATAGAAATATAGAGAAATTATCCCTTTGAATTCTGACCAAGCATAAAAGAGGTTTTGAGCTGTAAATTTCAATAAAACCCGTATTTCAATATTAAACAGAATGTTCAAAAATCATTGTCACTTTTTTATAATTTCGGATAATGATAACTTTGTTATTTCAAATAGAACACCCTGTATTTTTTTGGTCTAAACAATATTAAATTCCATTATCTTTTATTTCATATTGAGGTTCACTATACCTAACCTAAATAGTTTTTCAGATATTGGCTTTATCAAATAGTAGTTTTTATTTCAATGCATTTTTTGCAGCTTTGAAACGACATTTATTTAACTTGCTGAAAGAATTCTTATTAACAGTTATTGTATTTTACGTTATTTAAAACATTAACTGAATTATAACCGTCGAAAATGAAAACTTATCCCATTCAAGAGCGGATAGATGTGATTTTAGTGATTGGTGAGTATTTAAAGAATTGCCTTTTGGCGTCGAGGGTGTTTGCCCAAAAATATCCAGACCGAAATCATCCAAACAAGTTGGTTCTCAAACGATTGCTACATGAATTTCGTAGGACTTAAAGAGTAGCTTATAAAGGTTATGAAGGCAAATAGACAAAAACCTATCATTGGAAATGAAGAAAATAAGTTTCCTATTATGGGATCAATCATAGAAAACCCTCACTGCTTTTTAAAGAGTGACGCCTCAAATATTATTAAGTGTTAAGCAGTCTTTCATAGAGAAAGTGGCTCTTTGTATTTAACAGGATGGTCGTCATTTCGAGCATCTACTTTGAATTAAATAGATTTGTGTTTCATATTTTCTTGTTGTTTCTGTTGAAAATAAAAAAAAAATAGTCTGTTTAATGAACTCCTGTCAGAATATGAAAAATAAATATTTTCGATGAAGTGAAGTCAATGTCAATGAGAATTCTGTGAGCAAATCAAATAAATGTCATTTCAAAGTTATCTTGATTCAAAGAATGCATTGAAAAAGAACAACTATTTGAAAAAACCAATATTTAAAAAACTATTTAGGTAAGGTATAGGAAATCCCAATATAAAATGAAAGATTGAATTTTATATTGTTCAGACCAAAAAAATACAGGGTGTTTTATTTAAAATAACAAAGTTATCTTTGTCCGAATTTATAAAAAAGTGACAATGATTTTTGAACATTCTGTATAATATTGAGATACAGGTTTTATCTAAAACAATAGCCCAAAACTTTTTTTATGCTTGGTCAGAATTCGAAGGGATGATTTCTATACATTTTGATGTTATTTAGTTTCCAATTGTACCTAGCATTTTCATAAAAAAATCAACTCGAGAACGGTTATAGTTAGCTACATAGTACCTTTTATGAAATCGTATTATTTTTTCTGAACTATTTAAAAGTGTAACGAAATACAGGGTGTTCCATTTAAAAAAACAATTTTGATATGTCTCACTTTTTTGAACCACCCTGTAGACTCCAAAATAATTTCCTTTTGCAGCCTTAATCAATATAAATATAATGAGGAAATTCTCCAAAAAATTATTGGTTTGGTTTACAGGGATTGTGTCGTATGGGGTGCCCCACCCTGTATATATAATATGGAGAAGCCTGCGTAGTAACCACTGCATGGCACTTTATAAAGAAGATATTTAGCTAGTAAATCGTTTAAAATTTTTTAATAAAAAACTGGTTCTATATTATAAAACGCTCGTTTTATTAGACAAACTTCACTTTTCCGAAAAGCACAAACTGCCTACGTTGCTGCTCGACCGCCCGCTAATTTGGATATTAACTTTTATTTACGCTGCTTAATTAGAATTTGATTTGATAATATTGCCGCAGACCGTCTCCTCCGAAAACAAACGGAATACAAAAACCGCGCAGATTATTGTGTTAACTCGACAATGCTACCTCAGCTCTGCAGTTAATCCTTGTCAAGGGGAAGAGAAGGACTCCGGCAAACAAGTAAAAATGGCTGTAACGCGTAATTCTGGGGCCGGATGACAAGTTTAATTTATTCGAATAAAGTATGGAACAACCAGCGAAAATGTAATGGATTGCGGTAAAGTTAACTGTAAAAATAAAGAAGAATGTCTGTACTTACAGCAGAAATATTTATTATTATGGATTTTTTTGACTGTAATCCAATCCTCTAACTTATTTATGGTCCAACTCAACTTGATACAAGTTCCGGGCTGTCAAATAAGATTGAGTGGCTCGTTATTCTGTTTCGACATAAATTTTACGTATATAAAGCTAGCGTAGAAATAGGGCTAATGAGTAACGTGCACGTGCCGTTTTAGCTTAAAAATGGATAAAAGAGTGATCGCAAATATCTATTAATATCAAATAGCCCTTGTTTATTATTTTTAATTACACTCGCGGCTTCTTCTATTTTACATCGCAATTATGAAAGAAAATTATTTTTTTGTAAACTAATGCCTTCATTTGTGAGCAAATTGAAAAAATCAAAGGATTAAAATCAGGACCTCTTGGTGGCCAAGTAAACTCACTTCCGCGATCAATTTATCGATGCACTGACAATAACACAAGCCTACTTGGAAAAAAAAACGAAAGATTAAACCACGGCTTGATATAATAGACACGGGCCGGGGTCCCCCAGGGTTCCATCCTGTCCCCTACCTTATTTATTTTACACATCAACGACCTCTTGTAAACTACTACGAACCCCATTTACAGTTTCGCAGATGATAGCACACTTGTCACAACTTTCACATCCTATCGATCACTTCCGGTGAATGATACAAATATACTCAGACAGGAACAGGTTAATTCCATCAATAGAGATCTTAAAGCAATCGTCGAGTGGGGAACCAACAATCTTGTTCAGTTTAACGCCCAAAAAACACAAAGTGCCACGTTTTCCAAGAAAGTGAATTCCTCAAATCATCCCATCACAATGTTCGGAAATACCCTTGAACCAAGTCCCTCCATCTCGATTTTGGGAGTCACGGTGTCCAATAACATGTCTTGGCATGACCATGTTGCTAACGTCGCAAAGTCAGCAAGCCAGAGGCTAGGTTTTCTGTGGAAAGCCAGAAAGTTTTTTACTCCTGATCAACTGTTGACGACGTACAAGGCTTAAATCCGACCTATACTGCAGTATTACTCGCACATTTGTGGTTCAGTACCAAGGCATTCTCTTCGTCTTCTAGATTTCATTCAGAAAAGAGCCATTCGCTTGATAAACAGCTCAACTCTCACAAATACCCTTCACCCTCTAGAACATAGAAGAAGAGTTGCAGACCAGTCATTGCTCTACAGATATTTCCATGGCAGATGCTTCAAAGAAATAAAAACTCATGTACCACCATTGGCCACATTCAGCCGAAGAACTCGGCACGCTGATCAGTCTCACCCATTTACTCTCAAGATTGACACTACAAGGACCAATCTTCATCAAGAATCCTTCTTTTACAGGGCTGCTACGGAATGGAATAAGCTTCCAAAATCAGTTTTTCCAGAGAACTATGACCTGCAACTTTTTAAAAAGCGTGTCCACAATCATTTTTTTTCTATAATCCCTTCTCCTTCTAATAGTATGCGGCCCACACGATAGGTCTACCGTTTTTGCAACTATTTTCATAAAAAAAAAAAAGTTTGATATCAATAGATCTGCGAAAGCGAAATATAGAGTCTATTGAAGTAAAGACAAGATAATTAATTTTTTGTAACTAGCGCCCTTTATTAGCAATACTAAGTAAGAGTCCAAATTGGCAATGCTTGTGCCAAAAAACGTAAAATTTGCCATTTTCAAAAAGTAAATTGTAAAAACAAAAAATTTTTTGACCTGTATAATGCTAATTTAGTGCTGTTTTGGTGCCTTCAACAAATAATTTAATACTTTAGCGATTTTTAAGATGGAAGCGGTAATGTAAAGAGAAAAATTAATTTCTGCTATATTTGGTGCCACTTGCAAATAATTTGTTGCTTCAGCCGCCTTTAAGAAACAAGCGATAATCTATAAATAAAAATTAGTTTTTGCTTTATAATGCTAGCGTAGTATTAAATTACGATTTCTCTTAGCTTCTTCTTCTTCTTGAAATTCCGCTTCTATTGGAGATTGGAAATCATCATCACTACTGGGACCTTATCAATCGCCCGCCTGAAGAAATCTGCGGACGTGCAACCAAGCCACTCCCTCAAGTTGCGCAGCCAAGAGATCCTTCTTCTGCCAATCGTTCTTTTGCCTTTTATTTTGCCTTGAATAATTAGCTAAAGGATATTATATCTATCTCCTCTCAGAACATGTCCTGGATATTCTAATTTTCTCCTTTTTATGGCGTTACCAATTTCTTTGGCTTTATTCATTTGGCGTAGTACTTCCTCATTTAAAACCTTGTCAACCCATAGAATTCTCAGCATCCTCCTATAACACCACATTTTAAATGCTTCTATGTTCTTGATGTTTTCTGATTTAAGTGTCCAAGCCCCCATTCCATACAATAAAATGGAGAATATATAGCATTTTAGCATTCTGGTTCTCAGTTCTAATGTTTTATCTCGGCTGCAGAGTATTTTATTCATTTTTATGGAAGCGCTGCGAGCTACTTTAATTCGACACTTGATATCTTTTGTGTGTTTTGCTGTTTTAGTTACCCATGTGCCAAGATATTTGTAGGAGGATATCCATTCCAGGTTGTCGTTATTAATATTTAAAGATGGTCTATTGTGATTTGTGTTTTGGTTTTTTGAAGTTGCCAAGACTTAGTTTTTTTTTATGTTCATATCTAGGCCATATTTCTTGCAAAAAATGCTTGTTAACTCAACCAGATGTTGTAGATCTTCCAGACTGTCGGCGAAGATAACGGTATCATCTGCGTATCGCAAGTTGTTAATTCTTTCCCCGTTTATGACAATACCACCGGTTTTCCTCTGACAGCGCTTCTTCAAAGATTCCTTCACTATATACATTAAACAAGACAGGCGACAATACACATCCCTGTCTAACACCTCGACATATCTTAATCTCCTCACTCCGACTTTGACTCGTGCTGTTTGGTGCCAATAGAGATTGGATATTATTCTTATGTTTTTGCTATCGATGTTTTTTCTCTTTATTATCTCTAGGAGTTTTGGGTGTTGGACTCTATCAAATGCCTTTTGCACTATAGCACTAATCACTATATAATGCTGATTTAGTGCTATTTGATGCCACTTGTAGATAATTTGTTGCTTCAGCTGTTTTCGAGCAATAAGCAATAATGTACACAGATAAATTAATTTTTGCCTTATAATCCTAGCGTAATATTTTACTACCATTTCTTTTAGAACTTGGCAAATATTTTTTTTTATTATTATATAATGCTGATTTAGTTCTATTTGATGCCACTTGCAGATAATTTGTTGCTTTAGCCGTTTTCGAGAAATAAGCGATAATGTACAGGGTGATTTTTCTTGATGGCACATTAGACGTTATGGCAAAACTAGTCAGAAAAGAAATCTGAAAATTTGTAATAAGGGGTTTTCGGCATTGGTCTATCGAATGAAAATATGCTTAACTTTCGACGACTTCCAGTTGTACCGGAAATTGACATCAACTTCGTTATTTTAAATGAAACTCCCCGAATATTATTATTTTCTTGAATTGCTTACTTAATTATAAATAACTTTTTAACACAAGGCCATACCTAAATTTATTGGTTTTCAAAATAATAATTATTTTAGTTAAAAAAATTGACGTTTTACTGTTATTTAGAAACTCTATTTATTTTGTAATAATATTTAGTTAATTTTTGCCATCTACATCTATTACTAATAAACAGCTCAATGTTATCCTAGAAAAATATTTTAAATTTTGTTTTACAGGGTAAAATAAAATCAACGTTAATTTTGGATTATAAAAAATGATAAAAACAATTTTTTTTAAATGGCACAAATATTTTTTTTACCCTGTATAATCGGTATTAAAGTCAACGAAGTGTGGATTAATAACATACGTTATGCTGATGGCACAGTGCTCATCGCTGATAACATGCAAGACTTACAAAGAATGATCAACACAGTCGGTCAACATAGCAGATTGATGGGTCTAAACATAAACACTAAAAAGACGAAGTTCTGTCAAGCATCAACAAAGAACGTGAACTGTTAACTACCATTAAAAAGAGAAAGACTGCATATCTGGGGCACGTCATGAGGAACAAAAAGTATGAGTATTTACAGTTGTTGATCGAGGGTAAGATAGAAGGCCGTTGAAGAATAGGAAGGAAAAAATTGTCCTGGTTGCGGAACATAAGACAGTGGACAGGAATGAATGACATACAAACCCTAATTCATACCGAAAGGGATAGAGAGGAGATAGAAATGTGATCGCAAACATCCATTAGTGGATTTCACCCTGTAAAACAAAATTAAAAATGTTTTTATGGGATAACATTAAGCTATCTATAAGTAATAGATGTAGATGGTAAAAATTAAATAAATATATTTTATCACAAAATAAATAGAGTTTCTAAATAACAGTAAAACGTCAATCTTTTAACTAAAATATTTATTATTTCTTAAACCATTAAATTAAGGTATAGTACCTTGTGATAAAAAGTTATTATTATTATAATTAAGTAAGCAATTCAAGAAATTAAAAATATTCGGATTGTGTCATTTAAAATAAGTTGACTTCAACATTCGCCGAAAGTCGAGCATATTTTCATTCGTTCGACCAATGCCGAAAACCCCTTATTACACATTTTCAGATTTCTTTTCTGACTAGTTTTGCCACAACGTCTAATGTGCCATCGAGAAAAATCACCCCGTTTTTGCCTCATAAAAATCGACTGATTGATCCATTAATATACGATAAAAACAAAAAAAAAACAACAAAGGAGAAATTTTGGAACTCGCTTTCTATCAGCTTATCTTCCAGATATGTACCACTACAATTTTGAAAGGGTCCATGAGTTTAAATATTTGGGAGCTACAATCACCTCAAATAACATTATAACACAAGAGATTAACAACAGAATTCGGGGAGCCAATCGCTGCTGTTTTGCACTACAAAAAAATAATGAAATCAAAAAATGTAACCCGCCGTACAAAAGTAACCATTTATTATGCAATTATAAGACCTATAATGACACATTATGCATGTGAAACATGGACGATGACAAAACAAAATGAGAACCGACTAAAAATCGCAGAACTGTAATGTTTCAGAATCGCCATGTAATGTATAAGGTAGCCATGTTGTACTTAGGCACCTTAAGGTTACGGGAAACCCTTGTTAGAATAAAAGGAGGAACGTTTTCCTAAATACTATATAAACTAATTGAACATTACGACTAGATGTTTTGTTTACAATGTTAAACTTGAACCGAGGAAGGCGAACTAAGCAGTTCGCGCATCGACCCGGTTATGACAAAATATAAAAACACACAACTCTTGCTAGACGATTCGTTGTTTAATAAATACAATTAATTCGTAAACAATGCGTGAGAAATAACTTTCGGATCTCAAAGTCTTTTTTTATAAATAATTTTATTACAAGATTTATCTTATAGGTACAACGACAAAAATAATAATGATGTGAAAATTAAAAATTCCTTGTGGTAAAATAAAAATTACAACGCAAAAGCTTCTGGGAATCGAGAGATATCCGTGAGACGGTGTTTTAGCGAAGTCCGCGGTTCCCATGAAGATGAACGATATAATTCGTGTTGACATTGACACGTTCGTTCCGTTCAAAGTAATTCTTATGAACGGTCAACTGAGTTCGTTGGGCTTTTATTAACCCTCTTTCCATGTTTTCCTGATGGATATATGGACCAATCAAGGACAAGGCCACACAACAATACAGAATCAGAACTAACAGGGAAGTGCAAGAACTATATAACCAACCAGATATAGTAAAAATAATAAAGGCAGCGAGATTGAGATGGGCCGGACATGTGAAAAGACAAGTCCAACGTGTCGTAAAACTAGTGTGGGAAGAGAACCCGGTAGGAAAGCGGCCACTGGGAAGGCCAAGGATGCGGTGGAAAGATTATATTGCAGCGGACTTACGGACCCTAAATGTCCAACGACCAGAAGAACTTATGATGGACCGCAGCAAGTAGAGGCAAATTGTAATGTCAGCGAAGACCCACCCCGGGTTGTAAGCTACAGAGAGAGAAAGAAAGATAGAGCTTGATAAAAACGTTTTAATAATTATCTAAAAAAAATAATTGGCTGCAGTAAAAACAAGTTTTGTTAATTAAATAATACATCCTATTTCTTGTTTTGTAAAAATTATGTATAAATAAAATACAACGCGCTCTCGTTGATTGTTAAGACATGCTTGATCGAATGTTAATATTTAGATAATGAACAAGCTTGCAAATTATTCAATAGCACAACAAAGAGACGACACATTTTTTATAAACTAATTATCATGTAAAAAATGTACCTTTTAAAAACGTTTCTTTTAGGCAATAACTGTATTTTTAATTACGAAAAACAACTACAATTTTAATTTAAACAAATATAAAAATTGCTCGACATTGCCTTGGGTTATGAAGAACAATGTGTTTGGGCTTTTAGAATAAAGCGGACATGTTGAAATAGAAACATCGTTTGTAAGCCGTATGCGATGCAAAAACGTAAAACTAAAAGGGAAAAAAATAATGAAAAAGGAGAATGCTCAAGTTGTAAACGTTTATTTTAAATGCATGGAAATATTCATAAAGTTCCATTTCCGAATGGAATAAAGAATATTAGAATGTGATGCGACTAGGTACTATAAACAAGAACAAATAATGCTTTTGATGGCCATAATAATGTTTGTTAAGCTGGATTTTTCAATTTTTAGCGTTTTGGGCAAAACTCCGACTTGCTCATGTAATTTGATTTGTTATTTGTAGAGAAAACAATTTTTTTTTATTTAATTGATTTTTAAAACTCCATACTACCCGTATATAACCAACAAAAACGCAAAAATTTAGTGCTTTTCGCTTCCTTTACTTTCATCAGAACTCTCATACATGCTCGTCGGTTGTCGGTACTCTTGACCTGGCCTTTCTTCAAAACAATGTTGATCTGATTGAGGTATGTTCTCCGAGGTCGACCTCTACCGACTTGTCCATTCATACTCGCTTTATAAATTTGTTTCGTCAATCTTTCTTCATCCATCCTTTCTACGTGTCCAAACCATCTAAGCTTTTCTTTATCTATCTTTGTAACCACATCTTCTTTTTTACCACAGTGTTCTCTTATCTCACTATTCTCTACTTTATCCAACCGAGTCAGTCCGGCTATACTTCTCAAACTACTCATCTCCGCAGCATTAACCCAATTTTCATGCTTCTTCTGCCAAACCCAACATTCACTACCATACATAGGTGTAGGAACTAACACACATCTATGTACAGCCAGACGTGCCTTTTTTGACACTTTCTGGCTATTCATAAAGCTATGTAGTGCCCCATTTATTTGTTTTTCTGCCAACACCCTTCGCTCAATGTCACCGTCATACTTTCCATCTCTCGTAAACTTTAAACCCGAGTACACAAATTTATTTACTTATTCCACTCTTTTTCCCTCAATCGAAACTCCACAGTTTGTCATGCTTTCTTTTCTTTCAAAAACCATTACTTTCGTTTTGCTTGCATATATGTTCATCCCTTTGATTTTTAGGGCATCATGCAAAGCATTAACCATCGCCTGCAACTCCTTTTCAGATAACGCTAATATGACTTGACCATCGGCGTAAAGAAGGCATTTGACGATCAAATCTTTCATCTTTAATCCATACGTACTCCCTTTCAAATCTTTTAAACAATTGTCTATGTATAAGTTAAACAGCCATGGCGAAGCCACACATCCCTGTCTCACACCCTTTTCGATATTAAACCAGTCGTGCAAGCTCCGTTTATCTCGACACAAGCAGTGGAATCCTCGTAAAGGGGTTCAGTGCTCGTAATAAACTACTACTTACCCCAGCAATTTTAACCTTTAGATTGTAAATATAAGAAGGATAAAAAGACCTTTTCATTTTAATTTCAGGCCCCTGTTACAAATCACCACTTCAATAAGCGAAACCTGCGTACAAATAAACTACTACGGACTACTGAGCGTGCCGTATCAAACCCCCTATGACCTTGGCGATTCTTCTTCTTAACCCGCCGTCTCCACACGAAGGTTTCAAAACCTTATACATGCCCTGTTTTGATCGTTTACAGCAGTTGTTATAAAGGTTAGGACCTTCGGGTGGCGACTGGTTCCAGGTTTCTTGTAAAAGAAATAACAGCAAACCCTTATCTAATGAGCTCTTTGCACCGTTACCATTTTCATTTGGGTAATTAGTTAAGATCATCTTCCCTAACCTGAGAGGACAGGTTCTTTTCCACAATTATGAAATTTAGAGTTGGTAGCGGGTGAATGGACAAATTGGTAGAGGTCGACCTCGGCGAACATATCTCGATCAGATCAACATTATTTTGAAGAAAGGCCAGGTCAGGAGTACCAACAACCGATGAGCATGTATAAGAGCACTGATAAAAGTAGAGGAAGCAAAAGATGTGTGTAAGAACCGTAGCAAGTGGAAGGAAGTAGTCTCTGCCTACCGCTACGGGAAAAAGGCGTGACTATATGTATGTATGTAGCGGGTTCCCTTTAGTTAGGCTTATAGTTAGATAGCAGCTAGCCACTATATTGATTCTAAAGATAGGTAACCAGAACATTCGTGACCGAAATTATACAGGGTGTTAGTCTATGAGTACAATAAACTTCAGGGGATGATTCTTCATGAAAAAATATTGACAGTTCGCAAATTCTTTACTTTCAGCGACTTAAAAACTGACTATTTATTTATTGCTCTGAAACCGGTTGAGATATAAAAATGAAATTTGGTGGGTTTTAAGAGGTATTTATTGCGCGTTTTTTGACATGCATTAAGAATGCTTATCATTAGTGCGCATACAGATAATGATTTAATTTTTTTTAAAGAAAAATATGGTACGCCACTGAAATATTTTAAATAAAAAATCATGACTAAATTCCTTGTTTAATTTGTGACCAAAAATCTCTCCTGCATCCCCTCCTCTTTGTTTCGAAAGACAAAAATAATCTCCCACTAGTGACTTCCCGGAAAGTGCTTCCTGACTTTCCACATAGCCAGCACCGACCCGTCCTCATCGAGGTTGGTACTCAAGTCCCCCTAGTGTCATCTATTCCCCGGCCACGATGGAACTTCAATAAAGCAAACTGGCCCGCTTTCACCACTAACCTTGAAAAATGCCTCAGATTCATCCCACCAACGAGCGCAAACTACGAGCGATTTGTCGACTTAGTAATAAGCACAGCAAAAAAGACCATCCCTAGGGGCTACCGAAAGGATTACATCCCTGGCTGGAGTAATTCAAGTGAAATCCTATACCAAGAGTTCCTTGAGAGTGGTGAACAGGATATAGCGGATGAGCTCTTACATAGCCTAGACGCTGCACGTAGACAGAAGTGGATAGAAACTGTTGAGGCTATGGACTTCAAACAATCCAGCAGGAAGGCGTGGACCCTCCTACGAAAACTTGGAAGTGGAAACGTGCCGATCCGTGACAATCCTGCCGTAACACCAAGTGCTGTTGCCTCACATATCGTCTCCACTTCAAGGGCACCCGGAGACCGAGAGCACTCCACCCAAATTAAGAGGGAGCTTAAACGCCTAAAAGCCGCCGCCGAAATACATTCAACATACTTTCGGACCTTCACCCTCGAGGATATTACGAAGGCACTAGAGGGTGTCAAGTCAGGTAAAGCTCCAGGTTTCGATGGTATACACCCGGAATTCCTAATAAATCTAGGAAAAAGTGCCCGCAACTGGTTGGGAAAATTCTACACTAATATTTTAAACACAGGAATTATACCACGCTCACTGAAACAAACAAAGATAATAGCGATCCTAAAACCAGGAAAGCCAAATGACAAACCAGAGAGCTATCGCCCAATCGCGCTTTTAAGTGCCAGTTATAAACTATTAGAACGCCTTTTATACAATAGAATAAGCGTGAAGATCCTAGAAAGCATACCAGTCGAGCAAGCTGGATTCAGGCCAAAGCGAAGCTGTATCGACCAAGTCTTGGCACTTACGACTTATATAGAGGCCGGATACCAGAAGCAGCTCAAAACATCCGTCGCATTCATAGACCTGACTGCAGCATATGACACAGTCTGGAAACAAGGACTGCTCTATAAACTCCTACGTCAAATACCCTGTAAAACAACTGTGGGTTTAATCGATAATATGCTGAGCAATAGATTATTTCGCGTTGTCATGGGAAACTCACTGAGCGATTGGAAGAAACTCAATAACGGCCTACCTCAAGGCTCAGTATTAGCTCCTCTCCTGTTCAGCTGTTACATTGCGGATATGCCCACAACAAAATATAGAAAATTTGGCTATGCTGATGATTGGGCAATAGCAACCAGAAGCAAATCGATTGAAGAGACGGAAGAAGTGCTAACAGATGACTTGGAAACCCTAGAGAAATACTTTCACAACTGGAGACTCCAACCTAGTGCAAGCAAGACGGAGGTTGCTTGTTTTCACCTAAACAACCGCATGGCCAATAGAGAACTCAATGTGAGCTTTGGTAACAGGCTGCTGCACCACAACCGGTATCCTAAATACCTGGGAGTTACTCTCGATAGAACTTTATCCTTCAAACAACACCTAACTAAGACTGCCTCAAAACTCAAAACAAGGAATAAAATCATACAAAAACTCTGTGGCACTTCATGGGGATCCTCCGCAACGACGCTTCGATGTTCCGCGTTAGGGCTGGTCTACTCTACGGCGGAATATTGTGCTCCGGTCTGGCTAAACAGCCCTTATGTCAAAATGGTCGACGTTCAATTGAATCACACGATGCGTTTAATCTCGGGCACAATTAAATCTACACCGAGTTATTGGCTACCAGTTCTAAGCCATATCCCTCCTCCATCGATACGGAGATCCACTGCACTTGTCAGAGAGTACAACAAGGTTATTCAAAACCCACACGTACCAATAAACAGAGACATCGAGGACATAGACAGGAATAGGTTGCGTTCAAGAAAACCCCCCATCAAAACGGCTCTAAACTTGGAAGCCGTTGACTTCAACCCAATAAATGAGTGGAGGCAGAAATGGACCGAAGCAGCCCAACCGGAATTTCTCAACATGCCGTGCATAACAACTCCCCCAGCCGGCTTTGAACTACCACGCAAGACATGGGTAGCACTTAACCGGATTAGGACCAACCACGGCAGGTGTGCCGATGCCTTCTACAAGTGGAACATAATACCCTCCCCACAGTGTGACTGCGGCGCTGAAAGGCAGACGATCCGCCACATCACGGAAGATTGCAACCTGAGGGCATATGGTGGTCAGCCAAATGAGTTCCTGACAGCGACACCAGAATCAATTGATTATATTAACAACTTAGACATTCAACTGTAATTATGCTATATTTTCGTGTTTTTATACTTTACATTTTTACACTGTTTGTACATTGTGCTATATGTTGTCCTGTTAACTTATACAATATTTTATGTGATGTATGCCATACGATAAATAAAATAAATAAATCTCCTGCATTTTTTTCGTATGGGGCGCCATTTTTAAACAAGAAAATAATTTAAATAAATATACAGGAGACGATTCTATCTTCACAAATTTTTTTTATTCTACCTTCAAATGTGAATTATTGACAGTTCTTTTGTGAGTTGATTAGCCACATAAAACTTTATTCTGTTTAAAGATATGGATAAATTTGTTATAAAGGCTTCGTCGGATACTAAACTTTCATCACTACAAAGTATACAAGAAAATATTTTTACGGTTCTTTTGCCTCAGCCAGACACTAAGCACTAAGCTACAGGCTGATTCTTTTGGAGTTCCAATTAGACGTTTTAAAGAAACTTGATGTAATTAATATCTGAAAATTTTAGGTGTAAGGTTTTCAGATATGCCGAATTGATCTAAAATATTAAAAACCTCCAACTATTTTCGGTTATACCGGAAATTGAATATAACTTGCTTATATTATATAGAACACCCTGTATATTATTACGTATTTTGATAAAGCTTTTCTTGGGGATTCTCCCAATATAGGTTTTGCTAATTTAAACTGAGTGTTTTACGAGATATGACCATTTTTATCACAAAAAAGTGTCCAATTTGTATCGTTAAAATTAATGTAAATTTAAAAAAAAAAAATTTGCATTATGTTTTTCTAGTATAGTGTTTTTTTACTAAACTTAGTCATTTTGTTATTAAAATAATTAATATTGCACAAAACGCATATTTAAAGATTTATCAACTTTCTTAAATGGATAACCCGGTATTTTATAACGTTGTAAAACAGAACTTTTACTGCTCTTTAAGTTTTGCTAACAATTTCCTATACCTAAATTAAACCGTTATTGAGATATTCAACTATTTAAAATAAGCAAGTTATAGTTAACTTCCGGTATAACCGGAAGTAGTTGGAGGCTCTTAATATTTAAGATTAATTCGGCATATCCTCAAATTTTTAGTTTTAAATGATGTCAAGTTTTGTTAAAACGTCTAATTGGAACTCCAAAAGAATCAGCCTGTATAAAGTGAATTCATCTTTGACAAAATAGAGTTCTGAACCTTGACCATTTACAATTTGCAAATTGTAGTTATTTTATTAGCGAAAAAGTAAGAAATCCTTGTATCTAATTTAAGTGAAAAGCTATAATTGGAAAGTTTATAGCTCCAAACGTTATTTTTAGGATTATTGTCATTTATTTCATTCTATTTTTTAAATGACTACCGTTTTGAAGAATGCGAGAAAAATATGTAACTCCACAACAACTCACCACATTTCACTTATTCCCGAAAGAAAAAATAATTAAAACCTTTGTATTCGTTGTTTACACGTAATGACGTTGCTAAGGAGAAAATCATTTTGTTCTTTTCAGTTAGTTTTACGAGATAAAAGTTTCCTTTAATTGAATGTTCCTGATCATTCTTTTGAAGTTTCAACAGACAATGTACTCTGCTTATCTCTAACTTTCTATACTCCTGTTCGAGTTGATTCTTGATTGAGATGAACCGGGTTAAAGAAAAGCTTTGTTTTTATTTTATTTTGGGAATATTTTCAATTATGCTTGATAGCACATAACAGTTGGACATCAAAGTCTCGGATTTGCTGTTATTATTTATTTCTTTTGATTTTGTTGTTGTTTGAATAAGAATATTTATTTTATGATGTTTATTTCACCTTATATAATAGTAATTTATTTTAAGACTTCTTACTTACATAAATTATTTAAATAAAAAAAAATTCTGAGTGCTTTATATAGTAATTTTGATATTCATCATTATTTAATCGAGAATTAATGTAGAAAACAGGGCGATGCTGCTAAAATCAAAAATAATTTTAAGGGACGCGAAAGTTAAAGTCTACAGAACTATAATTCGCCCCACAATAACTTATGAAAGTGATACATGGACCCTGAATAAACGCGAGGCTACTAGATTGCTGGTACTAGAACGGAAAATCCTGAGGACTATTTTTGGGCCTGGTAGAGATGAAATTAGAGATGGAATTAATAACAGGATTATTCAATAAGATATACGAAATAGCTGACATACCGCTTGATTGGCTAAAGTCTACATTTATTACCTTACCTAAGAAGCTACATCCAAAACAATGTAGCGACTTTAGACTAATAAGTCTCATGTCACACATGCTGAAAACATTCCTGCGTATAATTCATTTAGTTATTCAATAAGATATACGAAATAGCTGACATCCCGCTTGATTGGCTAAAGTCTACATTTATTACCTCACCTAAGAAGCTACATCCAAAACAATGTAGCGACTATAGACTAATAAGTCTCATGTCACACATGCTGAAAACATTCCTGCGTATAATTCATGCCCACATTAAAAGTAAATGCGAAGAATGATAAACTTCTGGTAATGTTAAAAGAAAAGGGATTAGATAGACAGGATATCCAGCTGATAAAGAATCTGTATTGGGGACAAAGAGCAAGTGCAAGAGTAGGTAATATAACAACAGACGATATTGCAATACAAAAAGAAGTAAGACAGGGATGTATACTTTTTCCACTGCTTTTCAACCTCTATTCCGACCAAATATTTAAAAAAGCTCTTGAAGAACTGGGACACTGCGGAATTAAAATTAATGGCTTACCCATAACAACAATTAGATATGCTGATGACACGGTAATACTATCAGACGCAATAGAAAATCTGCAAACATTGTTAGACAGAATAAACACAGTCGGAAAAA
The DNA here is from genome assembly GCA_950111635.1 of Agelastica alni. Taxonomy (NCBI): domain Eukaryota; kingdom Metazoa; phylum Arthropoda; class Insecta; order Coleoptera; family Chrysomelidae; genus Agelastica; species Agelastica alni. The sequence continues at coordinate 21,765,135 of OX467716.1, forward strand.
GATACGGCTTGAATAATAACGCTAATAAAACAAAATTCATGGAAGTGAGTCGTTCGGTACAGGATAACGTTAATTTAAACCAGGATGGTACCCCATTAGAACGTGTCACAAAGTTTAAATATATCGGAAGCATCATAACGGAAACATTGGACCCTGATACAGAAATAAAAAGCAGAATAGAGATGGCGCGCGCAGCGTTCAATAAAATGGGACCGCTTCTTTGCAATGATGATTTGATCCTTAAGCTAATGTTATATATGGTCAATACTGTTGTATGGTACGGTAACGTAAACACTCAAGATTAGTACAATGAACCGACTAGATGCATTTGAGATGTGGCTGCATAGGAGGATGCTGCGCATACCTTGAACGGACCATGTAACAAATGAGAAAGTCCTCAGAAGGGCTAAAACTGACAGGCATTTAACGACCACCATAAAATGCCGCAAAATTTTATATTTTGGTCACATACTAAAAGAGTTAAATATCAACTACTCCAACTTATAATAAAGAAGAAAATAAAAGGGCGCCCTGGACCTGCAAAAAGGCAACAGTCGTGGTTAAAGAACATTCGTGAATGGACAAATATACGTTCAGTAGGAGAACTCATACACTTAGCAGAAGATCGAAATGCTCTAGCCAGGGTGATAGTCAACGTTCGGGAGACCGGATAGGGCACATGAAAGAAAAAAAATGAAATAACATGAAAATGGAATAGATGACAGAAACACAGACACTCTATGGAAACAAGAATATAGTGCGCCACATCAAGGCCAATCGCATAAAATGGGCAGGACATGTCCTAAGATCACACGATAAAAGATTTTCAATACTGCCTTTTGGGAAAGGCTCGAAGGTAGAAGGTCGGTTGGCCGTCCAAGAAAAAGGTGGAAAGTGGCAGTAACAAGTGACCCACACAAACTGGAAGTACAACAATCGGAGATAACTGCGCAAGACTGACAAGAGTGGATGAGAATAGTAAACGCGGCCAAGACTTACCAAGAGTTGTGAAGCCATCCCAACTATCAAAATGGAATTCTAAAAGGACTGAATTATTGTATAACACTCGAATAGCGTTGCTTTAAGGACTGTTTCTATTTATTAAGCCTTTTGTTGCGATAATTTTGTTTTTTAAAAAAAATTGTTGTATTAAATGATTTTATAGTGACTTTTACAATACATGCTATAACGCATTATACGATCATTTCTTTTAAAATGATATAATACCTTATGAACAAGTTTATACAATATCAAAAATATCATTTTATAAGACTTTTATACCTATTGTATATGAGTTCTATACTATACTATATATCTAGTAGCTACAACATTATAAAATAGTTACTTAAGCTTGTCTTATTAAAGCTGTATAATGTTGAATAATAAATATTTTATAGCATTCAATTGCGTTGCATTATAAAACACTTTTATACGTGAACTTTAAATAGGTACTATAAGCCTTTCTTCTTTATAAATGCCTTATAGGATAAAACAGTGTATGACTGAATAAATTCGTTCCAAAATCTGCGTTATAAGACTGAAGTGACTTTTGCATTAAAATGTTTCATTCAAATAACAATGCCATGGTGATATGAGCTACTTTCCAAATAACAAAACAGTGTGCTTTATGGCTTTTTCATACGTGGTCATAGGAAAAATTCTTATTGCCATATTATAAGATCAGGCAATCTCTACTTTTCGCGAATCTCAATATAATATAACTTGTCAAAAATAGTTTTATAGTATTTTTCATTATAAAACAGTTTTATAGTATACCGTTTCATTTTACAATAAAATATTGTTTAAGGCATTTCTTTGGGATAAAATTGTTGTGTTATAAATCGCCATGTTTAAATAAGGAATTCTTGTATCGGCTATCGCCACCATTAAGAGCAATTGAGTTGGAAACAAGAAACTAAATTGAAAAATGTGACTATTATTATTTAGAGAATTATATTGTAAAAGAATTGTCACATGAAGTAATAAACTATTAAAATCATTAAAAAAAAGGTGAAAAGGTAATACCGATGTCCGCCCAAGCGGCCCCAAGTAGTTTTAATAGGTCTCCATTTTTATAATAAAATGCATGCACTTTTAAATTAAAATATAATTTGGTTCTAATATTCTTCACTAAAAAATAAAATGCTTTTTTATAGTAGCTGTATAAACAAGTATAAAACAATCGTATAAACACTTATACTACCAAACTGTTGTATAAAAATGGGCCCTTTTTGGTTGTATGAGGAACATTTAATTGTTTTGTAGACCGTTATAAGAATTTTAGTATCCTATAAGATATATCTTGTAGCTGTTTATACAAACCTTATAGAATTTAATTTGCTACTTGGGATTGAAGAATTTATACCTCAGAGAAATCATATAATTAGGGAAGAGGTGTTACGGACGCAGTTGAACGAATTACACCGATGAAATAAAACTGGGCGAGCCATGTTGCCAGAGTCAGAGATGGAAGATGGATAAAGAAAATCCCAAAATGGAGACCTAGACACGAGGCATATCGAAACCGAGGACGTTTTCCAACGAGATGGTTGGACGACATCAAGCGCATCCAGCACAACTGGATGCAAAGGCTCGAGACCGGAAGCAATGGAATGATTTACGGGAGGACTATGTCCAGCAGTGAACTTAAAATGGCTATTGATAATAATGATAATGAGTGCATTAGTTAAAATTAATTGGTGAAGTGAATTTTAATTTGTGACTAATAAATAAAAAAATTTATTTGTACGAGTGTACCACTTTACAAACAATCCATGAGTGTAACAATATTTTTATTTAACTATTGTCGTCATTAAACTACGCTTAACACAAACAAAATTTATAATAATTAAGTATAATCGGAATCAAGATCATTGTTTAATTATTTCTTCCGTTTGTTTAGGTTTGTAGTAAATATTGTCCATAAATCACAAATATTTAAAAGTATTTATTAAACCTAAGATTTAATTAAACCAATATTGTTTTAGTGGTATGTAAACTAAATTTTTAACTTCTTTTTTTTACAATTTTGGCTGGAATGGTAGCACATAATACTTTTTTATTATTATCATCCATTAAGTTGAGTTCAATATCCACAGTAATCTGCAACAGAAAAAAGGTAATATTGATTCGTGTAAGGAATAAATTACAGAATATTCAGGACAGAAGGGACCGAAACGCAAAAGAGGTTGGCGTTAGATGATATTTTTAGTACTCCTGATAATAGATATTTATTTTACGCACATCTGGTTAAAACATTTAAAATTAAAAAAAGGATCCATTTTAAATTAATATTGGTTTTCAAATACAAAATTTCACGAAGCAAAGTAAGCATTTTAACCCTACAAGCTTTTTTCTTTAAGTTTTTATGTATCCACTATAAAAAAAACCGAGTGATAGTATAAATTTTTTTATTTAATTTTAATTTAATAAGCATATGAAGGTTTCTGATTTCATGACAAAAAGAAATATGAAATATTTACAAAAAAAATCAAATGTTTACAACACTTATAAAAAAAAACCACTTACTCTTGGGTAGTTTTCATCTATGAAAATAGAAACAATATACGTGTTGACTTGTCCAGCGCTTAGTGGACAAACTACTCCCGATTGACAGGCGTTTGAATTTGGCAAGTGAAACTCAGGTTTACCAAAAGGAAGCTCTCCATAAACGACGGCTTTCAGAGTTTTTGACTCTACCTCTGTAATAAAATAACAAAAAACCGTTCACAGTTAAAAAAAATTAATCTTATATCCTATTTAAATATATATAATTATGAAAAAATGTTTGAATGCATGTATGCCCTTCAAAAATCCACAAATGATTGGACCGATTGGGATGAAATTTTCATAAGCTGTTTTATACATACCAGGGGTGGTTTTAGTATTGTTAGCACTCCCAAGATGGGGGATGAGCAGAAAGTGGAATGTAAAAACTATTAAAAACGGCTAATATTAGTGTCGAACTCATAGTCTTCTTCCAAACGGCTCAGGAGATATTTATTGTTTGCGTTTTATTTTTTTGGGTTATTTGTGAAATGGCTTTTTGGAGAACGTTTGAGGTAAATAATGAATCTAACGATTTGCTTAATATTGACGATATTCACATTAATAATAAAATACCTGATAATAATATAATTCAAAGTAATGATAATACTCAAATTAATAATGAAATACGTGCTAATATTGCAATTATAATTAATTATAATGAAAATGAGACACAATGTTGGGAATTTAAAAATGGAGATTTGCATATTCAAGTTTAACGAGTAATTTTAAATAAATTATATATATATATATATATATATATATATATATATATATATATATATATATATATATAATTATTTTCCACAGCGTGAAGAGATGGTAAAAATGTGTAGCTGATTGTTTAAAAACCAGCTTACTTTCGCTGTATGATACCTATTTTAATATAGGTGTATATATGTGGGTCGATTATACATCAGATAACAACTACTCCCCTGACTATATGTCACGACAGGCATTGAATTACATCCCATGTATAATCGTGTATACTACCCCATCACAAAAAGCAAGGTATACAGATGCTTGTTAAGTAAGAAATCCGATGTAATCTAATGCCTGTCGCGACATATAGTCAGGGGAATAGTTGTTATCTGATGTATAATCAACCTACATATATATATATATATATATATATATATATATATATATATATATATATATATATATATATATATATATATATACCTATATATATATATATATATATATATATACCTATATTAAAATAGGTATCATACAGCGAAAGTAAGCTGTTGTTTAAAAAAAAATAAAACAAAAGTTTAACTTCGCAACCTTGTACTACTTTTTAATTTTTTTTTATTTTGTAAGCCTTTTTTTGATTTCCTAGATATACACACCCATTGCCAATTTAGTACTTTTTAAATATTTTATTCTTACTTTAAAAAATGTTCAGTAATTTAATGAAGGCATTTTCACAATAGGGAAATCAAGAAAATTTTAAACCTTTCTTTAGGAAAGTGGTCTATATTACTAAAGAAGGAACGTCAATTTTATGCAATAAGCTGAAAGTGTTTATCGTTTTTTGTTATTATATTTTTTTTAAGTGATACTTTTTACTGAACTTCGTAGACGGTTGCGTTAAACGTTTAACGCTACTGTGGTGGGGAAACGTGAGTCACGGGAATGAAAAGGAAGGGTACGTGGTTGCATTGAACGCCACTACGGAGGGGAAATAGAAAGAAAGGAAAAAATAGAATGATAAAGTAAGAGAGAGTTAGTAAGTGCTTTACATCTTTACATCTATATAAAACAACATTTATGTAAAATATTATAATTTTAAAATTTTCTTACTTGATTTAAAGGTCGCCCTCAATGTGGCATTAGTTCCTTTTACCAATTGACATCTGATATCTTTGTCGCAACCATCAATCGTAATGCTGATTATGGAACCTGTCTCAGAACCTTAAAAAAACATTTAATAATTAAAATCATTTATAAATGGTTATTATCGTTTAATAGAGGCAGAATATGTAGAAAAGAAAGAACAAAGTGGAAGATCTTGCATTGATAACGTGTTTACCATAAAACAAATAATAGAAAAAAAATCACATGCTATTTATCGATCTTACAAAAGCATACGACAATATACCCACGTTCCTACTCTGGGAAACACTACACCATAGTAATATAAACCAGACACTAATAACAGCCGTGAAAAATCTCTACGCTAATTCCGTCTCTAGGATTAAAATCAGTAAGAAACTATCAGAATCCTTTAATACAACAAAAGGCCTCCGACAAGGGTGTTGTATAGTTGTATATCTCCAACATTGTTTAAGATATACATTAAAAAAGCAATCACAAAATGGAACAAAAAATGTTTAGGAATGGGAGTACCACTAGAAAATTGAACAATATACAGCTTACAATTTGCAGATGACCAGGTAGTTCTGGCAGGAGACAGAGAAGACCTCTCGAATACATGACCCGCAAACTAAAAAAAACTTTTGAGAAATGGGGCCTCACTATGAAAATCCAAAAAACTAGATACCTTAGCGTTGGGACGGAAAACCAGAACTTACAACTTAACAACTTAGATATTGTAAAAGCATGTGAAGATTACAAATATTTAGGAATAACATTCGATAAAACAGAAAAAGATGAGAAAGAAATAAGAGCAAGAATAATACAGGCAAGAAGGGCGATTAAATGTCTAAATGAAATTCTCTGAAGGCCTAAACAGAGAAAATACAACATATACAACACAATAATTAAAAGTAGCCTACTCTATGGTTCAAAAACATGGAGAATGACCGAAAGGAATAAAAGAATGCTAGAAGCTACAGAAATGTATGCACTTAGACGAGCAGCAAGAATTTCCCGTGCAGATAGAGTGAGAAACGAAGACATCCGATAAAGAATGGGACTGGAGGATAAGATCATTAAGGATATCGAACAAAGACAACTCTCTTGGTATGTGCAGCGTATGGCGGACTATAGATTACCAAAACTAGCAATGGAATGGATCCCTCATCACAAAAAGAAAAGAGGAAGACCCAAAATAACATGAAGCGAGGGGATAAAGAAAGCCATGAGTTTAAGAAACCTACAGAAGGGTCAATGGGAAGATCGAAGAAAATGGTGTCTAGATATCGGACAACGTCGACCTACGTTCTAAACCGATGGATATATAAAATGCTTTTTAATTCATCCAATATTTGTTATAAATTTTATTGTTTATGTTTAAAATATTTAAAAAAAATATATGTTTTCAAATAATTATATAAGCAAATATTTTTTTAATCTGAATGATATGAGTAATGTAAAAGAATATATTTTATTAGTTTTTCTGCTTCTAGTATAATCTAAAAATAAATTTTTTCTGCTTCAAACAATATATATATTTAAGAAAAACAAATCTTTTACATTCAGAAAAAAAAATTAACTATTAAATTAGGAGTAATCATTTTTTAATTTTTTTTTTCATATAGTTTGTATTCTTTTAAGGAGTCGCTATGTTTTATAATACAAAAAATTGTACATACCACAATCATTCTCATTACTCTCACTATCGTCAGCACAACACGAGTGTGTTAATGTGGCAATCGCTAAACACAAAATGGATAACGCGAATTGTTTCTTAGTCATTCTGGAGACGAATAATAAAGCACCGTCCAACAAATTAACAAACTAATAATGAGATCAAGGCATCGTGGTTCACTGTATTTAACTTCGCATTATCTACACTTTAACCGGAATTAGCTGAAATTGGTTTTCGACGTAATCTTTGCTTATTATTATTATTATTTGTTTAAAAAGATTAGCCTGCATTAATTCTTAATTATTTGATCAAATAATAAAATGTGTCCACTGCCACATTCATTTGATTTTGTTTATTTTTCACAGTCATTTATGACAATTTGGAAATTTGTAAGTCAATGGAAACGAATACAAAAGACTTTTATTTATTTATTTATTTTTCTAAAAAACGTTTTGGATAAAAGCATAATTTTTTTGTAAAAGGTCAAAATTAGTTAAGTATAATTTTGTAGTGTTCATACGATAGCCATGTGGTTGAAGGTTAATAATAAAACATTTTACTACTGAGAGGATACATAAGTACAGGCCCCATTCGGATACATAAGTGAAAGTTGCAATAAAAGTAAAATTATTACGACAGAAATTGTGGAAGCGTTAAACAGTATGAAATTGGGTAAAACTGCTGGATACGACAGGATAACAGTTGAAATATTAAAGGTTGAACAAAGCGTGGTAACTGGTCTGCTGTACCGCCATTTTAACCTTTGTTGGAGGAGTGATAGCGTACCAGACGACTGGTTCAAGGCCAATATCGTGCCACTTTAAAAGGAAAAAGGTTCGCAGCAGGACTGTAAAACCTACCGAGGTATTAGTTTACTCAGCATAGTCGGCAAACTGTATGCAAAAATATTGATTAAAAGAGTAACGAATGAAACTGAGATGATATGGGATGTGCAAGCAGGATTAAGAAAAAAATGGAGATGTGTGGATCAGGTCTTTTTATTATGAGGTATAGTCGAAAAATTCTTGTCTAGAAGTCATAAGGTCTATTGTGATTTTATAGACATGGAAAAGGCCTATGACATAGTGGTGAGGAGAGAATTGTGGTCGATATTGTCTATTCATGGGGTGAGCGGTAGTTTAATACGAGCACTGAAATCATTTTACGATGATTCCACTGCTTGTGTCAGGATAAACGGAGCTTGCACGGACTGGTTTAACATCGAAAAAGGTGTGAGACTGGTATGTGTGGCTTTGTCATGGCTGTTTACATAAACAATTGTTTAAAGAATTTGAAAGAGAGTGCGTATGGATTGAAAATGAATAATTTGATCGTCAAATGCCTTCTTTACGCCGATGATCAAGTCATATTAGCGTCATTTGAAGAGGAGTTGCAGGCGATAGTTAATGTTATGCATGATGCCCTGAAAATCAAAGGGATGAAAATAAATGTAAGCCAAATAAAATTAATGGTTTTTAAAAGAGAATAAAGCATGACAAACTGTGAAGTTTCGATTGAGCGATAAAAAATGGACCAAGGAAATAAATTTGTGTACTTGGGTTCAAAGTTTACCAAAGATGGAAAGTATGACAGTGACATAGAGCGAAGGGTGATAGCAGAAAAACAAATGAATGGGGCACTGCATACATCTATGTACGGTAGTGAATGTTGGTTTTAGCAGAAAAAGCATGAAAATAGGATTATTGCTGCGGAGATCAGTAGTCCAAGAAGTATAGCCTGAGTGACTCGGTTGGATAAAGTAAAGAATAGTAAGATAAGAGAACGCAGTGGTGTAAAAGAAGATATGGTTAAAAAGATAGACAAAAGAATGCTTAAATGGTTTGGTTACGTAAAAAGAATGGATGAAGGGAGATTTCAATTAAATCGATGTAAGCTATGTTAGCCAGCATTTTAGAATAGGTTTCACAGTTTTTTTCTTTTAAGAGCTTTTCTGGACACCCTGTAAAAACGAATGACAATTTATTTATTTAAATTAAGAGAGCGTGTTTCTCTGGTTACACGTAACACGTAACACTTATGCCCACGCTTATCAGCTCCGTTTTCTTTACAAACAGGGCCAATGCCTTATCTTCATCCGACTAATTAATTTAAATACCACTTTATATACGTTATTTGATATTCTGCAAAAAAGCTTCACTGAGATTTTGGTAATAATTATACAGTTTTGATAAATAATTAACAAATATCAAATTAAAGAGAAAAGTTTGATAATATTTGTGTTAAACTATGTTTAATATTTAATTAAATATTTGCAGAAGTTCAATTTGTTTTATTGATTATTAACAGCATTGGTAAATGTTCTGGTTCTCAAGCAATTCTTTAGTTTTGCAGAAAACTAACGGACAAAGGTGGCAAAGGTAGTCAGTAAATACACTAAATAGAACCAATCCTTTAAATCAGTTTGGCTAACTGGTCCAACCAGTATCTTGGACATGATTTTTTGAAGAAAGAGATAGGTCAAGGGCTCCACTTTATTCTGAACAAAATGGATATCGAGAGCCAATTTAAACCAAATTGGTTACCACCCAACCACATCTTCAACATACTTACATCATCATCACATGCATAACATCTTGTCAGATATGTTGTGAACTCATTTCATTGTCAGTTGTTGCTGGTATTGGCCGAGGCATTACTAATATATAGTTTGTCGTTTGCTCTCCTTACGGTGTTTCGCCATCTTATCTAATTAGAAGTTAGTTCAGAAGCCCTGCTGACGTTTAGATCACGACACATCTTTGTTAGATCCACCTAGCGTGTAGGAGATTTCAGGGCACGCTTTAATACTATGGAGGACAGGCGCATTGGATTACCAATCTCATTTAAAACTGAGACGTTCGTTCTATGTGCCGTCCACGCAATCCGCAGCATTCTTTTCCAGCACCACATCTCGAAGGCATCTATACGATGGCGATCAGCCTGTTTGGTCGTCTATGTCTTTGAAGCGTACAGAAAGATGAAAAAACCAGGGATCGGACCAGAAATATTTTAGTTGTTTTGGTGATGTTAGAGTCATGCCACATTCTATAAAGTTTTATCACGGCTGATCGTGCCTGTTGAATGCGCCGGCGGATTTCTTTTTCACTGCTGCCCGTGTTTCCGATTAAAGATCCGAGGTATACAAAGTTCTGCACCACTTGACAGCTTCCAACTTGGGATTTTTGAGGATGGTTGTTATGTTCTCCATCTATAATCATCACTTTGGTCTTGTTGTAATTGACTTTAAGGCCGAAGGACTTGCCAGTTTGTTCTAGGGTATTAAGGAGAGCTAATAGTTTCGCCTCTGTGGTTGCTAGGATAGCTGTGTCGTCAGCGAATCTCAAGTTAGACATCCTGGTTCCACCAATAGTTATACCTCCCTCACAGTTGTCCAACACCTGTCGTATAAAGAATTCAGAGTATGTGTTAAAGGGCATAGGGGATAGTATACAGCCCTGACGAACCACTTTTTTCGTTTTTGTTTCGGCTGACAGCATGTCGTCAATTCGCACGTGAGCTGTGTTGCTTTCATAAAGTTGTTTAGTAATTGATATTAGATGAGCGGGAACCCCCATGACATGCAAAACATCCCATAGTATATATATATATATATATATATATATATATATATATATATATATATATATATATATATATTTATATATATATATATATACTTTTTGGTATTTTTATGTATTCTGTTCTGTCTCCGTCTATCCTGACACAAGCCACCTGGTTCCAGTAGAGATTTCGGATAATCTTCATATCTTTTCCATCCAGGCCAGTTTTTTTCAAGACTTTCATCATTTTGGTGTGTCGAATTTGGTCAAACGCTTTTGTGTAATCGTTTTATCGATTACATCACATACACATCACAGTTGACCTCCCTGCATCGCTTAAACAATACTTGGACTGAAAAAAGAGCTTCCCCGGTTCCTACAGCGACTACATTGGAGACTACATTGTTCCTACCCAGTACAGAACTTGTACAAACTTGTACAAGTTATGAAGGTACTGGATTGGGTGCAGCGTGGTTCTAGGTCCTGGGAACTGCCTTTTTTTTAAACAGTGCCTTGCGGCGGTGAAGTGTGTGTTTTTGGGTCCTTGCCGGGCGGTCTGCTAGTCGGGTCTTCATTGTACAATGATACAAAAACACATAGGCAAGATACAATGGGCCAACAGGCCCAAGTGTCACCGGAGGCAATCGCCAGACGGACCTAAATAGGGGGAGTTTTTAGTGAGTAGTCTTGACACAGTCAGTGAGGTCTCACAGTAAACCTTGAGCTTTCGGATTCATAACCTCTCCATAAAGGATTTTCTTTATCTCTGGAAAAAAAATCTTATTAAAATGCAACCAAAACTATTTTTTTTAAAAACAATATTATCTTGTCAAAAAAATAGCTAATATAACGAGAAATTATAAAGGTTTCAATTATTTGTAAATATTCTTCGCATCGCTTGTTTTAAATGTTAGTTTTGATGCAGCGACTAAATTTTTTTTTAAAGAAAAATAAATGTTTTGTATGCATTGTAATTAAAAGTCGAGTACATTTAACGAGGCATATATTTACTAACTTTAATTAACAATGTAAGACTTGATTGTTAAAATTAGTTTTTTGATAAACAGCAAACGTAAAGTTTTGAATGCAGTGTTTGTAAGTCAAACATACTCAACCGAGTAATGAAACTAGCTCTCATAATATTAAAATTAATAAACAAATTTGTACTGGAATATACGAAACTTTTACGTCGTTTAAAAAAAAATAATTTGTTGCTTATTTACGCACGCCATTACTGAAATTTGTAATTAGAGGTTGGTTGGTTGGTTTCAAATGCTTGAAGTTTACGATTAGGTCGTTTGTCTTGTTGCTTCAAAATATTTCCCGATGATATTATTATGTTTTCTATCGTGAAACTTAAACAAGAAGTTGTTTCAAAAACTTACTCATGATTTTTGGAGTACCTTAAAAAATAGAACAAGTAGAAGGCACAGAAAAGTTATCTTGGCACTGATTTTCTAACTTAAAACGCAAGAAAAAGCCGCACTGTATCTCAACCAGAGCTTCAGAGGTAATTTTTGCAAGCTACAAGTGTTAGTGCTTCCGTCTTGACCATCAAAAGAGACTTCGCGTCAAATATTATTTAGCAGAAGGTAAAATAAATTAAAAAATAATAAAGCCTCTAGCGGAGACCTAATCACAGCCGAACTTCTTAAATATGGTGGCGATACTATCATAACACAGCTGCAAAACCTCACTAAAACCATATGGGAAAAAGAAGGTATTCCTGATGACTGGAAGGAGAGTATTATGATACCGATCCATAAAAAAGGCGATAGAACGGTCTGCAAAAATTACAGAGGAATAGCACTAATCAATGTAGCCTATAAAGGCCTATCAAACATAATTCTTTTAAGACTAACCTTCACCGAAAAAATATTGGGAGACTACCAGTGCGGCTTCAGAGACTTCAGACCAGGCAGAGCTAGGGTAGGACAAAATGTGACCATGGACAGATACAACTTTGAAAATGTAAGACAATTTAAATACTTAGGGTCCACAATCACAGCTGACAACGATAATAGTGAAGAAATCAGAGAACGCCTTAAATCAGCCAACAGGTGCAACGTGAGGAAAACGAAAATCAAAACGTACCAGACCATGATAAGACCCGTGGTAATGTACGGCTGCGAAACCTGGACTCTTACGGTGCGAAATGAGGAACTCATTTGAAGATTCGAGAGAAAAGTGCTAAGGAAAATTGTCGGTTTCACCAAAAACCACGATACGTGGAGCTACCGAATCAAAACAAATGCAGAACTAGAACAAATAAACAATCAGCCAGAACTGATTAACCCCATAAATGCACAAATGTTAAGATGGGCAGGGCACGTACGAAGACAGCCAGAGGATGGAATGGTCCGCTTAATATGGGACACAGCACCAGAAGGAAGACGACCACTTGGAAGACCAAGATTAAGGTGGCATGATAATATAACATCGGACCTCCGGAAAATGGGCATCGGGAATAGTTTAGAAGTTATGGAAGACCGAGATAGATGGAGGAAAATTGTTGTCTTAGCCAAGGCCCATCAGGGGCTGAAGCGCTACAGAGTAAGTAAGTAAGAAGGCAATTAAGAGTTCCTAAACTATCAAGACATAATAAAACTGACCGTTTTAATAAGTGTCATTGGCATCATTAAAACTGAACAATATAAGATTGGCAAAATATCTTAATTTCAAATAAAACCAGATACAATTATGAAACTGTAATGTTCTGGGGTAGTATTGTGACTGGTAAAAAAAATTATGCAATGCCAACTTTTATTGATTTAATACTAGAGCCTGCAGTAAAAACCTGGAAAGGTGTATTGTATAAATGATTTGAGTCCAATAAAGTCCATAAAATACTATAAATAAAAAGATTGGAGCCTGTAAAAATAACCTAAGCATTTTTGAAGGAAAGCAGAAATTATTAACTAAATAGAAAGCATGCTTTAACGGAAATTTTTTCGTTACTGGATTTTCGTTAAATTAACTTTATTAAAACTATACTGAAGCTTGTTTTGACATTGGTGGGAGATTTAAAGGCTAGAATTTGTTTTATATTTTAAAATTTAAAAACAATAATCTGTCTTTGTCTGACACTGGTTTTACAAGACAATTTCCAATGTATGCTGGCATTTTAATGATACGATAAATTTTGACATTTTGACCGAACGCTTATCGAAAAATTTTCTTATTTTAACTCTTAAATAAATTAGAAAAATTTTGGCAGCTATATTTAAAGTTCTTTTGTGAGTCACCGATTAAAGTTTTAATTATTTTGGATATTACTGCTACCATTTGGACCCAGTTAACTTTTTGGACGTAAAATTTAAACCCAACTAACATTCTGTGAATTATCATTTTAGACCCTGCTAACATTTTGAACGTAAAATTTTAGACCAAAGTAAAATTTTGATCGATACCATTTTGAATCCAGCTACTTTGTGGAATGAAAAGATATTTAGACATCAGTAGATCTAGACACACTAAAAGATGTCCGGTGTTCATTTCTGCAACTTAATTACATAAGGGACAAAAGGAAGAGTCTTTACAACTTGTTTCGTGAAGGCGTTGGGCCAGGCAGTTATGCCCTGTTAGGATTCCTAGAGAGGCTTTAGGAAAGTACCTTCCAGAAATTTGAGCCTTTTGTAGAAAAGCCCATCTTTTTTAGGTGATACCTCAGAGGGCAGTGTCCGGTGAGGAGCCCCGTCACCAGTTTCAAGTCCAACTCGAGAAGCTGTTTAGCTTTTCTTGGCGAAAAGCTTACTAGCCTTTTCACTTGTCTTTGTCCTGGCACTTTATGCCAGTGAGATTTCATTTCATCTGTTTTCCAGCGTCGAAACTCTTCTTTAAAGTGGGCTTTGGAGAGTCCACAAAAGGGTTCTGGGCCGGAAAATTGTGTATTTGCCCCTTCTTTAGCAAGGCAATATGCTTCCAGGTTGCCTTTTACTCCCTTGTGATCTCGAACCCACATTAGAGTAACCTGATTGTTTGCTGTCAGTTGTCTCAGGGATTGTTTACAGACTCAAGTTAGCTTAGACTCACAAGTGTATGACTTCAGAGCTTTTAGTGCTGCTTGGCTATGTGATAAAATATAGACATCTGCCCTTGGGTGTTCCTTTCAATGCACTCCTGGGCACATATCTCTATGGCATGTAATTCTGCTCGAAAGATGGTTGGGGTGTTACCAAGTGGTTTTTAAGAGCCCTTTCCAACCCCTTCATCCATCTTGGATTCATCAGTGTACGACACTAAAGCATCCCTTACTAGTTGAGGTCCGTTCTCTGTGCAAACTTGTGGTTGTTCAGGACCACTTTAAACTACATTTCAAAGTCTTCTTTTATTATACATAAGTGTAATAGTGAAAGGTTTAGTATTACCTCTACGGCTGCTTTCGGGCACGTGAATGTTGCCCCTATGATTTTCAGAGCTAGTCACTGCACTTTCTGCAGCTTGACTTTTGCCGAAATTTGTTGCATTTTTGGCCACCATATCAATGTGTTCGTTGAGAGGAGGTGGTTCAGATATTGAATCTGGGTTGTCTATAAGTTTTATCCACTTATTTTCTTTTCCTTTGGATTTTATCCATTGCCTGTAATTGTTAATTGTTTTAATAATATCGTAGCTGAATGAAAAGGTTTTTGATGGTGGTAGTAAGAATTTCCAATCTTTTTTTTTGTCGAATATCCCACAGTGTGCTGGGGTCCACTAAAGCATTAGTGGTTTCTTCTGTTTCTTCTTTCTCTTATTTCTTTAGATGGCAATTTATTTAAATTCACTTGAATAGCACCTCTGCTGTCGGTTAAGATTACGAATTTCGAAAACAGGTTCGCCCTGTACAGCATTTGTGGTGTGGCGATTTTTATTGCCTTAACCTTGCCATCGAAGTTCGTTGTATATGGTCCGAGACCTTTGTAAAAGGAGAACACAAATGAGATTGTTGGAAAACCAATTTGTTTCAAGTTCAAAAAAAAGATACATATTATAAAAATTATCTCATTTATTCTATAAACACTTATATGCCGCCAACAAATTGAATAACTGTACTAATAGATGTCGTCCTGTTTTTTAACTCTTAAATTAAATGCAAAATAAACACCAAGCGGGATAACAAGACATTTTGGTAACGATGAAATGTAATCTGAAATGAGATGCATTTCCGTAAAATTATAAAAATTTTAATAAAGTCAGTATCGCATTAGTTTTGAATAATTTTTGTTTTCGAGTGGAGATAAATTTCTAATAAAAGAAACACTTTAGAGTTTGCCACTTTTATCTTTGAAGTCACGTGCCCCGACTGCCGATTTAAACCTAATTGATTACCAACGGCATAATTTAAATACAGGGTGTTTCAAAAAAAGGTGACCCCGTCTCTAGCGAAGATAGAAAACTAAAAAATAATTGGGGTTTGCTTTGTCAAAAAATTTTCGTAACGTCATCCGTATTCAAGATAAAGGGCGTTGAAGAAAAAAATTTATACACATTTATTGCGATTTTGCCGAAACTACTGGAAACATTATAATGAAATTTTATACGAGTATGTTTTAAAGCTAATACATCCCATAAATTTGTTTTTATATCTGACCCTCATAGAGGGCGCTAGTTACACGATTCGTACCGATTAGTATTGAACATAACTTTTTTAAGGTTAGATTTATTAATTAAAATTTCAAGTTAACTTAAACATCAATTAAATCTTCATCAAAACGGTACTCTTGGTAAAACTCGGTACTGTGTACCGTTTTCCGAATTTTTTTATTTGAAAATTATGAAGTAATAGCTGATGGTATAACAATTTAAATATAAAATATATAAATAGCAGATGCTCCAGAGAAATAAATACTCTTATACCAATACTGGCCACATTCGGCCGAAGAACTCGAGATTGACACCACAAGGACCAATCTCCTTCAAGAATCCTTCTTTTACAGGGCTGCTACGGAATGGAACAAGCTTCCAGGATCAGTTTTTCTAGAGAACTGTGTCCTGTAACTTTTTAAAAAGCGGGTTCACAATTATCTTCCTTCTATAATCCCTCCCCCTTCTAATAGTCGCAGTGCGGTCCGTCCGCGGCCCACACGATAGGTCTACTTTTTTTGCGACTATTTTCGGTAAAAAAAAAATACGAGTCTACCAAAAATCGCTAAATAGGGACTCCCGGTTTCGAAATACCGCCTAAAAGATCCCCAATAAGTTGGCACGAAAGCTAAAGCTCGGCGTCTCAACTACGGTTGTAATCGTTGATGACAAACAGGATGCAATCCTAGAACAAAGAATAAGAAAAAAATATGCAAGGCTAGATTGCTAAAATTATATTGTACAAAAAAAGGCAAGGTGATTGAGGCTGTCATTCAAGTGTGGTTACGAGATGAAAAAATAAAGGAAAATTGCAAAAAATCAATTGATTCTATGCCAAATCAAGTTTAAGCTGTAATAAAAGCCAAGGGGACATATTTCTTATTATATAATAGTAACAGATTTATTTACTAGTACTGTTTAAATTTTGTCCTGTTAATAAACGTAAATATGTCTGTGTTTACAATAATTCGCATTATACTGTATATTCCCATTAAAAATATTCGCGCGTACTGCGTACTTCGTCGAATTTAGCCAGGGGCGATTCCTTTCAATGGGAATTTATTTCTTTATAGGTGTTTTTTTTACAGTAAAATTTATGGTTGGCAGCTTCTTCTTCTATAAGTGCCATCTTTGCGGCGGAGTTTGTTGATCATCATCGCTATCGCAACTTTTAAGGCTCTAAAAAGTTCTTTGGAGCTGCAACCAAACCATTCTCTCAGATTTTGTAGCCATGAATTTCGTCTTTTTTTTATGCGTCCCAAATACTGTAGCTTTCTCTCCCTAATTGTACGTTCAACTTCTTTTTGTGTACCGATTCTTCTTTGCACTTCGATGTTAGTAATTCGATTTACCCACGAAATTTTTAAGATTTTTTTATGCATCCACATTTCGAAAGAGTTAAGCCGTCTTATTGCATTTGTATATTGTCTCCACTCCTTTTTTATTTGTACTCTGAAGAGTTATTTGGGCAGGCCATAGGAGACACCGATTTGAAAGTTGTGATAAATAGACAAATTCTTAACAACATAAGATACGCGGATGACACTGTAATTCTCGCGCAGTCCATCGATGACCTACAGAGACTTATTAATAGGGTAACTAAAGCTTGCGAAGTATTTGGTTTAAAAATAAACACAGCAAAAACCAAATACATGATATTAAGCAAAGGAAGTAATAATCAAGTTGCTAGTGTCTACGTCAACGGATCACAATTAGACAGAGTCTCAAGAGCGAGCTACCTTGGTTGCAGGATAAACGAGCACTGGGATCCATCAGTTGAAATCAAAATACGTATTGAGTGTGCCCGGGCAACATTTATTCGCATGAAAAAAAATTTTACCAGTCACGATCTATCGATTGCCCTGCGAATGAGGATGATTAGAGCATATGTTTTTCCAGTTCTTTTGTATGAAGTGGAGAGCTGAACACTAACAAAAGCCACGCTTAAACGTCTACAAGCTTTCGAGATGTGGTTGTACAGGAGAATGCTAAGAGTAACTTGTAAAGATCACAAACGAGGAAGTGCTTAGAAGAATGCGTAAAGATACAGAAGTGGTCAATATTGTAAAACAACGAGAATATTTCGGACAAATCGTGAGACACCCAGAAAAGTATGACATTCTATATCTTATAATAAAGGGTGAGATTAATAGTAAAAGAGGCCCTGGCAGACGAAGAACTTCCTGGCTCCAAAATCTCAGACAGTGGTTTGGTCTCACCACTATACAACTTTTCCTTGCGGCTACCAACAAAATAATGATTGCAAACATGATAGCCAGAATAATCGCCAACGATCGTTAAACGGTCATGGCACCTAGAAGAAAAAAATTGCATCTGCATTTAGCGTCCATGATTCTGCACCATAGTAGAGCACATTGAGTACATAACATTTTGCCAATCGCAGTCTCAGGCCTAACGTCAAATCTCTGCTTCATAGTACTTTTTTCATTTTTACAAAGTTGGTACGGACCTTTTAAATTCTGGTACTTATTTCTGCGGTATAAACATTGTTTTTTGTAATAAGCGTTCCTAAGTAATTGTATCTTTTTACTTTTTTAATGTGTTGACCTCCAACCATAAGGATTTGTTATCATTTGTGTTGTTCTTACATATTTTCATTTACTTGGATTAGTTAATATTGAGGAAGAGTCCGTAAATTTTACTAAACCTTACTATTTTGTTCATAACTCTTTTTAAATTCTTCAAACTATTGGCTATTATTACCGTGTCGTCGGCATATCTAATGTTGTTAATTAAAACTCCATTCACCTTTACACCGTCGGTCTCATTTTTTAAGACTTCGTACATAATCTGCTCCGAATACGCATTAAATAATAATGGCGATAATATGCAGCCTTGCTGTCTCGTATCTTTATTTTCACGTGTTCAGATTTTTCCAGTCCAATTTTTACTGTGGCTTGATTGTAATACATATTTGAGATTATTCTTACATTCTGTCTATCCAGGTTTTTGTTTTTAAGAAGGTCTATAAGTTGGTCATGCTTTATGATAGTCTATCAAGCAGATATAAAGGTCATGATTGACGTCCAAGCATCTCTGAGTTAACACGTTGAAAGAAAATAATGCCTCCTTTGTACCCACACCATTCCGAAAACTAAATTGTGTATCACTTATATCCAGTTCCAGTTTGTGATGTATTATGGTGTGTTTAATTTTTAGGAGAATTTTTAACATATGTGACATTAAACTTATGGTTCGATGATCACTGCATTATTTGGCATTTACTTTTTTTGGTAGACGTATGAATGTTGATGTTAACATTTCTTGCGGGTTAATTCCTGAATTGTAAATTGTTTTATATATCTCCACTAAAATATTCTTGGCAGCTCAGCAACAAAATAAAAACATTTTTGTTATGTTTATCAATTTTTTTAGGGTGAGACACTGGATTATTACAAAATATTTTTCTCAAACTTTTAAATGATCAATTTAATTAAAATTTTGTCTTTGGGGCAACCATTCAAAGTAAAATATACCCTCGCCTTCATTTTCGCGTTTTTCATCCTGGATTATGATGGTGACTTTCCATGAGGAAATTGCCTCTTGGTTTTTGGATCATACTGAAATGTCATAGCAAGTTGTCACATTTTTCAGTATATATAGATGAGTTTCAAACTTTTTTAGAAAATAAACTTCTTGGGAGGCGTCTTTTTGATCCTAAAACAATAGCTCGTATCAACAATTTAACACTTTCGACCAACCCTGTTGATTAATTTACTGTAAAATTAAGTAATTGCGTTTTAAAAAGGACCTTAGACTTACAAAATGCGGGTTAGATTAAATTTAACTTGGTGGAAAGGGCTCAAAGTACCCAATGCTAAAGAAGAAGACAATAATAGTTTTCTTTTTTTATAAAAAATAAATTCCACACTTACGGTCTTCTTCTTCTTCCTTTTATATACTAGGACTTGTCTTGTTGCCTGTTCTAATCTTCCATGGAGGACGATTTCCAACTTTCAAACCACCTTTTTGGTGGTTTCCCTCGTGGTCGCTTTCCGGCTGGTCTTTCATTCTTACATATTTTGGCTAGCCTATTCTCGTCCATTCGTTGAACATGGTCATGCCATCCTTTCTTTCTCTTCTTCATCCATTTTACTACGTCTTCGATCTTACATTTTTTTTCTGATTTCTGCGTTTCTCTTTCTGTCTCGTAGTGTTACTCCTGCAATTGACCGCAATAATCTCATCTCTGTTACTCGCATTTTGTGTCTGGTGGCTTTGGTTGCAGTTTGCGTTTCATTTGCCTAGGTTAATATCGGTCTTATTGCCTTATAAATTCTTGTTTTATTTTCGATGTTCATGAATCTGTTTCTCCAAACCATTGTTCTCAATGCTCCCGCCACCTGTACTGCTTTTGTGGTCTGTGTTTGTGTTTCCATTTTTAGATCCCGGTTACTAGATATGTTTACTCCTAGATAGTTGAAGCTCATTATTTGTTCAATGATCTTTCCTTCTATTTCCAGCTTGCATCTTGTTGGTTCCCTTGCTATTACCATGCTTTTCGTTTTATTGGTGGAGATTTCCATGTTAAATTTCTTTGCAGTTATGTTAAAGTGGTGTAATAATTTTTGTAAATTATCTTCATTGTTGGCGATTAGAATTGCATCATCGGCGTAGCAGATTATATTAATGTTTAATTATAAGAAAAACCTAATATGCATTTAATATTTATGTTAAAAATGTTTGTTTCAGTTCCGATTGTCCATATTGATGCCGTTGTAGGGGATCCCGTTTACCTCCCTTGCGATATATCAACTATTGAACCTGGTGACCAGGTGTTATTGGTATTATGGTACCGAGAGGACCTAGGGACGCCCATTTACAGGTAAATAATGCCGTTTAATCGTTATTCAATTCAACAAGATTGTTACAGTTAGCAGAAGCAAACATAAGCCCTGGTGGGCGTGTTCATGTCGCTGTTGTTGTATTTTATGTATCGATTTATTTCATTTCATATCGAAAACCGACTATCGATAACATTAAATGTCAACTGTCAACCCAATTAGTAATATTAGGTTTGTTTTTAAAATTCCAATAATTTTGTAAACAAGGAAAATTAGATCTAGGTCAATTGTATTGATGTACTATCAGGAAAGTTAAATAAATTGAAATAAATTAAAACATTGGCAAGCTAACAATAAATGTTTTAAATAACAGCTGTCAGCACTCATTTATGTATTATTCATAAAATCATTCGATTGTAATATTTCGATTATATCCGCCAACCTTTAAACTTTTAAATCTTGCATCGCGATTGGTCGTTTGCGATAACATTAAAATATAGTTAGCATATTTTCCACGGCTTTTGTTTGCTTTTGTGAACTGTATGTATAGATCGTTTTCGAAGGTCGTGAAAAATGGTAGGCCATTGTTTAATCTGGTATCAGTAAATAACAAATTACTGGAATAAAGTAATTTCTTTTCATTTCTGATTTTAAAATAAACAGTAATTATGGGGGACTTATAATATTGTTTACTTTATTTTGTGTGTAATCTTAAAAAATGTTTTCCGCAAATATTATTCTTCGCCAAATTGATAATCTTTCCGTTGATTGTGATTGTATTATTATCGCTTGATTTATTTAACGTTAAATGAGTTTACTGGGTCATTACGTTGGTAATTACGTAAAGAAATTTTTCAACTAAAAACTTAAAAGAACAATCGTTAAAAAAAATAAAGACCAACAAGCACATTTAGTGGGTAAAATTAACCGAAAGGACTGCGAAAGGAACCCAATATCAAGCAAGAATTCAGTGGTTTGGGGGAGCAGAAAGAATGCCAGTCGGCAAGTTTTTTAATGGCTAGCTCAAAGAAAAAGAGCGTAATGTTTGTAATAAATACTTGAAAAAGAAATCATTTGTCCGAAAATATCTTGTGTCTAAATTTGCAAAAAGGGATGCTTGGGCTTCCGAAAATTCTGAACAATGGAATATTTGATATAAAAAAAAATATGCTGTTATAATCCCGGAACTAATGAAAAAAAAAGTGAGGAGCGTATGTGTCAAGTCAAAATAATGTTAGCACTATTTATAAACTTTATTCATTCATTACGAGGTATTAATAAAACATTCTTGGCTAGAAGTCAGAAGATCTATTGCGCTTTTATAGAAAAGGTTTTATGGAAAAGGCCTATAACAGAGTGGTGAGGAGTGAAGTGTGGTCGACATTGTCTATGTATGGGGTGAGCGGTAGTTTAATACGAGCACTGAAATCACTTTATGAGGATTCCTCTGCTTGTGTCAGAATAAACGGAGCTTGCACGGATTGGTTTAACATCTAAAAAGGTGTAAGACAGGGATGTGTGGCTTCGCCATGGCTTTTTAACTTATACATAGACGATTGTTTAAAATATTTGAAAGAGAGTGAGTATGTATTGAAAATGAATGATTTAATAGTCAAATGCCTTCTTTACGCCGATGATCAAGTCATATTAGCGTCATCTGAAAAGGAGTTGCAGGCGATGGTTAATATTATGCATGATACCCTAAAATGTATGTATGGTGTGAGCACTATTTTAATAGGAGCACTAATATCACTTTACGAGGATTCCACTGCTTGTGTCAGGATAAACGGAAATTAAAAGGAATGGTTTAATATCGAAAAAGGTGTTAGACAGGGATGTGTGGCTTTGCCATGGCTGTTTAAATTTTACATTGACAATTGTTTAAAATATTTAAAAGAGAGTGCGTATGAATTAAGAATGAATAATTAAATCTTCAGATGCCTCTTTTACGCCGATGATCAGGTCATATTAGCGTCATCTAAAAAAGAGTTGCAGGCAATGGTTAATATTATGGATAATGCCCTAAAAATCAAAGGCATGAAAATAAATGCAAGCAAAACAAAAGTAATGGTTTTTTAAAGAGAAGAAAGCATGACAAACTGTGAAGATTCGATCGAGGGAGAAATAGTGGAACAAGTAAATGAATTTGTGTACTTGGGTTGAAAGTTTACAAAAGATGGAAAGTATGACAGTGACATTGAGCAAAGGGTGTTGGCAGGAAAACAGATAAATAGGGCACTGCATAGCTTTATGAACAGCCAGAAAGTGTCAAAAAAGGCACGTCTGGCTGTACATAGATGTGTGTTAGTTTCTACACCTATGTATGGTAGTGAATGTTGGGTTCGGCAGAAGAAGCATAAAAATAGGATTAATGCTGCGGAGATAAGAAGTTTGAGAAATATAGCCGGAGTGACTCGGTTGGATAAAGTAAAAAATAGTGAGATAAGGAAACGCTGTGGTGTAAAAGAAAATGTAGTTACAAAGATGGATAAAGGAATGCTTAGATGGTTTGGACACGTAGAAAAGATGGATGAAGGAAGATTGACTAAACAAATTTATAAGGCGAGTGTAAATGGACAAGTCAGTAGAGGTCGACTTTGGCGAACATATCTCGATCAAATCAACATTGTTTTGAAGAAAGGCCAGGTCAAGAGTACCAACAACCGACGAGCATGCATAAGAGCCCTGATAAAAGTAAAAGAAGCAAAAGATGTGTGTAAGAACCGTAGCAAATGAAAGAAAGTGGTCTCTTTCTACCTCTACGGGAAAAAGACGTGACTAAATGTATATATAGACGCCCTCGTTTTCGAGTTATAGGCATCCAAAGTTTAAATTTTAAATTTTGAATTAGTTTTTCATTTTAATGTTTGTAATATTTATTTAATCTTTGGCATAATTAAAACGTAAGTGGATGTTTATTTTAAAAAGGTTAACAGATTTACAGTAGTGCCTTTAAGCCAGGACGGACTACTTGTACGAAACAGGAGTTGTTATTCCGTACAACAAAAAATTATACCTAACTTAATAGCAGACTTAAATTATATCATAGATCGCAGGTTATTTAAAGTTTTATTTGACACTGCACTTGTACCACTAATGAATTGCCCTTTTAACGTAAAATTAACCTTCTTAACTGGATGAATTGAAAGAATCATCATCATTAATCAGCCCTTTGCATCCATTGCTGGATATAGGCCTCCCCCATTTCTGCCAACTGTTCTCTATTTTGAGCATTCTACATTCTTTTGATACCGTCCGTCCATCGCGTGGAAGGTCTTCCCCTGTTTTTCAAGTCAGCTCTTAGTCTTCACTTGAGCAGCCTTTTTGTCCATCGTCCATTTGCCACCCAGTTCCACTTGAGCTTAGCCACCTGGTAGATAACAACCGTGACTTTAACTCTTGAACACATCCCCAAGTCTGCCATACGTAGCCCTTCTTTTTAATTCGCATGTTTGGTTGTCTCTCGAGTTTCGTATTTCATGACCAAGATATGTGTACTTATCCACCAACTCCACCTCATAGTCACCAATAGCAATATTTCCACTAGGGACCAGATTTGTCATAAATTTCGTTTTTGATACATTAATTTTTAGCCCGACCTAAGCACCTAATTTCTAAAGATCTTCCAGCATTTTCCTAATATCTCGTAGGTTTCAGACAACAAAGCTATATTATCCGCGAAGCGCAGATTTGTTAGGTTTAAGCCATCTCCGTTTTAGGGCCACTGCTTTTTGTGGCTTACACAAGTGACTTGCAACATCGCATTAAGAGCAACATGGCATTTTACGCATATGACACCAAGATTTACTTAGATCCTACCTCAAACTTGTATTATCTTCAGCACGATCTTATTTCTATTGCCAAATGGTCTGCTGACTGGATGCTTTCCCTGAATATGGAGAAGTGTATAGTTATGCATATTGGTAAGAACAACCCGAGACTAAATTATAACATTAATAATTCCACTATTAAGTCATTACATTCTTATAATGACTTGGGCGTTATTATAAATTCTAATTTAACTTGGACGGAACACATTTCTAACATTTGCAAACGCGCAAACACCAAACTATACTTATTGAAACGATCTTTTTAAATGGTTTCCTTTTAGTCGCTCATTAAACTCTATAGATCACACATAAGACCTATTAGGGAATATTATGGACCTGTTTGGAATCTGGATCTTGTCAGTGATAAAACACTTTTGGAAAATGTACAACGTCGGGTGACTAGAATTACATTTGGGCGTGTAAAGCCATCTTATTCCGAATGGCTGAACATAGCCAATATTAACACTTTTGATAAACGTCGCCTTCGAGGAGACCTTATGTTAACATTTAAAATTGTAAAATATAATTACGGAAATCTGGGAGACTTGTACGTGTTTAATAATGATGACCGACTGAAAGGACAACGTTACAAATTAAAAATGGGAACATTTAAATGCAGCTCTAGAAAAACATTTTTAAGTAATAGAATATTTCACACATGGAACAGCATACCACCAGATATGGTAAATGCTGAGAGTGTTAACATTTTTAAAAACAAATTAGATAAGTTTTTACGGGGATAATTTGTTTAATGTTTGTTGTACAGTTGTTTTATGGTCTTGTCAGGTTCTTAATTTGTAAGTATTTAAGATATAATTTTGTCTTTTTAAGATCATCATCATCATCATCACTCAGCTATAGTAGTCCACTGCTGAACATAAGCCTCTCGTTTATTTTGCCACTCTGCTCTATCTTGAGCCATTTGTATCCAATTACCACAGATTCTTTTGATGTCATCGGTCCATCGTTTGGGGGGGCGCCCTCTAATACGATAAGCTTCGTGCCTCGGACGCCACTCCAATAGTTTTTTAGACCATCTTCCGTCAGTTCTTCTAGCTACGTGGCCAGCCCAGTTCCACTTTAAAGTTGTTATTTTTTCGATTACATCTATAACACCTGTTCTTTGGCGAATAATCTCATTTGGTATTCGGTCTCTGAGGGAGATACCCAGAATAGCCCTCTCCATCGCCCGTTGGGTGACATGCAGTTTCTTTGCTGACTTTTTTGTAAGCGTCAATGTTTCGGCTCCGTATGTCATCACTGGTAATATGCACTGATTGTATACTTTTCGTTTTGGACTGATGGGAATATCCGACTTGAAAACATACTTTAATCTTCCAAAGGATGCCCACCCCAAGCCTACTCTCCGGAGAAGTTCGCACGTCTGGTTGTCCCGTCCTATTCGGATCTCATGACCCAAATATTTGTAGGCGGTGACCTGTTCAATAGATTTGCTTCCAATAGTTATGTTTTTACTGGGGACTAGGTTTGTCATGACTTGCGTCTTTGCAAAGTTAATTCTTAGGCCAACTTCCCTTGAAGCATTGTATAATTTTTCCAACATCATGGACGCTTGATCTATACGGTCGGTGATAAGGACGATATCGTCTGCAAATCTTAAGTTATTTAATCTTTCACCGTCTATATTTAGGCCCATTTCCCCCCAGTCGATTTTCTTACAGACATATTCGAGCAGTGTGGTGAACAGCTTTGGAGAGAGGGTATCTCCTTGACGTACACCTTGTTCTATTCGGAATGTTCTTGTGTTTTTATGTAATCTTACACACGCCGTTGCTTTCTCGTATATACCCTTAATCAGTGCAATGTACCTGTAATCAATTCTGCATTCTGTTAATGATTTGAGCATATGTTGTTGGCTGATTGAGTCAAAAGCTTTTTCATAGTCTACGAAAACAAGGATGAGAGGTTTATTATATTCTGTTGATTTTTCTATAAGGGTCTTGATTGTATGTAAATGGTTATTTGTACCGTACCCTGCTCGAAATCCTGCCTGTTCTTTCGGCTGGTAAAAATCTAATTTTGGAGTTAGGCGTTTAGCAATGATCTTCATAAATAGTTTATACAAGTGGGATAGGAGACTAATGGGTCTGTAATTTGCTAGATTACCAATGTTCCCCTTCTTGTGCATTATTACTATAGTGGCGTTGTTCCACTTTGAAGGTGTTACTCCTTGATGTAGACATTCATTAAATAATTTACATAGGGCTTTAATAACTATGTGTCCACCTTCCTTTACTGCCTCTATAACAATTTCGTCTTCTCCTGGTGACTTATTATTCTTCATCTCAGACACCGCCTTTCTTACTTCACAGTAGGTTATGTCTGGTACATCTTCAGAGCCCTGGTTCAGTATTCTTGGGATAGGTACCTCTTCTTCATCTGGTTTTCTATAAAGTTCTTCATAGAAGTCTTCGACAATTTTTAAGATACTTTAATCCAATTCATGTTTTTGTATCTGGACTCAAGTGTTCAACAACATTTACGACACTGGAAAAATTCCAATTGAATGGCTGAAATCTGAATTTGTTGCTGTTACAAAAAAAACAAGACCAAAGAAGTGTGAAGAGTATCGCACAATAAGTCTTATAAGCCACCTCTTAAAATTATTCCTCAGGGTCGTTCACAGGAGAATATAAAGCGTATGTGAAAGCCAAATATCTCCAAACCAATTTGGTTTTATAAAGGGGATTGGCACTTGAGAAGCACTGTTTGCAGTGCAAGTCTTATTTCAGAGATGTCGAGACATGAATTGCGACGTATACGCATGCCTGATCGACTACCGAAAAGCATTTAACCGAGTAAAGCATAAAATGATGGTCAAAATACTGAAAGAAACAGGTATCGATGATAAGGACCTGAGAATAATTGGGAACCTTGACTGGAACCAGGTCGCTAACCTGGAGAGAGAACACACAGATTACCTTAAAATAAAGCGAGGAGTTCGACAGGGGTGCATACTTTCGCCTCTTATTTTTAACCTATACTCGGAGCGCATCTTCAATGAAGCCCTAGACGGCATGAACAAGGGAATTCTAATAAACGGACTCAGACTGAATAACATCAGGTGCGCCGATAATACCATCGTCTTTGCTGACAATCTCGAATACCTACAAGCCCTGGTGGACAAAATTACCCATCACAGTAGTCAGTACGGCCTTGAAGTCAATGAAAAAAGACCAAACTTATGATAATCAGCAGACAGAACATCACAGGAAGCCAACTATTCGTAAACCAAGCGACTATCGAGAGTTGATCATTACAACTATTTGGGAAGCATTATAAATGAGTACTGAAGCCACATACAGAAAATAAGAGCACGCATAGGAAAAACCAGAGCAACCTTTAACCACATGAGTGCCTTCTTAAATAGTCATAACTTTACCATGGACACTAAAGTGAGACTCCTGCGATGCTATGTCTTTTTCGTTCTCCTTTATGGTGCAGAATCCTGGACGCTTAATGAAAAAAAAACTCAACGCTTTCGAGATGTGGCTATACAGGAAAATGCTAAAAATCCCTTGGACGGTAAAAGTGACAAACTTCGAAGTTCTAAGGACAATGAAAAAAGACCTAGAACTGATGAACATAATTAAAGCACGTAAATTAGAATACCTAGGTCATATCATGCAAAACAAAGAAAGATACGGTCTGCTGCAGTCAATCTTACAAGAAAAAATCTTTGGACGAAGGGGACCAGGAAGACGCAGGACATCGTGGCTCAAAAACCTCAGGACCTGGTTCAATAAAACATCTACACAACTGTTACGGATTGCTACAGACAAAGTCCAGATCGCTATGATGATCGCCAACATTCGTAACGGATCGGCACCCTAAGAAAAAGAAGAAGTATCACCCTGTCGTACTCATCAACCGATTCTTATGGGGTTGGTGTTTTCGTGCAGTTTTACCATCACGGTAACATTTTTATATACGTTATATATTAGTTAAGTGTAACGATAATCGACACGACATTTTTGTAAGGAGTCTACGACTGGACTCAACTTAACGGTGTCAAAGGCCTTGTGGAAGTCCACAAAGGCAATGACAATAATTAATAATTATTTTGCTGAAAATTTTATAAAAATTAAATGAACTTAACGAAAATTAAAAATAAAAGCGAATTCAAAATTTAAACTTTGAATGCCTACGTTTCGAAAACCAGGGCTTTTGTAGAAAAAGTTTATATAAAGTACTAGCATTATTTTGACTCTCCCAATTTTTTCTTATTTGTCACGTGTCACCCTTTACAAAAATCTATCACAGGTTACAACAATATGATGGTTTGTTTAAAAGTTTCAAAAGTTTTATCGCAAATATTGATTAATGACTTTTAACGCAAAGTTTTCAGCTAAAATTGGGTTTACTTTTTAAAATTTTAATTCGGTTTGAGAAAAATTATATTTACATAAAAAATATTTTATGCACAATCTTGGGACCGAAAGTTATCAATCATTCAATAATTTATAAACAATAATATCAGAATATTACGCTGCTGTTACAATACAAAATATACAATTTAATGAAATTAATTCGAGTAATGTAATTTTTTTTATATTTAAGTGCACGAGGACTCAGATTGTCATTTCATTCGTATCGGTAACCTTTGACATATTTATCTCTGGTAAATTAAGTGTTAGTTAAATTTATTATCTTGTTTACTTTATTTATAACGAATAATATTAATTTAATTATTTTGTTTGAAATTAAAAAAAAACTATGTAATAGATCAGGGTTGTCAAATTGGCGTCCCAGAAAAGATTATTAGAACAAAATTTATAAGTTTCAAAAAGCTGTCCTCGTGAAAAAAGTTATTATTTTATAACAGGTACTACTACTACTCCCAGGGCCTTTTAAATTCTGGTAGACTTTTTAGCAGATAAAACTCCCCTGGTAAGTGTTAATAGTTACGTTTACTTGGGCACAAACATTATTTATGAGTAAAACCACTCGCATTGAAAAGGCAAGAACCGCATTTCTCAAGATGAAAAAAGTCTTCATAAGCCACGACAGCTAACCACGAAAATACGTTTACTTCGTTGTTACGTGTTTTCATTAGTATTTTATGGAGTCGAATCGTGGACGCTTACGAAAGCTTCCTTCAAGAAACTTGAGGCATTTAAAATGTGGCTGTACCGGAGAATTCAAAAAATACCTAAGACAGACCGGGTTACCAATGCAGAAGTGCTGAGAAGGATGGGCAAGGAAAAAAAAGTCCTCGATACGGTTAAGCTACGAAAGTTACAATATCTCAGCTATTCCAAGCTGCAGTCAATAAAGTGCGAATAGCCAATATGATAGCCAACATCCGGAATGGATAGCACTACAAGAAAAGAAGAGACTTTTTACGCTGCCACATGTTTTCCTTCTTTGCCTTTTCTTTAGTGATGTTGATTTGACTCATACCTTTTTTAATCCGATCTTTTCATCTTGGTTTAGAGTGACCTATTGCTCGTGTTTCCATAATTTGTACTTCCCATAAACTCCTGATTCGGTTCTTACTATATTTTCTTAATATATAATTTGTCAATCCCATTTTACACTTTTGATATTGGCAATAAAGTCTCTCTCTCTCTCTCTGTCTGTAGCTTTTACAACCCCGGGTGAGTCTTAGCTGACTTTACGATTTGCCTTAATTGGTTTCTGTCCTTTATAAGCTGTTTGGCATTGGCGATTGGTTTCTAAGTCTGCCGACAGTTTATCCCTCCAGCGCAATTTGGGTCTTCTAAGTAGTTTTCTGCCGGTTTGATTCTGTTCCCATACTAGTTTCACCACTCGTCCGTCATTTTGTCTTTAAATGTGTCCGGCCCATCTTTCAGCTTTAACCATTTTGACGATATCTGGTTGACGGTACCTATATGTTTTTCAGGTCTCTGTTGTTTCTGATTCGGTAGGAACTGTTAGTTTTGGCCCTTCACTGGCCCATATATACTCCGAAGGATTTTTCTTTCTGCTCTTCTTAGTCGGTTTTCATTTTATTCTGTCATGGTCTACGTTTCGGACATATATGTCATAATGAGTCTGACAATAGTGTGGTAGGTAGATACTTATTTTTGTTCTTTGAGAGACTATTTTGGACTTCATTATTTTCTTAGGTGAAAAGTAACAGCGATTTCCACTTTGTATTCTCATATTAATTTCCCCTGTCATGTTATTATTTGCTGTTGTTGTAACTCCCAAATATTAAAAGTGCTCCAAAATTATATGTATCTATGGTTACATTTGGCCCAATTAAATTTTGCCGACTGGTTCATACCGTTACCATATATTAAATTTTAGACTCATTTATTTTTCAAACCGACTTCTTTTGCAGCATTTTCTAGTTTAAAAAAATCTTCTTTTATGTCTATGGTTGTCCTTCCTAATATGTCTATATCGTCCGCAAAGGCCAGAATATGTCGGGGGCCTTGATCCCTGAACAAAAGAGTACCAGTGTTTGCTGTTCTTACGACTTTCTTTCGTCCATAGCTTCTCTCTTAAAATGCTATCATATGCTTGTTGAAAATCAATAAATAACTGGTGTAAAGTTTTGCTGTATTCCTAGCATTTCTCCATTAGTTGTCGAATAGTGAAGATTTGGTCTATAGTTGAGCGGTGTTTTCTGAATCCACACTGATAATCCCCCAGTTGGTGTTTGACATAAGGAGTTATTTTATCTAGCAGGAGGGGAGCCAGAACTTTATATCCCGTATTAATAAGAGATATTTCACGATCATTTGAACAGCACATTTTATCTTCTTTCTTATGTAGGGACACTATAACACTTTTCTTCCAACTAGAGGGATTAGGACGTATCAACGACGACGACTACGGCTATGGAAAAAGGATATGAAAGTTGAAACATTAAATGTTTTAAGCTGGTTTAAACCCGCAGCAGCGATAAAAACGATAGAGCAATTTGAACAGTAAAAAATAACAGTGAGAAGATTGACGAAACAAATTTATAAGGCGAGTGTGAATGGACAAGTCGGTAGAGGTCGACCTCGGCGAACATATCAGACGATCAGACCAACATTGTTTTGAAGAAAGGCCAGGTCAAGAGTACCAACAACCGACGAGCATGAATGAGAGCACTGATAAAAGTAGAGGAAGTAAAAGATGTGTGTAGAAACCATAGCAAGTGAAAGGAAGTGGTCTTTGCCTACCCCTACGTGACTATGTGTATGTATGTGTGTAAAATATATATCACAACATCCTGAAAAGTGTTACAATTAATCGTCAAAAAAATATTTTAGTTATAATTTTAAAATGTTTTAATATCAAATTATTCACCAAAACTGCCAATATGGCAAAAGTTGTGCTGGTCACTTACTCCTGTCGTAACCAGCTCCATTCTCCCCTATTAGTAAAAACTTTATTTTCCACATAAAAACATTTAAAGTAATTTTCCTTTTACAACTGTTTTTCTACTTAAGCTAGGATGCATAATCGTCCTAAATTTGGATGTGACAAAGATACCTAATGTTTTTTAATACTTTGGTATCCTTCAGTAGGGCACCAACTTACATGTTAAACAAACCTTTTACCCCATTAAGTTCTAGTATTGTAAATAATTAGGGACTGGGACATTTGTTGCGGTAAATTATGTTATGCAGGAGTACACTGGAGAACACATGCTCTATTAAGTGCAACTCCGTAACCCCCATCCTTTTAATGCAATTAGGAGTCGGAAGTCTTAAATCTTAATAATGAAGCTTAATGTGCTTTGATATACAGACGCACTCGAAACTACTGTAAAGCGATTAATTAAAATTAGAATTCTCCTTTTGGTCGAAACAAAAGAGGCCGAAGTTTTCGCAAAATGAGCAAACAATGCACTGTATTTTTAGTAGATAAGTCTTTGTCTGCCTAACGATGGGTCAGAAGTAGAAAAGAGACAATAACAATTAAAATGTCGTTCTTTTAATGAAAATGAAAGAAATATACTACTAGGATATTTTAAAACAAAAAAAATTCGCATTACAATACAGGATGTCCCATTTTAATAATTATGGAACATTTATCAGCTTTATTTCATTTTGATATAAAACAGTCTTATTACCAAAATTGTGACCTTTGTACCACTTTTAATGCAAACTTTGCATCACAAACTCATTGGAAAGCACCACCAGAGGCTAGAGAGTAACGAGAAAGCAAAAATACTCGCAAAAAGTAAAGCCGAATCTGCGTTTATGGGTCCGAAGCCAGTCTTTGGAGATACCACAAGTGCTGCCAAAACCATTATTTGGGACTGGGCGGAGATAAAAAGACTACTATACTGGTCTGATCTACTGGGATTGACTCATTCAAAAATGCGTTTGTTTTAACCCAAGCTCCCAGAAAACATAACCAAGCAGATCCTAGAATGTAGTATAAACGACCTGCGAATTCTGACGGGATTGCTTACAGAACATTGTCGTCTAATAAAACTGCGTAGAAAACGAGACTGCTGAACACCTATTATGTTCACGAGACATTTATTCTTAGCGACAGCCAGGCTGCTATTAAATCACTGAACTCAGTCTACTTGACCTCTAGGGCAGCGGTGCAATGCTTAGCCAACCTGAATAAGCTAGGTGCTAAGTATAGAGTTTACATTGTCTGGGTACCTGGACCCAGGGACATACTAGGTAACTGTAAGGCAGACGAGCTAACAAGAGAGGGTACCACCCTCCCAGCTGTATTTGTCTTATTTCAGCAAGGAGTACTGATTGCAAACTTCTGGCTCCTTCGGAGTAGTTCAAAAAGACAACTTGAGGTGGCACAATAAACCCACATGCATATCATCAAAACATATTAGGCCTAAACTAGATCTACGTCAAACTATTAATGTTTTGACTTTATCCAGCGAGTCCATTGAAAATGTGATCGCGGCCATAACAAGACACTGGGCAGGTGGATCCCATGCATGTCGCATGGGAATCGCAGAGCTACGACACGACTTCTGTAGAAGCTGTCATGATGAGGAAGAGGAAAAAACAATGGTTCATCTTCTCTGCCACTGCCCTGCCCTAGGCAGAAAACGGCTTTCTATTCTAGGGCAACTGAACTTTGATGACCTCACACTTTTTATTAAAAGTTCCAACTGGTTTTCACGGTGGAGGGGGAAGGCACCACCGCGCCGTCCATCACGGTATCACAACGAGCCAAAAGGCCTAAGTGGGTTCCCTCTTAATCGTCGTTTTAACCTACGTAACCCACTATGTTCATACACTTGCTTGGTAAGAATAAGTTTCAACATATTTGTTTTAACAAACTAAAATCTGGTGCGGCCTTACTATGCCCCACTCGCATAATACCTACCCTTACCGAACACCCGTGTTTTAACTTAAACTCATTGGAAAGCTTAAGCAACTTTTGTGTGTTTTAAGTGATTTTTGTTTCGTTGTTTTCAGCGTCGATGCCAGAGAACGAGACTTCAGTATGGCAGAAAGATGGTCGGACGAAAACGTCTTCGCCAATAGGGCGTACTTTATGCCTGAAAAGCAGCCAGCAGAATTGGGAGTTGATCACATCAGAGAGACTGACCAAGCCGTTTATAGATGTAGAGTTGACTTTAAAATCGCTCAAACCAAAAACAGCAGAGTCAACTTGACCGTTATCGGTAAGTCGCACAAATAATTTACGTATACACAGCTTTGGAAAGTTCTCGTTTATCTGCTATAGGCAGAATTTGGTACCAAGTAAAGATACCAAACATGCAAAGTAAGCGCATTATACACGTCATTTCAAATATCAAATAAACAATCTGTTACAGTCTATTTTAGAATTTTGGCATCTTTGAACTAAATAATTGTTATTTTTATTCTAAGCGCCGATATGGGTTGAACCCAGCAAATCTACCTGTCTGCCTCCTGTTGGAAAAACCCTGCATGGAGCTAGACGTTGTGCATTTAGACCACTCTTTTTTGGATGGACAAGATTTAACCATGATTGAATTGGACACGTAAACAAGCGCCTCTATTTAATTTTTACCCCCTCACAAAATCCCTTTAGAGCTTTCATTTCCTTTAAAATGAATAAAAAAAACATGGACAAAATAATAATATTACAATAATAATTATCTTAACAATAAATAATTTAACGTACCCAATGAAAAATAAAATAATTAATATTACCACAGAGATTTCACTGTTCCTTTCGGGGATGGGGTTGTTATTTACTTATAAATATAAACTGTAACCAAAAATTTTCGGTGTTAACAATTGTAACCCGACTTCTATGTGTTATGGTAACTTTTTGTTTGGTAAAACGATCAGGCCAAATCTGGTAATTCAATTAAATTATTTAGTTGTAAAATCCGGTACTGCGTTATGTGTTTAGTTTTTACTAGGTTAATAAACAAACATGCTAATAAGCGACTTTTCGATAATGTTAAATTCCTGGTTTTGTTAAAAACGGCGATTCTTCGTTGGTAATAATTATAATTTTAATTTAATGCTTATGTGCACTGTTTCTTTGTGGTTAAGTTGGAAATAGACTTATTTTCATTTTCATTTTTTATTTTATTCTTAATACTTTTCATTTATTTCAAAAAAAGGTAACGACAACATTTAAGCTCGTTTAACTCGTTACTGTTGGTATTAAAATTTACAAATACGGTTAAATTGGTTCGAGGTTTTATTCATTCTTTTTCTTATTAAAAATTACTTGACGCTCAACAGCATTTTAGTTTTTGTTTAAATTAGTTAAGTCAGATATTTTTGATATTAAAAAAAAACCAGACATATCTGCGAACTGATCTATCTGATCCCTCGAATTGAATTTAATTGAGAAGTTAAGATCACATCTCCGAGATAAAGTGTATAAAGTTTTGTGTTTATTTATTTTATGAAAGTAGAGGAAGCAAAAGATGTGTGTACGAACCATAGCAAGTGGAAGGAAGTGGTCTCTGCCTACCCCTATGGGAAAAAGGCGTGACTTTATGTATGTATGTATGTATTTTATTTATCGACTATTTTTCCCCAAAGGAAAGTAGTAGCGTTACATATGGATCCTTACTGCGTAATAATTGAATAAAATTCCGAAAAACTACCGGCAACAAAGTTATTTACCTTATAATTAAAATAACATGGAAATAACCACGGTATAAATTGAATTTACAGATCTCCAGTTAACTCTATTTTGCTTTCGAACTGACTGAAGTAAATTAACTGCTATTAAAATAACCTGACCACAATTTGCCGCAGAGATTGCCTGCCGGTTTGTATCCCCCAATTAGTTATTTTAGAATGTTCATCAATATCAATACTTAAAATTCCCAAGAGACCAACAATTATCTTAAAAATTATCGTACATTAAACTGTGCAAGCGACAGATTTTTATTTACTGATTCTGTAGCCATAAAATTTATTAGTTGTATGTAATTTCGCTAGATTCTACATTAGAGTTTATTGGGAGGCTTCTTGTTAGGTCCATTGTCCCCTTCTTGTGTTTAGAGCTCTTTCTTTAGCCCCTGTAGTTTAAACAACTTCCTGAGGCTGTTGGGGGTAAACTAGCTCCCTGGATCAGGTTTTGTTTTTAAGCACAGGAACAGGAACCAGTGGCGTAAGACGTGTTCCGCTATCGCTTTTTCTTCAAGACAAAAAAGGCATTTACTTGTATTAGCCCTTCCTAAACTACAAAGGTATTTGGTCGAAAATGTCCTGTTAGCAGGCCTAACTCTCAGTCTAGTACGGCTTAAGTTGACCCGTGGTCATATGTTGTGGTTCTTTTATGAACTTTTTCACGTGCCTCTGTCCCGTGGATCCATTTCATTTAGCCAGAGCAAGTGCATCTACTTTTTTATGGTGATCTTTCTGAGGCTTGTTGAGACCCCACAGTGAGGTTCAGATCTTATGGGAATAGACTCCATGCCCGTTTTGGCCGGTGTATCTGCCTTTTTGTTCATTTCTAACCCCGATGAGGTAGTGGTAGGATAATTACTTTTTTTGCATGCAAAGCTTTTTAAAAAAAAACTAATTAAATAAATATCATGTTATCTTTTATTTTTACATGAACATATACTCAACGAAGGTTTAAAAAAGCAATTTAGAAATATTAGAAATGGGCTTAGGGGATGACAGACCGGCCAACCCGCTGTAATGATAAGACATGGTGTGCCGCCTATACGGCGACATACGAGTGCAAAGGGTAAACGTATTGTGGCGACTACATGGCGACATACGAGTGCAAAGGGTTTAAACAAAAACGGTTGTACGTGCTGACGTGGTGAATTATTTTTCGTTGCATTTTGTCAGCTGTATCTCCGTAGGTCAATCAATTCTAATATATTTTTTTTAAACGCACTGACTATCCGACGCACATTCATCATAATTAATCTATTCGAAAATTATTCATTCTGGTTACCGAGATGCAAAAATCGGCCAGACGAGAAACGGCAGAGTCAACCTGACTGTTATCGGCGCGTTTTCCCAAAGATTTATGGTTTTATTTACATAGCCGCCGAGAGTGATTAATGAATAAGAGTCCGAAGAGCTCGCGGATGGAAAAAGGGTTTTTATTTCGGCGGATTATTAATTTTCGAACGCGCCGAGTGTAAAAGAAACTTTCACTTTCATTGTCGCGTACTCCCCGTTTCAACGAAACATCCGCCGAATTGAAAAACTGACGGAGCGGGATTAAAGAAAAACCATCATCGCAAAAAAGTTGTTTTTACAAAAAAATTACAATTCGTATTGCAACTTTTCGTATCATCGCAATCAAAAACAACTTATTTGTTCTATTCACTGATTAGTTTTGTTGGTTAATTGCTGGACGACGAGCATTCCTGTATTTTCTCTAATGATGTGAGTCGATTCGGCAAAAGCCTTTGGTGATTTTCTACAATTTCGTTGCGAATTCGTTACGTAATGAGTTCGTTATATCGTTCACTGCCAAATTCTACACGGTCGACATGAATGACGCGCGTTTCGCACGAATTCACAACACGCGCCGTTGCCAGTGTGTGTGTTAGCCAATTAAATTGCTTTCAATCGTACCAGAGCTGCCAACCGTTATTTAATTTGTTATTACATAGTCCTGCGGTTAATGGTTAATTGTAGTTGACTGGTGGTGGAGATCTAGATTTTTTGAAAAAAAAAATTAAACGGTTTTAACTTTGAACTCGAAAAGGTACTTTTTAAAAACTTAAATTTATTTTGCAAAAAAAATATTACAAACATAAACACAATTGTTGCAATAACAAACAAATAAAAAAACATTTGACAAAAGTTAAAGCGTTTGATCTGAAATTTATAAAATTCTGCTTAATCAACAAAGTCACACGGAACAACTTAAAACCTAACAAAAATACAAACTAAAAAATAAAAGTTATTCCAGATAACGAAAACATTAAGAATTATAACGGTTAAAGCAAACCCCTATCGTGTTGTCTATTAAAAGGTTTAAAATAGAGTGTGTATGAATTAGGAATGATTGACTTGATCGTCAAATGTCTCTTTTACACCGATGATCGGGTCATATTTACATTAGCTAAGAAGGATTTGTTTATTTAGCTTATGGATTCTTTGCATACATACATACATAAAGTCACGCCTTTTTCCCGTAGGGGTAGGCAGAGACCACTTCCTTTCACTTGCTACGGTTCTTTCACACATCTTTTACTTTCTCTACTTTCATGCTTTCATACATGCTCGTCGGTTGTTGGTACTCTTGACCTGGCCTTTCTTCGAAACAATGTCGGATTCTTAGAGTTAACTTCAGATCTTTACAGCACAGGACCCTACTAATGTTTTTAAATGCTGCTCGAGTCTGCTCAATCCTTGATTTCACTTCAGTTTGACTATCCGCGCTGTTAGTTATTATGCTGCCTAGATATTTTATTTGGTTTACTTGCTTCAATAGTTCACTCCCAACTGTTATGTTAGCGATAATATTAGGTTGCTTGCTAATTACTAATACATTGGTCTTTTTTGCATTTAATCCGAGTCCAGCCATTGCGCATTTTTCGATGACTGCATCCAGTATCCGTTGGAAATCTGCCTGACTGGAGGCCAACAGCGAAGGTTATTTATGATTTCGCCATTTATAATATTTCTTATTAATAATAAATAATTAATATATACCTGAAATATTTTGTTGGTCAGGAGGCTATTTATTAGCTGGCAAGTTTTAAGGCAAGGTATGACTCTCATCAGTTAGTAGAAAAAGCCTTCTCTTCACACAGTGTCGTATGCGGCCGTAAGGTCAATGAACGTGACAGCTGTTTTTTCACACTTTTCGAAACCAGCTTCAATGAAATTTGTTAATAACAACACCTGGTCGCAGCAGCTGCGTCCACTCCTAAATCCAGCCTGCTCGACTGGAACAGCAGTGTCAATGGTGGCTTATATTCTATTATATATAAGTCGTTCTAGGAGTTTATAGCAGCAACTAAGAAGGGCGATCGGTTGAAAGTTCTCAGGTTATTTACTATTTTTACCAGGTTTTAGGATTTTAATGATCTTTGTCCTCTTAAATTTCTTTCCTAAGGAGAAGTATGGATGTTATGAAACGTTAAAATGACATATTAGTTATAACCGTTCCAGATCCGTCAACGTATTAGGTTCCCCCAAGCGTTCCAGCTCCAAACGGCTTCGAGTTTTAATTCTACCGGTGTAGACCTTTAACATCTCATCCTACCTTCTTTTTCTTTTCCACACTAAAACCACACTTCAAGATACATCAGCCGGAAACTCGGAAACGAATCCAGCGTGATTTATTCTCGATAACAATACTTACATTGAGAAATTGTAAATATTGTGGTGAAAAGAATGACAAATTATTCTGAAAATTTTCAAATCGCTTCTATAAAAACGGAACAAATAGAAACGAATCAAATGTTACAGAGCCCTGATGAAAAAAGTTATAAAATTTGAGACTCTTAAACAATATATTTTTATATCGATCCCTATGTCAACCAATATGTGAAGGTAATTATTGTACTTAATGTACACTTTTTTTTTGATAATAAATCGTCAAATCCCAATCGTTCAAATCCCAATCGTTCAAATCTAATCGGTTCCAATTAATCATGTTTACATACATAATTTATCCGAGTGGTCATTGTTGAGGTTTTTCCAAATAACTATATCCAAAGTTACAGTGTACTTATCGAATATCAAAATACACGAAATAAAAATAAACACTAATTTTATACTTTCGATCACGCGATGTAACTATTGTCAAATACATTAAAGCAGACAATCGGTGAATTTCTGAAACTATTAATAGTGATGGACGTTTGGTCAAAGGATTATATTGTAGAATATTTTTAATAAAACGTTTAATAAAATGTTTTAATATTTTTATAAAAAACTTGCCGTAACGTAAAATTAAAAACTACTTTTAAATAACTTTAAATACGGAAGTAATATATTAACTAGACCAAAGGCAAAATATTTTTTACAACAGACTATTTTAATAACGAGCTACACGTTTTTCAGTCTGCGTCGTTATATGTCAAAGAAAATGTGTAAGTTGTTTGAAAACATGTAGCAATTCTGTTAAGAAGCTGTAACAGGCTATTTAACACGCACTTGGCACAGAGAAGAAGCCCCTAATGTCGTCAGCGGTGACTGCATTCAGTTTGGTTTTGTCTGCAGTGAGTGTGCAATTAACTATAAAGAAGAGATATGCTAATTTATGTATGCAAACTTATCCAAGGATTATAGAGTCGTAAAACCCGACCCTGGAAGATTGTGGGAACAAAAATTAAAAGTTTTTTACAAACAGAAGCTGTTTATGCATTATAAAGCGTTATATGTTATAAACCGCAGTGGATAGTGCGACGGCTACAGGAAAGGCAGCCACGACATATTTAAATATATCATCAGTGTTTTTGTCAACATTTGGCTTTTTAAATATTTATTAGAATATTGAACGTGGACACATTGGATGAATGGAAGAAGATCGGTGGCCCAAAAAGATACTAGAATGGCAACCACAATTCAGGCGAAAGCGCGGAAGACCACCAGAAGAGTGGTTAAAACAAACAAGAAAGGACATGGAGAGAAGAGGAAGATTGGCAGGATAAAGAGGCATGGAAAAGAGGATGCGAGAGACGGCCAACGAAGCTGTAAAAACTCGCTTATACAGGGTGTTAGTAAATAAGTGTTAGTAAATAAGTGTAGGTTAGGTTAGGTGTCATGTGAGTGAGGCATGGTCGCCCCTCCACCGCGACCATTAGTAGGTCTATTGTGGCTCACTCCTAGAGGTTACAGTTCACCGCACAATCCAGCCCTTCTCACGAAGTTCATGGTTGCATAGGGTAAGATTTTTTTGAAATTGGTAGGTTCTAGGTTGGTGTAACCAAATATGTTGAACCTTATTCTTCCTAGGCCGGGGCATAAACATAATATATGTTCAGCAGTTTCGTCTTTCATGCAGCAAAACCGACAGTCCGTTTGTTGGTTCAGACTTATCCTTCCGACAGTGTCCTGTAAGCAGTCCCTTTCTTTCCTGATAAGTCAGACGTACACACTGTCGCTAACAGTTTCGTACTGATTAGTCGCTAACAGTTTCGTACTGATTAGTAACGTTGCACTGAACTTTTATACACTACGTAAAAACCACTAAACAGATTGCGTGTGGGAGTTGGTAGATCAAATACAATCTGGCCGAATGTGGTATCTCTCTAAATGGTAATCATGTATGCACATATGGGTTTAAATAAGCTATATTTGCCTTAAACTAAGTGCTCTTTGTTCCAACAAAGACATAATTGCAGCCAAAAACAATGCGATTAGCACGGCAGAACTCTGGCGAAATATTTAATGATTGGTGATGCTGCACCTGGATAACTAACTAACCTATTTTATTATTAATTAAAATTAATTGTTTGTTAAAAATGCATGGCAAATTCGAATATAACAATAACTATTTAAATTATTTTAATAGGGTTAGAACATACTTCTTCAACTACGGGTTGCCTAACTTAAGGTTATATAGCACAACTAGTACAATTTGTTAGTAATTTATATAGGTAATGGATTTTTACAGGTTGTTAAGTTTTATTTCATCACTATAAGCTACACTAGATACCATTGGATGACTTGTCAACCTAGAGGTATACAGTACCACCCATCGAAGGTATATCCTATTACTTTAGGATATATTAGGTAACAGTAATTCAAAAAATAGGCATAAAAGATCGATTGTCAACAATAAGCCGACGACGAATTCTCCAACACTATGGGCATATAAACAGAAAACAAGGAGAGAACAAGGCCAGAGGACAAGGGGTCGCTCTCCCATGAGATGGGGAGACCACTTAAAAAAAATGATGGGAAGACCCTTATAAACAACCATTAGAGACACAGAAGATAGATCACTATAAAAGCAGATTATCAACAACACAAATTGAAGAATCGTGGAATCACGACCTTTC
This sequence comes from Agelastica alni, assembly GCA_950111635.1. NCBI lineage: Eukaryota > Metazoa > Arthropoda > Insecta > Coleoptera > Chrysomelidae > Agelastica > Agelastica alni. The sequence goes on from OX467716.1 coordinate 21,807,308, forward strand.
AGCTTTAAAAGAACGACTGACAGAAAGAGAGGAAGAGAGACAGAGAGAAATAGAGAGAAAGAGAAAGGTTATATAGAGAGATATAAGTCTTTCTTAAAATTATAACGTTACTGATGATGATTCCGCCATGATTAATTGACCAAATATTTAGACGTTTTTATAATCTCATAATTATTAAGTAATATTTAATTAAGTTTCCAAAAAAACCCAAAATAAATGATAACTTGTTGAATAGAAGCGATATATTAATAATCTTTGATGCTCAAAATGATAATTGTGTTAAAAAAAATAATATGCATCCCATAAAATATAAACTCTACTTTTATTATTACTGGGAATTTTGAAGGCACCTTTATTTCTGCGAAGTATCTTGTTAATATTTGCGGTAAAAATTATCCACTTCCATTTTGTGCCATACTAATTATAAACTTTTAAAGATATTAACGTAATATAAGTATCAATCAAATACCTACTTCATTAATATATTGTGCTGTTCTCTGTTCATCATGTGAAAGGGTGATAATTTTAAAATGAAAAAAATTCTATAAGAAAACGTGTTCAAGAGAGAGAAACATATAACCTACTCAGGATATGATAGGATTGACAAGTGACAGGAAGAAGTAGCAGAACTTGGTAACAGAAATATTACCGATACCATTCTAGGCAAGTTTTATATGTCATCCAAAACACATATAGCACTATATTACGTGACTAAAGGTGTTCAGCTGCGGTTATTTAGCTGCTTCTAGAACGTTTCTGTTCCTTGTGGTAACAAAACTTAAGGCTATATAGCGTTACTGAACGAAGGTGTTCGTAACTTCTATAATTGCTTTATTTAAGCTCTTTAACGGGCTTATAAGGGCAACGGTTATCTAACTACATTAATTTAAGTTATTTAAGGTAGGTGGTATAACATTTAGGGTAACCATTATATACACAAAAATGTTAATTGGGTAATTTATTTGTTCGTGTCAGAAGCAACATATTCAATACAGATCAGCGCGCTAAACAAGTTGACGGCGCCTTGAACGAAACAAGCAAAATAATTACAGGTTGTCTAAAACCCACCTCTCTGAAAAAGGTTCACTTGCTAGCTGGGATGGCCACCCCTGAAGTACAAAGAGAAGCAGCAGCATGCAGGGAGAGACAAAGGTCATCACAGACAGCAAAACACCCCCTACAAAATGCACAGCTAGCCCCTAAGAGACTCAGGTCCAGAAAATGATTTTTTAGCTCGACAACAAATTATGCAGGCCCCAGAAACAGCATCGACCGATGCAAAGCCTCTGGAGACCAACATTGGATGACTCCCACAGAAGATATGGGTGCGGGGGGAACTGGGAAACCTGGAAAGTGCTGAACAGGCTGCGAACAGGCACCGCTAGATCAAAATACTGTCCCAACAAATGGGGATATGACACACCTTCCACCTTATGTGACTGCGGAAATGTACAAACAACAACTCATAAAGCTTATACAATACAAATGTGCGTGCACGTCATCAATGCTCTGTTCGTTTCACAACTTAATACCAACATTAATAAAAATCAACGTTCCTTTTATATAATCTCGAATTCTTAGGGTCAGTCTGTTCGTAATATTTTATTGCATTTATCAAGTCAATGTCTTGTTAAATATTACAATTTCTATATTATTTTAAACGGTTTATTAAATTGCAGATATTATACATAAATATTACACACAGTTCAAGTTTTATTATGTATTAATAAAAAACAATTTTTCCGATTGAAGATCTATGAGCGCCAGCTGGCAGTTGACAGTTAGATTCATAAATTGGCAATTTTATACACGTTCTTAAGACAATGTCAAATCTGATTATCCTGGTGAAATGAACCAAGATAATTTTTTAAAATAGTTTAAAAATCAGTTGCTAAACGGTCTCACTGAACCATTAGTAATTGTTTTGGACAATGCCCCTTAATACCACAGTATATTATTACACAAAATACCAAACATGTCCTGGCTCAAAGCGGATATTAAAGAATGGCTAGCAAATCTAAATATTGCTTTTTCACATGAGCCTTTAAAGATTGTGGATCAGTAAGTACATGTGTTTATATAATAGTTTCTTCCACCTGTATTTTTACATTGCATTGTAATTAAATTTTGAAGTAGTTTTACTGATTTTGTGAACAAAATTAAAACTGGTATATTTTTTAGAAACAAACCACTGAAAAGATATTTGATAGATGACCTACTGAACAATATGGACATAAAGTCTTTCTCCATATCACTGCATTTTTAATCCAATTAAATTGATTTGGGCATTGCAAAGCAATATTATAATAAACATATTGGCCATGATGGAAATGCAGAAAAAGACTGTTTAAATATGTGGTCAGAAGCACTTCAAACCGTTAACTCAGAGATCTGGAAAAACTCTATTGATCACACAGAAAAAGAAATTGACAAATGGTATAATAGAGAACAAATATTAGGAAAACAATAAATTACTCCCATTGTTATTGATACTGACGCCAACAGATATGTCAGTGACTTGAGTCTGAATCAGAATAGAGAAATAACTTATCCATTCTGTTTCAGACATTTTGTCGTTGTAGCTTAATTAAACTTATGTAATATAGCTTATAAATACGTTTTTTTAATTTATCAATAATTTGCTTGAAATGAAAAAGCAGCTATTAGGTGAGTTTGTCGGCCCCTAAATAGCATTCTACCTTCATTGTGAAGCATTTTAACCCGTATTATTTTTATTAATAAAATTATGATCAGTATTATTTTTTTGTTGCTGCTTTTAATTAACTCTATGTTGATTCAAATTAAATAAAGCACTTATAAACCAACTTAAATAGTTTCTATTACAAACCTTTTGTTTGGTAAAATTCTCAAAGTGATTGTTGCAATGTCCTAGTTTAATTTGTATTTGTATTTAATTTGTTATGTGTTAATTGAGTAGTTACTAAACTATCAGAAAAGTGTGTAAGATCAGGGAACAGAATAAGCTGCACACAATCCGCTCCATCACGAACTTTTTATGACTGCTGTGGGATCGAATCATGCGCTACGTAAAACAATAAAAAAAGGATTTTTTTAAACCCGTATAACATCGATAACAGAAAACATGTGTACCTATTTAATTAGTGTACTGCCGGACTAACGAAATAATTCAAACAGGTTTTTTATTTGAAATTATTGCAGCACGCGTCTCTAAACTAATAAGAAACAACAACGGCATCTCCTTGGAGAGAAAATAAGCGACAAAACTAGAAAGTAGGTCGCTACGAAATGGAAAAAGTGCTTTGTAAATTTCCGGATGACTCTGGAAAATAGAAAAGTCGCCTAATCGAAAGAAGATAACGCAACCGTAAACAATTTGTCTTAAATTAAAAAGAATCCAGACGATACGTTGTGTACCTGAAATTCTTTTAAAGCGAAAGATTTGAAACAATAAAAAAGAGTTTCGGCATCTTATATCGGATTGTAAGGACGTTAAACTAACAAGTTTCTAAACTAAGACAAATTAGAAAATTGCCGCGGAATAAAAATATATTTGAATTTATCCCGAAATCTTTTGATAGCTTCAGTGTTTTTCTTTATAATCTTGATTGGAACTTTAGTTCATTCAATAAATTATAGTCTCTATGTAAAACAACACATTTATGCGAGGGCTCTCGAATCAATACAGAAAAATGCTCCAGAATCGGTTTTAAAGCGGTTTGGCAAAAATCATTTTGACGGCGTAATATTCACCTTTCTTCTCCGTGGCGGAGGTTGGCAATAATCGTAGCTATTCTGGCCTTGAAGGCGACAGCTCTGAACAGTTCGTTTGATGTGCATCCATACCATTTCTTTAAATTTTAGTTTTTTTTTGGCTTGAGCTGTTGCCATCCAGCCAGTCACATACAAAATTTTATTTATTTAATCTTTGTAAACAGTAAAAGCTTACACACATACCAAGCATACCTTCTTAGCCTATACGAAGCAAAGTAAAATAAGAGAGAAGTTGCCACGTCTTTTTCGTTCTCTATAGAGTACTCTGCCAGCGGTCTCTCTACTGGCAAATTATGCCCGAGCTCAGCCGTAGAGGGTAGAAGAAAAAAAAATATATATATATATATAAAGTGAGCCGCGCCACCGACTTAGACGGTTCAAGCCGGAAACTCCTAGGTCTTATTGGCACTAGCAGAGCCACACGATAAACAACTAAGATTATGGTAAACCAAATAAATAAAATTATAGCACAAATATATTGGATACTGTACTCACACAATAAATCAAGGTACACAGTTCAATAATAAAATTATAACAAATATAGTCAAAATTAACAGCCAACAATAAATCAAGATACACAGTTCCATAATAACATTATAACAAATATAGTCAAAATTAGCAGCTAACAATAAATCAAAAATCCAAAGTTTACGATTCCATAAAATAACCAAAACAAAGGTAAGAGTAACAAACTCTTTCAAGTTACCAAAAAAACGTATACAAGTCAATTTTTTAATAATACTTAATCAAACGTTCACATACGGCTGCTAATTTACTCATGTTTTTACCATTTACATAAAGATTTACACTGTTAAAACAATCGAGCTTATTTAAAAATATTACTTTTTACAATGGCTGTCCTTCAAAATATCAATATTGTAGGATATTTACAAATAAGTATGAAGAAAACATTTTTACTTGGACACAAAGAACTATTGAGAAGATTATTTTAATCAAAGTTCAGCCTTGGCATATTATCCAATGCAATAAATAGTTTTCAACAGTGCACCATATTAATAAATTAAAACAAAACCTAATCGTGGTGTCAAAAACAAATCACGTCGTTTAAATATTCTAAAATAAATCACTTGTAACCTTTGGGTATACGAATTCACTACTCCTGTGGCCGGCTTGATTATGGAACGGCACCTGCTAATTAACGATGGCTTCCCTCAATCAAATCCCGCATGCGGTTATTTTAACTCGACACCAAAATCCAAAATATCAACAACAAAGGTAAGATAGAATGGTCAGGTTAAAAATTAAATGGCTTTTCTTTAAAATCCAAATAAGATGACCCAAATACAGCCAGATATGAAAGAAAAACCGTAGAGGTTCTGCACACGTGTTAATATCACCCCGTCCCAAAAACCTCCCCCCACACCAATCCCAAGACTGCCACCAAACGACTGACACCCAGGCCGGATATCAAGAAATGACACGGAACACGCGTCAACCAACAATCTTCGAAAATCTATGCTCCATCCACACAGAAATGCAAACCAAACAATAATATAACTGACAACACACAACAATCGAGGCCAAAACCCAAAGCAAAATCTAATAACAAAACCCCCACTTAATCTCCATCGATTAACGAAAAATGCCATAGCCATTAACAATGGAATCCTATCACTACAAGGTATGCAACACTATTTACAACGAATGATATATTTAAGTTACAACAAAATACGGTACCTGAAGAATACGAAACTATCAGAGACACAATTAATAATGGAACTGTAGAAGGGAAAAAATAGGCACGTGACAAAGTCAACAAGAGAATAAAAACATTGGTCACTCGCTTCTCGTCTAGGAGTCCATTAAGACATTTTTACTTTTTGTTTTTTATTAAATTCATTACCAGATTATGAGTGTCAGGTGCATATTTTAAACATTCAAATAAAATATGATTTAGATCACCTTTTACTTGGCATTCAGGACACAGTTTGGAGTTAAGGACATTTATTTTATATAAATGAGAAGGGTAACAAGCATGTCCAAATTTCATCCTAATTAAGGTCCTTATGTTTTTCCTAGGAACAGAAAAATCCTTGAACCAAAATTGGTTGGGGATTTTAGGTTGAATTAGTGCATACTGCGTAGACGAGGATATTGTGAAGCTATACCATTCTTGGGTCCACTGGTTTTTTACATAATTTTTCGCTGTTATAAAAGCATCTGTATTGCAGAGTTTATACTACCTGGTCGTATCATCCTCAATAGATTTTTTTGCCAACAAATCAACGTGTTCGTTATCCTTGAGGCCCATATGGGCCTTAACCCACAAAAAATTAACAATTTTGCTGTTTCTATGGATGTCTGCTAATAACTTTTTAATAAGCAAGATATAGAAATTTAAATTTCTACATGGGAGATTGGGAGATTTGATAGCAAATAGAACAGAGAGAGAATCAGATACGATTGTAACCGAGATAGTTCCAGAGTTTTGAAAGTATTTAAGTGCTTCATAAATGGCTATTGCTTCGACAGTGAAGATGAAGAAATTATTGGATAATTTAAAAATGTTTTCAATTTATTAGACGGAATATACACTAAAATATGACTGTTATATACTCAGAAACTAAAAAATACGACACTTGTGTCAATACTCTGAAAATAATTTATAATAGCTTTACTTTTTGGTTTCGGGAAAATGGTTTTGAAATTTCAGCCAGCAAATCTAGCATTTGTGTTTTTATTTGACATAACCTTTCAAAAATTAATAAATTGAACATAAACGGACACGATTTTCCTTTTTGCTCCTCTATAAAATATTTAGGTATAGTTCTTGACCGAAAATTAACGCGAAAGCCACATGTTGAGTTTATGTTGGATCGATGTGATAAGGGTCTAAATTTTCTGAAATCAATTTCAAAAACCTGGTGGGGAGCGGATGTCGAAACTTTAATTTTATTTTATTGATCTTATATCAAAGCTTTTATCGATTGCGGGTGCTCATTATATGGATCCGCTAGCAAGTACGTTTTGGAGAGGATTGAAGTGTTTCAAAATACAGTGCTGCGAATTTGCCTGGGTGCCATGAAGTCTACACCTACTAAGCCATTGCATGACGAAGCTTTAAAACCTTAATTAAAATATGGAAGAGAATTCCTTAGTCAAAAATACCTAATTAAAATACAACATTCAAATCCTAGTTTATTTTTCAACATATGCAAACTTAATGAAATGGACATAACAAATAAATACTGGAGAAAAAAACTCACCTCCACTTTGCGAAGCCTTCAGGGAATTTGTCAAAGAGCGAAGATGTTTTAAATGTAGATGAAATACTAGACCAACATGACTTTTATTTTTTCTTACATACCACCAATGTAGTTCAGATAATAATAATACTCGTATCAGCACAAACATACTAAGATCATTACCAGAAAACTGGCCCGAGTCTACAGTTATCTGTATAGATGCATCCAAAACCACTAAATTTTGGTTGCATTTTGTTAATTATTCTTCTTTGACATATAAATAACCAGTTTCTAAACTAAGACAAATTTGAGAATTGCTGCAAAATAAAAATATATTTGAATTTTTCCCGAAATCTTTTGATTAGCTCCTGTGTTTTTCTTTATAATTATGAATGAAACAACAGCTCATTCAATAAATTATAGTCTTCATGTAAAACAACACATTTGTGCGAGAGCTCTCGAAACTTTGAAGTGGTTCATCATCATCATCAATCAGCTATACTCGTCCACTGCTGAACATAAGCTGTCCTGGGCTGCATTCATCCAGTTGGAATGGATACGCTTTATATCGTCCGGGTGGGTGGTCTTTCTCTGCTGCGAAATGCATCGGCTCAAGGTCTTCACTATGTCATCTTTTTTGTCCATCTGTCGTCACTAACCCTGGCCAGGTGTCCAGCCCAGTTCCACTTAAGGTTGGCAATTCTCTCGATGGCATCGATCACTCCACTTCTTTCCCTTATATTTCTGTTGGTAACTCTATCTCTTAATGACAGTCCCAGCATTGCTCCCATCATAGCTCTCTGGGCAACCCGCATTTTATTTGCTGTACGCCTTGTTATGTTTAATGTCTCGACGCCGTATTTAAGTACAGGCAAGACACACTGGTCGAAGACCTTCCTTTTAAGGGAGATGGGAATATCTGATCGAAGGCTGCTCAAGTTAGTCCAATTCTTCTTGACAACTCACAAGATTGGTTGTCTCTACCCAAGCAAATCTCATGGCCCAGTTACTTAATTTGTACTTGCAACCAGATTGGTCATGAACATAGTTGTGCTGGTGTTAACACTCAGGCCCACATTCTTGAAGGCTTGTTCTAGCTCTTGTAACATCATTTGCGCCTCACCCAGACAATCCGTCACCAGTATGATGTCATCAGCAAAGCGCAAGTGGTTAAGCTTTTCGCCGTTAATGTTGATTCCGCAGTTCTCAATGTTGCCACCTTTGAAAATATACTCTAGGAGGGTAGTAAACAACTTAGGGAAAATAACATCTCCCTGGCGCACAATTCGTCCTATCCTCAAGTTAGTAGTGTCTTCATGCAGCCTAACACAAGCAGTTGCATTTTTCGTAAACATGTTTGATGATGTCTGTGTATCGACTGTCAATTCTGCAGTCAGCCATAGCTTTGAACATTGCACTGTGGTCGATCATGTCAAAGGCTTTTTCATAGTCGATGAAGACGAGAACTAGGGGTTTGTTGTATTCTACACACTTTTCAATGAGTACCTTGACTGCATGGAGGTGATCATTAACACCGTAACCGGTACGGAATTCTGCCTGCTCCCGTGTTTGGTAGAAATCAAGCTTTGCTGCCAGCCTTTTGGTTATAATTCTCATGAACAGCTTATACAACTGAGAAAGCAGGCTAATAAGTCGGTAATTCAACAACAGCTTTTTTCCATTTCTTGGGTGTTATACAGTTTCGTATACATGCATTAAATAATTTACATAATAATCTTAAGAGGGTAGCTCCTCCCATTTTAATGTGTTCGATGCTGATAGCATTGAAGTGGTTAAGCTTTGTTAATTTTTTTTTTGGGTCGAAAAATTTACTCAAAATTTTGTATTTTTTTGAAAGTAATCTACTAAAAATTCAAAAAAACTACTTGTAACGATGCCTAGACCTTTCTCAAACAGAAGGTAAAAAAATTCTGAAATTTTTTTAACTTCCTTCGAGTTATTTTATTTTTACCTTTCCGAGTTTTACTGATTAATCAAATTAAGGTTAACCCCTTTCTTAAATTGAAAAAACCATCTCTTTTTAACAACGTTGATAAAATTAAAAAAAAATTAATTTAACGAACACGTCAGTGTAAATAATAATTTCATCGTTGGCATTAAACAGTATTATTTATAAATAACGAAGCAAAAATTCATTGTTTGCGGACCGCACATATTTTATAAAAATATTTCATATTAAAATGCACGCAATTCGGCGATACAAAAGAACATTATTTCGATAAAATAACGCATTAACAATCAAATTTAAATGAGTGAAATGGATTAAATAGTTGTCGATTCGTATGTTTTAACATTTTATTAGTCGCTATTGAAACAGCCAAACGGAACTGCATGAGCGAAGCTTTTGTGTATGTTTTATTAAAGAGATGCGGCATGTTAAAGTTACTTAAGGCTAGTTTATACAGCAAATAAAATAAAATAAGGAACAAAATAAATCAAAATAAGCAAAAGATAAACATTCCCAAAACTATGAAAGCGTTTATACAAAAAATAACATAAAATAAGAAATAAGAATAACAAAAAAAGATGGCCAACTTTTATCTCTTTGTCTAATTTTATTTTATTTTGTTTAAAAACTAATAAATAGATAAAATACATTTAAAATATTGATATAAAACTTTAATAAATACATGCTATGATTACAATTATACACCTATATGTTTTATTTAAATTTATATTTAATATTTACTGCACATTAATAGAAAATACTCCATGGTAGAATAAAAGCAGTGCTATAACAGAAACTCCGTAACAAATTTTTTAAATCTGTATATACTCATTTTTTTTGGATTTTCTTTCTGATGATAACTAATAAAATAATTGTAAATATAAACATCAGGTTTGTTATTTTGTGTAATGCCTATTCTTGAATATGGAATTTCAAAATCCTCTCTGTGTCTTGTGTTATAATTGTAAGTATCCATATTTAATGGAACTTGATTTTTATTCTTATGTAGATGGAGTAAAGTCTTCAGAATATACATAAAGGGCAGTGGGAGAATTTTAAAACTCTGAAACAGTGGCTTACAGTGAGTTCCATAGTCAACATTAGCAAAAATTCTTACTGCAGCCTTCTGGCAACTGAAAACCTTATGTAGAGCACTAGTTTTACCCCATAACAAGATGCGGTATGACCAAAGCATAGTATACAGATTTACAAGAATTTTTATATAGAAAATAACTCTCTTCGTAGGGTATATATCTGTGTCGACAATTTTGTACCAAGAGTATTACAGTGCTGTATCCAGTTTAAACTCGTATCAAGCATGACTCCTAATAATTTTACTGTTTCGGATTTAATTGCTCGTTTATCCGAGCTAAATATAAATTAATTTGACTTACTTTTATTTAGCTTTAATTTATTTGGCTATAAACCAATTTTTCGCAGATACTAATGCGCGTGACTCAAATATTTTCTGTTCTAAATGTTCCGAGTTTACAATCAACCTAACCTAACTTAATAATATTATTTGTGGAGGTATTTTTGATTTTCTTTATATGTCCCATAAATTTATTTCTTAAAAACTTCCATCTGTGTTCAGAAGCTTCAGCTACAGAAAAAAACGTTAAACTCTCTGATTTTTTGGCACTAACGTGTTTTCTCCATTATGTGAGCAATAGTGAGCCAAGCATTTTCTTTCAGTCGGCTGTTTTTGTATTTTTCATCAGTTTATGCATATAACTGAGAAAAGGTCAATACCTGCTTTATTAACATGCCATCATCCATTATAATATTTTTTAATAGAAAATGGATGGTAAATATATAGTTGAATTTTAGATAATGATGAAATTTAAACAATCCGTATTTGAAATAAAATAACAAATCAATTTGGAGATTATGTAATGTTATGCACAAAACACAAAAGCCATTGTCAAAAAAACTGCGATTTCATTGGTTCATTCTTATTTCTTATTTTATTTTAGTCATCTGTATAAACCAATGTTTTTTGCACTCATTCTTTATTTTATGTTATTTATTATTTTATTTTATTTGCTGTATAAACTCACCTTTAATTTTCGGTTTTGAAACTTACTCTGCTATGTTCGTATTCTGAAATATTGAGATTAATTTAGGCACTCTTAAATAATTATCAACTATCCCTCATAATAATATTGTAGCGCGAGCTACCAATTTGAGACGATCCTGTCCCACTCAAAATTGCCGAGTCCCCCTTATACAGGGTGTTTTATTACTAATTGAAAATATTTCAACTATAGAATCCTGAACTTAAAATATGAAGATTTAACACAAATCACTTAAATAAAATGTTTCTCCTGTTTGAGTTACAGGGTGTTTTATTTGAAAATTTAAAAACTATTTGTGCCCAGTACTTTAAAACTATTTAAAGTATTATTGTCATATTTGGTGGGGAGTTTAAGTACTGTAAAATGATCAAAGCTGTGGGAGATCTTGTGCGTTGCGGGAGTACCTACTCATCTGGTAAATCTCATAAAAAAGTTATATGAACAAAGTAGAGCAGTCGTCAAAATTGACAATCGTATTTCCAGAACAGCAGATATTAAAAAAGGAGTTAGACAAGGGTGTATTTTATTACCTCTCTTGTTTAATATATGTACGGAATGTTTAATGAGAGAGATACTTTATAATTGGGAAGGAGGATTTGCCATAAATTGGAAAAAAAATTTAATTCTTAGATATCCTGACGACACTCTTCTGATCGCTAACTCAGCAGAAGAACTTACAGAAGAGTATGGTCTAAAAATCAACTATGCCAAATCTAAAGTATTGATAGATGATAAATCGGATAAGAAAGCAAACATACCACATCACTTTGCCAACTGTGAAGTGGTAGATCAGTTTGTTTATCTGGGTGCCCTTATCCACTCCTCCGGCATCTGCGAGATGGAGATCTGCCATCGTATTCAACTTGGCCGAATATATATATATATATATATCCATCAATACCAAAAAATCACTGGTCCATGCCCTAGTATTCTTCATTTTCTGGTACGCTTCCGAGACATGGGTTATGAAGGCAGCCGACAGGCGTCGGGTCGGCGCCTTTAAAATGTGGGTATGGCGAAGAATGCTAAGTATATTGTGGATGGCACATCGCACCAATGTGTCAGTGCTGAACTAGATTGGATCATCAAACCGTCTCAGTAGCTTGTCATCAGCGCAAATACTGAACTTCTTCGGACATATAACTCGTCACGACAACATTGAAAGACTGATTGTCCAGGGCAAACCACTTGGCAAAAGGACATTGTATCAAAAGTAACCGAGTGTCCACTAGTGGAAGCCATTAGAACTGCTGCTGACCGTGGAAGATGGCGAGAGACTGTAAGAAGAGTTCTAAATAATAACACCTGACAGTAACTTGTGATCACTACACGTCGTTCTCGACGTTAGACTAAGAAGAAGAAAAAGAAGTAAGTACTATACACCCTACTACATTATGTTAAATAAACGTTTCTGGTTAATCCCTCTCAAATTCTACGCCACTGGCGGATTTGCAATTTTATCACAATTTTTCGATTTTCCAATACTTTCTACGCGAATATTGTAATTCTCCATAGCGATAAAGTTATTATTTTTCGAGATATTTTGGCTTAAACATGAAGCTGCACAATTATTTTGATTTTAATGTGTATTAATTATGTCGGCGTTTTGGGTATATTTGCGCGAATAAAACATAATTTTATTTATCGAAATTTTTTTAACAAATAGATGCATTAAACAATTAAAAACAAATTGTGGTTTTAAAAATCTTATCATCTTGTCACGTGCCTATTTTTTTTTCCCTTCTACAGTTCCATTATTAATTGGATCTCTGATAGTTTTGTATTTCTCAGGTGCTCGTAAATAGTTTCGCTTACCGTATTTTGTTGTAATTTAAATTTATCACTCGTTGTAAATAGTGTTGCATACATTGTAGTGTTAGGATTTAATTATTAATGGCTGTGACATTTTTGTTAATCGATGAAGATGGAGTGGGGGTTTTTGTTATTAGATTTTTGCCTTGATTTTTGGCCTCGATTGTCGTGTGTTGTCAGCTATATTATTGTTTGGTTTGCATTTCTGTGTGTATGGGCTGGCTATCAACACGGACGAGCGCGATTATGAGTTTGGAACATAGATTTGCGAGATTGTTGGCTGACGCGTGTCCCGTGTCATTTCTGATATCCGGCCTGGGAGTCAGTAGTTTGGACAGTCGCTTGGTGTCAGTCGTCGAAGTCGGGTGAGAGTTTTTGGAACGATTTGATATTAACACGTGAGCAGAACCTCTACGGTTTTTTCTTTCATATCTGGCTGTATTTGGGCCATCTTAATTGGATTTTAAAGAAAAACCATTTAATTTTTAACTTGGCCATTCTATCTTACCTTTGTTGTTGATATTTTGGATTTTGGTGTCGAGTTAAAATATCCGCATGCGGGATCTGATGAAGGAAAGCCATTGTTAAGTAGCAGGTGCAGTTCCATAATCAATCCGGCCCCAGGAATAGGCCGCAGGAGTAGGCCACAGGATTAGTGAATTCGTATACCCAAAGGTTACAAGTGATTTATTTTAGAATATTTAAACGACGTGATTTGTTTTTGACACCGCGATTAAGTTTTGTTTTAATTTATTAATATGGTACACTGTTGAAAACTATTTATTGCATTGGATAATATGCCAAGGCTAAACTTTGATTTAAGTAATATTCTCAATAGTTCTTTGTGTCCAAGTAAAAACGTTTTCTTCATACTTATTTGTAAATATCCTACAATATTGCTATTTTGAAGGACAGCCATCGTAAAAAGAAATATTTTTAAATAAGCTTGATTGTTTTAACAGTGTAAATCTTTATGTAAATGAAAAAAAAAACGTGAGTAAATTAGCAGCCGTACGTGAACGTTGATGAAGTATTGTTAAAAAGTTGACTTGTATACGTTTTTTTTTTGGTAACCTGATAAGGTTTGTCATTCTTACCTTTGTTTTAATTATTTTATGGAATCGTAAACTTTGGATTTTTGATTTATTGTTGTCTTATAAAGTTGTAAATTTTGAAGTTTTGATTTATTGTTGGCTGTTAATTTTGATTATATGTGTTATAATTTTGTTATTGAGCTGTGTATTTTAATTTATTGTGTGAGTAAAGTATCCAATATATTTTTGCTATAATTTTATTTATTTGGTTCACCATAATCTTAGTTGTTTATCGTGTGGCTCTGCTAGTGCCTATAAGACCTAGGGGTTTCCGGCTTGAACTGTCTAATTCGGTGGCGCGGCTCACTTTTATATTTTTTTTTCTTCTACCCTCTACGGCTGAGCTCGGGCATAATTTGCCAGTAGAGAGACCACTGGCAGAGTACTCTTTAGAGAACGAAAAGACGTGGCAATCTAAAGAAAAAACAATTTTATTAAGAAGAAAATATTAAAAAGCACATAAACAAAATTTATAAACTTTTTATAACAAATGTTGAATGTGATCCCCCTTTACCTTATCAAGTTTAATTATTCTTTTGCTAAACGATCCTCTAGTTTTAAAAAATATGTTTGGTTGATTGACAATAAAATTAGCGGAATTTAAAATGTATCTAAATAAAATGGAGAAATGATTTAAATCGAATTTATTTATCTGATTTTGATATTGTGAATGCATCTTTTTTTTAAAAAAAATTTAATAAATAAATTTATGTTTTTTGTTAATTAAGATGCAATCAAATGACCCAAAACACCGATATAATTAATACACATTGAAATCAAAATAATTGTGTGTAAGAACCGTAGCAAAGGAAGTGGTTTTTTGCTACCACTAACGTGACTTTATTTATGTACGTATGATTTGACATGAATGACCCCTATTTTAAATAAATTGGTTATTAGTTTTAAATGATAATAAGTTAATGGTGTAAATTTAGTTTAAAAACGCTTTATTGCACTATATTTTTGCAATTATTAGATTCCTATCCTGTTTATATCTAGTTATCGAAGAATTATAACAATTATTCGATATTCATTAGTTATGTGTTTTTTAAGCTGTGCATTTAATTAGGTGAGTCTTTATAAATAATCATTTTAAACAGATTCTCAGTAATATAGAAACCTTGTATCACAAAGCATTTACAAAGCATTCTCCTGAGGTTTAGTATCATCATGCGATAACCACAATAATACAAACTTCCTTCGAATTCCATCATTCCTCTAACCTATCAATTAGATCTTCTATTCAGAATATTCAGATACCGAGGAAAATTTAAACCCTTGTGCATTTTAGTATAATCGTGACAAAATGCAATTAAGGAAGTTGTACCAAAATTATATTTTAATTCTAGATGATGTTTTATAACGAAATATCAGATGTGCCTAATAACCTTACTTTTGGCTAATTTATTTATGTGTTTAAAAATTAAACTTAAGCTAATGGTTTTATCGCAACAACTTGTACACGAGGAATATTATTATAGTGAAAAATAAAATTATTGGAATATTTATTTATCCACTGCTTGTGTCCGGATAAACGGAGCCCTCACGAAATGGATGGGAAACAGGAATGTGTGGCTTCGCCATGGCTGTTCAACGTATACATAGACGATTGTTTTAAATATTTGAAATGAAAGAGAGTGCGTATGAATTAAAAATGAATGATTTGATCCTCAAATGCCTTCTTTACGCCGATGATCAATTCATATTAGCGTTATCTGAAGAGGAGTTGCAGGCGAAACTGAACACAGCGGTGAATTCAACCCTGTAAAAATCAGTTCCAATGTTTTATGGGTCAACTACGACCAATCGCGTCACTTGCACCCATTAAAAACAAAGTGGACACGTGCTCATTATTGTTTTCACTGACTATTAATATACTAATATGCTGTATTTAAAATTTATTTTTTCAACGAAATTCTGGTGATAAAATTTATGCTTAGAGTATTTTGTTGCTATGATATCGGAAGTCGTTTTTGAAATCTGAAAAATGAGCAAAAGCAATGCGAAAATCGCATACAGAACTTTTTCTTACGAATCGATAGTCCATTCTCATAAATAATCCAAATGGAGAAGACTGTACGTCCCAATAAAATTTCCTTTGCGTTCTTGCATACAAAAATCAATCCAAGGAAAATAGGAAAACATAAAACAGGTTTGATCAGGGGCGTCGTTATCCAGAAATAATTCATTTTTCTTTTCCTTCCGCTGCTATCCATTAATGAATGTTTGTCATCACTTATGACAATTTTTTCCTATCTCTGGTGATGTAAATTAATTCTCCTGCGGTTCCTCTTCCTGTCCAATGTTTAATGTTTCGGAGCCACGACAACTTTTTTCTGCCTACACCTGTTCTTTCCTTTATTTTTCTTTCTATTAATAGTTGGAGCAAGTGATATCTTTTGCTGCGTAACTCATGTCCCAGGTAAACTGTTCCTGATTTTTATCGTGCTCAGCAATTCGCGTTCTCTTCCAATCGTCCTCAAAATTTCCTCGTTGGTTTTTCTTGCTGTACATAGAACTTTTAATAAAAATAATAATTTATACCAACAATAAATTAATTACAAAGTTTTTCCCGTCCTTATTCAATTAGTATGGAACCATATACAATTTTTTAAAAAGGGTTTCGATGTACCAGCAGCAGCGAACATATTAAAACACCTACACATTAGGGTGGTTTTTTTTGCGACTATTTTTTTTTCGCTCGTTTCTTGAAATTCTGTTGGAAATACCTCAAAAAAAATTCGCTGAAAGTTTGAGCTCTTAATATTAAGTACTCGCTCATAGCGTGTGAATATTTTCCATTTAAAATACGCGTAAACTTTGATTTTTTTTTCTAAATTTTTATAGCTCAGCGGCATTTTATGGTATCACCTCGCCCAAAGACGGGATTTTTTCAGAATTGTATGCTCTACAAAAGTGCCCATTGCAGCGAAAATCAATATTTTTTTTTAATATTACTTAATCCGTAAAAGTTTCACAGTAAAATAAATTCAAGGTTTAATATCTCGAGAAATATATATCTGAGCAATTTGATTTTTGGCGCCTTTTTTGTAGGAAATTAAATTTTCCACACATTTGTTTTTTACATTTTTTCTGTAGGTGCTGTAATTTATGAGATAATGATAGAAAAACGAGAATTCTTTGAAAAATCCAGGTTTAATGACCTGTACTACCTCGCCGGTATAAGTTACGATTTCGCCGCAATGGGCACTTTTGTAGAGCTTACAATTCTGAAAAAATTCCGACTTTGAGCAAGGTGATACCATACAATGCCGTTGAGCTATAAAAATTAAAAAAAAATCAAAGTTTACGTGTATTTTAAATGGAAAATCTTCACTCGCCGTGAGCGATTACTTAATGTTAATATTAAAAGCTCAAACTTTCAAGGAATTTTTTTTGAGGTATTTTCAACAAAATTTTAGGATAGATGTAGATTTAATATTGACTCGATAATTTTTGTGTTGCACGATCTAATTTAAAATTCAAAATTTATTGACCTATTACATAAAATATATATTTTAATAAAAAAATTCTCTCTGGTATTCAGTAAAAGTTACATCTCCGCCTCTGTCAGACGAGACCTCAGTTCTGGAATAGACAGTTTTGATGTCCTTGAGTCTATGCAATATTTTTCTGGAGCAAGTTTTTATTGTGATAGTCTGTACCTTAGGGATATTATATGGAAAATGTCAAGACATACCGTAAACTGGAAATCGGGATGATGTGTCGTCGTTTTTCTTAGATATCTTCAATTATGCGAGTTTGCACGGTTTACGAAAATACGTACATTGTGACTCACAGCCTAAATAAGGTAGTCGCTATAAAAAAAAACTAACTAGTCTCAGTGCCCCTTTATTTATTAAAAAAAAAACTTACTGAAATTAAATTAATAATAGTCTTCTAAAAACGAATAAATTACTTTTTTGTCCCAACTATGCCGTACTTAATTAACAATAAATAAATACTAAACCATATACACAGGTAAGTGAACGAAATAGAACATCAACGCCATTCAGTGTAACATCAGGACTCAGACAAGGAGACCCCCTATCACCGTTGATATTTAATTGTGCCTTGGAATATGCAGTTAACAAAATAGCGTCGAAACTAACAAAAGGTTTTGCCCATTAATGCTCAAAATTGCTGTTGCCTTTTTCTGATGAAATAGGTACAGTGGATTATTCATCAAGAGACATACGAGAGGTTTTTTCACAGCTGGAGAAAGAGGCAGATAATCTGGGTCTACTAGTAAACGAAAAAAAAAACGACGGGTTGCACTCTGGGAGTGCCGGCAGAAGTGAAAACTTAAGTATTAACGTTGTGCGTTTTGGATATTTTGGAATGGTTAAACGAAACAGCCGGCGCAGGAATACATTTTCGCCGCGCCTTAGAAAGAGAGGGGGATACTCCCTCTCCTACGCCACGCCAGCTGTCTACTCTTCATCCGTCTTACGAATTTTCGATCAGGTCACGTGTCCTGACGCGAGTTTAACATTTTTTACCCATTACAAAAAAAGTGTACAACGCCGCTAAAGAAGTTTTCACTTCAATAACAAAATACATAGTAGTTACAAAGAATCCAAGGCCTCTAATTGGGCAGAATATAACCCTTAATGAGTTCAACTTCAAGGTGGTTAAGGAATTAAAGTGGGAGCGGTAATCTTCTTCTTATAGTGCATCTCCTATCGGAGGTTTGCTATCATCACAGCTATCCGGACCTTATTGACTGCAGCTCGGAAGAGTTCAACATTGCTACAATTAAACCAGTCCCTTAGGTTTTCAAGCCAACACACACGGCGTCTTCTAATATTCCTCCTTCCACCAATCTTTCCCTAAACTATCACCTGGAGAAGTGCGTATTTGGGTCCTCTCAGTATATGACCTAGATATTGAAGCTTTCTCTTTTTTATGGTGTTAATGACTTCACATTCCTTATTCATCCGAATTAGGACTTCCATATTAGAGATCTTTTCTGTCCAGGGAATACGCCACATTCTACGGTAGCACCACATCTCGAAGGCTTGTAGTTTGTCTGTGTGATTCTTCTTGAGAGTCCATGCCTCCACTCAGTACAAAGCGCGAAAAACACGTAACAACGCAGCATCCTCATCCCAAGTCCAATCTTGATATCTCGATTGGTGAACAACTTTTTTATTTTCGTAAATATAGACCTGGCTATTACTATTCTCGTTCTTATTTCTCTTGTTTGGTCACCCGATTGTTCTATCCAGGCTCCCAGGTATTTGTATGACTGCACATTCTCTATTAAGATGTCTGCTACTGACACGTTTACATGGTTGTGATTTTGGGGGAACTTTGTAACTACCCGGTAATCACGGATGAAAATCGAGTAGAAAAAGATGTCTTAGCACGAATAGTGACAGGAAATAGGGCGGTATACTCTCTCACAAAAATATGGAAATCTAAGCTGTTAAAGAGACAATCCAAATTGACTTTGTACAGGTCAATAATTCGCTCGGTAGTTTTTTATGGCAACGAAACCTAGACCATAAATTAACTGGAAACAAATAAGCTTCTTATGTTTTAAGAAAAGTCTTTAGAAAGATAATTGGATCCAATAGAAATGAAACAACAGGAGTGTGGAAAAGACGCCACAATGTATGGCAGTGAAAACATAGTCAGGCACGTAAAAGCTAACCTAATAAGATGGGCAGGTCATGTAGTAAGATCAGAAGACAACAAGTTGATGAAAACAGTATTTCTTGAGAGACCAGATAATTTTGATATATTCGTTCAATACTTCGATCCTTTTGAGTTTACCCCGCATATCTGAGCCTAACCGTTCCATACATTTCTAAGCGTTACTTGAATAAAAAATACACGACATCGAAAGCCCACCTTGAAGCACCAGCCCAGTCACCAAACTTGAATGTAATAGAAAATTTGTGGTTGACTTTAAAAAATAAAGTAAATAGTGCCTCAATATCGAACAAAAATGAAATAAAAGTAAAATTTACTAAAGCATGGAACACAATTTCCCCGGAGTATACTAGAAAATTAGCTGAATCAATGTCCAGAAAACTACAAGCCGTTATTGATAATGACAAAGTCCCTACCAAATATTTGCAGGCGTTTTTTAAAACGTGCAGTTTAATTTTTTTTATTGTTTATTGTTTTTATGTTTAAACTGTTTAAATATGCATATAATTTAAAAAATTATTTATTGTTTATTAAGATATATTTAGTTGTTTTTTCTTAATAAATAAATAGGTACATAGGCCAGCTAGTTTTTGGGACGAAGTTCGTTAACGCAGCTTACGGGTAGTGCGATTTAATATAAATCGTCACGTAACAAAATGCATCAGTGGTTCAGTGGTAGAATGCTCTCCTGCCATGCGGGCTGCCCATGTTCGATTCCCGGCCGATGCATTCCTTTTGTGCTTTAACCATTTAATACATATTTTTTTAGAGTACTCGAGTACTTAATTGTTAGTTATTTGAATTAATAAAGAATATTTGGAATCGTATTTTGTTAATACTCGTAAGCTATCATTTCCTTTCTTGCTTAAAAAAAAAGTATTACCGAAACTTGCGTACTTTCCACTTCTATAGCAGAGACTCACACTGAACCGACTATTAATATTCCTATTATACCAGAAGCTATAAGAGCATATCCAACTGTTATTGGAAACAGAAAAAAAAATAAAGAAAGAAACCCGGGTAGATTCCGTAAGAACCTAAAAAAAATGAACTAGAAGAGAGGCATAGACAGAAGAAATAATAAAAAATGAAACAAAAAGCCAGAGGTAAAAAAACGTATTATATTGAAACTTAATTTAAGACCAAACAAAAGGGAAGCAAATAACATAGATTTGAAGGATCGTAAATAAACTTGCAAAAGAGCTCATCGTCTTCGTCTGATTTTGATCAAAGCCATGAAGATACCAATTGTTGCGGTACCATGAACCAAAACTATCGTTATATTGTACAGCTAGAATATTAAGACTTTTTATTTTTACAATTAATTTAAATAATTTTCCTGTGCAAAAACTTTCAAAGTTGACCAAATGTTTGTTTACCTACTTAAAGTTTAAATTGTAAAGACTATACATGCAAAGATCTCATTGTAACGTGCCTTTTTTTCCCTTCTACAGTTCCATTATAATTGGGTCTCTGATAGTTTTGTATTCCTCAGGTACTCGTAAATAGTGTCGCATACCGTATTTTGTTGTAATTTAAATATATCATTCGTTGTAAATAGTGTTGCATACCTTGTTGTGATAGGATTCAATTGTTAATGGCTGTGGCATTTTCGTTAATCGATGGAGATTGAGTGGGGGTTTTCGGTATTAGATTTTGTTTTAGTTTTTGGCCTCGATTGTTGTGTGTTGTCGGTTATATTATTGTTTGGTTTGCATTTCTGTGTGGATGGGGCTGGCTATCAACATTGTTGGTTGACGTCGGTTCCGTGTCATTTTTCTTGATATCCGGCCTGGGAAGTGGTCAGTCGTTTGGTGGCAGTCTTGGGAGTGGTGTGGTGAGAATTTTGGGGACGATGTGATATTGGCAAGTGTGCAGAACCTCTACGGATTTTCTTTCATATCTGGCTGTATTTGGGCCATCTTAATTGGATTTTGAAGAAAAACCATTTAATTTTAACTTGACCATTCTATCTTACCTTCGTTGTTGATATTTTGGATTTTGGTGTCGAGTTAAAATAACCGCATGCGGGATTTATTTGAGGGAAGCCATTGTTAATTAGCAGGTGCCGTTCCATAATTAAACCGGCCACAGGAGTAGTGAATTCGTATACCCAAAGTTTACAAGTGATTTATTTTAGAATATTTAACGACGTGACTTATTTTTGACACCACGATTAAGTTTTGTTTTAATTTATTAATATGGTACATTGTTGAAAACTATTTATTGCATTGGATAATATGCCAAAGCTGAACTTTGATTAAAGTAATCTTCTCAATAGTTCTTCGTGTCCAAGTAAAAATGTTTTCTTCATACTTATTTGTAAATATCCTACAATATTGATATTTTGAAGGACAGCCATTGTAAAAAAAATATTTTTAAATAAGCTCGATTGTTTTAACAGTGTAAATCTTTATGTAAATGGTAAAAACATGAGTAAATTAGCAGCCTTATGTGATTGTTTGATTAAGTATTATTAAAAAGTTGACTTGTATACGTTTTTTTTTGGTAACTTGGCAAAGTTTGTTACTCTTACTTTTGTTTTGGTTATTTTATGGAATCGTAAACTTTGGATTTTTGATTTATTGTTAGCTGTTGATTTTAACTATATTTGTTATAAGTTTATTATTGAACTGTGTACTTTTATTTATTGTAGGAGTAAAGTATCTAATATATTTTAGCTATAATTTTATTTATTTAGTTCACCATAATCTCAGTTGTTATCGTGTGGCTCTGCTAGTGCCTATAAGACCTAGGGGTTTCCGGCTTGTACCGTCTTAAGTCGGTGGCGCGTCTCACTATTTTTTTTTCTTTTACCCTCTACGGCTGAGCTCGGACATAATTTGCCAGTAAAGAGACCGCTGGCAGAGTACTCTATAGAGAATGAAAAAGACGTGGCATCATTTAAAATAATTAATAAATTTAAAATAACTAATTTGGAAATATTGCTATGAAACTTGGCGACTTTGAAAACTATGAACTTAACACCAATATCGGCTTTTTTAATAATTTAATATTAGTTCAATGTTAGTGTTTAGATTAATACAATTTTTTGGTATTTTATAAAAGCTGGCAAGTTTATTAAAATTGTCAATAACTTTGTATAAATCTACCCCATGATGAACAAATACCCCCTCTCTGTTATATTTATTACACTTAAGTGTGTAAACAGAAGAATTTAGTCAGTATATTATAAAGTAAAGAAAAAAAAGGAAAAGGTGTACGAATGGTGATCAATTTCCCCTTTGTACCTATACACAAGCAGATTTTGCATTTTCGCTTTAGGAATTATGCAAATGACCTAATAAATGTTAAATATAATCAGCATTTGTAGAGTAAATACCTAGAGGATGTTGAAGTAGTAATTAATTATTCTTGTAGTGCGCCTGCATATATATGCAGAATCCAGGTCTAAACTATTTAAATTATATTTATTAATGAAAGTTTTAATAAAATATTAAAGTCTAAAAGTTTTTTATTTTTTTTCCTGTAAGTGTCGATTACAATTTGGGCGAAACTTAAAGAATTTTATTTGTCGTCCCATGGTGACAAAATCCTATTTAGTTAGAAGTAATTTTTTTAATAATTTTATGTGAAGCCTTCGGATCTATTTTACTGGATGTTACTGATTCTTGAATGCACGTTAACTCTTCGAGTTTGAGCTATAGCCCGGTCAATATAGACATTTAAAATAACAAAAATTCCCGGAGAGCCAAATATGGTGGAGAGCTGGGGTTTACCATTACAAATGAATTTTTAAAAATCCCATCGATCCTATGTGCTACAAAAGTTATTCGGGGTCAAAGGTCAAAATTTGAGGTTTTTTGGATTTTTCTCAAAAATGGTAAGTTTTATCAGAAAAACTTTAAACTAACGTTGTAGATCTTGAAATTCTCTACAAAAATGGTTTTATAAGTTTTTTCCTAAAAGTTACCATTTCTGAGATATCGCGATTCTAAGAGTCACATTATACATAATATGCACACATTTCCACGCCACCTGTGAGGTAGTGTACTCGGCGCGTTTTTTTTACCGTGGTTTCCCCTGTAGGCCTACTCCACTAACTGTCCACCAATATTTGACTCTCCGGGAATTTTTGTTATTTGTCCACTATTTGTATGTCTAAATTGACCGGACTAATATATATAACTGATTTTTTAAAAATCATTTATACATTGTTCACATCTGTTCACGCTGTCGAAAAATGTTAATTGTTTTTTATAATAATATTTTAGTTTTCTATAATTTTTGCAGATTAAAACACTTCTTCGCAGAAGCTATTCACCGGGTGGTGCTTGTTAAAAAGTATAGATGTCGTGATTGGCGCTTTTAGCGTAGTACTTTATGCGTACTTGGTAGGAATTGGAGCTGTTGATGTGTCCAGTCGAAATAGACCTGCCCTAAACTGATGAGGGGCAATAAACCCCGAAACCGGTCCATAGGTGGTCACTTTGAATGGATAAATCTAATAGTTCCTTCTCTTACTTAACAAGCATCTGCATATTGTTACCCGAAATGGGGTATTATACACGATTATGTATCAGATGTAATTCAATGCCTGTCGCGGCATATAGCCAGAGCAGTAGTTGTTTTTCAATACGTAATCGACCCACATGAACCTATAATATAGGTGAGATACAGCGAAATTAGCTAATTTTTTAAAAATCAGTTATACATTTTTCATATATATATTTTGTTTGTTTTTGTTTCGTTACATACTTCAGTTATCATTGACCAATTGTCACAGTAATACCGTCAGAGGCAGAATCGAATATTACTATTACAGAAGTAACTGATAAAAAGAATTGAGCCGTTTCCATTTTTAAAAAATTTTAAATTTATTTTGTTTTTAAATATCCTTTTTTTATTTCCTTAAATAAAAAATCCTTTTATGCATATTTTTTATCCAAAATAGTTTCGATGTTTCACAATTGCCAGGCGTCCCGCAACGGCTCATTTTTGAACGAAGTTCCTTAACGCGGTTTACGGGTAGTGCGATTTAGTAGAAATCGACACGAAACGAAATGCGTCGGTGGTTCAGTGGTAGAATGCTCGCCTGCCACGCGGGCAGCCCGGGTTCGATTCCCGGCCGACGCATTCTTTTTGTACTTTTACCATTTAATACATAATTTTTTTAGTAAGTAAAACTTGATACAAGTATTTACTGTTTACATTCTTTTATTGTACATGTGATTTGAGTGGTTACTATTTATTTTACTATATAAATTAAAGAGTTAGGTTAGGTTTCATGTGAGTGGTGCGTGGTCGCCCCTCCACCGCGACCCTTAGTAGGTCTATTGTGGCTCACCCCTAGAGGCTACAGTTCACCGCACAATCCAGCCCTTCTTACGAAGTTCATGGTTGTATAGGGTGAGATTTTTTTAAAATCGGTAGGTTCTAGGTTAGTGTAACCAAATATGTTGAACCTTATTCTTCCCAGGCCGGGGCATGAACATAGTATATGTTCAGCAGTGTCGTCTTCCACGCAGCAGAACCGACAGTCCGTTTGTTGGTTCAGATCTATCTTTATGAGGTGGTATCTTAGACGACAGTGTCCCGTAAGCAGTCCTGTTAGAATACGCAGGTCATTTCTGCTCCATTCTAGGATCTGCTTAGTTGTGTTTCTCGAGAGTTGTAACGGTAAAAACGCCTTCGAGTGGGTTAGCCCTGGTATGTCGGCCTGGCTGTCTGATATTATATTTATGTTTTTGTTTGCAAGAGGTCTGTTGGTCAACTCTCTTGCACACTATTCGATAGCGAATACTTCAGCCTGAAAGATTGTGGCATACCTGCCAATACTGGTAGATATTTCAATCTTTGGTTTACTGCTGAAAACACCGGCCCCAACTCCATCTGGGGTTTTTGAGCCGTCTGTGTACATAACGTATTCAGTCTCTGGGAAGAGGATTTGTCCCCTCATCCATTCGTCTCTTTTCGGAAAGAGGACCTTGAACGACTTTTCTACGTGTATTTTTGTGGCTATCAAGTCAGGATTCATTCCGGGAATTTGGTGGTTTTTTGTTTTACTCAGTATCCCGGAGTGATCCCCGAGCTGCTCTCCATTTATTTGCTTTTCCAAAGACAGGAATCTATAGGAAACTATCCTGGCCTCCCTCTCTAAGAGAATATCTAGGAGAGGGAGATGTAGGAGGTGTTTCATCGCTGCCGTTGGTGTGCTGGACATAGCTCCAGTTATGGCCAGGCAACCCTTTGGTCCACCAGACTACTGAACCATACGTGACCATAGATATTATCATTGTTTGATAAATCCAGTAAATCTGTTTGGGGTTCATTCCCCAAGATTTGCCACATACTCTTCTGAGATTCCAGAGAAAAAACCTGGCTTTGTTTATTGTTTTTTCCAAGTGGGCGTTCCAGGTGAGTCTTTTATCCAGAACTACACTCAGGTATTTCACTTCCGTCGCAAATGGAATGCTCTCTCCGTATAGGACAGGCTGCCCCTAATTAAAGGGAGACAAAAGTGAAATCATGTGTTCAGAGTCCAAAAGAGTATGTAAAGCGCAATCGTCAGAGTGCATATAAAATACCGAAAACCAACGCTCAACGCCAACAACAATTCCGGCACAATCAAAATAAAACGAGCGAGCCTTACAGTAGTCGCATATGACGTGTAACATTTGACATTTAACCTTAGTAATAAGCAATTTTACAATTATATTCCTAAAAAAAAGGGTCAGGAATTGTTTGAAATGATTTTTTATAGCAAACAATAATTCTTTTTAATTAAAATTGTAATTTTTTAAATTGACACTAGGAGTGACAGAAATCAACCTCAAAATTTAAAAAAGCATAATTCTGAAATATTTTATTTGAATAATTTTTTATTATTACTTACTTGAATTTTTTAACAATGATCTGCACTTTAATGACACTTATTATTAACAGTAAATATTTATTATATAATTTACGCATATGACAGCAAACTTTATACACAACACTGTAACTTAAGTGCACAGCTGATTGCTGACAGTACCGACCTCTCGGAAAATTGGTTGACGGCTGTCTGACGGTTAACTCTACCACCGCGCACTCATTCGTCAAATCAAATAGCGCGTGCTTTCACGACTTCCTGTTACACACTCCCTGTTACAATCCACGAAATCACTCCCAAAAATTGCAATATTAAATGAAACTTTCTGATATAATTCGTTTCTTTAAATTATTTTTCTTGAAAAAATAATATAGAATAAAATATAAATTATACAGATCTCATTTCGAATTACATTTGAAGTTGAAGAAAAAACGTAAAAAATTTCATTCCTTGCGGGGTTCCCTCGACCACACAATTTTTCTTTTTCAATTTAAAATGTTTTACCTAAGACTCTACGATGTTATTAGTATAAAAATAACAGCTAAATTGTTTTTTACCAGCAAAAAACATACTTTCCAGATGATGAAATTCCATTTACTAAAACGTTTTTTTAACATTTGTCTTCTGTCAGAACCCACGCAATTTTTTTAAACTTTGTCTGTTTTAGTTCTCTTGTCAAATTCACTCTCATTTTTCATGTTACTTTAAGCATGTCTAACCCCACCTTTAGCAAATTTTGCGAAAGAAACAAAAACGTAGTTTAAAAATGTAATTTTCATCGATGATTGATGTCAGTAACAAAAATGTCTAGCCTTTTCATGCTTCGCAACAAGCGAGGTTTTTTACTTAGTTTATGAAATATCCAACTTTCTAAAATTAAATTTGGCTGCTAAACGTATTTATTCTTATTTAAATTTTGAGCTAGTGTGTAATTTCTAAAGAAGACAAAACATATAGTATTCATCCCGAAATAATAACCAAATTTCATTCATCTTATTAAAGCGAAATTATGTTCGTAATGGGAACAATGTTAACTATACTTCCACTAACTTGGAACTTTACGTCTGCAAATTCGTATGTTTGTTAGAGTAGGCCTTACACTCTGACCAGTTCGGCCCTGAATGTTTTGCGAAGAAGGATTAATTGCTACTGAATATTTAACACTTAGTTTTAGAAAGCCTGTTAAAGTAAGACAAAAAGCTTTTGATCAAACGAAAAATTAAATACTAAGATCTTGATATGGGACGTTGACCACGTAAGAGTCTTTGCTGGGTTATTTTTTAGTATCGTTAATATAGAGTTTGTTTAGTTACTTGCAAGTTTATTGGTATAAAAAATCTTTATGGCCCGACCAGGATTTACACGAGTCGACGAATGTAAGTTGAAAATGCAACAGATTAATAAACCCATTCTCAACAACAAGGGGAAACTTATGATTAACCTTTGCTCCCTTTCGAATCTCAAAATTAACAACACTTTTTTCGATCATAAAATGCAACATAAATACACGTTTCATATTACTCGCGGTCAAAAATAAGTAATTGACTATATTTTTGTTTTTTACCGAAAATAGTCGCAAAAAGGGTAGACCTATCGTGTGGGCCGCGGACGGCCCGCAATGCGACTATTAGATGGGGAAGGGATTATAGAAAGGAAATGATTGTGGACCCACTTTTTAAAAAAATGCAGCCCTGTAAAACAAGGATTTTTGATAGATATTGGTCCTTGTAGTGTTAATTTTG
Source organism: Agelastica alni (assembly GCA_950111635.1). Taxonomy (NCBI): domain Eukaryota; kingdom Metazoa; phylum Arthropoda; class Insecta; order Coleoptera; family Chrysomelidae; genus Agelastica; species Agelastica alni. The sequence continues at coordinate 21,835,455 of OX467716.1, forward strand.
AGAGTAAATGGGTGAGACTGATCAGCGTGCCGAGTTCTTCGGCCGAATGTGGCCAATGGTGGTACAAAAGTTTTTATTTCTCTAGAGCATATCGGTAGAGTAATGACTGGTCTGCAACTTTTCTTCTATGTTCTATAGGGTGAAGGGTATCTGTAAGACTTAAACTATTTATCAACCAAATGGCCCTTTTCTGAATGAAATCTAAAAAACGAAGAGAATGCCTCGGTGCTGAACCCCAAATGTGCAAGCAATACTCCAGTAGAGGTCGAATTTGAGCCTTGTACGTCGTCAACAGTTGATCAGGAGTAAAAAACTTTCTAGATTTCCACAGAAAACCTAGCCTCTGGCTTGCTGACTTTGCGATGCTAGCAACATGGTCATGCCGAGAAATATTATTGGACACCGTGACTCCCAAAATCGAAATGGAGGGACTTGATTCAGGGGTATTTCCGGACATTGTGATGAAATGATTTGAGTAATTCACTTTCTTAAAAAACTTAGCGCTTTGTGTTTTCTGGGCGTTGAACTGAACAAGATTGTTGGTTACCCACTCGACGATTGCTTCAAGATCTCTATTGATGGAATCAACCTGTTCCTACCTGTGTCTATTTGTATCATTCACTGAAAGTGATCGATAGGTTTGAAAGTTGAGACAATGGTGCTGTCGTCTGCAAAACTGTAAATGGGGTTTGTGGTGGTTTTAAAGAGGTCGTTGATATGTAAAAGAAATAGGTTGGGGGACAGGATGGAACCCTGGGGGATCCCGGCTTTGGTTTTTAACGCATCAAAAGAAATACCGTCAACTGCCACATGTAAGGAGCGATCTTGCATGAAGCTCAAGAGCCATTGGCGCAGTTTGGTTGGGAGACCGTAGGCAGATAATTTACTTAACAATGCCTGGTGCCAAATGCGGTCAAAGGCTTTAAATATATCCAAGGCTATTGCACTGGATTCACCAAACTTCTCATTAGTGTTTGTGCAGAGCTGAGTGACATGAGCCAGCAAATCTCCAGTAGACCGAATAAAGTAACTAACAGATCTATACCAGCTTCTGAAATCCTGGATGTCAGAGTGCTTAACTCAGCCAATGTTGGGAGTGACCATGGTTTACTTCTTGGTAAATTCAGGATCAAGTGTGGCCCCAAGAAAAAACGTAAACACCCAGAGAAAACAAGAGAAAGAATTAAGGTCGATTCCCTTTGGGATCCAACCATCCGAGAATTACGGCTAAAAGAAAAAATAAAACTGAACCAGACTGGTGATCTAGAAGACGTCAATGCCATTTGGAGTAAATTAAAAACAAACATCAAAACTGCAGCCACGGAAAATAAAACTCCATGGTTCTGCGAGGAAGTTAAGAACGAATGCAAAAGGAAAAGACAAGCGTATATCAAGTATCCAACAACGCGAACAGAAGAGTCGTACATTGAATACAAAGAGATTCGGAATAAAACTGGGATATTGTTTAGCCAAATTAAAGATAGGTACTGGAAGAACTTTTCAAAGAGATTAGAGAAAGACTCCATTTCCTATTAGATAAAAAATAAATAAAACTACAATACAATAAAAAAAATGGAAAAACCAATAGACAATCCAGATTTAATATATAAACTACCTTGCAAAGAAGCAGTAGCCCACCCAAGACTTCTAAAAGTGCATGACTGCTTGGCCAAACACTGTCGCAGACTCTTTCTCTTGTTCCTTATGTAATTAAGTGGCAGAAATAAACGTTAAACATCTTTTAGTATGTCCAGATCTATTAGAAAAAGATAATATCATTGGAAAATATTTTAAAGTAGCAAGAAAAATGACCTAATCGTGAACTTTACACATTTAAAACCAACCAACCTATTTGTGATATCCTCTTTTATTGTCTTCGACTGATTTTTAAACAAACTAGAAGTTACTAACTAAAACTAAAATGCTCCAATTACAATTGCTCTAATGGCTCTAATTACAATGGCGTACGTTAATATGCAATAAATTAGTATGCTTAAACCACGTGAAAGTTTTTCATATTTCAGTACCAATTAGCTTAATAATTTTAATATTATTGTAGCTAGTTTGGTAAATTTAGTACCTGGTTAAGTATGTTTGACTTACAAACACTGCAATTAAAACTGTATGTTTGTTCTTAAATAAAAAAAAATTTCCTCAAGACTAACATAATTTTCATTATATTTGCTATGTTGCTGACAGGACAAAAGTTTTTTGTAATAATAATAATATTAATAATAAATTGGTTTCATTTAATTTAATTTATTTTGCCTAATAGAAAATTGGAAAGCTTACAGTAAAAATTAAGCGACAAAAAAGAAATTAAAATGGCCTGAGATAGAACTTTCTATAATGATACCTACAAACTTTACCGGCCTTATCTAATAAAAGGTATGATAGAAAATTTAAATAACAGGAGCAAACACTATTTGGTAGTAAAATAAATATATAAATAGAACTGGAGAATTAAGAGCATCTAAATTTAGCTCCAGACGAACATTTTTTGTATTTCCATCAAAATGCATATTCTCAGTAAACAACTGTAACGTCAACTTTGCCGTTTTTAATTTTTAATGTCGACCCTGGTCGCCCTTCAATATACATTTAAGTAGTGGGAATCGATTTATTTAAAACTGCGTTTGTAGATTTTTGATGGCAGTTTTATTATTATATCTAAGTGAGCAAATTCAGATAGGTCAAACAGATTTTTTTTATTTTCTTTTTAAGTTAAAAAATTAAATGGTAAAGTTTTAATTTTTATATTTAATTTAATTTATCGGTGGATCTAAAATTAATGACTTGGCAAATTTATTTATTTTGTAAAATATTTTAAGTCGTTGTCGTTAATGATTAGATTTTATAGCAGAAAAAATTACTTAATGTGGATAGTTAATTTTCAGTGATTGGCCTTTTATGCTTTTTGGATTCTTTTTGACTGGAGACGTTTTTGACTAAAGACGGTTTTTTTTACCGTTGGATTTTTTTTTCCGCCTTCCTAATTTGATTTTAAGTGTAATTTTATTCATTTTTATTTTATTTAAAACATGTTTTTTTTATATTTTCAGGTATTGTAAACCGTTTTTTTTTATCTAATTTAAATAAACGTTTTAGTTGCTTTCTTTTTATAAATTGTTTCTGAGAGATAAGAGTGTAGTTTGTTCATATTTAATGGTACTAAATTTAAAAAAACTATTGGGTTTGTTTGGGGTAATTTTTTTAGTTATTTTTGAATCTACCACGTCCACGTGCTAAGCAGTTATAGTTTTATTAGTTTGATATATCTTGTAACAGAAAAAATTTTAGAAAAATATATACGATTGTATAGATCCGCAAATCGACCTATACAATTCCCAAAATTAAATTTAATAGAGAAATCAAGTAGCCACGAACCCTGAGTAAGATAATTCTGTTAAGTTAACGCAACAAATTTATTAGTTGAAAGTAACGTAAGAATGGACGCCCAACTTTAAGGGCTTTTAGAAAAATGTTCAGGAATGGGAGTACCACTAGAAAATTACAATACAATATACAAAATATACAGCTTACTATTTGCAGATGACCAGGTAGTTTTGGCAGGAGACAGAGAAGACCTCGAATACATGACCTGCAAACTAAAAGAAACTTATGAGGAATGGGGCCTCACTATGAACTTTAAAAAAAACTAGATAACTTAGCGTTAGGACGGAAAACCAGAACTTACAACTAAACAACTTAGATATTATAGAAGTATGTGAAGATTACAAATATTTAGGAATAACATTCGATAAAACAGGAAAAGATAAGAAAGAAATGAGAGCAAGAATAATACAGGCAAGGAAGGCGATTGGATGTCTAAATGGAATTCTCTGGAGTAAATAAATAACCAGACAGAGAAAATACAAATAGATATATATATATATATATATATATATATATTTTTAAACAAATAATAATAATAATAATGATAAGCAAAGGTTACGTCAAAACTCAATTTTAGCTAATTTCGGTTAAAGTGTAGGTATTGCGAAGTTAAATACAGTAAACTACGATACCTAGATCTCATTATTAGTTTGTTAATTTGTTGGACAGTGTTTTATTATTCGTCTCCAGAATACATACATAAAGTCACGCCTTTTTTCCATAGGGGTAGGCAGAGACCACTTCCTTCCACTTGCTAAGGTTCTTACACACATCTTTTGCTTCCTCTACTTTCATCAGTGCTCTCATACATGCTCGTCGGTTGTTATTACTCTTGACCTGGCTTTTCTTCAAAACAATGTTGTTCTGATCAAGATATGTTCTCCAAGGTCGACCTCTACCGACTTTTATCCATTCACACTCGCCTTATAAATTTGTTTTGTCAATCTTTTTTCATCCATCCTTTCTACGTCTCCAAACCATCTAAGCATTTCTGTATCTATCTTTGTAACCACATCTTCTTTTACACCTCAGCGTTCTCTTATCTCACTATTTTTTACTTGATCCCACCGAGTCACTCCGGCTATACTTCTCAAACTACTCATCTTCGCAGCATTAATCCTATTTTCATGCTTCTTCTGCCAAACCCAACATTCACTACCATACATAAGTGTAGGAACCAACACACCTCTATGCACAGCCAGACGTGCCTTTTTTGACACTTTCTGACTATTTATAAAGCTATGCAGTGCTTCATTCATTTATTTTTCTGCCAACACCCTTCACTCAATGTCACTGTCATACTTTCCATTTCTCGTAAACTTTGAACCCAAGTATACAAATTCATTTACTTGTTCCACTTGTTTTCCCTCAATCGAAACTCCACAAAAACCATTACTTTCGTTTTTCTCACAGAATGACTAAGAAACAATTCGTGTTTAACATTTGCCACATTAAAACACTCGTGTTGTGCTGACGATAGTAAGAGTAGGTAACAAAAATGACACATTTTTTTGTTTTTTATTTATTATTTGTTAAAGCAGAAATTACAAACTATATGGAAAAAAATTAATTTTGTTAAATATAAAAAATATTAACTTATTTTTAAACAGTTAATTTTTTTTTCTAAATGTAAAACATTATTTTTCTTAAATATGTTCATACCTAGGTATTAAAGAACCGCGGTGTTGCGAAAAAGTTAAAAAGTTTAAAGAAAAAGCGTTTTGTGAACATAGAGTTTTGTAAAGCGAATACCAAAAAAATTTCTAATTAAATTTTTGTTGTATGTTCCATGGTTAAAAATATGGCATGCTATACCACAGCAAAGCTGCTATTTTAGTAGATATGAATAAATCGTCATCTAAAAAAATAAGATTTTTTTTTATTGATTTGTGTACATTAACAATCAGAACAACTTATATACAATTAGTATACAATTTACGTCCATGGCGCATTCGCGATTATTCTTAATGACTTTGATTGGAAACGTTGAATAATATTTATGATTGATTTGCTGGAACATTCCCAGAGTTCTATCCCGTAGTGCTGGTCCTTACTTTTTTGTATGGTACTGAATGTTGGGTTTGACAAAAGAAGCATAAAAATATTATTATTGATGCGGGAATGAGAAGTATGGCCAAAGTGATAAGATAAGGGAACGCTGAGGTCTGAAAGAAGATGCGGTTACAAAGATAGATAAAGAAATTCTAAGATGGTTTGGACACGTAAAGAGAATGAATAAAGGAAGATTAACGAAACAGATTTATAAGGCGAGTGTAAATGGGCAAGTTGGTAGAGGTCGACATCGACGAACATATCTTGATAAGATCGACATTGTTCTGAAAAAAGGCTAAGTCAAGAGTACCAACAACCGATGAGCATGCATGAGAGATCTGATTAAAGTAGAAGAAGCAAAAGATGTGTGTAAAAACCGTAGCAAGTGAAAGGAAGTGGCCTTTGCCTATCCCTGCGTATTGTTACGTCACTTTTTGGTTAAAGGTGATGGAGCGGGTTTGGGATCATCAAAAGAGCGAATGATTTATAGCCGCAGGCGGAACGAATTATTTTGAATTTTTAGAATAATTGATTTAAATTTATAAAAAGAAATCTTGAGGTCATAGTTTTAGTTCAGTTTTGAAGTGAAGTTTTAAATTTTTAAGTAATTATCAAGTGTTAAAATGGCATTGTAATTATCTTAGTGATTTAAAAAGTAAGAAATTATCTGAATAAATTGTGTAGTTATTGTACAGAGTGTTTGAAATCATCGAAGTCAAAGAGTAAATATAGTAACAGTATGTTTGTTTTAAAATATTTTAATGCCTGCCGTGTCGTTAAATAATATTATTTATCGTTAAAAGACCACGAACTATAGATTGTTCTTAATTAAATTAAATTTTAAATTACTTTTAATATTTTTATAAAATAAAGTTTGTATATAAGTACCATTGGTATTTTTAAATTTATTAAAAAACTGTATGATCTCGGTGAAACGGTACGGCTTGTACGAGTTTTTTACCCGACGGTTTTATGTTTCCATAATGCAAAATGAAGAATTTAAATGGCTTTATTTGTTTTGAGAGGGAATATAAACAAGATATCCATCGAAACATGGATATTATTTCTTGTAACATTATTCCCCGCAAATTCTGACATATATTTTTTCAAGGCAGAAGCATGTTTTTGTTGCAACTAAAAACAACAATTGATATTTGTTCTGGAACGTTTTTTTATTGAGACGTTGCTGACAAACAAGTATTTTACCTTAAAAAAAATTTTATCACAATATTGTAACCAATTTAATGAAAAAGTATTTTTTTAATATGCCCATATCCTTTACGTTAGCACAATATTAAACACATTTACAAGTTCTCTTTGGTTCTGGATCATTCTTTTTTGTCGTTTTAGTAATCAGAGCTATTCTATTACATTCTTTGTCTTTTAGTCTAGCTCTGTTTTCCCACACTTTCAGAATTCCATGTTTAATTGAACTATTTAACATAATAAATTTTAAACCATCTGATCATTTCGGAAAAATTAAATAAATAATAATATAGCAAATAACAGTAACGACGTATTGAAATCTACTACATGGCGTGGATTACTTTAATCAATATCGACACACGGCAACATGGTACCAAATTTTAATTGAGCTTTGGTTATTTAATCATCTGGTTTTAAAAGAGGCACTCCTGCGTTTAAATCGCTTTACAGATCAGCAGTTTGTACTTCAGTTTAATTGATTTCTCGCATACAAACCATTCCAATTGTTTTAATCCAACTTTTTTTTCCTTAATGTATTTTTGCTTCGATCCATGTAATTGAAAATTATTGAATTATGCTGATAAACAAAAGGGTTAGTTTATTATAAAAATTTTGAATGCAACTTATTGATTGGAATCTACTGTTTTATCTCCGAAGGTGGTAGATTGTAGATTGTAGGGGGGCCGTGAAGGCTACGCATCCTCTCAAGCACCTCGACCAATCAGATATTTTGTGCATAACCCTTAATCTATTCAAGGCCCGGGATTTCAAGACTTCAAGCAAAGTTTATTAGTTTCCTGGGGGCTAAGTTTCTAACATCGGAGGGCTTTAGGAAGGCCCCTTCCAGAAACTTAGGCCTATTGCCGAAAACCGCTGGGTATTCGCAAAGCAAATGTTTTGCAGTTTCAGCGAAGTTCTCGCAGTAGCGGCAACTATTACTCTCTCTTTTGCCCATGTTTTTTTAGGTGATACCTCAGAGATCAGTGTCCAGTGAGGAGCCCCGTCACCAGTTTCAAGTCTTTCTTGTTTAACTCAAGAAGCTGTTTAGCTTTCTTGGCGAAAGGCTTACTAGCCTTTTCACTTGTCTTTGTCCTGGCTCTTTGTGTCGATGAGATTTCATTTCATCTGTTTCCCAGCGTCAATCCCCTTCTTTTAAGTGGGCTTTGGAAATCCCACAGAAGGGTTCTGGGCCAGAAAATTGTGTATTTGCCTCTTTTTTGGCAAGGCAATCTGCTTCTTCGATGCCTTTACCTCCCTTGTGACCTGGAACCCACATCAGAGTAACCTAATTGCTCGCTGCCAGTTGTCTCAGGGACTATTTAAAGTCCCAAGTCAGCTTATACTCACAAATGTATGACTTTAGAGCTTTTAGTGCTGCTTGGCTATCTGATAAAATATAGATTTCTTTCGATGCACTCCTGGGCTTATATCTCTGTGGCATGTTATTCTGGTTAAAAAATGATTTGGGTGTTACTAAGCGGTTTTAAGAGCATAAAATTCGGCCCACTTCAATTCTTTAACCATCTTGGATCCATCAGTGTTCCACACTAAAGCATTCTTTTCTAGTTGAGATCCGTTCTCTGTGCATACTTGGTGGTTGTTTATGACCACTTTAAACTGCATATCGAAGTCTTTCCTAACCGGCATAATATCTGTCGGCTTAGACAAAGATTCTAGGAAAATATTTTCCAAAATTTTTAAATGTCCAATCCAATTTTCTGCTCTAAGATTTATTGTCTGGCTTAGTCTGAAGGCACTGATTGCTGCTTTTTTCATTACACATATCTGCAATGGGGAAAGGTTTAGCATTACGGCTGCAGTAGGGCACGTGAATGTTGCCACTGTGATTCCCAAACAAGCCAGCCGCTGCACTTTTTGCAGCTTGACTTGTGCCGAAATTTGTTGCATTTTAGGCTACTATATCAATGAAGCATAGGTGACCATGGGTTTAATAATCGTTTGGTATGACCAGTAAATTATTTTTGGTTTTAGACCCCATGTCTTGCCAAACACTCTGCGACATATCCAACTTTCCACTATAGCTCTGGAAAAAATGTGGTTAAGTTGGCTGTTCCATATTAGTTTTTGGTCGATTATTACGCCCAAATATTTAACTTCTTTGGAAAAAGGGGCTTTAAGTTTATACTTTTGCATCCTGGTGAATGAGATCAGCACTGTTTTGCTAGGATTGATATTGAGTCCTTTCTTTTCGCACCAGCTTCTGATTGTGTTTAGGGATACTTGCATGCGATTGGAGATTACTTTGTCATGTCTGCCCCTAATGGTGACGACCAGGTCATCGGCGTAACCTTGAGTCGTAAAACCAAAGTCGTGTAGCTTAACTATCAGGTATTTATTTCTTAAAATTGTATTAACCCATTAACGCCCGGAACTATTTTTCGTCTAATATTTTATAATTTTTTATATTTTTGACTTAAAATAGATCTAAACTGACGACAAAAAATAATTTTATTAAATGTCGAATTTCAAAACCGAAATATATGCCGATACCAAATGGGCGTCTATACTGCAATAAAATACAAAATAATGAAATTGTTCAAAAAACATTTATTCTTCAAAAACATCAATGAATATATTATTTTTTGTGATAGCTAAAAAAACAAGATACACAAAGACCTACGTCACATTTAGAGAATATTGTTCTTTCAAAACTTTTGCATTCATCTCCGTCACAACAACGTGTATTGCATTTATTAACATAATGGTTCGTACCATCATACCGAACACCTGGTAACAGATATTCTTGCAGGGCCTGGTGATTTTGCTTGGGTACCGTACCGTGTTAGGTATTCTTGAGCTAATTCCCTTCTGAACTCCAAGTTTAATGTTTTATTTTGGTTTTGCCTGTATTAAAACTATGCTGCTATTGCTGCATCAAGGAGTCAAGTAACAATTGGCCAGTACCAATTTTTGCTGCGGATACCAATTCTATCATTAGAAATGCATTTATCAATTTGATCAGTTCCATCCATGTAACTGTTTCATTAAGCAATGCAATTAGGACCACTAATTATATTTCTTTTGTAAGTTTGCAAATATCGCTTTACTGTACCTGCTATAAAGACTCCTGCGTTTATTGAGCATGCCACCTTGGTCTTTGTATTTAATTTGCCAAATCATCATCTCTCTCTGAATGCTATATCTAAAGCCTCGTATAGTGATAATCCGTGTTTTAAAAAATAATAAAATATAATAACAAAAGGACTGAAGGATTGAATACAACAAGCCAGCGTTTGTATGTTTTGTCGATCTAACTAGAGCATTTGACCGTGTCCAGCTAAAAGACGTCCTGCATCTCCTTAACAACAGGCAAATCCCATACAATCTCACCAAAACCATAAAGAACATATACACAAACAATAAAATACGAGCACAAATAGAAGGAGCTCTGGAAAAACACTATTGAAAAGTTTGGTGAATCCCGTGCAATAGCCTTGGATATATCTAAAGCCTTTGACTGCGTTTGGCACCAGGCATTGTTAAGTAAATTATCTGCCTACGGTCTCCCAACCAAACTGCGCCAATGGCTCTTGAGCTTCATGCAAGATCGCTCCTTACATGTGGCAGTTGACGTTATTTCTTCTGATGCGTTAAAAACCAAAGCCGGGATCCCCCAGGGTTCCATCCTGTCCCCCACCCTATTTCTTTTACATATCAACGACCTCTTTAAAACCACCACAAACCCCATTTACAGTGTCGCAGACGATAGCACACTTGTCTCAACTTTCACATCATATCGTCGAGTGGGGAACCAACAATCTTGTTCAGTTCAACGCCCAAAAAACACAAAGTGCCACGTTTTCCAAAAAAGTAAATTCCTCAAATCATCCCATCACAATGTCCTGAAATACCCTTGAACCAAGTCCCTTCATCTCGATTTTGGGAGTTACGGTGTCCAATAATATGTCTTGGCATGACCATGTTGCTAACATCGCAAAGTCAGCAAGCCAGAGGCTAGGTTTTCTGTGATTTTTACTCCTGATCAACTGTTGACGACGTACAAGGCACAAATCCGACCTCTACTGAAGTATTGCTCGCACATTTGGGGTTCAGCAGCAAGGCATTCTCTTCGTCTTCTAGATTCCATTCAGAAAAGAGCCATTCTCTTGATAAACAGCTCAACTCTCACAGATACCCTTCACACTCTAGAACATAGAAGAAGAGTTGCAGACCAGTCATTGCCCTATAGATATTTCCATGGAAGATGCTCCAGAGAAATAAAAACTCTTGTACCACCATTGGCCACATTCGGCAGAAGAACTCGGCACGCTGATCAGTCTCACACATTTACTCTCAAGCTTGACACTACAAGGACCAATCTTCATCAAGAATCCTTCTATTACAGGGCTGCTACGGAATGAAATAAGCTTCCAAAATCAGTTTTTCCAGAGAACTATTACCTGCAACTTTTTAAAAAGCGTATCCACAATCATTTCCTTTCTATAATCCCTTCCCCTTCTAATAGTCGCAGTGCGGGCCGTCCGCGGCCCACACGATAGGTCTAGTATTTTTGCGACTATTTTCATAAAAAAAATCTCACAAAACCAATACCAGCGGGGAGCGGTATTTGCCAAGGTGACTCCCCAAGTCCTACCCTTTTCAATTTAATAATGGAAGAAATTATTCGGAGTGTTCGAGGACTAAAGGGATACAAAACGGGGGATGCAGAAATCAAAATAGTGTGTTATGCCAACGATGCCGCTCTCATTGCAGAAAATGAAGTTGACTTACAAAGGTTATTACACTTATTCAACCTAACAGCCAAATCTCTAAACAAGGAAATGTCACCGACCAAAACAAAATGCTTAACAATATTAAAAATTCCTCTAAGATGCAAACTTAAGCTTGACGGTAAAGTAATCGAGCAGAAAATAAAATTTAACTACCTTGGCATAGAACTTTCTGGCTTTGGTGATATTGAAAAAGAGGTGAGAGATCAAACAACAAAAGCAATTAGAATAGCTGGCTGCCTGAATACAATATGGTGCAATAAGAGTATGGAAACGGACACTAAATCAAAGATCTACAAAACCGTCGTGAGGCCAGTGATGACATATACCGCAGAAACCAGGCCAGAAACAGCGAAAACCAAAAGACTCCTAGAGACAGCTGAGATAAAGATAATCCATAGAATCACTGAAAAGACACTGCTGGAGAGAGAGAGAGAAGCGAAAATATCAACAGTCTGTAAGGTCAAGAACATCAATGACTGGGTAGCAAACAGGAAAAAGGAATGGAACGAGCACATAGGTAGAATGGACAACCACAGACTTGTGGGAATTGCTCGCGACAAGTCTCCATTAGGACGAAGAGACGTTGGGCGCCCCAGGAAACGATGGAGTGACAGCCTTACGAAAGTGGACGATAATTGAACAGGCGACTCGCCTAAAATCAAAAAAGAAGAAGAAGAAGAACAAAAGGACCCAGTAATACCGTACGGTATCATCGTATTTTACTATCATCTTGTACAGCCAAATTTAGTGAATATTAAAATATGAGCTCCACATATCATTTTTCATTCAATTTAGATACTATCTTGTTACTTGTACTTGAGAAATAGTATACGGTATTTTGGACAAAAAGTGACTCGAGATTGATGTCCATGCTTTTTTATTTACGTAAGACTAACATCCAAAAAAAAGGTGATTTTGAACTCAACGATCGACAACTACTCTTTAAAATGGTTGAAACGTAGCTGTTATGCACCGGAAACCGAAGCCGGCGAATGAGGTTGTTGTCCCACCACTTAAAGTAATATATCGGACGCCTTAGAAACCCCTAAGTTAGAGATACTAAGCGGTATCACTGGGCGTTAATGGGTTAAATTAAATTAAAATTATAATTAATTTTTCAATTTTTGCAAGGCGATGCAATTACAAGAAAGATTTGTCACGCAAATGAGGAAACATTTTTAAATGTTGCGTGTAATTAATAAATATATGCCATATAAATGTGAAATTAGTAAGCGTGCTAATATTCACATTACATGGTAAATTATGTAGCACTTGCACAAATTTGCTGCTATCTCATCACGCTACAATTAATCCAGAAATTTTCCATATTTAATTTTATCAATACGCTTCTCTTTTAGGCATACAGCTAAAGGTATAACAAAAATTAATTGAAAGCTATGATTTACAGTACTTGTCTTCTTGTGTGACAAGTACACTACTAGTCATAAAAATTTGCTATAAAAAGTTTAAACTCTTTTTTTTGTTTAAAAATTGTTGTTTTATACACATTAATGCACTTGTACAGGGTCAGTCAAAGATTGCTTTAAGTAAGTTCTTGCCCAGTACATAAAAATGGTCAAAAAACTTTATTTGCCATGTATGGTCACAAACTGTGCTTAATCTTAAAACATTTAAAACTATACAGAGTATCTCACGAAAGCAGAGTAGTATAAAGTTTTATTTGTTACGTGGAACACCCTATTGTTAGATATTTCCATAAACGTTCACACAACACAGTATCTAATATCGGGGTAATTTTAAATATTAAACAAATAAATGCAATAACAAATTTATTAAAAAATAATTGGTAACACAATTTAAAAAAGTAAACGGTCATATTTGGTGTAGTTAAAGTAAAAGACAAATAATTAAAGAATCAACCATGTAACATTAGACACATAAAATACAGTGTGCGCAACTGTACAATATCTGCATCCAAACCTAGGACATTTAAATTTTTTTTTAAAAGACCCAGTATATTTTAATTGTTTTCAGCAGATTATCAAGATAATTATTGTTGGAAATATTCATTTCCTTTTAAAATATTTCAATTTTTTTTTTAACCGTCTTAAACATCTTCAGTAAAATATTAAACATGATAACAATAAAAGTAACAACTTTACATAATAAATTAATTATATTTAATTATACATACATACATAAAGTCACGCCTTTTTCTCATAGGGGTAGGAACAGACCACTTCTTTCCAATTGATACGGTTTTTACACACATCTTTTGCTTCCTCTACTTTCATCAGTGCTCTTATACATGCTTGCCGCCGGTTGTTGGTACTTTTGACCTGGCCTTTCTTTAAAACAATGTTGATCTGATCGAGATATGTTCTTCGAGGTCCACCTCTACCGACTTGTCCATTCACACTCGCTATATAAATTTTTTCGTCAATCTTCCTTCATCCAACCTTTCTACGTGTCCAAACCATCTAAGCATTCCTTTATCTATCTTTGTGACCACATCTTCTTTTACACCACAGCGTTTTCTTATCTCACTATTCTTAACTTTATCCAACCGAGTCACTCCGGCTATACTTCTTAGACTACTCATCTCCGCAGCATTAATCCTATTTTCATGCTTCTTCTGCCAAACCCAACATTCACTACCAAACTTAAGTTTAGGAACCAACACACCTCTATGCACCGTTAGACGTGCCTTTTTTTACACTTTCTGGCTATTTATAAAGCTATACAGTGCCCCCCCCATTCATTTATTTTCCTGCCAACACCCTTCGCTCAATGTCACTGTCATAAATTAATATGACTAAAAAAACAGTTTTAATTATAAAACGTAATATTTTAACAATAAAGCAGAAATTACAATATTATAGCTTATTTTATCAATATACGAAGGTATCGAATTAGTCACCGAGGCATCGACTTAACGAGCGCACTGTGTTGAGAGATACATTAGTAAATTCCCTTAAGATTTAAACCCAAAAAAATTATATCATTATGCTTTTAAAAGAGGTTTTTTTTTATTTTTTGCTTTATTGTGAACAGAAATCGTTGATGTAGCTCTTGATGAGTTTTTTGGTTATAAATAGGCACATATTTAATTATGTTAAAAGGGAATGCAACAAAAATAAATTATTGCTAAAAATTTAATAAATTTGTTTAATCATGTAGTACTTGCAATATTATTAAGCATCAGATTTATAGTCATCATAATTGGAATCACTGTCGTTGCTATCCTTATTCGGATTGTAAATGATAAAAGGATTAACTGCTTCGATGCGGTTTTCTCGAACCCACCATTCCTTTATTAAATTTTCAAATTTTGTGACACATTTTTCCCAAATTTCAAAAGTGGCAGTATTATGTGCTCGTTGCCAGGTTTTCAATACGGCCTTATTACTGTAACCATTAGATCCAATGTGATTGTCATAATAAGTTTTGCATATATCCTAAATGAGATTAAATTGGCAATGATAAGGCGAAAGTTTTAGCACACGATGTCCATAACTGAGTATAATTTGATCCACTTTGTAATTTTTTTTTCGATAATAATTCCAGTTTAAAGTAATACTGTGGAACTGAAATATTTTCGTTCGTTATTCATTCTTTTATTTTCTGTACCATCCAGGAGTTTGTTGGTTGCTTATTTAAAATTTCCAAATGGTACGGAGCATTATCTAATACAATAACAGATGGTTCGTGTAACGATGGTAATCTTTTAACCATTTCACAAACATCTCACCTTTAGCAAAAATCCAAGTTTTGTCCAGATAAACAAATGAAGAGCATTCTTGTTTACAGTGAGTATAATTTCTTAAAAATTCAATTTTTTTGTGCACGACTCTAGCTGTTTTACACAAAGCCTTTCGTTTGTCCTCATTTTTAAACCTAAATCCTATATGTTTCAAAATTTTTCGTAGACTCATTCTAAAAATTTTAAGTACAATTCTTTCTTTTACTTTTTTTTATATTAAATCTAAAGAGACATGTTTTTTTTTATATATCGTCAATTTTAAATTTGTTAGCTTTGGAAAAGTCAACAGTCTTTAGATATCGGCAGAGTTTATATTTTTTAACTTTTTGTTCACTAATTCCATCTTTCACACTTTTTAAAACTGAGGTTCATTTTGTTTCACCAATACCCATCGCATCACACATGCTTATGTATGGATGAAACCGGTACCAACGGTCCTTCATTGTTATGGTAAA
This sequence comes from Agelastica alni, assembly GCA_950111635.1. Taxonomy (NCBI): domain Eukaryota; kingdom Metazoa; phylum Arthropoda; class Insecta; order Coleoptera; family Chrysomelidae; genus Agelastica; species Agelastica alni. The sequence continues at coordinate 21,851,042 of OX467716.1, forward strand.
AAAAGTAAAATAAGCGTGTACATTCAATATTAATGCATCTACATCTAAAACACGTTGCAGCATTTTTGCGGTCTATAAGGTATACCATTTTAAATTACAATCTGTACTTTACTAATATAGGTACCCACTGCAATGATACCCAGGATTAATATTTACTTTTCTAGAAATCTAACAAAAAATGTAACAAAAATAGCTTAGTTAATTAGTGAAACAAATAAAAATATTGACCCTTAATTTCCAAACAAGAAGTCACTCATAAAAAAAAATCGTTACCTACGAAATTTGTTTAAAAATATTAGGGGGAATTCACTTTCGTAGTTCTTAAATGTACAGTTAGATACTGATTATCCAGTATTATAAGATAATCCGAAACCACCGTATATTTGTAATTATGCTATATTTAACAATATTATCCAAAGTTTGAATAGTTGGAAAGCTAGTTTTTTTAAACAGATACACATTTGCTAAATGTATTTGTTTATTATGTTAATTATATCTTCAATGACACACGATAACATACTAAGAATTATCGTATTACAAACATTTTAAGTTAGTGCTTATATGCTGCAATATTATAGGTAATTTGACATTAACTTATCTTTTGGTTATCCCTATAAAAAAGTCGAGTCACAGTCACAAGATCTTGATGGCCATTTAGTAAAACCTCCATTACCAATTTACTTTTGTGGATAATGTTAATAAAGGAATTTACTTACTTGACGATGATAGTGGTGAGAAGCACCGTCTGTTAGACACGTAGTCTGACATCTAAGTTTATTTTTTTAAAGTAAATTTAGAAAAGTACATTTAGAGGTATATCAAAAAAATATGAGCAAATAATTTTATCGTGATAAAAACCACACCAAACATTAAGCAACCTATGGTTCAGGTTATGAACTTCTCGTACCCAAAAAGGGTTTTATATTGTATAATAGTGCATATGATTATCTCGATTTACAGTTTCACTAAACAAAATCATAAATAAATTTAAAAAGTTTGGTGTTTCACCCACACTTTTAAAAATTTATATCTCGTATAGTGCATAAGAAGAAAAAAATGAGTTTTTATGAAATAAACTTTTTAAGTCCTTTTGTTATTTTAAGTTTGAAAAAAATATATGTTTGGGAAAAGTATATAAAAAAACTTTTTGACGACGTCAGACCTTCAATAAAAAATTATAACAATCTAACTGGACCATCGATAACTAAAGATCAGATAGAAAAAGCTATACGTAATTTAAATAAAATAATCCTTACGTAAAAACGTAAAAAGAACCGACTTAAACAACTTATATGGTTTTCTCATGGATGCCATTGTCAAAACTGAACCAAATTAAAATGGGACTACACGGGATTATTAAAATCGGTTCACCCAGTCGAAAGTTCTGAGGTAACAAACAAACAAAAATGACAGTCGAATTAAAAACCTTCTCCTTTTTTGAAGTTGGTAAAAAAAACTCAGAAATTATTTTGGATAAAGAAGGCATCACACTGCTACATAAAATGTACATTATATTGCCACGTCTTTTTTTTTTGGTTCTCTAAAGAGTACTCTGCTAGTGGTCTCTCTACTGGCAAATTATGCCCGAGCTCAGCCGTAGAGGGTAGAAGAAAAAATCTAAAAGTGAGCCGCGCCACCGACTTAAGACAGTACAAGCCGGAAACCCCTAGGTCTTGTAGGCATCAGCAGAGCCACGCGAAAAACAACAAACAATTATGGTGAACTAGATAAATAAAACTATATTTACAATTACTGCAATATATTAATTAAGTAAAAAATGATGTTCTGATTTTTTTTTTTACAATAAATTCTGTATTTTCGTAAAGTGGTTTAAACGAATTTAATACACTTTCTTAAAATAATATTTAAATTAATTATAACAATCTTCCAGACAGTAATAATGAGGTACAAAAGAGAATTAAAATAAAAAAAAAACAAAAAGAAAATGTTCACAATATTTAAAATTTCAAAAATAATTGGTTTTATATAGAATTCCTGATAGCAAAAGATTAACACAAAAACAAGAAATGCAAAATAAATGGTCTTGCAACAAGAATAGTATTTTAAAACCCTCACAATAACCACATAAATTATATTCGGTAATATATAAATGCAGATTCAACTTGGAGCCGGTACAAATTTAACGAAAAATAATTTGGTTACTTTTAAACTATTGAAAACTTCATTGGGACGTCACTGGGAACAGGTACAAATTTAATGAAAATAACTTGTTACTTTTAAATTATTGAAAACACTTAGATCAAGCACATAATAACTGATAAGTTGTTAAAATTAAATTCAATACCATGTAACCAATTGAAAACTTCACTGAGACGTCACGGTAAAATCGATTATCCAAGAACCGAAACACCAAGTAGTATTATCATAATATTTTCAGCTAAAAACACCGCAAGTCTTTATAACACTGAAATTTATCGTCGATGTGGATGGAACGGCACGTGGTACTTCACGATGGCTTCACTTCATCAAATCCTACATGTGGTGATCTAAACTCGACCCCAATAACCAAAAATATTCACCACATAGGCACGACAGAATGGTCAAGTTAAGAATTAAATGGTTTATCTTCTAATCCAATTAAGATGGCCCCAAATACAGCCAGATATGAAAGAAAAAACCGTAGAAGTTCCGCTCACGTGTTAATATCAAATCCTTCCAAAAACTCTCAACCGACTTCCACCACTGACACCAAACGACTGATGATCACTCCTTGCTCCCAGACTGGATATCAGAAAATCACCCGGGACACGCGTCAGCCAACCTTTGCACGTCTAAGTTCCTAGTTCATAATCGCGTTCGTCCGCATTAATTGCCAGCCCATTCCCACAGAAAAGCAAACCAACAATAATATTTCTGACAACACACGACAATCGAGGCCAATAATCAAGGCGAAGTCTAATAACAGAGACAAAAATGTCACAGCTATTAATAATCGAATTCTATTACTACTAGATAGGCAACACTATATACAACGAACCAAATGCAGTATGCAAAGCTAATTTCGAACGCCAGACTATCATAATAATGAAACGGCAGATGGGAAAAAAAAATAGGCGCGTGACAATATATGATATTAGTCACCACCCCAAACAATGGTTATGCCCCAATTTTATTCCCATAGAAGACCAATGCAAGAAAATGCTAAGACCATAGACTCATTAGTCTGATGAGTCATGCATAGAAAATTTTCCTTAAAAGAATAAACAAAAAGTGTAAAAGAAGTTTGAGCGACTCATAATTTGGGTTTAGACAGGGATTGAGTACAAAAGAGGCGATAGTCGCTACCCAAGTTCTCGCCCAAAATGGCTACGACCAGAGAAAGGACGTGTTGTTCTGTTTAATTAATTACAAAAAAACATTCGATAGCGTGCAACACCACATATTATTAATGCAGCTCTCCAAAAAACTTAATACAGATCAAAGACATCCAATGTATTGAAAACTTTTGTTGGCACTAAACCGAACAAACACAATTAGACAGTAACCTGTCCAACACTGTACAAATTAAAAGAGGGATGTGTGCTATCTCCACTCTTATTTAATTTATATTCGGAAGCAGTTTTTCAAGAAGCTTTAGAAGAAGCGGAAATAGGAATAAAGGTTAATGGAGTGTGGGTTAACCATATCCGTTATGCTGATGGTGCGGTCTGAATTGCCGACAATATACATGACCTAGAACAACTGATCGATGCGGTAGGAGAACAGAGTACATCAATGGTTTTAAATATCAACACCAAAAAGACAAAATTCATGAATATTTCCAGAAATTTGAATGCATTTAAAAACTTTTAACGCAATGCCTATGGAAAGGGTGGAGCAATGTAGGTACCTCAGCACCTGGCTATACGAGGACTGGTCATCGGATAACGAAGTAAAGTGTCGCATTAAACAAGTCCGGCAAGCATTCCAAAAGTTTGGCAGGATACTTACATGTTCCGAATTAACCTTGACTCAACACTGAGATTCGTAAAATTCTACGTTTGGTCGGTGCTTCTCTATGGTTTGGAGAGTTGGACACTAAAAATTAGTGCAATTAAAAAGCTGGAACCCATCAAGATGTCGGAAGCTCTTAGATGCGTCAACAAAAAACACAAATTGTTTAAAACCATTAAAAAAAGGAAAACGGCATATCTGGGGTATATCATGCGAAGTGATCCATTAGTGGATATGGACTAGAAGAAGAAAAAGATATTTTTATATTATTTTTTTTTTTATTTTTTGTTCGTTGATTTTAAGTTAGGTCTGTCGTTATATTTTTGAACCCTCTTTTTACAGTCGTTTGATTTTTAATAATACGGAGGGACAATCAATCTGACAGCTCAGGAAACTCGCGTGATTGCATGCGAAGTTAATAATCGATTTTGAATTAAATTGTTTTAACAGTCCACTTCATTGTTAAACTTTGCAAGGAAAATGAATACGCACGCAAGAGTAAAAAATTAGTTTTTTTTTAAATTGTTTGTTTTAAAAAAAAATTAATAAAATATTACGTGTATTGTGCGTTATATTATTCCACACAATTTGAAAGGTGCAGTTTCGTTTTTTCCATAAGGGCACAAGCGACACGTGCCCGGGGCCCCCGGTTTGCAGTGTGCCCCATAAATATTGAAGTCGTTGTTTATACGAAAAATAACCAAGATTTTGTGTTAAAATGTTATTTAAAAACCAGATGGGATTTTTAAATATGTTTTCAACAGTTGACAACATTTTATTAAGCCTAAATAAAACTCATGAAAATATAACACGTTATTTGTTTTAAATAATCAAAAAAATAAAAAAAATAATATTGTTTTGATTTGATTTTATTTATAATACTTAATACAAAACCTAAATAATTTACTTTTATCTTTCTTCTTAAAATGCAATAAACTCTTATTTAAGAAATCACTTAGGTATTTACTTTACATGTCTTGATGTTCGCAAAACAATACTTCAACTTAAAACAATCTTTTCAGAAACCATCTCACTTTCTGAATAACTAACTAACTAAATTGTCACGGCCCCGCAATCGATTTAATGGGTACCCAACATTCTCGAAAGAACAATTTCTTTTATTCTAGTAACTTCGCAGGGCTCCAATTACCGACCGTAGCTATAAATAATTCGCTAATATGTCGGGCGTTTGATGCTACCAAAAAAAATCTATTTTTTTTATAAACAACTCGCCAACGCTTTTGTTCAAATAATGACTACAGGGGCGCTGACCACAATCTGTAACAATATACATTGTAAGCATACAAACTAAGAAGTAGGAATAATTCAAATTTTTGTTGGTTTAATATATACAATAATTTAAAGCAACTAATTTAATGTTAAATAATGTGCATTAAAATAATAATAGATACTACATTTTTGGGTATTTACTAAAAAAATTTATAATTACTTAAACATTATAAATGTTATATACTACGGTACACATGAATATGAATCTATCAACGTCTTATACAGTTGAATAGCAAAAAAAATGTTTATAGAATCATTTCTTTTAATAATTGACACATTTGTGAAAATATAAAGCAAAGTTAGAAATCATACAAAAAAATTAACAAATGTTTTAGTGTTCTTTCTTAGTTTAAACCAAGCAATTCTGACCAGTTGACAAATAAATGCTTGTGTTTGCAAAAATCTATTACGAATACATTAACGTTTATGAGTTCAAGTCATTTAAGGCAATAGTTGAAAAACCTTGCACATAAATCGGTAATCTTGAATAACTTAGCCTGATAAAAACAGATAAATTCAAAAAAAGTAAATTACGACCCTAGGCCGGATGTGATATAAAAGCCAGATTGAAGCTGTCGGGGCATCTAACATTCTTGCCGTGTGTTGTATACTAATTTTCTTGCTCATCAAGCCAAAGGTAAAGTTAAATCATTAATATTAAAATAGCGTATGATATCTTACTTGCTTCAGGCCACCACCTGGTCACCTCACCAAGTTTAGCGCGCTTTATTTTTAATCAATTTTTTTTTATTTATTATTTCGTTATATTTTTTACTAACAACAAATATAGCTCTTTAGACTGCCATTGTACCCAATTAAGCAAAGTAGCCCACTCTGGTGAAAGCGCGCTGTACTTCAAACCGTCCGCAAAAGTAAGCAGGTCATAAAAGTCGTTCTTTCGGGACTGAAATGCGGCCGTAAAGTCCGTATTTTCGGCTTAGGGGCAAGTAGATTTTTTTCGAATGTGTAAATTGCAAAAAGAGTATTCCTTTGCTTAATGGTTACCAATAATAGCGACAAACGCTTATTTTTACGGCTTATAAGATTAAAAATGTATTTTAAATTACTGGATTACAAGAACAAGTCACGAATCTGTCAATAATGTACATGGAAACTGGTATTATTTTAAAATTGGATGTTAAGTACGTACTAGAAGATTTTACACGTAATAATTAATAACGTAATTCAGAAAGAACTGCAATACTCATAAACAGAGTGACCAAATCATGAAACAAGTATGGGCTAAGACTCAATACTTCAAAAACCAAAGTTATGGTTGTCAGCAAAACACCAATACCACCAATACAAATCAGGGCATACGGGATACAGCTAGAACATGTTAATAATATCTGATACCTGAGCGCTAATATCAATGACAATGACAATGAAAGAGAAGAAAGCATAACAAACTGTGAATTTTCCATCAAGGGAGAAAGAGTGGAACAAGTAAATGAATTTGTGTACTTGGGTTCAAAGTTTACGAGAGATAAAAAGTATGACAGGAACATTGAGCAAATGGTGTTGGGAGAAGCCGAAAAATCGAATACTTTAGCCACGTGATGAGACATCCAAAGAAATATTACCTTCTTTATTTAGTGATGCAAAACAGTGCTGGTTCCATTCACCAAGAGGCAAAAGTACGAACTTAAAGCCCCAACTCTGAAAGGAAGTCAGCTTACTTTTTTCAAAGAAGTTAAATATTTGGGCGTAATAATCGACCAAAAACTGACAAAGAACAGCCAACTTAACAATATTCTTTCCAGAGCTATAGCGGCAAGCTGAACATGCCGCAGAATATTTGGCAAGACATTAGGTCTAAAACTAAAAATGATCTACTGGTCATACCAAACGATCATTAAGCCAATGGTCAAAAATGCCAAAAATGCAACAAATTTCGGCACAAGTCAAGCTGCAGAAAGTGCAGCGGCTAGCTTGTCTGGGAATCACAGGGGCAACATTCACGTGCCCTACTGCAGCCGTAGGGGTAATGCTGAACCTTCCACCATTGCACTTATGTGTAATGAAATAAGCAGCAATCCTTGCCTTCAGACTGAGCCAGACAACCAATCTTAGAGCAAGAAATAGAAATGGCCATTTGAAGATTTTGGAAAATATTTCCCTAGAATCCATAACTAAGCCGACAGATATCATGCCAGTTAGGTACGACTTCAAAATTCAATTTGAAGTGGTTATAAACAACCACCAAGTTTGCACAGAAAACGGACCTCAACTAGGAACGGATGCTTTAGTGAAAGAAACACCCGAAGGGCAGAAATCTATATTTTATCAGATAGCCAAGCAGCACTAAAAGCTCTGAAGTCATACACTTGTGAGTCCAAGCTGACTTGGGACTGTAAACAGTCCCTAAGACAACTGGCAGCAAACAATCAGGTTACTCTGATGTTGGTTCCAGGTCACAAGGGAGTTAAAGGCAACGAAGAAGCAGATTGCCTTGCCAAAGAAGGGGAAATACAAAATTTTCCGGCCCAGAACCCTTCTGTGGACTTTCCAAAGCCCACTTGAAAAAAGAGGTTCGACGCAAGAAACAGATGAAATGAAATCTTACTGGCATAAAGTGCCAGGACAAAGGCAAGCGAAAAGGCTAGTAAGTCTTTCTCCAAGGAAAGCTAAACAGCTTCTCGAGTTGGACAAGAAAGACTTAAAACTGGTGACGGGACTCCTCACTGGACACTGCCCTCTAAGGTATCAACTGAAAAAGATGGGCAAAACAGAGAGTGATAGTTGCCGAGACTGCGAGAACTTCGCTGAAACTGCAGAACATTTGCTTTGCGAATGTCCAGCGCTTTTCTGCAAGAGGCTCAAGTTTCTGGAAGGGGCCTTCCTAAACCCCTTCTAAATTAGAAACTTAGCCCCCAGGAAACTGATAAACTTTACTTGAAGTCTCGGAATCCCGGGCCTTGAATAGATTAAGGGTTTTGCACAAAAGATCTGATAGGTCGAAGTGCTTGAGAGGCAGCATGGCCTTCACGATCCATCCTACAATCTACAATCTAGTGATGCAGGGTAAGATTGCCGAAAGTAGAGGTCCAGGACAGAAGAACATCTTAATTTCAAAATATTCGAGAGCGGTATCGCAAAATATCCGCTGAACTATTCCGAGCTGCGATAAACAAAGTTATTACAACCAATATGATTGCCAACGTTTGATAATCGGACAGGGTACCGGCAGAAAAAGAGAATCACCTTTTATAACAATTATATTTGATTTGTGTTAAGGTAGCCATATTTATTAATAAATTTACCAAATATAAGTACTTACTAATGTTCTCATTTATAATTTTTTTGTCAGCTAAAAGCACCTTAAACCCTGTGTGCCCGAGTGCCACTGTATAGATAAGGATGGCCCTGGAAAAGTGAAGAACCTAACATCTGGAAATAAAGGCCACATTTTTAAAGTTCGGGGCGCAAAATTAATGTTTTTTTTATCCAAATTTTCGTCGATCGCTTTTAACTCGCGCCTTAAATATTTTTACACACAATCCATTATGCACGCCAGCGATTTTAAAAATTTCGAGCTTTCTTCGCGAACGATTTTTCTTTTTTTATATTATTTTGTTGTAGTAGCGGTGTTATAAAAAGGGGGGTTACCATTTTTTCAATATAAATTAATTTTCTGCCAGTGAAACCTTTGCTTTTAATAAAACGTAAATCTTTATGTGGTATACACAAAGGAATTTCAGAAAGCAGGGTTTGGGCTTTGATAAAGTGATGAATGAACGGATTGTTTCGAAGCTTTTTTTTTGGAATATGCTGAAACGCCGAAAGAACGCGAAGTAGACGCGTCGTCTTTCATTTCTGACCGCCTGCAGAGGTATTCATTTATCATTACTTTAAGAAAAATTAGATCTGAATGTTAAAGAAGATTAAAATTCTTAATTAACCCTTTCTGCTTTATTAAAATCAAAATACAAATTTTTTTTAATGAACATTACCTTCAGAAGTATTAGGAATTCTGATAACAGTGCCTCTCTGTTCCAAAACGTCAGGGAACTACAGTATTAGTGCCAACAAAACAAAGTTACTGTTAAAATTTCGTGATTTTTAACAGTAGCATGCTTCTCCAAAGCATTCCTTGATTTAAAAACCTCGTTATTACAGCCGATAGGCACGTGCTATAGGCAACCAATAACACCTGGTGCTCCAGCTGGGAGCGTGCTATAGGCAATCAATTATACACAGAATTGATTATGCGCGAACCAGTTTGAAACGCTGACATCAGCGCCGCTGATACTGAAACTTACTCTTGACCGTTTCCGTTTTGCTCTCCTTGTGAACAGTGTGCAGGGTGGCTTCGAAAAACCCACGCAGTGCCATGCAGCACATATTATCAGTTTAATTAAAATGTTTTAACTGCAGTTATAAAATAACATGTGAATCCGATTATGGATCATATTCAGTTTTAAGTCGACTACCAGTGAAATATTTCTGACAATACACGAGGCCTAAAGTTGTTAAATTATTGATGTTTTGATAAATGATAATAATGGCGTCTTCGTGTATCAAATTTTAATATACTAAAAATGGTAATTATAGTGTTTTATTTCAATGAAAAAGCGTGATAAATGAAAATTATCACGGCGATTAACCAACAAACCCTTTGACAACTTATAGCAAGTAGAATAAATTGAATTAGCGACTGAGCCAACTATCGAAAAAAACAACATTTCATCATCGAGGCACGGTGAGATCTAGCAGAGGCAGGCACTCCTCAGCATCTAATTACTTTTCTGTTTTGCCCCGGCGACAGTTACCTTTGATATAAAAAAATGCCCCGTTATGTCCTTTTCTAGCACGCATAAAAAGTTTTTAATCCAATATTCACTGGAAGGTTAACAGCTGCGAACTGTAGACTCCACTTAATACCTTGGAGTAATATTCGACAGCAAATTCAACTTTAATGAGTATATTGACGGCATTATATCTAAAGCATATTTCACGAATATACGGTGATTTTGTATTATCGTTAGCGACTCGATAACCAGTATTCAACTTTTCATTAAAGAAGTACGAAAGTAAATTCCCCTATGATTTTTAAACAAATTTCGTAAGTAACGAATTTTATTTTATAATGGACTTCTTGTTTGTTTGTCAGCACGGTTAAATTTGCAACCAAATCTGATCTTAATGACTTTATTGTACATAATAAGGGAGGTAGGTACGTAATCCAAACAAATTTTACTAATTAACTAAGCTATTAAACTTTAATTTGGCTTGTTAATTTATTTTTTTTTAAATTTCTAGAAAAGTAATTAGTAATCCTGGGTTACCATTGTAGTGAGTACCGACATTAAAACCGTATAGTACCGATTTTCACGAAATTATACTCACTGTAAACAAGAATGTTCTTTATTTCTTTATCTGGAAGGAACTTTGATTTTTGCTAAAGGTGGAACAAAAAGAGTTTGGCAGGCTTATAACATAAAGTCTATAAAACACACCGATGGTAAAGAAAAAAGACACATTGTGCATGCAGGTGGAAAGCATGGTTTTGTTAATGGGGCAGATATTTTATTTTCGTTAAATAAAATCGGCCGATTATCATGACAATATGGATACAGAGATGTTTGTGACATGGTTGAAAGAGAAACTATTACCATCGTTACATGAACCATTTGTCGTTGTATTATATAATGCTCCGTCCCATTCGGAAATTTTAAATAAGCAACCAACAAACTCGTGGACGGTACAGAAAAGAATGGTTAACGAACGAAAATATTTTATTTCCACAGTATTGCTTTAAGCCAGAATTATTATCGATAGTTAAAAGGTACGAAAGAGAAAACATTTACAAAGTGGATCAAATTATACTAAGTTATGAACATCGTGTGCTAAGACTTCCGTCTTATCATTGTCAATTTAATCTCATTGAGTATATTTGGGGAAAATGCAAAACTTATTATGGCAATCACATTTGATCTAATAGTTACGACCACTGTGTCCTGTGCAAGTAAACCCTCTCTCTCTCACACACACACACACACACACACACACACACACACACACGCACACACACACACACACACACACACACACACACACATTACTGCCAAGAAAATTAATGTTACTGTTCTAAAAGTAATAGTTGGTTTAAAAATGTCATACAAACCACCCCACGCTTTTAGAACAGTGACATTAATTTTCTCGTCAGTTATTTTATTCTTATGTTAAGAATTATTTTTTACTTTTTAGTTTCGCTTTTTAGTTGTTCTTGTTATTTGTCCCTCGGCACCAGTATTTTGGTTTAGGTGAATTAAAATATGGCTCGAAAGGAAGAATCCTGTTATGTTCATCGTGAAAACCATAAAAAAAACGTAGGAAGTGGTATTTCTCTTGAATTTTAAAAGACTGTATATCTCAGGAAAAACTACGGCTGGCAATGACTTCCAAAGCTTGGCAATTCGTTAAAAAAAAATCCGTACTCAAAAACGTAAAAAAAACCGACTTTAAAGACTTATATGGGTTTCTTATGCATGCCATTGTTAGAACTGGATCAAATTTCCCAATCAAGTTTTTTTATTATACAATGCATTCTAAGTACAACGAGCCAATATACCTAGTAATTACGTTTAAAAAAACTCAATTAAGTCAGTTTATCTAGTTTGATATAAAAAAAATGTACTGTACCATTTTATGCCAAATTTCCTATTTGAAGGCATATTAAATTTCTATTCAATCGTGTTTGAAAAAATCTGACATCTCATTCACCATTTATTTTTCCCCTTTTTTAAACAAAATATTAAGGTTATCAAGGTTATATGGGTTTCTCATGCATGCCATTGTCAGAACTACACCAAATTAAAACCTCCTCCTTTTCTGAGGTTGGTTTTAAATGCACTGAAAGACAGATGTTCGGGACAAGTCTTTAAGGTAAAGGTAAAAGGGTGCGATGATTGAACCATTTGGGTTAATCTCGAGGAAACGACCGAGGACATATTTAAAGGTATTGTTCATAAAAATATCTGTAAAACAGAGACAGATTGCCAACCTTTCTGCGGAGTTTATAAGGAAAACTTTACCGACAAGACGAATTGCTTGGTTTTGAATTGCACTCCTTATGTGGAACCAGTATTTCAGGACAGATCCTATGTATGCTTTATATATCATAAGCAACTGATTTGACGAGAAATAGCTCCTAGCTCCAGACAGAAAACCAAGTTTTTGAGAGACAATAAAAGCAATAGATCTTACGTGGTTTTGCCAAGAAAAATTATTGCTTACAGTAGTAACGAGCATCGAGATTAATGACTTTATCGATATGGTTACGCTTGATATAATAACATTAAGCATTGTGAGATTGGCTTTTCTCCAGAATTGGCATGCTTGGGTTTTATTTACAATAAATTCCACTAGGATTACCATTCTTGAATCGTATCTTAGCATTGTAAGCTTTTTTAAGGATTTGATTGTCTCTTTACATTTGTTTCTGGCCACAACATATTCTGCCCCAGTTTTAAGGGACGGATTATTGCGTCAGCGATGGTATGCTGCTTGTTTTAGGGCGATAGTTCTCGGGCAATTTTTGCTAATCCAGGCTTTATTGGATAATACTCTTCTGATCGTGTTTGGTATGGAGGTTTGCATTTCCAGCATAATAATATCATAAATAAACTCGGCACATTGTGTTAGATCTTCAGAAGAGAAACACACTTGCCACGTCTTTTTTTGTTCTCTATAGAGTACTCTGCCAGCGGTCTCTCTACTGGCAAATTATGCCCGAGCTCAGCCGTAGAGGGTAGAAGAAAAAAAATATAAAATGAACCGCGCCACCGACTTAGACGGTTCAAGCCGGAAACCCCTGGATCTTATAGGCACTAGCAGAGCCACACGATAAACAACTAAGATTATGGTGAACCAAATAAATAAAATTATAGCAAAAATATATTGAATACTTTACTCACACAATAAATCGAAGTACACAGTTCAATAATAAAATTATAACACATTTAGTCAAAATTAACAGCTATGGTAAATTTTCTTGCTAAAACAAACCAAAAACTTAGAATTTACAACTTTATAAAATAACCATAACAGAAGTAAGAGTAACAGACTTTTCCAAGTTACCAAAAAAAAGGTAAAACATATATATAAATCAACTCATTAATAACACTAAACCAAACGTTTACATAAGGCTGCTAACTAACTCATGTTTTAACCATTTACATAAAGATTTCCACTGCCAAAACAATGGAGTTTATTTAAAAATATTTTTACAATGGTTGTCCTTTAAAATATCAAGATTGTAGGATATTTACAAATAAGTAGGAAGAAAATATATTTTTACTTGGACATAAAGAATTATTGAGAAGGTTATTTTAATCCAAGTTTAGTTTTGGCATATTATCTAATGCAATAAATAGTTTCCAACAATGTACTATATTAATAAACTAAAACAAAACGTAATCGTGGTGTCATAATGAGTCACGGCGTTATATATTTAAAAATAATTCACTGATAACCTTTAGGTATACGAATTCACATGTACTATATTAATAAACTAAAACAAAACTTAATCTTGGTGTTAAAATGAGTCACGGCGTTATATATTTAAAATAAATCAATTATAACCTTTGGGTATACGACTTCACTACTTCTGTGGCCTACTCCTGTGGCCGGATTGATTATGAGACGGCACCTGCTAATTAACAATGGCTTCCCTCAAATAAATCCCGCTAGCGGCTATTTTAACTCGACACCAAAAATCCAAAATATCCACAACAAAGGCAAGACAAAATGGTCAAGTTAAAAATTAAAAGGTTTTTCTTCAAAATCCAATTAAGATGGCCCAAATACAGCTAGATATGAAAGAAATCCCATAGAGGTTCTGCACACGTGCTAATATTACAACGTCCCAAAAACTCTTACCAACACCCGACTTCGAAGACTCTCCCCAAACAACTGACACTCCTAGGCCGGAAATCAAGAAATGACACGGAATAAACGTCAACCTAGAATCGCACTCGTCCGTGTGGATATCCAGCCCCATCCACACAGAAATGCAAACCAAACAATAATCCTATCCCTACAAGGTATGCAACACTATTTACAACGTATGATATAATTTTTAAGTTACAGCAAAGTACGGTATGCAACCCTACTTACCAGTAACTAAGGAATACGAAACTATCTGAGACACAATTATAATGAACTGTAGAAGGAAAAAATAGGCACGTGACACACTTCATGACAGGGAAAATTCGATAAATAAAGTCGGAGACCATGCCTCATGAAACGAGGTAAAACTGTATAACTTAGTGGTAATAAGAAAGAACTAGTAGAGGAGATAAACGTGTGGTCGGAGTTTCCAAATAAGGTACAAACTTTAAGTTTGGTGATAAAAAAAGGTTAAGTGTATTGGTTGTTAGCATAAGGAATGTGTGTGGTAGCTTAACAAGATTTCTCTAGTTTATGAATTGTCCAGTTGCTGAAGCCAACCCCGACGTTTTAGTATCATTGTTAACCACTAATTAAAATGCGATTTGGTTTTGTCTGGTAGCATTTTGATTGATATTAAAAAGTGCATTTTTTAATCTGAGACTTCGAATAGTTCAGTTCTACTGGGTTTTGTACAATGATAGCAATTATATTTTAAATTTATCAATGTGTAAATATCTTTTTTTTGTTTAATTGTAAATATAAAAAATTCCCTGTACTGAAAACCAGGTACTGACTTAATACCGGTTACTCACTAAATACTGGTAACGTTTAGAATATCAGTTACATATGGTTTTGGGACACCACTTGGTTATGTAATATTAGTAACATGGTTTGGGATACCACATGTTTATGGAATCTTGGTACCATATCGTCGGTGAGACTAAAAAACCGCGTAACAGCAGTCTGCAATACCGCGTATCTGGAAAGTAGTAAAGGAAACAAACATTAGTTATACACTAATAAGAGCTCTCCAAAATCTACATCAAGAATAAAAATTAAAAACAAACTATCACTACCATTTTTTGTCAACAAGGGATTACGTCAAGGCTGCTGTGTGTCAACCACACTTTTTAAAGTATACAGTGTGGAACAGACAAATGGAATAAATTCTATAACAAATAAATGAGAGCGTGTTGAGAAAAACTCTTGGACAGGTCGATTTGCATTTTTATATGCGCATTTTTTTCAAAAAAAAATAATTATATAGGGTCTGTCATGTGACAGTGGCCGATACCAACTTTCTTATTTTAAATACAACTCCCTGTATATTATTTATTTTTTGAATTTTTCAAAAAATTTTAGACATAATTCATGTACAATGTCCCATACCTATCTTCAACTGTTTCGGAAATATTTACTGTATTAGATGTATTACAAAAATTAACATTAAAAAAAGAAAATTATTTTAATTCACAAATAATGTAAAAAAAAATAAAAAAACATTAATTTCAATGTAAGAGATGTTTAAAATTTTCGCCGCGAACGTCTTGGCAACATGCTAATCTGGTAATCTGGTATGAAATGTCTTCTAACGTTACTCAACATCTCAGGCGTGACTGATCTAATCGCAAGCGTGATTTGTCTTTTTAAGTCATGTAAGTTGAGTGGTTTAGTTTTGTATACAATACTTTGACATATCCCCACAAAAAGAAGTTTAATGGCGTCAGATCAGGAGATCGTGCTGGCCATTCTATCGATCCGCGCCTCCCTATCCACCGATTTGGAAAATGTTGATTCAGGTACTGCCGGACATTGATTTGGTAATGGGGCGGTGCTCCATCTTGCTGAAACCATAGTAAATTGGCAGGAACTTGTGGGTTTGCTGGATCAGGATATAAGTTTGTCAAAGTTGGCACGACATTATTTTGGAGCAGTTGTAAATATTTATCTCCATTCAAGTTGCCTTCAATGAAAAAGGGACCTACGATATGATTTCCAACAATTCCTGCCCAAACATTTACTTTTTCAGGATATTGCATATGTTCCTCTCTCATCATGCAGACAGACAACAAGTTGCTAAGGCTATGAGTTTTATATGAAAATAAACAAAACTGTTTTTGTATTTTTTTTATTTCATATCAGTAAAAAGGAACGCATAAATGGTTATTGCTTAATTTTTCAATTTTAAGAGCTAAATGGGAAATAAGTATTAAGTGTAATTTAGCGAATTTGTGAAATAAAATAATTTTCTTTTTTTAATGTTAATTTTTGTAATACATCTGAAAACACTTTATATTTTCGAAACAGTCGAAGATACGTATGGGACATTGTACATGAATTATGTCTAGAATTTTTTAAAGAATCCAAAAAATAAATAATATACAGGGGGTTGTATTTAAAATAAGAAAATTGGTATCGACCACTGTCACATGACACACCCTATATAATTATTTTTTTTTGAAAAAAATGCGCATCTTAAATTACAAATCGATGTGTCCAAGCGTTTTTACCAACACGCTCTCATTTATTCGTTATCCAATTTATTCCATTTGGCTGTTCCACACTGTATGTAGCAAAAGCTCTAAAACAATGGAAAAAAATGCAGAGAATGGGTAATCGAGTCGAAAGGAACCTGTGTTTACTCGTTACATTTTGCTTACGATCAAGTTATCCTCGCTAACGACAAGGACGATTAAAAATATAAGGCACAAACATTGAAGGAAGAATATAAACAGTGGGGTTTGAAACCTAATAAGGAACAAACAAAATATCTCCCTCTCGGCACTGAATTATCAAATATCCAACTGGACACAGACGAAATCACAGCGTAAAATACTTATACATACCTGAGAGTGGAATTTGACACTACAGGAACATATGACAGAGAGATCAAAGAACGAATAACCCAGGCCAGAAGATTAGCTGCATGTTTGAATGGTATTCTCTGGAGTGGCGAAACAGGAAAAAAAATATAATATCTATGAAACCCTGATTAAAAGCTTTTTGTTGCACAGAGCAGAAACATGGAGAATTACAAAAAATAAAAGAAAACTCAAAGCCACCGATGTTTTGATGTTTTTAGACGGTTCTTTGGAATATCCAGACGCGAAAGAATTCGAAACGAGAAAGTTTGAAGGAGAATGGGAGTGGATGGACAGTTAATAACCAACATTGAACAGAGGTAACTCATATGGTATGGTCGTGTCCAGCGGATGGATGAAGCCAGAATTCCCAAAAAAATAATGCAATGGATACCACCAAACCAGAGAAAAGAAGGAAGTCCCAAAAACACCTGGCAAGAGGGTATCACAAAGGCGATAAACTCTCGAGACTTAAAAGAAGATCAATGGGAGGATAGGAAGTCGTGGAAGTTAGGCATCGGACACCGTCGAAAGACGTTTTGAACCCTTAATATAATAAAAATTTAAGATTTCTTTAAAGTATAAAGATCCCGAGCTAATTTCTTCGATATTTGTAAACAAGTTTAGGTTTTTTTTTTTTAAATAATGTCCTTCGTTATTTTCGGTAAAAAGCCTCAACTTTAATCTGACATTGTAACAAAACAACCGAAACGCTTATACAATATCAATTAAATGGATCCGTGTGGTAGCGACTAGTAATTACCTAAATGTAAACGTGCCACCAAACATTTTAACAGTCACATTCGAAAGCTGAAAGAGTCCTTTGAAAGTGTGTTATAATTATGAAAAAAAAAGGAATGCCGATTCTCCGCAGATAATATTAACAAATGACGCGAAAAATCCTGCACGTTTTCATTAGGGGAGTAGTTGATATGAAATGGTGTTTTTAAAAAGTTAAAAAAAATTTGTATACATAATCTTTGTTTGTGCTAATGTGTTGTGGGCAAATTAGCTATAACATTTTTACGAAAAATTGTTTTGTGTCGTCGTAATAAACAATTTTTGTTTACTCAATAATTACCAATACTCTTGGTTGGATTTATTAACCTTTACTTATACTTATTAATAATATTAGTTGGATATGAACACTGTAATGAATCGCTTCTAACCCTAAGGCGTTGGCCGAGTAGTTTAGTTGAAGTTTATATCGAACGTGAATCAATCAAAATTTAATTAACGAAGATCCCAATAGATTTTATTTGTATAGATTCGATTTATTCTAACATACCAGAGATTTTTTCATACATTAAAGTTATCAGGTGCCCTAATTATTTGATGTCCTGATTACCGCGTTTGTTGATTGTTACAATTTTGATTTTGGCATCAGTGAAAAGGTATAATAATAATAATAATATGTATTTTAAAGAACTATATAAAACAAGTCAAAAATTTAACATTGGACATAAGACTAACAAATACATTTAATTTAAATAATAGAGTTTGAGAAAAAAAGAGAGCCCATTATTATGATTGAAACTCACCCACTCACTTAGCTTCATTGATATGGTGGCCAAAAATACAACAAATTTCGGCACAAGTCAAGCTGCAGAAAGTGCAGCGGCTAGCTTGTCTGGAAATCACAGGGGCAACAGTCACGTGCCCTACTGCAGCCGTGGAGGTAATGATTAACCTTCCACCATTGCACTTATGTGTAATGAAAGAAGCAGCAATCAGTGCCTTCAGACTGAGCCAGACAACAAATCTTAAAGCAGGAAATCGGATTGGACATTTAAAAATTTTGGAAAATATTTTCCAAGAATCCATGTCTAAGCCGACAGATATTATGCCAGTTGAGTACGACTTCAAAATGCAGTTTGAAGTGGTCATAAACAACCTCCAAGTTTGCAAAGAGAACGGACCTCAACTAGAAAGAGATGCTGTAGTGTGGTACACTGATGGATCCAAGATGGATGAAATGGTTGAAGAAGGCGTTACAGGGCCGAATTTTAGGCTCTCAAAACCCCTTGGTAACACCCCAACCATCTTTTAAGCAGAATTGCATGCCTTAAAGATATGTGTCAGGGAGTGCATCGAAAGAAATACCCATAGGGCAGATATCTATATTTTATTTAGATAGCCAAGCAGCACTAAAAGCTCTGAAGTTATATACTAAGCTGACTTGGGAACAGGCAGCAAACAATCAGGTTATTTTGATGTGGGTTCCAGATCACAATGGAGTTAAAGGTAACGAAGAAGCAGACTGCTTTGCCAAATAAGGGGCAAATACACAATTTTCCGACCCAGAACCCTTTTGTAGACTTTTTAAAGCCCACTTAAAAGAAGAGGTTTGACGCTGGGAAACAAATGAAATGAAATCTCACTGGCATACAGTAACAGGACAAAGGCAAGCAAAAAGGCTAGTAAGCATTTCGCCAAGGAAAGCTAAACAGCTTCTCGAGTTGGATAGACTTAAAACTGGTGACGGAACTCCTCACTGGACACTGCCCTCTGAGGTATTAATTGAAAAAGATGGGCAAAAAAGAAAGTGATAGTTGTCGCTACTGCGAGAACTTCGCTGATACTGCAGAACATTTGCTTTGCGAATGCCCAGCGCTTTTCTGCAAGGGGCTCTTCTACAGACTCTTCTACAGTGAAAACAATTGTACCTTACTCTGTAGGGAGAATTATATTATAATCCAGTTCTGAAAAATTGCCATTTCCTATTTTAAGCTACAGGTCTGAGAACGTTTCCTTCCTGTCTACCCCTTTTTAACCCCGTTATGCGATAAGTTTTAATAAAATACGAAACAGTTTTTTCATCAATTTTGTTAAAGAATGTTTATGCAAAATTTGAAGTAGATTGGACCTAGGAATCACGTTGTCACATATAAACTTTGCCCCCATTCTTTACCCCCTGGGGGCAGAATTTTGAGAAATTCTTATCGGATGCCTACGTCATACAAAGAACACACCCTCCAAGTTTTAGGTCTCTTCGACCAGCGGTTTAGGCTGTGCGTTGATCCGTCAGTCAGTCAATCAGGACAAAGCATTTTATATGTATTGATGATCTATTAGATATAGAGTTTACATTCATCTAAAATTATAAAATAGCGAATTGCGTTAATGTATAACAAAAGAGTGGATAAACTGTTATTATTTTGTGAATAGCAAATACCAAATTTTACGAAAAAAGCAGCCATCTAGTGGTCGTATATGAAAAACGAGAAGGCGGACCTCATTGGAAAACATATTTTTTGTTTTTCAGCTTATTCCTTAACATAACGGTATGAATTCCTTACACGGACGTAGTGTGGCAAAGGAAAAGTAACTCAGTGAAATTAGATCGTTAAACATTCACCAAAAGGGGCCCCTCCAGTTATTTATATGTAATAAAATTATACAACAGACTACTTCCACTGCCACTTATTCATGTAAAATAAAAATATTTTGCTTCGTTATACATCCAATTACCGTTTTGTATATTCTGCCTTTAGAATTAGGTATGTTATGTTACCTCATTACTGCCCTCCACCTTCACCGCGTATAGAAATAAATTAACTTTGTTTCCATCCACTATGCAAATTACACCGAATTACTTTTATTTATGACTTTCTTTCTCAACGTTTCTATTGAATAACTTTATTGTGTACCTTACACATTTTTACGTCGTCTACGCCATTTTGCGCCCAGGGAAACGTTCTGGTTACATCAACGTTTTTATTACCGACTAGTGGACCTGGCAGACGTGGTCCTGCCCGAACGTTGGCTTGCTTAATTTAAAAATATCGCTATCAAACTCAGCGACCCCGAAAATTATAAATTTGACACTAATATCGGCGTTTTTATTAGTTTTTACATTTCATCCCCTTCCCTCTCCTTTTGTATGTGTGCTTACATAATTGGGAATGTCACTATTAAACTCTGCGATCCCAAAAACTATAAATTCGACACTAATATAGGCCATTTGTGATATTTTTTAAATTTCAACCCCCTCTTACTCGGTCGGAAAGATATCGCTGGGGCGACCCAGACTCTGATGGAGGAACAAAATCCTAAGAGACCTAAAAATTATGCAAATATATGACTGTAAGAAAGCCTTGCTGGACCGAGATAGGTGAAGGCAAGTCGGTAACGCAGCCAAGACCGACAAAGGACTGTAGAGCTACCCCGAAGAAGAAAAAGAACATGTTTTCTTTAAATACATAAACAATACTTTAAACTTGATCAAATTATAATCTTGTAACAAGACTACAACACGAACTGTGAACTTTTTTTTCAAGTGCTGCCTCCATTGTGGAGGATGGCTATAATTATGGTCATGTGTGAATGAACTGAAGTCCGTAGAGGTCGACCTCAGAGAACATATCTCGATCAGATCAACATTGTTTTGAAGAAAGGCCAGGTCAACAGTACCAACAACCGACGAGCATGTATAAGAGCACTGATGAAAGTGGAGGAAGCAAAAGATGTATGTAAGAACCGTAGCAAGTGAAAGGAAGTGATCTCTGCCTACCCCTATGGAAAATAGGCGTTACTTTATGTATGTATGTATGGAAATTATGGCCTTAAATAGTTCAGCTGTCGATAAATGAAACCATTCTTGTAGATTATTAATTTTTTTTTCCATACTGATTTTTTCGCACTGGATTGTTAGGTGTAGGAGTTCATATTTTGGTCCTCTCATAATATGTCCATGATATTCTCAAGATTCTGCGAGCTGTTTACTAATCAAGTGATAACATTTAGACCAAAATATACCGAAAAATAGGACCAAAAGTAAAGACTGGTGACCTCAACAAAGAAAATAATAATTGGATGCTAAAAGCATAAAATAAACAGACGTTCTTTAACTAAAGAAAGTCCTTTAAACTTGGTAAATACGTCTGTATTATTTAATAAAACAAAATAGCAAAATGTGACTGCCCTAGGGCAGTTAAAAATTAAAGATTTCACATAATTTTATTGTTGCATTAAATTTAAAAATCCACGATCTAATTATGTCTTAACGGGTCAATTTTGCGCCATATAGACAGTTTCGTAATCGGTAAATTTATTAAGTATTTGTTTTATTTTATTAAGCCATATCTATTGTTTACCACAATATTAACTTTTAGTACAATCTCACCTATAATATCCTTCAATGTTATCATTTCTCTAGTCATTCATGTCCATTTTATGGATCATAAAGAATATTGCGATTCCATGTAGGTATTATATAACTGTCGTTAGAAAGTTTATACACGTGGATTTCCAGGGTATCTGGAACTTTATTGATGTTTTATGAATATATATAAGGCCCCAGCTGTGTACCAGTTACACACATAATAGAATAGCTGTGTAGGTTATAATCTTATAGTATTTTAAAAATTTTATTATGTAATGGTGTTAGGAGGGCAAAGCCGGTTCTGACAAGTTCCAGTTCATAGCGTGTAAAGGAAGAAGATACTCGTCGCGTCAAACAGAAATTTTTATAACTGTCGCGAACTGACTGGAAGTTAGCTGGACAAAAACAATCTGGAAAATTCAATGGGGATATAAAACGCAGATGAGACAGCTAGGCGAGTTAGTTAGTATTCGACAGTGATACCATTTAAATAAATGGTCATACAAAAAAATAAAAAGGCAATATTTTTTTTAACTTTATTTAAAGAGTGAGTCCAGTAATATTACCTGTATACAGTGCTTTTATTTTAAAACCAGACAGTCCAAATAACTATTGATTTTGCGTAAATGTGAGAGGTTTAAAATGGCATTCTGCTGTTTTCAAGTGGCACCTCTTTAACATCCCCCACCCCTTCTTTAAAATGTCAAATAGCAACCCATACTTTGTGATACATCAAATGAAAACCCACAAAAAATGCAAATCAGTCGTATAAACAACAATTTATTCTATTTATTTTGCAGATAGCAAAAATGTTTGTCCGGGATAAACTCCGGATCTATTTAACCAATTTTTATGAAATTTAGCTTATTGTGTGTAATTTTGTCGAACTTAAAAAATAGGATACTTTTTATCTCGATTTTTGACCTTAATATTTTTTTATTACAAATTTAATGTTCATTATAGGACAGTAGTATGGAATTATTTGTAAGTTCCATAAGTTTTTTACATATAGCAGTGTAAGTTAATTAAACGACACAACACGTCAACATCTTTTGCTATCTAGGTTGTGTAAGCATCCAATAGATGGCGCCGTGTTTTAATTTCTTGATGCTTCAATCTATTCCACGTCATATGTGTTTATGTTTTACGACATAACCATTGTGTTTTAAATCCTTCGTATATCTAAATACAGAGTGGGCCACAGAAAACAGTCCACCCCGTTATTTTGCAGTATTCTTAGGAATTTACGAAAATGCTAAAACACATCGATTTTTGTTTTAAGATGATCACATTTTTACGATACAGGTATCTGTCATTCGTCAACCGCCTATCTTTCACTTCCCCAACCCCTTAATATAAAATAGGATATGTAGTTGAAGTATTCAGGCATATGATCATCCATGATTTTTTTCGATACTAACAACATTTTTGCAAAAAAAAATTAATTAATTTAAAGTGAAACCTCTTAAAAATGAAACGTAACGCCTATGCTTTAATAATATATTAACTTTTTTTCTCACATCAAAAGTAAATTAAAACGAATTGTGTAAAATATTAGTAATTTGATACTAAGACAGTTAATGTAACATTAGTGTTAGGGCGAATTTGGATTATACACTTTGAGTGTACACTGCAAATAATTTATCGTAAGTGATAGTGAACGGTGAAAGACTTAATTTACATTTGTATTACCTCCAATTCATTGCGAGATGGCTACAACCAAATTGGTGTGTGTTGTTATTCAGGAAATAACTATTGAAATTGCAAAGGAAGTTCGTCCACGTCGTTGGTAGGTTAGGCCATGGATTAAACGAAGAAGTTTATTTAAAGCATCTAGTCAAGTATTAGTTAAATTAGCACTAGAAGATTCTGACACCTATACAAAACATTTTAGAATGAGTAAAGCTCAGTTTTGTGATCTATTAATGAAAGTAACTCATTTTATTTAAAGAAGCAATACTTGCTTGAGACCAGCACTTTCCACAAAAGTAAAACTGTACATTACGCTTCATTGCGTAGCTACAGTAACTACTTTTTTAGTGCCTTATACAGGGTGTAACAAAAAAGTGGGTCATAAATTAAAGTATTTGACTTTTCTTATTTTGATGGAGTTTGTCAATTCTCGCTCTTTATGTAGTGATTCTAACACATGTTCGTTAGTTACGTGTGCTGTCCACGGAATCTTTAGCATACGGCGATAGCACCATAACTTAAACGCTTTCAATTTATTTAGATGCTTTACTTTCAGTGTCCAGGTTTCACATCCATAAGGCAAAACAGACCAAACGTATCACTTTAATACTCTTAGACGGATGTTCATCGCAAGACTTCTATTACATAGTACAGAACGCCAACTAGTGAATCTTTTACGTGCCAGTTCTATTCTGGTTGAGATTTCTTCATCGCTTTCAACTCTACAGTCTATCCAGCTACCCAAATACCTAAAGTGTTGTACTCTGTCCAGAATTTTGCCATCTAATTTTACCGACAACCATCCACTTCGTTTTCTTTGTGTTGACACTAAAACTCTTTTTCTTGCAAGCATTGTTTACTGCATTTAGTATTGTTTGAAGGTTTTCGAGGCTTTCTTCCATTATAGCAGTATCAACAGCGTACCTAATGTTGTTAATTATTTCTCCACCAATTTTAACCCTTATGGCGATATTTCAGCGCTTCTTCAAAGACAGCTTCCGAGTAGACATTGAAAAGCATTGGTGACATGAAACATCCCTGCCTAACGCCACGTTTAATAGAAACTTTTTCTGAAACCTCTTGTTCCACTTTAACTCTAGCAGTCTGGTTATAGTAAAGGTTTTTGAGCAGTCTTACATCATATGAGTCAAGACCAATTAGATCTAAGCATTGAAACAGTGGTGTATGCGGTACGTTGTCAAAGGCTTTCTCGAAATCGATGAAACATACGTAGATGTTTTTACAAAATTCAACTTTCTTTTGCAAAGAACCACATATAAATCAAATATTTAGGAGTAATAACAAGACCAACATATGAGATGGGACGAGCACATAAACTACGTCATCAACAGATCCAGAAAACTCATGCATAAATTTTACACACTTAGGGACATTCTTAGCAAAAAAGTTATACTGATAGTCTATAATTCATTAATTAAGTCCGTGTTTAAATACTGCATTACAGCCTGTGGGGTGGCGTCTTCAACAACGTTATTCACAGACTACAAACAACACAAAATACAATACTGATAATAATTTTGAAAAAAAGAAGATTGTGTACTCCACAGAACAATTATATCAAGAATCACATATCCCAAATATCAGAAATATCTACATCTTACAGACCCAAACTCAGTTATTCAATAAAAAAACAGGATTCTCAATCAATCCAGACATACAAGACATACCACTGATCCAACTTTGCAAGTTCCAAGATTCAGTAAAACCCATATGCAAAGAAGCATCTTTTACTTCGGTCCAAAAATATTCAATAGCTTACCGACAGAACTGAGAGAATGCAATTATTTCAGAGTTTTTAAAAGGATTTTGAAAATACATATCATACAAAATCAGCTGCAAAGTAGATTTTTTTGATAATTATGATTTTAAATAAAAGAAATATTTATATGTGTACATTTGTTTGCATAATATGTACTCCATCTCCATTCAACTTTTCACAGATATTCAATTTTTTCACATATAGTCATATATTTACGTATAGGCAACTATTCATTATGAACTAACTTTCAAATACTTTGAGGACACTAGATATTTAGACTAAAATCTAAGGGCTAGTAAGTAGATCGAACCGCAACACAAGCCTTGTAGGTTTAGGCGGATACACTACACTTCCCCGAATAGATGAACATTATCAAATGTTATTTATAAGTATAATATAGATCTATAATGTGTTTAAGTATTATTGCTGAATAAATTTGATTTGATATTCTGGGATCAAAAATAACTCGATTGAACATAACTCAACTTTATGCACTTTGTGCACACAAAATAAGTTACAGCCCTTGAAAAGTACAAAAGAAAAATCAATTTTTTCCAATATTTGTAGAACAGTTTAACATTTTGTAATGAAAATAAGTAAATGGTTTTTTTTATCGTAAGAGCATCTTTTGCATATAAAACCACGAAATCTTTACAGCTCATAAAAAATTTACCCCTAAAATCCCCTAAACTTTTCTATGCGTAACAATTAAATTAGTATTGTGACACCATTGGTTTAATATATCATTTTTGAAATTTTTTCGCCTTTAAGCACTTTTTCTAAAAGCCATTTTTTATCGAGATTCGGCATCTTTTTTTCATATTCTTTAAAAGTTTTAAGTAACAAAAAGTAAGTTATAACTGAGTATTCGTGTAATCGCAGGTATGAAAAATATGTACAAATGTTAAGTATTTACTAAAATACATGTTAAAAATGGCCTCCATTTTTTTGAATACACAATTGGCATGGTTTTAAAAAGGAAAACCGAATTTTTTCGAAGAATATTGGCTTCTGACGAAATCAATTTGCCCTTTTAATGATTCGACGCCTTAGTTGTTGTTCGTCGATTATTTTAAAATAATACTCGTGCTCTTTCAAGACCCAGAATCAAAAGTCATTGGGGTTAAGAACTGGACTTCTGGCTGGGTAAGAAATAGGTGCATCAGTGCCCTTTCTAATTCAATGATCAAGGTACAGACCGAAAAGGTATTCCCCAACTTTGTTATGGAAATGAGATGGAGCGCTATCTTGTAAATACTACATATTTTGCCTTATTCTCAAATTTACCCCTTCCGAGTAATCTGGTAAATCATTTTGTGAGATATACAAGTTATTTGCATCATTTAAATTATTTAAAAAAAATACTGGTCCATTTAAATTATTATTTATAATGCCTGTCTCCAAACCACTGGCGTAGATTTTTAAGCCAGGAAGTAGTACGGCAGGCCACACTTCTTTTTCCTATGATTTTTCTTTTATATCAAGGTGTAGTATGTTGTACTTTTCTGAGTGAACCTTAGTATGACCGAAGTATTCCAATTTATATCGTTTAACCGAATGCTTTTAGTCTCTTCAAAAGATATATATATATATATATATATATATATATATATATATATATATATATATATATATATATATATATATATATGTCACTAACAAGGTGTCAACTGCGTACCTAATATTATTCATAAGCACGCCATTAATGAGTGCCTTCTTTAGCTTGTTCTAACACTTCCTCAATGTTCCTTTAATCTTCTCCAAACTACGAGGGCAGTTTGATAAGTCAGTGACTTTTTGAATTTCCCGCGCAGTTACTCCAAATGCAACAGTGCTGCCGCCGTCAACTATAATCTATCAGTGGGCAACTTTTTAATTTTGAGCAAGCTACGTCGTGCAGTTGGTGTTTGATAGCCGTTCAAAGCAGACAACCTCGTGAATTTATACGAAAATGGAAAAAAGTGAATTTCGTGTGTTGATTAAGCATTACTTTTTACGTAAAAAATCCATCACTGAAACTAAGGAAAGACTTGATAAATACTACGGGGACTCGGCACCATTAATTTCAATGGTTAAGAAGTGGTTTACAGAGTTCCGTTGTGGTCGCGTACCAGCACTAGTGACGCCGAACGTCCAGGTCGCCCAAAAGAAGTGACCACGCCGGAAATCGTCGATAAAATTCATGAAATGATATTGGATGATCAGAGAATGAAAGTGCGTGAGTTGGCTTATGCTGTAGGTATCTCAACTGAACAGGTACATCATATTTTACACGAATATTTGGACATGAAAAAACTCTCCGAGATGGGTGCCGCGATTGCTCACACTCGACCATAAGCGCAATCGTGTGACCACTTCAAAAGAGTGTTTAGCGATGTTCAGCCGTAATCCGGACGAATTTTTGCGCCGTTTTGTTACTGTGGATGAAACATGGATCCATCACAACACACCAGAGACCAAGGAACAATCGAAACAGTGGGTGAACGTGGACCAAAGAAGGCGAAACAAAGTCTGTCAGCCAACAAGGTCATGGCCACAGTTTTTTGGGATGTACGCGGTGTCATTCACATCGATTACCTCAAGAAAGGTAAAACGATCACCGGCGAATATTATTCAAAGCTTTTGAACAGATTCGACGTTGATTTGAAGCAAAAACGGCCGCATTTGGCGAAGAAGAAAGTGCTGTTCCATCAAGACAATGCACGTGTGCACACTTGTCTAGTCACGATGGCCAAAATCCACGAATTGGGATACGAACTGCTACCCCATCCAGCACATTCTCCAGATTTAGCCCCCTGCGACTATTTTCCGTTTTCAAACCCAAAAAAATGGCTGGGCGGTAAGAGATTTGAGTCGAATGAAGAAGTCATTATCAAAACAAACGCGTATTTTGAGAGCTTTGAAAAAACCTATTATTTGGAGGGAATAAAAAAATTAGAAAAACGTTGGACTAAATGTATCGTGCTAAAAGGTGATTATGTAGAAAAATAAAATGTTTATTTGCGGAAAAAAATTTGTTTTATTCAAAAAGTCACTGACTTATCAAACCGCCCTCGTATCATGTGACCGACATCTAATTGAGAAGCTATTACCCTTGTACTCTGGTTCCAGGGTTTTTAACGACTAATTCTAAAATCTCCTCATCGTTTGTATCCATTTTTGAACGACCACTATTACCAGCAAGTTGCGGACGCAAAGTACCCGTCTCCCGTAAACGATGATCAATGGAAAGAAAACATCGTTTGTCTGGTGTATTCCGATTGGGATATTTTTTCGCAAAACGCCTTGCAGCTGCTGCACTATTTCCTGTGATTACCTGATTACCAGAATTACAGATAATTATCTGAAACCGTGTTTTAGACTGACCAAACTTACCCATCAAACTTACATATCTGTCATTTCTGCAAACGTGTAAACCATTGTAACAGAAAGTTTTATTTTTCTTAACGCTCTTATAATGCACAATAATCAAAAGCTTTAATTGACAGTACGTAATTTTTTAAGCAACTGTTTGTTATTTATCCGTAAAAACTACAAGTGTTAAACAGCCAACTAAAGAATTTTTGATAAGTAATGAAAAAGAAGCCGCATCTAGATAAAAAATGGCTTTTCGAAAAAGTGCAAAGAAGGCAGAAATATTTCAAAAATGATGTATTAAACCTAAGGTGTTACAATACTAATTTAATTGTAACGCATAGAAAAGTTTAGGGGGTTTTAGGGGTTCAAAACCCCTATGAATTTTTATGGGCCGTACATATTTCGTGGTTTTCTATGAAAAAGATGCTGTTGCGATAAAAAAGCCATGTATTTATTTTTATTACAATAGGTTAAACAGTTCATAAATTATTTAAAAAAATCGATTTTTATTTTGTACTTTTTAAGAACTGTAACTTTTTTGGTGTAAACATTTGCATTATGGTAAGTCATGTTCAATTGAGTTATTTTTGACCCAAGAATATGCGGTTTAATTTATGACCTACTTTTTTGTTACATCTTAAATAGAGCACTAGTTTGTAGCATTATCTTATTTCTTATTTTATCTTTGCTGTATAAATTCAGTGTCATGTAAAAGGTGCACTTATTAGTGTACATCCAGAAAACACAATTTTTTGCGTATAGACTCCTTACTTTGAGTAGAGATCCTTATGTTTGCAATCCCGGTTTCTTTACTAAATAATATATTTTTTAT
The DNA here is from genome assembly GCA_950111635.1 of Agelastica alni. Lineage (NCBI taxonomy): Eukaryota > Metazoa > Arthropoda > Insecta > Coleoptera > Chrysomelidae > Agelastica > Agelastica alni. Next base: position 21,880,807 of record OX467716.1, read on the forward strand.
TTTTTAAATAAATTCTTGTTTGTTAAAATTACCCTCATAATAGGTTGGGTACGGTTGAATATTTTGTTATTTTTTAATCAACGTAGACGCGATAGCATTCCATAAATAAATTAAATATTGCCAGTTGTTAATGTTTAATCATGCAAAATGTATTTGATTAATTCAAAAATATCTAAAATTAGTAACCAAATTAAAATTTAAATACGAATGCAAACTAACACATTTATTTAAATAAATGTAATATAATTCGCTTGATTTTCGATAATCGAAACAGCTTTTTGTGCACATTTATTTTCGATTTAATGTAATTCTTGTATCACACGTACGGTTTTTGTACGGATTCATTTTTGATGCTTTTCTCGTACGGTTTCTTAAATTATTCTCGAAATTATTCTTCTTCTGTTAGGGCACTGCATGGCTTTATGAACAGCCAGAAAGTGTCAAAAAAGGCACGTCTGGCTGTGCATAGAGGTGTGTTGGTTCCTAAACTTATGTATGGTAGTAAATGTTGTGTTTGGCAGAAGAAGCATAAAAATAGGATTAATGCTGCGGAGATACAAAGATAGATAAAGGAATGCTTAGATGGTTTGGACACGTAAAAAGGATGAATGAAGAAAGATTGACAAAAAAATTTATAAGGCGAGAGTGAATGGACAAGTCGGTAGAGGTCGACCTCGGTGAAAATATCTCGATCAGATCAACAGTATCAGGTCAAGAGTACCAACAACCGACGAGCATGCATGAGAGCACTGATGAAAGTAAAGGGAGCAAAAGATGTGTATATGAACCGTAACAAGGGGAAGGAAGTAGTATCTGCGTACCACTACGGGAAAAAGGCGTGACTATATGTATGTATGTCTATTAGTGCCTATCCTCTGTGAATGTTGGCAATCACATTGGATCACATGACTTTGTTGACAGCTTTTCTGAATAAACGTACGGTCATATATAAATATATATATATATATATGCTGTAGTGTGTAGTGTGGTACACTGATGGATCCAAGATTACTAAAAGGGTTGGAGTGGGCGTTATAGGGCCAATTTAAGGCTCTTAAAACCGCTTGCCCTCTGAGGTATCACCTTAAAAATAAGGGCAAAGCAAAGAGTGATAGTTGTGGCTACTGCGAAAACTTTGCTGAAACTGCAGAACATTTGCTTTGCGAATGCTCAGCGCTTTTCTGCAAGAGGCTTAAGTTTCTGGAAGGGGCCTTCCTAAAGCCCTTCGATGTCAGAAACATAACCCCCGTGAAACTAATAAACTTTGCTCGAAGTCACAAAATCCCGGGCCTCGAATAGATTAGGATTTATGCACAAAAGATCTGATAGGTCGAGGTGCTTGAGAGGTTGCTCTAGCATTTACGACCATCCCTACAATCTACAATCTATAAACCGACTATACACACCATCCTGTATACACTTATTGATGTAATAGAAAAATCTTCATATTAGCTTTTTTATTTAATTTTTTAAAGAATATAAAGGAACCATGTGACATATATTAGTATTATAACGTTAATGAGATCGAAAAATGCAGTAAACTTCAAAAGAAATCGAGCTACTAGTGACATACCTTATCATTAAAAACCCTAAAAACTTTATACTTTTCGTTACCTTTTTTAGAAAATTGTAAACCACTTTGACTAATTAGATGACCTTCGTTGCAGAGTACTTGATTATAAAACAGCTGTACGAGGATGAATTTGAATGGAATTATCTTTTTTCAAAGTTAATCAGTGTCTGGTAGATACTGATTAAGTTTTTATTTAATTTTTGCAACAATTAGTCAAAGCTTGGTTTAAAAAGGAAGTTTTTGAAATTACTGCGAATATTTCTTTCTCTCTACATTTAGTTAGTAAAAAGTTAGCAAAAGTAAAAATGTAAATTTGGTGCTAATTAATTGCCAAAAAAATCGATTTTGTTTGTTAAATCGTTTTCGAAAAACGTCAATTACTTTAAGGTTAAAGAAAGTTTTAAAAAAATAATCCAAAAGGCCTATGATAGAGTGGTAAGGAATGAATTGTGGTTGACATTGTCAATGTATAGGGTGAGTGGTAGTTTAATACGAGCACTGAAATCACTTTACGAGGATTCCACTGCTTGTGTCAGGATAAACGGAGCTTAAAGGGAATGGTTTTAATATCGAAAAAGGTGTTAGACAGGGATGTGCGGCTTTGCCATGGATGATTAAATTTTATATTGACAATTGTTTAAAAGATTTAAAAGAGAGTGCGTATGAATTAAGAATGAATAATTAAATCTTCAGATGCCTCTTTTACACCGATGATCAGGTCATATTAGCGTTATCTGAAAAAGAGTTGCAGGCAATGATTAATATTATGCATGATGCCCTGAAAATCAAAGAAATAAAACTAAATGTAGGCAAGACGAAAGTAATGGTTTTTAAAAAAGAAGAAAACATGACAAACTGCAAGGTGCTGTTTGAAGGACAAAAAATAAAACGAGTGAAAGAGTTCAAAGTTTACGCGAAACGAAAAAGATAACTGTATCATTAAGCGAAGGGTTTTGGCAAAGAAACAAATGAATGGGGCCCTTCATAACTTAATGAGCAGCCAGAAGATGTCAAAAAAGCCACGTCTGACTTGGCATAAAGAAGTGCTGGTCCCTATACTTATGGGTTTGGCAGAAGAAGCCTGAAAATAAGATTAATGCTGCAGAAATAATTAGTCTAAGAAGTGTATAGCAGGAGTGACTCGGTTGGATAAAGTAAAGAATAGTGAGATAAGAGAACGCTATGGTAAAAGAAGATGTGGTTGCAAAGATAGATAAAGGAATGCTTAGATGGTTTGGACACGTAGATAGTATGGATAAAGGAAGATTGACGAAACAGATTTATAAGTTGAATGTAAATGGGCAAGTCGGTAGAGGTCGACCTCGGCGATCATATCTCGATCAGATCAACATTGTTTTAAAGAAAGGCCAGGTCGAGAGTACCAACAGCCGACGAGCATATATAAGAGCACTGATGAAAGTAGAAGAAGCGAAAGATGTGTGTAAGAACTGTATCAAGTAAAAGGAAGTGGTGTCTGACCTCCCCTAGTGGAAAAAGGCATGACTATAAGCATGTATGTACAAGTATCCAATCAAATAAAGAAAAGTCGATATTTTTTTATATTTTTACAGCATTTTCTTGCAGCAAGAAAATCGATTTGTGGTAACTAATTAGCTACGCATAAACGGGTGACTTGTTTTGTCTTTGCTTACTTTTAACTGCTAATTATAGCTTATCAAGATCAATTACGTAATTCCTTTTTTTCTTCACATTTTATTACTTTGTTACTAAAATGTGTGACTTAAAAACTGGCACACACATGTATAAAAATGGTAGAGGTGATGGTTTTTTTTTGCGTTTGGGGTTTTTTTAAAACCTTTTCTCTTGAAATGGTCCGTAAAACAAGCTGTATCTTTTCCAATAATACATTCAAATTTTGTCGATTCTTCGACGTTCCGTCGAACATCTTGCGCTATCAAAGGATCTCATTATTTTTTTATTAATTCCCGACGTTTTCTGTTTTTTGTTTCAGTGCCTCCGCAGAAGATGACGATCATGGACGAGTCCGGTACAGTGCTGACTACTTTCGTCGGGCCTTTTGCCGAAGGGGCGTCCTTTGTACTCCGTTGCGATGTTTCTGGAGGTAAGAGTTTAATTGACAAGGCAAATTGAGATTTTTATTGGCTTTTTGTTCGGACGCGAATTATTTCCATGGGTCTTTTGAATTTGCGTAAAAGGGACTTCTTTCACGATAATAAATTTTTAAATCAAATTCTCTTTCCATTTTATTGAACGGTGCAATTTTTTTCGCAATAATTTTTTCGTGAATAGATCCTTTCGAAGAGGGATTTCGTTTTTTGTATTTAATGAGGAAAGTCAGAAGGTAAGTAAGTGAAAATTGACAAAAATGCAAAATTAATCGAATAGATTTTTTTTGATCGAATTTTTCTTTATTATGCCACGATTTAATTTAAGAATAAAATTTTTTATAATTAATAAAACAAATTCAATACCGTTAACGAATATTTATCATTGAAATTATTTTTTTTAATATTATTTATTAAGTTTAAAATACATTTTTAAAGCATTTAATTCAATCTTAAAAGCAATTTTGCTACTATAAAGATTATATCACGAAGACGTGTGTCTAAAACTAATTTTCATTACACCTACCCAAAAACACTATATTTACATGCCTATGTGGCGCACCGAAAGTGGGTTTTTACCATCATCAGCTGCCTACCTGCATGTCAAAATAAAATATGTTATTGGCAGCTCTCTAGATATTGCAAATTTTTCTGTTTATTTTCCTAGCAACGGCGTAAATAACTCTTGATTTTTTGACAATTTTTTGATATTTTTAGTGATAATATCTTAACAATTGGTGGTTTTCAGGTAGATATAATAAAAAATATCGTTCATTACACGTCCATAAATGCTTTTCCGTGCTTGCACGACTTTCCATGTTCGGCCGCGCCTCCTACGGAAACCTCTCGGGCGCGCACGAAAAAATCCTATTTTCTCGACTCCTAATGAAATTTACTATTTTATTACTTTTACCGTTAAAAATGTCAATTTATTTCGTGCTTATGTCAATTTACGCTAAGCTACAACAAAATAATAATGTTGCTAGTTCTGGAGATATAAACATCAACGTTAACAAAAATGATAAAACAATTATTTTCTCCGATTTCTTTAATACCTTTTAGCAAACAAATTGTCTAATATACAGCTCTTAAAGCCGTGGGCCAAAATATTTTTCAAGGAATACCAACACGATAGTTTTGGCAACAATATCAATTCAATTGCATCACCCTATCGCCACACTACGCCACGTGGCTTAAAGCGAACCATAGCCGATGCTGGTAACCATCTTAAAGTTAAGTGTTTGGCAGTGGTAACTATATTATTAAAATATAATAAAAACACGATAGCTTTGGTAACAATTACAATCCAATTCGACCATCTTGTTGCCCCAATACGCCAACTGGATTAAAGCAAACCAAATTGGATGCTGATTGTCATCTTAAAAATTTTGTGTCTAACAAGGGCAACGATATTAGTGATGACAGTAATAATGCAATTTACTACTTTCCTACCACACTTCGTTGCGAGGCTAAAAGCGAACCAATTCGGATGTTAATTTTGATCTTAAAGTTTAGCTAAAAAATAAAACTTGACTTAAGTCATCACCAGTGCTACTTGTTAAGTGTACAAGATCCATCAATAAGTATATTGTACAGAAAGAACAAAACATTTTTTTTAAAACATTTACAACTTATATACATAAATTAAAATTATGCAATAAAATATAGTACAGTACAAATTTTTTTACAACTTATATACATGTATTAAAATTACAAATTACACTCGCCTTATAAATTTGTTTTGTCAATCTTCCTTCATCCATTCTTTCTACGTGTCCAAACCATCTATCTTTGTAACTACATTTTTTTTTACACCACAGCGTTCTCCTATCTTACTATTCTCACTCCGGCTATACATCTCAGACTACTTATCTCCGCAGCATTAATCCTATTTTCATGCTTTTTCTGCCAAACCCAACATTTACTACCAAACATAAGTGTAGGAACCAACACTACTTTATGCACAGCCAGACGTGCCCGTTTTGACACTTTCTGGCTGTTCATAAAGCTATGCTGTGGCCCATTTATTTGTTTTTCTGCCAACACCCTTCGCTCAATGTCACTGTCATACTTTTTATTTCTCGTAAACTTTGAACCCAAGTATACAAACTCATTTACTTGTTTCACTCTTTCTCCTTTAATTAGAGCTTCACAGTTTGTCATGCTTTCTTCTCTTTTAAAAACCATTACTTTCGTTTTGCATTTTTCTTAATCCCTTTGATTTTCAGGGCATCATGCATAACATTAACCATCACCTGCAATTCCTCTTCAGATGACGCTAATATGACTTGATCATCGTCGTAAAGAAGTCATTTGACGATCAAATTATTTATTTTCAATCCATACGCACTCTCTTTCAAATCTTTCAAACAATTATCTATGTATAAGTTAAACAGCCATGGCGAAGCCACACATCCCTTTTTTCGATTTAAAACCAGTCCGTGCAAGCTCCGTTTATCCTGACACAAGCAGTGGCATCCTTGTAAAGTGATTTCAGTGCTCCTATTAAACTATCGCTTACCCCATACATAGACAATATCGACCTTAATTTACTTCTCACCACTTTATAATAGCCTTTTCCAAGTCTATAAAAGCGCAATCATTCTAGCCAATAATTTTCGACTATACCTCGTAATGAAAAGACCTGATCCATACATTTCCTTCCTCTTCTAAATCCTGCTTGCAAATTTTATATTATCTCAGTTTCATTCGTCACATTTTTTTAATCAATATCTTTGTAAACTAATACCTCGGTAGTTTTTACAGTATTGTTGCGAACCTTTTCCCTTGTAAGGCGGCACAATAACGGCCTTGCACTAGTCTTCTGGTACGCTACCACTCCTCCAAAAAAAGGTTAAAAAGGCGGTACAGCAGACTAGTTACCACGCTTTGTCCAGCCTTTAGCATTTTAACTGTTATCCTGTCGTACCCAGCAGCTTTACCCAATTTCATACTGTTGAACACTTTCACAATTTCTGTCGTACTAATTTCACTTTCATTGCAACTTTTACTCATGTTTCCGAATGGGGCCTGTACTTGTGTATCCTCTTTTTTTTATCTATTTGTTAAAATGTTTCTGTCTTAACAATGCAATTATTTTAACTTGTTTACAATACAAATTAATTATTAAAAAAAAAATTTCTTACTAGTAAATATATTTTAGGATTTAACACCTAAATTTATTAATTTTAAAGGCAAACATATATATATATATATATATATATATATATATATATATATATATATATATATATATATATCTTGTTTGTTATATTTTTACGAGTAGAATCCACTTGTTAAAAAATTTTTAACAATAACGTTGAACGAAAAACTTTTTAATGTACCTATAACAGACATTTAAAATATATCTCCTTGTTGGATCATATTTGTGATTTTTTGGTCGGTAATTAGGTATTTGAAGGATCATTGTTAATTGGTCTGCTATATTTAAAAAATGTTTTTATAATATTTTATGTTTCAAAGAAAACAATTTCTTTTCTTTAAATGCTATACAGGGTGTTCCTGAAAATAGTGCGTTACTTAAAGGGAGGTGTAGAATGAATGCATAAATAGGAACAAAAATTCTTATAAATTTTTTTCCTTAAGTCATTCGTTTTTCCAAAAATTAAGAACAAGTTTTTGATTTTAAATGTAGGTTTGGCAACCGTGTCAAACCCTTCGCTCAATGATATTCATAACAATTGGATTCGTCGATTAAATACACGTGTGCGCGCAGAACACTTATTGTAAAGTTACTGTTTTAGTGTAATAACAGTTAGATAATATAATTTTCATTTATTTATGTGTAGAAACCCTTGTCTTATTATTTTTCAAGGCATAGATAAGTAATACCATTTAATTAATTTTTTTTCATCCCGTATACCAGATATTCTAAATAGGTATATACTGTAGTAAATAATTCACCTACAACTACTACTACTAAAAAAATTTACAAGAAGCACCAAATTTTTTGCTTTGATTTTTAGTGACTCACTTGTTTTTACATCGATAATTTCTTTTGTTACGATTACGAAGGAAATATCATGAACTCGATTTGCTATAAAAATTTATTAATAACTTTAACAGCAATTGATAAAGGTGTACTTTTATTTCAATAAACAGTTAAAATTAAAATAAAAAATAAAGTTATAGCGTCGTCAATGCTATTTTCTCAATACGACCGATTTTACTGAAAATCTAATCAATTCTAAATTGCGTAATTATGCGTCGAATGCAATTGGTCCCACATTGATATCATTTTTTGCCCACGAGATAATCAAGACGAAAAATAATTGCGAACGCACATACGAAAACTCGTGTAAAGCTGTGTTTTTAAAAGCACAGTATAGTGCGCGAGTTTGTGTACATGTTATAGTCAGAACAACCTATATGACATCGTTGAAAGAAATTTAGTAGTATATAAGTATTAAGTTTTAAGATGTTACCAGACTTAATTTAATGGTTAATCATCAGTGATCAGTTTTAATACCTTAAACGCCGAACAGCGTCAAAAAAAAAAGAAAATTCCGATGGAGTAAATTTTTTTTTATGCTTAAATTTTTAAATAATTAGTTGGAATGATACCTACAGTAAAATAGGGCTTTAAAGCTTAATTTATTATAAATATGACCCTAAATAATAATTTCGTAGTATAAAGTTAAGATAGAACTAATTTCCTTATTGATCGTAGTAATGATCGGACTCCATTAATCACAAAACTCTTGCTGGGGTTTTAATTAAAAAAAAAAGAAACTGGCTAATGCGAATCCATTAAACGAGTAAACTGATCAACTAAATTACAGTGAAAAATAATTTGTTACTTTATTCCCAATGCCATTCTCTAGATAGAGAACTAATAAATTTAAACCTTTTTTCTGCTGCTTATTGCATACAGAAAAAAAAGAGAAAATTATAAATAATGAGGTAAAACACCCCATCATCCCATTCACTGTTTTTTATTTATTTGTTTTCAAATGGGTCGGTTTCTTTATGAAGCATAAATAACAGCAAAATAACAATTTCGAAAATTTCTAACAGTATTAAATCGTCCAAAAAGATTGTTTCGTTTGAACAACAAAAAAGTTTTATATTGTTTTTATTTAAACAAATTGCAGGAAAGCAAAACTTTACGAATGTACACCATCAATAGTAAAATCAATCGCACCCCTTCGACGCTTCAAAGTTTCGCGAAGTAGTTGAGATACGTAGACACAGCATCGAAAGAGCAAAGCAAAGACAAAACATCAAACCGAAAACTTTATACAACGCTGAAATATCATCCGCGTTCGAAATGTAACGTTCTTTTGCAATGGCTCATGTTTTGCTCTTTCCCCATTACTCTCTGGGGTAATTCGAATGCTGCAATCTGTTCAGGAGGGGTCAGATTGCTTAGCTACGACAGAGTCGGCGTTATTAATTCTAATGTTGTTTAGAAATACGTCTAGCTAGGATGGGTGGAAATATATTACAAAAGTTTCCGGATGATATTGTCCATTCTATTGCTGGTTATGTATGCTTTACTGCATCGTAGATGCATCACATTCATGTAATTTATCGTCGAAAATGTCTGTAAGGATACGACGATTGATCGAAACAGCTAAAGAAAATTTTAATGTTTCTGTCGACGCGAAGGCAAGCAAACGTGGAGAAATAAGAAGCAAGATGATAAAGAGAAGTTGAAGTAAAATGTGGAATGATAAATTCCTGCCTCTGTTGAATCTCGCCGTACCTCGATGAGATGTTAAATCTTTGATAGCTAGTTGGCTAGCTCGGATATTTCTATCTGCTGTGTACTGTCAGTTTTCCTGGCTTTATCGCCGTGAATTTTGTTTATAAAGTTATTTAAACAAATACACTTTTTATCAGTATCTTCAGAAAATTTTCACTGGCTGTTGGCTTTTTAAATTAATTGATTTTATCTAATTATATTGATGTCCATTTTTACCACGTGTTGTTTTAAAGATAAGATTGCTTTTTGTACTCTCTACGAAGACTTCCTCAAACGGAAGTAGTCAATAGTTTAGTAATAGCTGCGCTAATGTCAGCTTTTCTATTGGTTTTGCTTGTGACTTTTATGTATAATTGGTTGCCTATAGCAAGAGCCTATCTAAGGAACCAAGTGAATAATTAGTTGCCTTTAGCACGCCTCTATCGGCTGTAATAATGAGGTTTGTAAATCAAGGAATGGATTAAAGAAACATTCTACAGTTGAAAAATACGGAATTTTCTTATAGTAACTTGGCTCTAAAATGTGGTATTTTTAAAACCATTGATTTAAGATTAACTGTCCAGTCTTGGCAGGTATGCTACAATCTTTTAGACTGCTATCGAATTGTGTGCAAGAGAGCTGACTAACAGACCTCTGGCAAACCAAAACATTAGTATAATATCAGTCAGCCAGGCTGCTTGTCACACATTTCTAGATTTTAGTTGTTGTTAAATTATCTCTTGCCTAAAAACAAAATAAAAGATTTCACAAAAAAAAACACCAGAAAATATCAACTACCATGATTAATCTTCATTAAAGTATAAAATTTTGGCGTAGTTTGCTTATTCTAAAGATAAAAATGAAGACCAATCAAAACATCAAATGTGATAAAAGTTGCGTGAGTGTCGTGGAACACTCGGTTGGAACGAAGTTTCTTTCGTAGTATATTATTATTGATAAATAAATAAATTTTCTCTTACGCTTGTTTTTTCGGCATTGTTGTTTTTTTATGTTTTTTTAGTCAATTTGTCTACAAGGCCTATGACAGAGTGGTGAAAAGTGAAATGTGGTCGACATGGTCTATGTATGGAGTGAACGATAGTTTAATAAGAGCACCGAAATCACTTCACGAGGATTCCACTGCTTGTGTAAGGATAAACGGAGCTTGCACGGAATGGTTTAACATCGAAAAAGGTGTGAGACAGGGATGTGTGGCTTCGCCATGGCTGTTTGACTTTTACATAGACGATTGTTTAAAAGATTTGAAAGAGAGTGCGTATGGATTAAAAATAAATGATTAAATCGTCAAATACCTTCTTTACGCCGATGATCAATTCATATTAGCGTCAAAGGAAGAGGAGTTGCAGGCGATAGTAAGTAAAACAAAAGTAATGGTTTTTAAAAGAAAAGAAATCATGACAAACTGTGAAGTTCTGATTTAGGAAAAAAGAGTGGAACTGGTAAATGAATTTGTGTACTTGGGTTCAAAGTTTACGAGAGATGAAAAGTATGACAGCAGTTTATAGCTTTATGAACAGCCAGAAAGTGTAAAAAAGGCACGTCTGGCTGTGCTTAGAGGTGTGTTGGTTCCTACACTAATTCTGAGAAGTATAGTCGGAGTGACTCGGTTGGATAAAGTTAAGAATAGTGAGATAAAAGAACGCTGTACTGTAAAAGAAGGTATGGTTACAAAGATATATAAGGGAATGCTTAGATGGTTTGGACACGTAGATGGATAAAGGAATATTGGCGAAACAAATTTATAAGGCGAGTGTTGATATACAATTCGGTAGAGGTTTTGAAAATGAACAACCGAAGAGCATATATGAGAGCACTGATAAAAGTAGAGGAAGCAAAAGATGTCTGTATGAACCGTTGCAAGTGGTCTCTGCCTACCCTTATGGGAAAAAAAGCGTGACTATATGTATGTACATGTATGTAGGTACATTTTTTTTATTTAGTCTTGAGAATAACTTTAATTCAAGTATTATAAAGAAATATTGCAGCTAATTCACTTTTGTAGTATCCGAATACGGTTTTTCTTCATTTTAATGTTACCATTGCCCTTAAAAAGTTATTAGAATTTTTTCATTGTATTATTTATTATCTAGTTGCGTTTAATTTGTCCAGAAGATTAGTTGGAACCCAATGTTTGCTAAAATGAAAGATCCTAGCTTGGCTCGTAAGTAATTTTAAATATTTTTAAGAAGCATAATTGTTTAGATACCTTTTTTGAGTTTTAACCACAAAAGTAAATGTGGAAATTTATGTATATTATGTTAAACTGTCTAACGTATTATTTTATTGTGTAGAAAGGCGGTTCGCTATTATACTGCCTATTAATTTTCATAGTTATCGGTTCTTAAGACACTATAATGCTACCCGAATTTGCATAATAATTGAATAATCTAAGGATTTGCTACCAATACCATAAGGAAGGTCAATATTGTCTAAATTCAATTTTAGATAACGTAAGTGATTGAATATTTGGATCTATTTAAATTGGGAATCGTATAAATTTATCGAAATATACAATAAATGTTACATAAAGATTAATAAATATATGCCAAACTTTACATCAAAGTCTTACATCAAACAGATTAATAAAGAATCCTCTTTGTAGAAATAATTAATCAATTGTACTTGATTTAATGAATATTTTTTATAATCAATTTAATAACACTGGTCAACTCAACAGTGCTTTTGTTGCTCTTAATATAAAAATAATTTCTATTAAATTTATGCTAACGATTTATGAAACTATGAATGATTTTGGAATATTGGCTCTGGTTTTTTTTTAAATCTTCAACTTATACTACACTCTAAAAAGGCAGTAAGTATAAGGAATAAAAAACAAGTATTTTATTAAAAAATATTGTTTTGTTTTAATGATTTAATTAACAAAGATGTGAAAAGAGAGAAAAATTAGCAAAAATAATGTTACAAATCATAGAAATACCTTTAATCAGCTGTTATTTTGTATTTTTTTTGGGAGAATCTCTTTGTAAAGACCAGTAGTAATCTGCCATCATGTGACGGTTCCATCTACCTGATACCTGTCCTCCATCACTTTTAAATCTTAGCGTAAGCGTTCTCCCTGCTTCTCCTGTAATTTCCCAGATTATCAGGATATATAATATTCAGGTGACTGTAGAGAAAGTGCGCTCATATACGCTTCTAAAATCTTGAAGGTTTCCAACATCTTTTGCACAATTTCTCAATAATTTGGTGCTTTATAGTTACCTTAGAAATGTTTTATAACCAACACAAATTCTCTCCAAGCTTTACTTTAGAATTAGTTATAATTTTTTGACGGCCATCGAATATTTCAGCTTTAAATTTCTCCATAGCCAAATAAAACGCATTTTAAACTATTTTTGCAGCTTTCAAAAAGAGCCGTGTCAATCAGTAGATTTGTATTTTTCTTAGACCCGTGTCCAAAAGTTTTCTTCCTCTTCTTCTTTTTCTTAAGACATTTGTCTTGTTTTTCCTCATATATTAGCACTCATAGCAGCCGCAACTGGGATTCTGATGTCCAGCTCTCGTGCCACCTCTTGGGTGGTCGTCCTGGTGGTCTGTTACCTTCAGGCTTGTTGTGCTTAGCAGCTCTTACGAGGCGGTTTCCAGGCATTCTGTCCACATGATCCCTCCAAGCTCTCTTTCGGACTCTGGACCATCTTACTACATCTTGAATGCCGCAGGTAGCTCTGATGTCTTCGCTTCTCTGCCTGTCGAGTAAAGTATGTCCTGTTATGGTCCTTAGGGTTCTCATTTCGGCTGCTCTTAAAATTCTCTTTGTTGATGCTGTTTCTGCCCTCGTTTCAGTAGCGTAGGTCATTACCGGTCTTACGCAGGTCTTATAGATTCTTGTTTTGCTCGCTATAGACAATGTGCTTGTTCCTCCATATCACAACTCGTAAGAATCCCGATAGTCTTGCTGCTTTGATTGTTTGCGACTTGACTTCCGACTTAAGATCACGGTTACTGGTTATTTGAGCACCCAAGTATTTAAATGACATAACCTGTGCCATGCTCTTGTTATATAATGCCAGTTTACATCTTTTGGGATCTCGTGATATTGTAAGAGATTGTGTTTTTTCTTGCGAGATGATCATGTTATACTGTTGTGCAGTTTGCTCGAATTTAAATAGCATTCTCTGTAAATTGTCCTCGTCTTGCGATATAATGACCGCATCATCAGCATAACAGATTATTTTAAACTCCTGATCTCCCATCCTGTATCCTTTTCCCACCGTTTTGACTTTGTCGATTATTTAATCCATGACGATGTTGAACAAAATAGGGCTAAGGCTATCTCCTTGTCTTATACCTGTTGATATGTCTATCCTTTTTGTGAGCTTCTGTTTAACTCTTATAAACGTAGAATTTCCGATATTCAATTCTTTAATTAATGCGATAAGATGAGAGTCCAAATTTCTTTCCTCGAGTAGTGCAAGCACATCCTTCAGTCTGACTCTATCAAAAGCCTGTTTTAGATCAATAAAACACATGTAAGCAACATTGTTGTATTCTATTGCCTTTTCAGCTATCTGTCTAAGAATAAAAATCCCGTCGATGGTGGATCTATTTTGTCGAAACCCTTGTTGCTCCTCATTAATTCCAGTCTGTGCCACTTGTTGGGCTATGATCTTTGTCAGTAGCTTCGATGTTGTACTTAACAGACTTATTCCCCTATAGTTGTTCATATCTGTTTTGACACCTCTCTTAAACAATGGTATTGTAATGCTTTCTTTCCATTGTACTGGAATTTTCTTGTTTTTATATATTTTGTTGAATAGCAATGTGATTTGTTCCATCAACGTAGGCCCACCATATTTTATAAGTTCATTGTTTATGTTATCTAATCCAGGTGACTTTCGATTTTTTAGTTTTGACACTGCTAGGTTGATGTCTCTTGTACATAGGGTCTGCTCTATGGGGTTACCGTCTGCATTGTTGATTTGTTCTTCCATTACTGGTTTTGTTTCTTGGCCAGAATCGCTGTACAGCATACGAAAATGGGACTCCCACTGTTCCGTTGATATTTTTGTAGTGTTAACGTACTCATTCACTGGCCTTTTACGATTTCTAAGCATGTTCCAAATTTTCTTTTGTCCTCCATAGAGGTCGTGCTCCATGCTCACTGAGTATGCCTCCCAGAGTAATTTTGCGATATTATTACGGAACAAAAGTTCTTAATTTTTGCTAAAAAATGGTAATATTTTACTTTCCTTGTTCTGTATGCTGTAATTGTTATTTTTGGTTCTAATAAATTCCTTTCTTTAAGTCTTGATGCAAGAAGTTCTGATGCTTGTTTTAATAAATTTCCTATTCTTCTTCTTCGTTTTTGTAAGGCATTTGCCTTGTTCTCTAATTGCTTAGAGTTGTAGCTGGGATGATGAATTCCAGCTTTCATACCAACGTATGGGTGGACGTCCAGGTGGTCTGCTGGATCTTGGGAGACCATTCCTTGCAATCTTCAGCAATCTGTTGTCGTCCATCTGTTCAACATGATCTCTTCATTCGCGACGTCTGTTTCGGGACATCGCAAAGTTCTCGGATGTCTTTGTTTCTTTTGTGGTCCCTTAAAGTGTACCTGCTATGGATCTTAGAGACCTCATCTCTGCTGTACGTATAAACTTTTTTGTTGTAGAGTTTTCGGCTCTTGTTTCTACAGCGTAGGTCATAATAGGTCTCACACAGGTCTGATATATGTGGACTTTGCTTTCAATGGACATGTACTTGTTTCGCCCTATTATATTTTTAAGGAATCCTGATATTAAAGCTGCTTTGGTTGTTTGGGCGTTTACTTCTTCTTGGAGGTCTCTGCTGCTCGTGATGTTGACGCCGAGATATTTGAAACTAATAACCTGTTCTACTGGTTTATTGTATATAGCCAATTTAGATCTTCTGGGCTCCTTTGAGATGGTTATCACTTTTGAATTTGCTACCGATATCTCCATGTTGTATTTGGCAGCTGTCTTTTTGAACTGATAAAGCATTCTCTGTAGGTTGTCTTCATCTTCTGAGACCAGGACGGCATCGTCCACGTAGCAAATTACTTTTAGTTCTTTGTCCCCTAGTGAGTATCCCTTTCCAACCTTTTTTACTTCCATTATAAGTTCGTCCATAATCAAGTTGAAGAGGATGTCTTATTGTCTTATTTCAGTTTGCGTGGCTAGTCTGCGTGTCTTTTTGCCTTCTACTTGTATTTGGGTCCAGTTGTTAGTGTTTAACTCCGCAACAATGCTTGAAATATCCGGGTGCACGTTTTTCTTTTTGAGAAGTTTAACAACATCAGTGAATCTTACGCGGTCAAATGCTTTTGTAAGATCTATAAAACACATATAAATTTAGGTTTGGTATGAAATCGCTGAGCTTATTTTAAGAAACAACTGTGGAGCTGATGTTTCACCTCCATATTTACTACCACTTGTAGATTGTATATAATGCTGCGAGTTTACTTTCTAAGTGCATACGAACAACTTTTGAGGCATAAATAGGCCGAGGAAGGTCTTTATTGTGCAAGATAGGATGTTTTATAGACTGTAAAGCTGAATATTTCCACGTTTTTTTTCGTATAAAACCTTTAACGTCCTCTACGCATTCTCACGTTATCAAACGCGCGTCATGCGCCCTACAATCTTGTTAAATAATAATCTCTGGCAGTTTAACAAAGTGAGGAGTGCGGGTAATCACTTGCACAATCTCGTTATAAATGTATGCGCAAAATAAATGTGCAGAAAGCAAATTTTAACCATAAACTAAACACTTATTAATAACTCGTGTTCAGAGGAGCCGGCGTAAATTATTATTTTTAATATTATAAATACATCAAAATCAAAAAAACCAGAGCCAATTCAGTACTTTCAGGATTAAATTTGTAAACCGGGTACTTAAAATTATAGAAATCTGCAGAAATATCCAGGGCTACAACAAAAATTTTTTTTTGTTGAACTGTGTAATTATACATTTCGATTGTTTCTATCAAAGAATGACAACAATTGGAGTTTGCAAAACCAAATAATATATAATTAAAAAATAGAAGAGTTGAAAAATATTTTAAATATGATTAGTATCAAACAGAAAAAAAATATATTCATTGTTATATATTACTTCATAAAAAAATAAAATATTTGTACATTTTCTGCCAAAAATACGTTTTGCACAGTATATGCAAATAAAAATGAAATATTGGGGTATTCTCGCAAAAATCCGCGGACAATCCATAATTTTTCCACTTAAAGATATTTTCAATAAATTCATAAAGTCTGGCATTTTTCCAGATTTATATGGGAAATAGCGGTCATTAGTTTAGTGCATAAATTTGGCAAGAATATTAATTTTCCAACTGGAAACCAGTAAAGAGTTTTTTATTGCTGGAATTTATCTGGAAGCAAACGTTTTGCTGTCTGAACTAAAATATTTCCGTAACTGGTGTTCGCGACAACTCCACTTGAATTTGGGTCAGTGGAATTGTAATAAAAATTTGATCGTTTGCAGTGTACGACTGTACATATTAGACAAACTAATTTCAGTGACGCTCCGCAACGGCAGGCCATTAAAAGCCACCACAGGTGGCTAATTGCGACAGATTAAGATGGAACAAGAGGTTTCAGAAAAAGTTGTCACGTGCCTATTTTTTTCCTTCTACAGTTCCATTATAATTGTGTCTCTGATAGTTTTGTATTCCTCAGGTACCGTATTTTGTTGTAACTTAAATATATCATTCGTTGTAAATAGTGTTGCATACCTTGTAGTGATAGGATTCGATTGTTAATGGCTGTAGCATTTTTCGTTAATCGATGGAGATTGAGTGGGGATTTTCGTTATTAGATTTTGCTTTGGTCTTTGGCCTCGATTGTTGTGTGTTGTCGGTTATATTATTGTTTGGTTTGCATTTTTGTGTGGATAGGACTGGCTATCAACACGGACGAGCGCGATTCTGAGTATGGAACATAGATTTGCAAATATTGTTGGTTGACGTCGGTTCCGTGTCATTTTTCTTGATATCCGGCCTGGGAAGTAGGCAGTCGTTTGGTGGCAGTCTTGAGAGTGGTGTGGTGAGAATTTTTGGGACGGGGTGATATTAACACGTGTGCAGAACCTCTACGGTTTTTCTTTCATATCTGGCTGTATTTGGGCCATCTTAATTGGATTTTGAAGAAAAACCATTTAATTTTTAACTTGACCATTCTATCTTACCTTTGTTGTTGATATTTTGGATTTTGGTGTCGAGTTAAAATAACCGCATGCGGTATTTGATTGAGGGAAGCCATCGTTAATTAGCAGGTGCCGTTCCATTATCAAACCGGCCACAGGAATAGTGAATTCGTATACCCAAAGGTTACAAGTGATTTATTTTAAAATATTTAAACGACGTGATTTGTTTTTGACACCACGATTAATTTTGTTTTAATTTATTAATATGGTACATTGTTGAAAACTATTTATTGCATTGGATAATATGCCAAGGCTGAACTTTGATTAAGGTAATCTTCTCAATAGTTCTTTGTGTCCAAGTAAAAATGTTTTCTTTATACTTATTTGTAAATATCCTACAATATTGATATTTTGAAGGACAGCCATTGTAAAAAGAAATATTTTTAAATAAACTGGATTGTTTTAACAGTGTAAATCTTTATGTAAATGATAAAAACATGAGTAAATTAGCAGCCTTATGTGAACGTTTGATTAAGTATTATTAAAAAGTTGACTTGTTACGTTTTTTTTGGTAACCTGGTAAAGTTTGTTACTCTTACTTTTGTTTTGGTTATTTTATGGAATCGTAAACTTTGGATTTTTGATTTATTGTTAACTGTTAATTTTGACTATATTTTTTATAATGTTATTATTGAACTGAGTACTTTGATTTATTGTTGGCTGTTGATTTTGACTATATTTGTTATAATTTTGTTATTGAGCTGTGTACTTTGATTTATTGTAGAAGTAAAGTATCCAATATATTTTAGCTATAATTTCATTTATTTGGCTCACCATAATCTCAGTTGTTTATCATGTGGCTCTGCTAGTGCCTATAAAACCTAGGGGTTTCCGGCTTGAACCGTCTAAGTCGGTGGCGCGGCTCACTTTTATATTTTTTTTCTTCTACCCTCTACGGCTGAGCTCGGGCATAATTTGCCAGTAGAGAGACCGCTGGCAGAGTACTCTATAGAGAACGAATAAGACGTGGCAAAGTCATTAACAACATTAGGTACGCTGATGATACTGCTATAATGGCAGAAAGCCTCGAAGACCTCCAAACACTACTAAATGCAGTAAACAATGCATGCAAGGAAAAGGGTTTAAGTGTCAACACAAAGAAAACGAAGTGAATGGTTGTCGGTAAAATTAATATCGAGTATCCAAAATTAAAATTATATGGTAAAATTCTGGACAGAGTACAACACTTTAGGTATTTGGGTAGCTGGATGGACTGTAGAGCTGAAAGCGATGAAGAAATCTTAACCAGAATAGAACTGGCACGTAAAAGAATTACTAGATGGCGTTCTGTACTATGTTATAGAAGTCTTTCGATGAACATCCGTCTAAGAGTATTAAAGTGCTACGTTTGGTCTGTTTTGCTTTATGGATGTGAAACCTGGACACTGAAAGTAAAGCATCTAAATAAATTGGAAGCGTTTAAGTTATGGTGCTATCGCCGTATGCTAAAGATTCCGTGGACAGCACACGTAACTAACGAACATGTGTTAAAATCACTACATAAAGAGCGAGAATTGTCAAACACCATCAAAATAAGAAAAGTCAAATACTTCGGACATATGATGAGGGGCATAAATATCACATGCTCCGATTAATTATCCAGGGTAAAATATAAGGAAAGCGATGGATTGGCAGAAAACAGCTTTCTTGGCTTCGTAATATTAGACATTGGACGGGTCGAACAGTCGAAGAATTGTTTCATGTAGCTACCGATCAAGAAGCTTTCCAACAAATTGTCTACTCTATGATAGCCAACGCCTAAACGCTTAATGATAGCCAAAGTTTGAAAACAAGCAAGGCACACAAAGAAGGAGAAGAAGATTAAAACATCCACAAAAAGAAAGAAAGAAAAAAAGAGTATGAATGCGTCTTGATCTTGTTAAGAATTTTAGTTCTTCCGTGGGTTCGGCGATTAAAACTCTCGATACAGTAACTAAACTATGTTTATTCCAATACAATAAATTTTACATTTATAAATTACTCAGATATTCACTTAGATATACAACTTTTACAAGTTTTTATAACTATTTAGATTTCTTAATTCATAAACACTTTTGAAACTAATACTGTTCCTTGTTACGATCGCTGCTCTCTTTATACCTCCATATCACAATTCCAGATCATTCTAACTGTTTCTCTATCCTCTCGACCGACGCGGTTTCGAGAAGTTTCTCGACCTTGCCAGACCGTGAAGCGGCCGACAAAAGCGGTCGTCGATACGGACCCTAGCCGCGATCGATTCCTCGGTTGCCGACAGGACCGTATTTGTAACAATATTAAGTTCCAAAAAGATGCAACCAATATTTACTGTAAAGCAAATCCAATACAATAATATTTTAGATTTTAAATACTGGTAGGATAAGCACTATAAAAAAACGCGTAGTATTTAGGCTCCGAGTGCTAGTTCTAAGAAAGAAATGTTTGCTGTATCTAACTAAATGTAGTTCCTATATGAAAGTTTATTTTCATGGATGTGTAAAAACGTGGTAAATGGTTTACACTCCATTACTTTTAAATTACTAAAAAAACACAAACCCACCTCTTTTGTACAGTAAGGCATATTCCAATTAACGAAAAAAAACGCAGACATCAAGAAGGAAATACCTTATATGCAAGGTGAAGTATTCTTCTTCTTATAGGGCATCTCCTATCGGAGGTTTGCTATCATCACAGCTATCCGGACCTTATTTACTGCAGTTCGGAAGAGTTCAACATTACTACAATTAAACCAGTCCCACGGCGTCTTCCAATATTCCTCCTTTCACCAATATTTCCCTGAACTATCAGTTGGAGAAGTGCGTATTTGGGTCCTCTCAGTATATGACTTAGATATTGAAGCTTTCTCTATTTGATGGTGTTAATAACGTCACATTCCTTATTCATCCGATTTAGGACTTCCATATTAGAGATCTTTTCTGTCCAGGGAATACGCCACATTCTACGGTAGCACCACATCTCGAAGGCTTGTAGTTTGTCTGTGTGATTCTTCTTAAAAGTCCATGCCTCCACTTCATACAAAAGCGCGAAAAAATTGTAACAACGCAGCATCCTCATCCTAAGTCCAATCTTGATATCTCGACTGGTGAACAACTTTTTCAATTTCGTAAATGTTGACCTGGCTATTTCTATTCTCGTTCTTATTTCTCTTGTTTGGTCACCTGATTGTTCTATCCAGGCTCCCAGGTATTTGTATGACTGCACATTCTCCATTAAGATGTCTGCTACTGACACGTTTACATGGTTGTGATTTTCGGGGGAACTTTGTAACTACCATTAACTTGTTTTTTTTTAAGATTTATCTTTAAACATCGATCATTTAATTTCTCTAGAAGATGTTGTATGTCTCTTTGATTGCTCGTTAACAAGACGGTGTCATCAGCATATCGCATATTATTTATAACTTCTCCGTTAATAATTATCCCTACCGATTCTTCTTGCAAGGTTTCTTTAAAAATGGCTTCGCTATACAGGTTGAATAGTATTGGCGATAGGATACATCCTTGTCTTACACCACGACGAATTTCCATTTCCTCTGTTGACTGGTTTTCTACCTTTGTATTCGCTCTTTGGCCCCAGTATAGGTTGCTAATTATTCTCACATCGTCCAAATCAATGTTTTTACTGACGAGTAGCTGATGTAACTTGTCATGTTTCACTTTGTCAAATGCTTTCTCAAAATCGATGTAACTTGCAAACACATCTTGGTACATATCGAGACAGCGCTGGAAAATAACGTTTATCCCAAAGAGCGCCTCTCTTGTTCCAAGTCCTTCGCGGAATCCAAACTGCGTGTTGCTCATGTCCTCCTCAAATTTTCTGTATGATCTTTTATGGATGATCTTTAAAAACAGCTTTAACGTGTGACTCATGAGTGCAAAGGTCTGGTAGTCTGAGCATTCTCTTGGATTTGGTTTCTTAGGTATAAGTACAAAAGTAGATGTCAGCCATTGCTTAGGGATTTCTCCACTAGCAAGGTGAAGTATTGCAATTGTATTATTCTATCACATCATGGAAGACGACAAATACTAAATATCATGATTAGATGAGTATCATAACAGTTCTTGTGACCTAACAGATCTTGTATTTTTCCTTTATAAAAAGAAAAAATTTTAATTGTTTTTTTGTATAAAGTTGAGTTGAAAAGCTATTTTTATTTGTCACTGGTAAATCATTGTATTTTTTAGAAATTTATTCGAAACAATAAAAACAAAACTACGAGATCTAAAACTTTTGTATGCATGCCAAATGTCAAAAATTCCAAATCAAGCAGTTTTAACGTTTAAAATTTTTTATTGATTTTCTCGCATCGATAATTTTGGATCTGAAGGGTTTTGGGCTGATTAATTCATTTGTTAATGTAATTAAAATAATTAAAAACGAGGCGAAGGATATCGGGCAAAATTTAGCTGAATGTTTCAGTCGTTTAGAGTTGACTGCGACAGGAATATCTAAAAAGGTGTTTCGTAATGTTCGCCATGAGGCTCAAGATATACAGTTGATAATAAACCTTTTATTTTATCTTTAAAGACATAAAGACGTTGCCCTTAAAATTTAGTTTTAGAAGAACAGGGACAAAGAATTAAAAAAATCGTAAATAATTTTCCTGTAATACAAAAGCAACGACTGATTTTAAATGAAGTTTTACAGGTACGTGAAAAACAAGTAGATTGTAAGGATGGGCAGTAAACTAATAAAAAATATTTTTAAAATTAAATTTTTAATTGGCAAAAAACAACCGTTTATAGAGACCTTTTATACCTACAAAATATATTTGCACAGTTCTCATTCTACGGAGTATGGCTGGGTAAACAAACAAACTGAACTTCACCGACGGTTTTACACAATATCGTAATAATATAATTCGATATTTTGGAATTGGTAAATCTAGAATTTATAATATTATTATACAGTGAGTCCATAAAGAATAACAGTAATTTATTTTTTGCCAAAAAAACAGTAATATGCTTTCTTGTGAACAGATATCGTTGATGTAGCTCTTGATAAGTTTTTTGGTTAGAAATAGGCACATATTTAATTATGTTAAAATGGAATGCAACAAAAATAAATTATCAATTTTAATAACTATGTTTAGTCATGTAGTACTTACGGTATTATCAAGCGTTTAACACCAGGCTTTGTTAAGTAAATTATCTGCCTACGGTCTCCCAACCAAACTGCGCCAATGGCTCTTGAGCTTCATGCAAGATCGCTTCTTACATGTGGCAATTGACAGTATTTCTTCTGATGTGTTTAAAACCAATGCCGGGGTTCCCCAGGTTTCCATCCTGTCCCCCACCTTATTTCTTTTACACATCTACGACCTCTTGAAAACCACCACGAACCCCATTTACAGTTTCGCAGACGATAGCAAACTTGTCTCAACTTTCACATGCTATCGATCATTTTCGGTGAATGATACAAATAGACTCAGGCAGGAACAGGTTGATTACACCAATAGAGATCTTAAAGCAATCGTTAAGTGAGGAACCAATAATCTTGTTTTGTTCAACGCCCAGAAAACACAAAGCGCCACGTTTTCCAAAAAAGTGAATTATTCAAATCATTCCCTTACAATGTCCGGAAATACCCTTGAATCAAGTCCCTCTATCTCAATTTCGGGAGTCACGGTGTCCAATAATATGTCTTGGCATGACCATGTTGCTAACATCGCAAAGTCAGCAAGCCAGAGGCTAGGTTTTCTGTGGAAAGCTAGAAAGTTTTTTACTCCTGATCAACTATTGACGACGTACAAGGCACAAATCCGACCTCTACTGAAGTATTGCTCGCACATTTGGGGTTCAGCATCAAGGCATTCTCTTCTTCTTCTAGATTCCATTCAGAAAAGGGCCATTTGGTTGATAAACACCTCAACTCTCACAGATACCCTTCACCCTCCAGAACATAGAAGACGAGTTGCAGACCAGTCATATCTCTACAGATATTTGCATGGCAGATGCTCCAGAGAAATAAAAACCTCTTGTACCACCATTGGCCACATTCGGCCGAAGAACTCGGCACGCTGATCAGTCTCACCCATTTACTCTCAAGATTGACCCTAAAAGAAGCAATCTTCATCAAGAATCCTTCTTTTACAGGGCTGCTACGGAATGGAACAAGCTTCCAAATCAGTTTTTTCAGAGAACTATGACCTGCAACTTTTCAAAAAGCGGGTCCACAATCATTTTCTTTCTATAATCCCTTTCCCTTCTAATAGTCGCAGTGCGGGCCGTCCGCGGCCCACCCGATAGGTGTACCCTTTTTGCGACTAATTTCATTAAAAAAAAAACAAGCATCAGATTTATAATCATCATAATCGGAATCACTGTCGTCACTATACTCATTTGGCTTGTAAATGATAACAGGATTAACTGTTTTGATGCGGTTTTCACGAACCCTCTATTTATTTTTCTCATTTTGTTACACATTTTTTCCAAATTTCAGAAGTGGCAGTATAAGGTGCTCGTTGCCAGGTTTCTTAAACAGCCTTATAACTGTAGCCATTAGATCCAATGTGATTGTCGTAATAAGTTTTGCATATTCCCCAAATATACTCAATGGGATTAAATTGGCAATAATAAGGTGAAAGTCTTAGCACACGATGTCCATAACAGAGTATAATTTGATCCACTTTGTAAATTTTCTCTTTCGTACTTTTTAGCTATCGATAATAATTCCGGCTTGAAGCAATATTTTGGGAACGAAATATTTTCGTTCGTTATTTATTCTTTTATTTTCCGTACCGTCCATAAGTTTGTTCGTTGCTAATTTAAAATTTCCGAATGGTCTAATATAAACAATGTAACAATGATAAAAGTTTCTCTTTTAACCATTTCACAAACATCTTTGTATCCATATTGTCATAATAATCGGCCGATTTTGATTTTAACGAAAATAAAAGATCCGCCCCATCAGCAAAACCATGCTTTCCACCTGCATGCACAGTAATGTGTCTTTTTCCTTCGCCGTCGGTGTGTTTTATAGAGTTCATGTTATCGTCCTGCCAAATTCTATTTGTTCCACCTTTAGCAAAAATCCAAGTTTCGTCCAGATTAACAAATGAAGAGCATTCTTGTTAACAGTGAGTATAATTTCTCAAGAATTTAATTTTGTGCAAGACTCTAGCTTTTTTACACAAAACCTTTCGATTGTCCTCATTTTTAAACTTAAACTCTATTGACCCTTAATTTTTAAACAAAAAGACCCTTATAAAATAAAATTTGTTACCCACGAAATTTGTTTAAAAATATTAAGAAATTTACCTTCCTACTTTTTAAATGTACAGTTAAATACTGGTTATCAAGTTTCTAACGATAATCCGAAACCACCGTATATTTGTGAAATATGCTATAATAATAAATTTATGCGTTACTTTATAGACTTACTGTATAGTATATATGGTACCAATATTTTTTTTTATTATGTCACTGCCGAAAAAAGCAACCTTGGTTTGTTTTAAAAGTATTTATACATTATTTTGTTAATTTACTTTCAGTTGCAATACTTCAGATAAATAAATATTTGGTTAGCATTACTAAATATTTGGAATACGCCATTGGTATCCAATTTAAACCAATGTTTGTGTGCGTTTCTGTCAAAAGTGAGTACGCTGCAAGTGTACCTTTTAATAGTGAAAATATTTTATACCTCATTTGTTTTACTATTATTACAATAAGTAATATGGATAAATAATAACAAATCTTAAATATTAATACATCTTTCATTATTTATCTTATTTTTAAAAAGTTTTTAAATGCGCGGCGTTTAGAATTCTGCGTCTTTGACAGGCGTTGAACTTTGGCTTCCTTTTTAGTGCAAAAGGCCCTATCCATTTTGCATGTTTCGCGTCTCATTCTTATTTAAATTCCGGTCTCGGAACGGGTTAAAAAGAATTCTGTATTCTTTATATTTCTCCATCACCGACTTAGTCGTGACAGTTTAAATAATTTACACACTATTTTTTCTCCTTTTGTTGTTTAAACACTGAGCGTATTGTTAAAAAAGTGTTTATTATTATGACAAATATGATACGAATCCCCAGAGTCAAATACAATAGTTTTTAAGTGGACGTCTGTGTACGTGTGTGTTCAATTGTTATAAACAATGCTTGATTATTACTAACAATAATTTTTCACTGTTATAGCGTCTTCAATGCTATTTCCTCAATACTGACACAAGTTTAAAATTCTCCAATTCCTTTTTTTGTTTTCTAAAACTATCTCTTTTTATGAAATATTTTCATCATATTTTTCATAAAAATATTCCCAACATGTAATAATCATATTATTCAAAAGATCTTAAAATTTTTGTATTAAAAATAGTATAATTTATTATTTGTAAAATTCAGGTAGCTTACCATTTTTTTCGGTTTATTTATTCTCCATAAAAAACAGCTGAACCGATTTTGCTGAAAATCTAATCAATTCTAATTTCGTCGATCTGTCTATTTGTTCACTTGATACTAAGTTTTTCAGCATTTCTGTTTTGCTGTAATTAATTTGCAATCCAACTTTTTGTGAGACATTTTTAAGATCTATAAGCATATTCTTAACATCTTTTAGATTGTCGGTCATTAAACGCATGTTCTACAATAGCGGTAAATAGTTTAGGTGACATGGTAACTTCCTGTCTAACTCCGGGTTTGACGTTAATTTGTCTGTTGCTAGCGTGGAGTTTGACTGTAGTTGTTGCATTCCTATAGAAATTTAGGGTAATTGTAGTGACTGTAGTTCACCTGTGATTTCTTTAGACATTTCATAATTGCATCAAACTCCACAGTGTCAAATGCCTCCTGAAAGTCCACGAAAAGTAGAACCAGTGGTCGGTTGTACTCGATAGTTTTTTCTATAAGTACTTTAAGAATTTGGAGGTGGTCGTTATTTCCATACCCAGATCGAAAAGCAGCTTGCTCTCTTGGCTGATAAAGCTCCATCTTATTCTTCATTCTCGAGGTGTTATTCGGATATATAACTTGTATAAGTAGTTTAACAGGCTGATAGGCCTGTAGTTTTCAAGATTTGTGTTGTCCCTTTTTTTGTGCATTAGTATCATAATTTCCTTGTTCCTTCGAGAAGGAATGGCTTGCTGGTGTAGGCACAAGTTAAGAAGGATATGTATTTTTCTCCTACAAGTTTTATAGTCTCTATGGCGACTCCGTCCTCTCCTGTGGCTTTATTGTGTTTCATTTTGGTCAAGGCGTACAGAATTTTTTCTTTATTATAAAATGACACTTGATTTACGACTCTATCGATGGTAAGGTGGACCGGTTCGGCAGCTATTTCATTTCTTTTTCTGTATAGTTCTTCACAAAACTTCTCTACCACCTTTATTATTTGCTCCCTGTTTGAAGTAAGGTAAGCAATGCTCCTGAGTAAAAACTCGAGTCGATACTAATCCACCAAAAATTATTATGAGTTGGTGCTGGTCAGGAAAGCTTTGAACATCCTGTATACTTTTTTAATGGTTTATTTTACGTTTGCAAAACTAATTGCTGTCGATATTACATTACGAATTTGCGTTAAGATAAACTGTTTAGGAAATAAATAAAATCTTAATGATGCATTTTTATTGGGATAATAAATGAGTTTTTATAAAAGCGTTACTATGACTCTTTTTATATTTATTTTAACGATTTTAAATATAAACTTCCATTCTCTCGGGTGAAGCAATAACCTACATCCGCCGTTATAGCATTGTTCTACTAGAAATAAACCTTAAATTTTTCCTAGTCACTCGAATATAATGCTCGTTTTTTCATATAAGATTAATGACTCAACTTCTTTAATAAAATCTTCTTTATTGTATGAAACTGTTATACTTGATATCAAATGGGTAATACAATATTTTGTTGATTTTAAATTAGTGGATTGAGAAATATCGATTAAAAATCGAGTTAAAATTATACGTATTTCCCTATTCACATATTTTATATTACAAATACAAGGTGGGGCACCCCAAACGACACGATCCCTGTAAACCAAACCATACATTTTTTCGGAAATTTCTTCATTTCATTAGATGTATATTGATTAAGGCTGCAAAAGGAAATTATTTTGGAGTCTACAGGGTGGCTCAAAAAAGTGTGACATATCAAAGTTGTGTTTTTTAAAAGGAACACCCTGTATTTCGTTACACTTTTAAATATTTCAGGAAAAAATAATAAATAAAATGATAGGTATAATTGAAAACTAAATAACATCGAAATGTATAGAAATCATCCCTTTGAATTCTGACCAAGCATAAAAGAGGTTTTGGGCTATTGATTTTGATAAAACATGTTTTTCAATATTATACAGAATGTTCAAAAATCATTGCCACTTTTTTATAATTTCGGACAAAGATAATTTAGTTATTATTTAGTTAGTATTTTTTTGAATAATATAAAATTCAATTAACTTTCATTTCATTTTGGGATTCCCTATAGTTATATATAGTTTTTTATATATTGGCTTTTTCAAATAGTAGTTCTTATTTTAATTCATTCTTTGAATCAAGATAGCTTTGAAACGACGTTTATTTGATTTGCTCATAGAATTCTCATTGACAGTTGTTATACTTTACTTCATCGAAAATATTTACTTTTTATAATCTGACGGTAGTTCATTAAACAAACTATACAATTTTTTTTAATATTACACTGAAACAACAACAAAATATGAAACACAAATGTATTTAATTTAAAGTAGATGCTTAAAATGACGACCATCCTGTTGAATACAAATACTCTATAAAAGACTGCATGACACTTAATAATATTTGAGGCGTCACTCTTTGAAAAGCAGTCCTTATTGAGGGTTTTCTATGATTGATCCCATAATAAAAAATTTATTTTTCAAATTTCCAATGATAGGTTTTTGTTTATTTACCTTTTCATAAGCTACACCTTTAAGTCCTACGAAATTCATGTAGCAATTGTTTGAGAACCAACTTGTTTGGATATTTTTCGACGCCAAAACGTAATTCTCTAAACACTCACCAATTGCTAAAATCATATCTATCCGCTCTTAAACGGGATAAGTTTTCATTTTCGACGGTAATAATTCAGTGAATGTTTGTGGTAAACTGTCAAAAAATCTCGCAGCATGTACATGTTAGGAAACGTGAGTTGACAATTTTATAATCGATTAGAATTTTGCTTAGCTGCTAATGGAGATTTAATCGAACATTTGAATTAGTGATAGATGTTTTTGTTTAATTTTATGAATGTAATAGTAAATCTTTTTTTATTTAATAAAAAAAAGCCTGATGTAAATAATTGGTAAATCCAACTTTGCTTGTTTATTTTGTTCATTAAAATTAAGGCTAACGCAATAAATAGTATTCAACTTTATTTTCTCGAAAATGGCTAAATAAATAATAAATCTTTTAACTGTATTGAAAGAAGTTTTTTAATTTTTTAGATTGTTTTTTGTATTTTGCTGTAAAATAATTGGGGAAGCCAATAATTACACAACTTTGATTTTTTTTTCAAACGTATAATAAATAGGCCATAATTGTACTGAGCTGAATGCGGAAAAATTCGACCTTTTCACCTGCGGCATTTTTACTTCTACTTCGTCGAAAGAAAAAGTATGTAAAGGTCTGTAGAAATAACTTATGAATAGTTTTGTTTTAATTTAATTTAATTTAGTAGTTGAAATATGATTTTACTTGCATGCGTTCATAGAATCTCACTAATGACATACATTTAATTTAGTGGTAAACAATTCATTACAATAAGTTAAAACTGATAGGGCATGTGCTCTTACTACCAACCTAGAATAATAGAAGGACTAAAAATGGTAAATAGATAATAATAATAATAATAATAATAATAATAATAATAATATTAATAATATTAATAATAATAATAATAATTTTGATTTTAGGTCGAATAGACTATGGAGCAATTGTATATAATTCTTGCAGACCCTCGAGACTAAAAAAACTGGATCAGCTCCAGTTATCAGCCTTAAGGTAGGCCACGAGAGCCTTTGGTACCAGTCCGTCTGCGGCAGTTCTTTGTGATGCTTCCATTTCACCTCTCGACCTAAGGAGAGATCTCCAAACAGTAACATACTCTACCGAAATTCTTTCCCAACTTTACCACATCAATCATTCCATTTTTTTTTTGTGATAACAATTATTCAAATAGACCAACGAAATCCAGAGCAGTGAGAATTCGCTACCGTGAAGCCTGTGAGAAATATTCGATAAACAACTACACAATCCAGAACGAGTCTATCTCTCTAATTCCACCTTGGCAATTTTCCCTACCAGAAATAAATCTTCAGCTGTCATTACGGAAAAAAAATGACACATCTTCATCTATATATAGGACCCTATTCACAAACGAACTAAATTCTTATGATGGTAACCTCGTTATGGTTCGAAAACGAACGAAGGAGTCGGTTCAGCTATTGTGATAGGTGAGAATGAATATAGATGGTCTTTGAACTCTTACTGCTCTATTTTCACTGCTGAATTATTTGCAATTTGGCAAGCTCTTCTTCTTATTCTCTGAGTATCAAAAATTTGTCATTTGCTCAGATTCATTGAGTGCCATTCACTCAATTACAGAAAATCTTTACAAAATGTGCTTATGGTATAATAATTATTGCTTACTTGAAACATCTCAACGAGTTTGGCACCAGGGACTCCTCGCCAAGCTTCCATCTTATGGCTTGCCCCCTCAGCTGTGTTCTCTGCTTGCTAGTTTTCTCTCAAACAGGTCTCTCCATGTAGTGGTCGATGGAGTTTCATCTGACACTCTACTCATAAATGCTGGTGTTCCGCAAGGATCCATTCTAGCACCAACACTATTTTTACTTCACATCAACGACCTATTGAAAGCAACTTCATGTCCCGTACACAGCTTTGCCGATGATAGTACCCTCCATACCGCTTTCTCTTCCAGGGCCCCTATATCAGCCCGTGAAACCAGAAATGGACGAGGAAGAAATGTTAACAATATAAATATGGACTTAGCAACAATTCTCGAATGGGGATCCAATAACTTGGTAGAATTCAATGCAAACAAAACACAAGCATGTCTTTTCTCTAGAAAAGCCGATCTCACTGTGCCTAACATAACTTTGTCAGGAGTAACCATACCACTGAAGTCATCCATATCGATGCTTGGTATTACTATCAGCAATAACCTTTCCTGAGAAAATCACGTGAGGTCCATTGCCAGAAGTCATCCCAAAAACTTGGTTTTTTGTTTCGTGCCAAGAGCTATTTCACCTCCAGTCAGCTGCTTATGATCTATAAGGCACAGATCCGACCTGTACTGGAGTACTGTTCCCATATTTGGAGTGCAGCACCTAAACATATCCTGAAGCTACTGGATTCTGTCCAAAAAAGGGCAATTCGTCTCGTCGGTGATGCCTCGCTTACAAACTCGCTCACTTGTCTGGAACACCGTAGAAAAGTTGGCGATTTGTCTCTATTTTATAGATATTTTCATGGGCGATGCTCTTCTGAAATATCAACAATCGTTCCTCCTTTGGCAGTCTCTTCGAGATTAACCCAAGTTCAGTCTTCACACCCCTTCGTGGTCACTTTGGAGACCTGCAGAACATCACTTTCCAAAGACTCATTCATCCAACGAATTGCGAGGCTTTGGAACTCATTGCCTATGGAGGTGTTCCCCGAGGCATACAACCTCCAGAAATTTAAAAAGAACACCAACTCCTACCTTCTTTCCCTTGGTTCCCACGATGTTCTCTGAACATTACAGGATATCCCTTTTCGTGGGAACCAGAACATAAAAAAAAAAAAATACAACAGAATATAAGATATTTGGCAGCTACATGATCCTTGCAATCAAATGCTGCGTAAACAATAAAAAAAATAAATAATAATAATAGATAATGGACTGAAAGGTAAAGGACTGGATATTTCCAGTAAAAAAGTTATCAATATTATTGCATATCTGAATTTACCTTATAACAAGAATAAAATATATATTTTTTTCTCGGATTTCCTGGTAGAACAATAATAACCGACGCCTCTCCAATTAATAGTACCAACATGAAAATTTCAAAAATTTTAGTCACACTTGTCACGTTTCTGCACCTGCGTAAGTATCCATTGATTATATTTCTATGAACCATTAAAATCGTATTAGATAAAATTAAATTAAGTTAAATATAAATTATTTATAAGTTACTAGCTGACCCGGCAAACGTTATTTTGCCATATAAATAATTTCCTAGTAATTTCTAGTGTAGACAAAAAATAGCTTACTTATTGTAAGTATGTATGTATGTATGTTAGAATGTGTATATTGTATGTATGTAAGAATGTGGTATATGCGTGAAATAAGCATGGAGCGCTGTGAACGATGAGGGAATATAAAAATAACAAAAGGCAAACATTATTTTTAAGTTATTATAATTTATTCCTTAAAATTATATATCATTAATTAAACAATTACGACAGTAACACTATTAAACAATATCAATCTCTTAATGCTATAGCGTGAACAATATTTTTTGTTAGTCCATCTTTAGCTAACACAAACAAACTGGATGGTTTACCCACTCGAGAGAATGCCACGTATAATTGTCCGTGTGAAAAACATGGTGTTCTCAAATCTATCAATCTTTTTTTTAACTAATCGTGCAAAATACACTCAAAATTGATAATTTAATTATTATTGATAAAATAGGAATGATTAAAAGTTAATATGAGAGTTACACTGAGATAACAAAATAATAATTGTCAACGTTACTACTACACTTGATGCATAAACAATAATGATGGCCGACAACTGTGTAGGGAGTGAGAAAGAAAGGAGACCGGCTTCGTTCTCATCCCTACTCCGTGCTGTTTACTGGCTCAGAAGTGACACCTGTAGACATCTGGCGGGGATAACTAATTAAATGACGATTGATCAGTTTTCGACCGGAGAGGAAAAATGATTAAATTACTAAAATGGCTATTAAAAAATAAGGGTTGATCGTAGAACGATGAAAATTGGGGATTGTATGTATTTTTGTATGTTGTATCATAAAAAAATAGAAATTAAAAATTTTGTCTAAAAAATAAAAAATAAAAAATTAGGGGTGGACTACCCCTAACATTTAGGGGGATGAAAAATAGATGTTGGCCGATTCTCATAGATACCGGATAAGCACAAAAAATTTCATTAAAATCGGTCAAGCCGTTTCGGAGGAGTATGGCAACGAAAACTGTGACACGAGAATTTTATATATTAGATTTCTATGAACAACCATTAGTGTGGCGGCTGTCAGTTAAAACGTCATAAGTTGTGAAGTTAAATTAAAACTTGCAAAATGACATTTTTTTAAGCTGAATGACAACTATAAAATAAGAGATGTCAACGAGCCATTTTTGTATGTAACCGCCTTACATATTTTGTGTTTATGACCTAATTATTGTACGTTTGAAAAAAAAAGGTTATTTTCCGCAAATTTTAACATCCTAGACAAAATTTCTCTAAGAAAAAGTCAAGATTTCCTAAATGTTAAAATATGTTAAACCTTATTCTTCCCAGGCCGGGGCATGAACATAGTATATGTTCAGCAGTTTCGTCTTCCACGCAGCAGAATCGACAGTCCGTTTGTTGGTTCAGATCTATCTTTCTGAGGTGGTATCTCAGACGACAGTGTCCCGTAAGCAGTCCTGTTAGAATTCGCAGGTCATTTCTGCTCCGTTCTAGGATCTGCTTAGTTGTGTTTCTCGAGGGTTGAAACGGTAGAATCGCCTTCGAGTGGGTTAACCCTGGTATGTTGGACCAGTACGTGAGTATTTTCCTCTCCGCCCAGTCCGAAATAATTGTTTTGGCGGCACTTTTGGTGACTCCAAAAACCGGTTCTGGTCTATTGAACGCAGATTTGGCCCCCTGTTTTGCAAGGGTGTCGGCTTTTTCGTTTCCTTCCACCCCCTGGTGCCCAGGTACCCACAGTAGGGTCACCCTGTTGTTCGCACAATTTCCGATGTTAAATCCTACGATTCAGATTTAAAGTTTCTCCACGAATGATTTATTCGTGAAAATTAATTAATAGTAATAATTAGATACTTTTCTGTCTGTCTCTATAAAAGGGTACCAAAATAAATTTAACTCAACCGGTTCTAAACTAAAATTATGTTTTACGTTAGTAGCCTTTACTGCGAAAGCCGCATACCCCATTTAACACTGAAATATAAAGCTGTAAAAATAAAAGTTTTTCTACTAAAAAAATTAATTAAATTCCAAGTTAAGTGTGTGCAAATAGAGAACGTAAAGATAACACCACTTTTAACAGGTACATTCCAGAAAATTATCATTTAAGTGGTCTATTACAAACGACGTTCTTTTTAACTGCTTTTCGTATCCACTTGACCAAAACGATTTGCAGGTGCGTATTTGTCCAAATACATTTTTTGTAGCACGTGATTTAAGAACGCGATGCATAAATCAATTTGGTAATGCTGGTCTTAAGTTTTAATAAAAGAAGCTTTCACAATTTTTTTATAAAAGACTATTTTTTTTTTGAAAACCACCATAATGATTAAAAAATGTCTGATTCAATAACGGGATGCCTAAATTAATTTGGTCTTTCGTTTTCGTGAAGGAGATTTTCTTTTTTTAACACGCTTTTTAACACCGATGCATTTTTTTGTGCTTTTACCATTTAATACAATTTTTTTAATTGTATTAAGGTATTCGCAAACTACATTTTTAAATTGTTTGGCATATTAAAACAGAATAAATACCTGGACTTAAAAATGAAAAATCAGATTAAATGAAGCGAAATCTACACATGTCAACTTCACCAAAAAAGTATGCTAACATATACCAATAATACCATATAATAGTACCATTTTCAAACACAGAAAAATACCTAGGTATAACGCTCAATGCAAAGCTCCGCTGGAAAGCTCATGTTAAAAAAAAAATTGGTATAAGATATAGGAAAATGTATTGGCTAATGGGGAGAAACTCCACTTCATCATTACATAATAAGCTTTTGCTATACAAGCAAATATTAAAGCCAGTATGGACTTATGGTATACAACTATGGGGGTGTACCAAACAGACAAATCTTAATAAAATACAACGACTCCAAAATAAATTAATAAGGACCATTGCTGATGCCCCTTGGTATATTCGTAATAGTGATGTTCACAGGGTCCTGAAGATGGAAACTATTACATACATACATAGAGTCACGCCTTTTTCCCATAGGGGTAGGCAGAAACCACTTCCTTTCACTTGCTACGGTTCGTACACACATCTTTTGCTTCCTCTACTTTCATCAGTGCTCTCATACATGCTCTTCGGTTGTTGGTACTCTTGACCTGGCCTTTCTTCAAAACAATGTTGATCTGATCGAGATATGTTCTCCGAGGTCGACCTCTGCCGATTTGCCCATTCACACTCGCCTTATAAATTTGTTTCGTCAATCTTCCTTCATTCATCCTTTCTACGTGTCCAAACCATCTAAGCATTCCTTTATCTATCTTTGTGACCACATCTTCTTTTACACCACAGCGTTTTCTTATCTCACTATTCTTAACTTTATCCAACCGAGTCACTCCGGCTATACTTCTCAGACTACTCATCTCCGCAGCATTAATCCTATTTTCATGCTTCTTCTGCCAAACCCAACATCACTACCATACATAGGTGTAGGAACCAACACACCTCTATGCACCGCCAGACGTGCCTTTTTTGACACTTTCTGGCTATTCATAAAGCTATGCAGTGCCCCATTCATTGAACAAACTATTATTAATTTAGCCAAAAGACACGAAGAAAGGCTTAATCAACATAAGAACGTCGAAGCAATCCAGCTGCTAGACAACACAGAAATAGAAAGAAGGATCAAACCATTTGAGTTAGTAAAAGTGTTAAAAGCAGAGCATAGTGCATTTTTACATGTAAAGTTAAGTGTAACCCCATCTGCCAGAACCTAACGAACACTACTGAGTATACCTTAGTTTAAGACTTAAAAGTATTAATTTAGGTTAGAATAGAATTGCTCATTGGTCCTTTTTGACCAGATTGTAATCTAATAAAATGTTTAATAACGTGAATATTTTACAAAAAAAATAAATAAAACGTAGACACATAGAGATTGTTTAATAGCAAATCGAACTAAAAAGCGAAAAATAAATAATAATTTAAAAAAACTAAAAAACACGCTTTTAGTGCTAATCAAAGTAGAAAATAATTATTAACATAAGAATAAAATTACTGACGAGAAAATTAATGTCACTGTTCTAAAAGCGTGGGGTGCTTTGTATGACATTTTTAAACTAACTCTGCGTTTCGGAATGAAAGCACCCCACGCTTATAGAGCAGTGACATAAGTTTTTTCGTCAGTAATTTTATTCTTATATTTAGAATTATTTTTTACTTTGATTAACTTTAAAAGCGTATTTTTTAATTTTTTTATACTATAATTTATTTTATTTTTTTTTTCAGAAAAAAATCCTTTTTTTTCTTTAACGACAACAAAAATGTCTTTCTCCTTTATGTGAACAAACCAACGTCATAACTTCCTTACATCATTTAGGTTACGACAAAAAGGAAACGACTGGTATAAGAACAACTACGATAGAGGTGAAGGTAACAAAATCAAACACCTAGGTTCCCAGAGCTGCACGCTATAATGATGCATACGGTCAAATCCCATTGTGGTCCATACTAGCAAACCAAGGTAAAAAGCTACCTAAAACATTGTTCATACAGTAGAAAAAATTGACCTTTACCCTGACGTCATACCTACAAACCTCGCGAAATGAATCAATGAGTCAAAAATGGCAACTGTTAGTTTATCGAGTGCATAAATATTTCTACTGTTTGTTTATCTTGTCAGAATTTTTTTGCGTTATAAATAACTAAATATTGCTGTTGGTTGACATTAATTTAAATAATTCCATATTACTGTTTAAAAATAGTCGAAAATTTAGATAAAATAATAATAAAATTCACCAATAATACACAAAAAAACTATTCTGTAACTATAAACAAAAGTAGAAATTTCTATGAATCTCTCATTTGAATAAATGTATTTAAATTTAAAACAGCACATAATTTAGTTTAGGTTAGGTTAGGTTAGGGCTAACAAAAACAATTGGTTAGCATAACAAAAAATATCAAATCATTGGTAATGAAGGTATTTAATGTACACTATTCATTCATTTATTATCATTCCGAAATTTACAATACAATATAGATTAAGTATTTTAGAAATTATCGTCAGACTCTAAAGAGTGTTTACATGCATGTATCTTTCTTACTTCTTGTACATTTAGAGGTCATAATTAGAGATACAACAGAACGTATGTCATTGCTTGACAGACAAGTGTACATATTGTATGATGTGTATCTACTGTCAGTAGAAAAGGATGAGGTATATAAAGTTTGTGTTTACTACTAATGTTCACTATAAGTGACGTCAGGGTAAATGTCAATTTATTCAACTGTAAATGCTCACCACAGCTATTTAATGGACCAACTGATAGAGGAAAGATTTGATAAGGCAGTGTCTTTGCACAAAAAGGTACTCGTCACTAGCTCCTTCCAGCTGCTTAATAGGGTGTGAGTATATTGATTATTGTAACAAAAGGGGTGTCGCACTTACACCATTATTATTTAAATTAATTTATATAATTTAATATGTTAATGTTGTTTCATAGTTTATTAATACCACAGCCACACTATTTTTTTTTGACCTGGGAATAATATTCTTATACCCTGTAGTGTTTTAACCAGTTGAATCCCAATCCGCGGTTAGTTTGACTCTATGAGGTCAGGATCAAAGTGATTTTAAAGTCAAATAAAAAAAGCACTCTTAACAGGATAAATAACCACACATATAGGTTTTAGAGAACGTTGCATCCTAATCCGCAGTCAGTTTATCTTTATCAGGTCAGGAACAAGATCAACTTTAGAAAAAAAATCATTTAAATGGAGAAAATTACCATACATTTAGATTTTAGTGGTCACTGAATTTAAATTCGTGGTCAGTTTTACTCTATCAGGTCAAGATCATTTTAAAATCAAATTAAGAAAGAACAATTTAAGAAAACCTCTGCATATGTATGTGTTTGCGATATCTGATTGACCTCATTAGGTCAGGATAAAGGTCATTTCAAGGGGAAACATTAAAAGAGATGTTAAAGCGGGGTTACAAACAATTAAAAAACCTACAAGTATACACACAGGTTTATTGAAAATGGGAGATAAAAAAATATTTACAAGTTTGCTGAAAGAACAAAAAAAAGTTAAAAAATTAACATGAATTTAAAATTTCAAAGTTAACAGTTTAACAGTAATATAGAAAGGAAATGGTTTTCTTTACAACCACTGGAAAATGATTGTTAATTTAGTTTCCAAGGAAGATCATCCAAACTTATCCAGCATATAATGAAAACTTATATGCTTTTTAACATAATTGTTAAAGGATTTTCCTCTTAAAGGAAGGAAACTTATGAACTGCTAAATTCTAAATTTTACTACAATGGTATTCCAAGTATTGTACAGTGTATTTAACGGAAGGCTGACAAAACCACCTGTCGACGAACAAAATCTCCGTTGACAACCGGTAACCAAAAAAAAAAGCCAACAGGGAAAAGTAGCCAACAAAAAAAAAGCCGTCGGCAACTAAAAAAGCAGCCATCGGCAACCGAAACAAAGGTCATTTGTTAAAATTAAGTCGTTCCCAGTGCAGCTCTGTCCCATGTCGTTGCAGGTCAGCAGGTGTAAAGGGTTCGTGATTTCTCCACAGGAACACTGGAGGTTTCGTCTTTTGGTAGCATTCCCCACTTTTGCAGTTTTTTTCTGCTCCTCGAGACTCCTGTGCGAAGTCTGTTGAGCGTTTTCCAGATTGGGTATGGCAGAAAATGTCCCGGTGCCCAGCTCCTCTTTTTGTTGGGTGATTGGGTTTTGGACCTCGGCGCGCCATTTCTGGACTCTTCTGGCTTCCTGAGAGACTTGCAAAGGTACTGTCTTGGCCAAAAAGCTGTGGTGAGATCGGGGTCTGGGTCCAGCTGGTTGGTGGCCATTGAGTCGGTGCCTTGTCGCTCTCTTGTCGCTCCCTTTCTGCCTTTTTCGATGTCTTACTAAACTCTTTACAAAATTCGACCGACAATTGATTTAAATATTTAAATATTATCTACATTGGTAAATAAAACACTCGATGAGACTGCTTAATACCAGAACCGGCGTTGACAAATTGTTAATAAAAATAGGAGGAAAAATTCCCGCTACAATCAGCGAAAAGTTAGTCGATAGTTTTTTATGCAAATTTTTCAATAAGAAGCTTTAGGCTAGTGCCAACTAGGGCTTGTATATTTTTCGTTTTATTTATGTACACTATCGATATAATTAAGCTAATTTGTATTAAGCGAGACTAAATCTCTGTTAACCATTCTATTCGAACAATCATGAACGTTCTTTTGGACCGACGTCTATTGATGGAAGCGAAACATTATCAGTATTTCGTGTGTCTAATGTAATTTCTACATGTTCGTGAATAGCAGCCCTTGCGATAATTGTAGCAGAGTGTAACAAAAGCCGCGCGGCAATTCGACTGATGTGGTGTTTCATTGAAACAGACACTAGTAATTATGTTAAATTATTTTGCTGTGTCGTTCTTTGATCCGAATTTCAACTCTAATTGGAATGTAAATGTTCTTTTATTGCCGAACGACGGATAACTCGGAAACGTTAAACGTTTTAAGGTACGGTCTGTTTTGGGCGAGTAGTGGAGGAGATTAAACGTGCCGTTTAATCGCTTACGTCCAATCGCACCTAGTGGTCTGTCTACGTCGTCAGCTAGAGTAATCGACAAGTCGCCAATTAGTATTCTTTATTTCGTTCGACAAAAATCACTACAGTTGCTTATGGAAGAAGCATTAAATAATGACATTTTGTTATTAAACAGCTCAACAACAACAACAAAATTTGTTGTTCTTTTGTAACGTGCCTATTTTTTCCCTTCTACAGTTCTATTATAAT
This sequence comes from Agelastica alni, assembly GCA_950111635.1. Lineage (NCBI taxonomy): Eukaryota > Metazoa > Arthropoda > Insecta > Coleoptera > Chrysomelidae > Agelastica > Agelastica alni. Next base: position 21,920,352 of record OX467716.1, read on the forward strand.
TGTGTTTTTGATAGTTTTGTATTCCTCAGGTACTTGTAAATAGTGTCGCTTACCGTATTTTGTTGTAACTTAAATATATCATTCGTTGTAAATGGTGTTGCATACCTTGTTGTGGTGGAATTCAGTTGTTGATCGCTGGAGATTGAGTGGGGGTTTTCGTTATTAGATTTTGCTTTGGTTTTTGGCCTCGATTGTTGTGTGTTGTCGGTTATATTATTGTTTGGTTTGCATTTCTGTGTGGATGGGGCTGGATTTCAACACGGACGAGCGCGATTCTTAGTATGGAACATGGACTTGCGAATATTCTTGTTTGACGTCGATTTCGTGTCATTTCTTGATATCCGGCTTGGAAGTGGTGTCAGTCGTTTGGTGGCAGTCTTGGGAGTGGTGGTGAGAATTTTTGGGACGGTGTGATATTGGCAAGTGTGCAGAACCTCTACAGTTTTACTTTTATATCTGGCTGTATTTGTCCATCTTAATTGGATTTTGAAGTAAAACCGTTTAATTTTTAACTTGACCATTCTATCTTACCTTCGTTGTTGATATTTTGGATTTTGGTGTCGAGTTAAAATAACTGCATACGGGATTTACTTGAGGGAAGCCATTGTTAAGTAGCAGGTGCCGTTCCATAACCAAACCGGCCACAGGAGTAGTGCATTCGTATACCCAAAGGTTACAAGTGTTTTATTTTTAAATATTTAACGACGTGACTTATTCTTGACACCACGATTAAGTTTTATTTTAGTTAATTAATATAGTACATTGTTGGAAACTATTTATTGCATTAGATATTATGCCAAAACTGAGTACTTTGATTTATTGTTGGCTGTTGATTTTGATTATATTTGTTATAAGTTTATTATTGAACTGAGTACTTTGATTTATTGATAGCTGTTGATTTTGATTATATTTGTTATAAGTTTATTATTGAACTGAGTACTTTGATTTATTGTTAACTGTTGATTTTGATTATATTTGTTATAAGTTTATTATTGAACTGAGAAATTTGATTTATTGTTGGCTGTTGATTTTGACTATATTTGTTATAATGTTATTATTGAATTGAGTACTTTGATTTATTGTTGGCTGTTGATTTTGACTATATTTGTTATAATGTTGCTATTGAGCTGTGTATTTTGATTTATTGTAGGAGTAAAGTATCCAATATATTTTTGCTATAATTTCATTTATTTGGTTCACCATAATCTTAGTTGTTTATCGTGTGGCTCTGCTAGTGCCTATAAGACCTAGGGGTTTCCGGCTTGAACCGTCTAAGTCGGTGGCGCGGCTCACTTTTATTTTCTTTTTTTTTTTTTCTATCCTCTACGGCTGAGCTCGGGCATAATTTGCCAGTAGAGAGACCGCTGGCAGAGTACTCTATAGAGAACGAAAAAGACGTGGCACTTTTTAAGTACCATGTCCTTCTAGAACGTTAGTCACCAACAAGGCTATCCTTACTCTGTTGACGGCAAGTCTGAACAGAGAGCTTAGGTTAAGTTTATACCAGTCACTTATATTCTTGAGCCATGATGCTTTTCTGCGGCACGACTTTCTTTTACCATAAATTTTTCCCTGCATAATGTTCTGCAGTAATCGGTATTTTTCGGCTCTTATAACATGCCCGAAATATTACAGTTTCCTTCTTTTGATGGTGATAGGAATTCCGGTGGATTTATTCAGACGTTGGAGTATTACCAAGGTGGATACTTTTTCCGACCATGAAACTTTTAATATTTTTTCCTGTAAGCCCACATCTTAAAGGCTTCAAGTCGTCTTTCTTCGTACTTGTTTATAGTCCAGGCTTCCATACCGTACAGCAGGGTGGAGAAGACATAACATCTGAGGAGTCGGATTCTTAGAGTTAACTTTAGATCTCTACAGCACAAGACCCTACTCATGTTTCTAAATGCTGTTCGAGTCTGCTTAATCCTTGATTTCACTTCAGTTTGACTATCCGCGCTGTTAGTTATTATGCTGCCCAGATATTTTATTTGGTTTACTTGCTTCAATAGTTCACCTCCAACTGTTATGTTGGCTATGATATTAGATTACTTGCTAATTACTAATACTTTGGTCTTTTGTGCATTTAATCCGAGTCCAGCCATTGCGCATTTTTCAATAGCTGCATCCAGTGTACGTTGTAAATCTTCCTGACTGGAGGCCAACAGTACCATAGCGTCTGCGTAGCGAAGGTTGCCATTTATAATAATCAGTTAGTGCTTCCCTAAATATTCTTTTAGAGTATACATTAAAGAGCAAGGGAAACATTATGCAACCCTGCCTCACTCCACGCTTGATCTTTATTTCCGGTGTATCATCACCATCTATTCTAATTTGAAGTTTGGTTCCAATATAAATTTTCATCATAAAAAAAATTTTTAATCTTGCCCTGGATATTTCTGCAGATTTCTATAATTTCAAGTTTACCATTTACAATGAAAGTACTGAATTGGCTCTAGTTTTTATGATTTTGGTGTATGTTAAAAATTCCGTTATTTTCAACTGTAGAATGTTTCTCCAAATCATTCCTTGATTTAAAAACCTCAATATTACAGCCGATAGACGCGTGCTATAGGCAACTAATTATTTACTTGGTTCCCCAGATAGGCGCATGCTATATGCAACCAATTATACATAAAGGATACAATCAAACCAATTAAAAAGCTGACATCAGCGCCGCTATTACTAAAACTAATTCCTGACCTCTTCGCTTGTCTTTGTCCTGGCACTTTATTCCAGTGAGATTTCATTTCATCTGTTTCCCAGCGTTGAACCTCTTCGTACAAGTGGGCCTTAGAAAGTCCACAGAAAAGTTCTGAGTCGGAAAATTATGTATTTGCCCGTTCCTTGGCAAGGCAGTCTGCTTCATTGTTGCCTCTAACTCACTTGTGACTTGGAACCTACACCAGTATCACGTGGTTGTTTGCTGCAGGGATTGTTTACAGTCCCAAGTCAGCTTAGACTTACAAATGTATGATTTTTAGTATTGCTTACCTAGCGTAGGGGTCAATCGTGATCAACTCGTGTTTGGTAAAATGAACGGCAATGTTTTTTATTTTATTTTCTTCTATTTTATCCCAATGCAATGATTTGTGAAGCATATTTTTTAACAATCAAAAACTACAGTTTATGCATTGTTTACTGCCGATATTAATATGTAAACACACAAATATAAATAAGACCTTCCTCTTGTTTTATTTTCTTTAAACCATCAAGATATATAAACAAAGAAATTATATTGTGTGCAACTAGTTATATTTAAAGATTTAAAGATTTTATTAAAAATAATTCATAAACGTGTATATAACAAGCTCGAAGAAGACATCAGTGAAAGTAAATTTGGATTCGGAAAGGCAATGGGGATACCAGAAGCAATATTTGCCCTAAATGTTTCTAAAATATAGAGGTGCCTAGATGTGAACCAAGATCTATTCGTCTGTTTTTTTGGTTACAATCAAGCATTCGATTGTGTAAGACATGACATACTCATGACAATACTAAGTGAGAAGCATATCGACTTCAACGACATGAGAATAATTAGCAATCTATATAACAATCAAAGAGCTTTTTTTAAAGAGACCGAGGAGATATTAAACGAAATAAAGATTGAAAGAGGAGTAAGACGGGGATGTGTTCTCTCTCCTTTACTTATTAATCTTCACTCAGAGAAAATCATGCAAGAGGCTATATCTGAAGAAAAAGCGAGAATAAAGGTAAACGGCGAACTCATAAACAATATCATTTCTGCCAAAGTTACCCTGGTTATAACCCAGTGAGAAAACCGGTCTTACTCGTAATATTAAGAAGACAAAACACATGATCATCAGCAAAGCACATGTCCAGGGAAGTCTTTATATTCGCAATGAGGAGGTTGAGAGAGTGATAAAGTACAAATACCTGGGTACTATGTTGAACCAAACTGGAGGACTGTGGTACCACAGAACCCGTAGCCAATAATCTTTGCGACACATTTACAAAACTGCGGGCCTTACGACATTGTCGTTCTGTATACAGCTGCATGAAAATTACCGCGAGCCTTTTCGTATGTAAATAACTTGTCGTGATATTTGCGAATAGAAAACGCAGGCATTTTAACAAAAACTACGACCGTTGTTTTCTTGCGGGTAACAATTAATTAACTAATTAAATTTATCAGTGGTACTTTTTGTGTGAACTTTTTGTAAACTAGAGTACAACGCATGGTTGCCAAACCTACATTTAAATCAAAATTTTCGTTCTCAGTTTTTAAGAAAACGGGTGACCAAAAATTCTTATAACTTTTTGGTAATTATACAGTAAAACTTACATCTAAAGAAACAGTGGGAATATGGGTAAACGGCAAACTCATAAACAATATCCGTTTTGCCGACGATACCCTGGTTATAGTCCAGAGTAGCGCGGACTTACAAAGAATGATGGATAAAATCGTTAACAACAGTGAGAAAGCCGGTCTTACACTTAATATCAAGAAGACAAAACATATGATCATCAGCAAAGTACATGTCCAGGGAAGTCTTTATATTCGCAATGAGAAGGTTGAGAGAGTGAGAGAGTTAAAGTACCTGGGTACTATGTTGAACGAAACTGGAGGACACTCGCGAGAAATAAGATGCAGAATAGGTCAGGCTAGAGTTGCGTTTACAAGCATGAGAAAAATATTCTGCACTAGAGACCTGAGTGACCAACTTAAAATCAGACTAGCCGAATGTTATGTTTTTTCAATACTTCGCTATGAAATGGAGTCGTGGACAACGAACAAAGATGACTTAAATAGATTCAGGGTTTCTTGGACAGAACGGGTAACAAATGCAGAGATATTGAGGCGAGTAGGTAAAAAGGCAGAAAAAATGAACGCAATAAAAACAGAAAAACTTGCTTATCTGGTTCATGGTATGCGCGGAGAAAGATACCGCATGTTACAGCTAATAATACAAGGAAAATTTCAGCGTAAACGAAGTGTGGAAAAAAGACGCACTTCATGGCTAAAGAACTTGAAAGAGTGGTATCACTGTACTTCAATAAAATTGTTCCGAGCAGCCGCATCCAAAGCAAGTATCGCCATGATGATAGCCAACCTTTTAAGAGGAGACGGCACGTGAAGAAGAAGAAGTCATATTTGGGTGAGACTTGGCTTTAAAAAGACAAAGAAGCCGTAAATAATATTCAACTTACATACACATAGTTATACCTCATAGGGGTAGGCAGAGATCACTTTAATAACCACCACCAAGGTCCAACAATTGAAGACGGCTTGTTTCAACGAAATATAGTAGGATAACTTGATTAACGAAAACATTTTTTAAACGACATTTTCCAAAATTCGTATTATACAGTTTTATCTTAGATCGGATATCCACAAAAATAAATTTTAAAATTATAATATTATTGTAGTTGTTAAAGGTTGATTTACTATGTGATGTTTATAACGTTACAAGACAGAAATAAAGCAAAAGAATACACTTTACCTTCTGCTGTAATACCAATATAATGTTTTTATTTATCTCACTGTGACACAATCCTATTGCAGAAAAAAATTGACGTATGTTTGAGCTTGGGTAAATCCCATATACAATTTACTTGCCAGTAAAATCGTTGCGGCTCTACGCGTTGCGAAATAGAGAAACCCACAGATCAGACAAAACCTATCAATAATGAAATTGTATGCATATTCGTTGTTGCCGTTTGACCTTTGACAGTATCACCGAAACCACTGCTATCGTTGCTAATTTACACAAAACAGAGAAACGCATCCGTACATTTTCTACATTACATAACTGCCATCTGGTGGCACATAATCGTATATCGTTTTTATTTCGACGCGCGTTAAAGCGTAGTTAAGCTTTTATGTAGTTGAAATTATTACGTTATGAATGGTTTTTTACATCGACTTACAAAATATAAAACGCACGTCAGTTAATAATATTTCGCGAGTCTTTTTATTTAAGTCCATCATCAACAAAAATGGTAGCGTACTCGAATATGAATTAAAGAATATATCGATAAAATAATACAAAAGTATGCAGCTACGTAAAAAATAACTTTAAACTAAACATATCACATCGGATTAGATCAACAATAAGTATGTACTGTTGGTGGTGCCTGGTCGTGGACATTTTGAATGTTGCCCTAAACCAACGAGGTTTTCGTACGCAAGGTTATGTGGATAATATTGCGGTACTAGCGTTGGCGAGGGACGCTAGAACGGCCAGTAATCGCGAAAAAGTAGCGCTGAGTATAGTGAAAAAATGATGTGAAAGCACGGGTCTAGCAGTCAATCCTGACAAGTGATTTTCACATGCAGGAGGAAACTGGAAAAGTAGAAAAATCCACTCTTCTACAGAAAAGAGATTGTACAAGTAAACTCAGTCAAAGAAACCCAAGAATAATGTCCTGGATGTACGACGCAGTAGTATTACTGGCAGTAGGGCACGGAGCGATTGTGTCGTGGACGAGAACCACGCAAGTCGGGGCAAGGGTAATCCTGGAACACATAAGGGAGCTCACGCTACGGTGCTTGGGTGCTAACAGAACTACGCCCATCAGTACAATTGGAGTGATGTTGAACACTCCACCTATTCACCTAGTGGTGAAGACAGTACAAATAGGGGCCAAAACAAGACTGATGAGGAATGGTAGGTGGAAGGGGCGTGAACACACACATACCGGACAAACGACAATCGTTAAAGAGCTGTAGGCATTGAAGCCGATAGCGAAAGCGAGGCAGGATTTTATGTCAAAAAAGTACTGCTTCGGACATAGGTACAGGGTCGCTTTTCCGGATCGAGAGGAGTGATAGACTGAACCAGGACCAGCCCGCAGGCAAGATCTCGTCTGGTATACGGATAAATCTAAGACTGCAGAGGGGGCTGGGTCGGGGATAGGACTAAGAGACTCGAGAAGGGGACTAAGCGTTGCCCTGTGGAAGGAATGTATAATTTTTCGGGCGAAAATTATGGCCATTTTGGTCTGTGCATAGGAAAATCTGCACAGAGTGAGTTAAAAGATTTGCATTTGCTCGAATAGTCAGGCAGCGTTACTGGCGCTCGACGCGTCAGTAGACAGATCCACTTTGGTTAGAGAATGTAGGAAGTAGCTTGGGCTCCTGGCCAGATGCAACAGGGTGACATTAGTTTGGATACCTGGACACGCAGGGTTTAAAGGAAATGAAAAGGCGAATGAACTGGCACTAGAGGGGTCGTCAGAGACACTCTATGGGCCAGGGCTCGCAGTTGGAGTAGCAGAATGCTACGTTAAAGCGAAAATCCGCTTATATCAGGACAGAAAGCACAGAAATCTGTGGAGAGACGAACCCAAGGCACGTCAGGCCCACGGCTTTTTGGGGAAACCTGACAAGAAAATAGCCCAACAACTGAGAGGACTAAACAGGGGACAACTGGGAATGGTAGTGGGTCTGATTGCAGGGCACTGCCGGCTGAGGGGTCACTTGAAAATATTGGGCCTTGTAGAAGACGACAGCTGTCGCAGATGTGATAAGGGGGCCTAGAAACGTCAGAATATGTAATGTGCGATTGCACGGGACTAGCCTGGCTGAGATATAAAGTCTTCGGAGTGCAATTTTGCGAACTAGAGGAGGTTATAAAGTTTCCCTTGAGCGCATTAGCTCTGTACATAGAGAGCACGAAGCTCATAAAAATACAATAAAGGGAGGAACGGCAGCATGGACTCAAAGTATAATTGCCTATACGGGGAATTATCCACGACCGCACCCTCAAATATATAAATAAATAAATGTACTGTTTTCTGCCAGGCATCCGGGAGTCCAGGTCCTTCTCCTTGTGAATTTCGTTAATAGGACAAATATACACCGATGAGATTATGATCTCGTCTTTAGTGATAAACACTATTAGCGAGGTTTTAGCGAGGTTGCCTCTGTTGTCAGCACTTTAATTAACCTTTATTCTTTACTAAAATGTTTTTTTTTATTTTTTTTTAGATTTACAGTGTCTACCCAGGTATTTTTCGTAAAATGAGAACTATGCAGATAAGTTTTGTCACCAAAAAGCTAATTTAAAAAGTATTTTTTTTTAAAGTTGACTGCCCACCTTCAAAATCTACTTGTACATCGCGCACTTCTTGTAAAACTTCTTTTAAAGTCAGCCGTTAATTTTGCTTTCATTTCAAAACCAGGCAGTCCAAATAACTTGCGTAAATGAAAGAAACACAAAAAACACGTCGAATTTTTAATCAAGTGGGAGGTTTAAAAATGTTATTCTGCTGTTTCCAAGTAGCACCCTTTAACGTCCCCCGCCCCTTCTTTAAAATTTCAAATAGCAACCTCTGCATTATGATATATCAAATGAAAACCCAAGAAAAATCCAAATCACCAATATAAACATTAATTTATTTCATCGATTTATTTTGCAGGTTTAATTCTTTGTCCCTGTGGTTCTAAAATGAAATTTCTGGAGCAACGCTATTTGTTAGATATTTTCCGAGATGAAATATAAGGTTGCTTATTTTTTTCAGCCTCATCGCGGACACTGTAAAACACCTTTTTCGATATTCCTGTCGCAACCATTATCAGTTGAAACTTGCAAACCATGTTTTGCCCCGTTTTTCATAAATTTAATTACATTAGCAATTACTTTTTTTGTTTCCGCAGAGTGGTTCTTCCTATTTTTCGGCTTACCCATTTTAACATTGTATTTTAAATAGAAAAATATAACAGCAACAAAAAACACCTGAACATCCACGCACTCATACAACTACTAAAGCTAAACTACACTCTTAACTCCTTCTACATGATTACATATTCCTGCTTAAAAATGTTGCGCGTACTTCTTTGCTTCCCTTCAAAAAGGGTTATTCGGCAAACGTCGTGTGTTTTTAACGTTTTATACTACTGACTGATTTAACCGGAAGTGGTTTTTAACAATTATAATTCAAGTCTACATCAGGTATTTTTTGTTGCAGCCAAACCTTTACCAACGGTAAGGTGGTATCGCGATGATTTGATGGTAAGCAACTCCAGCGTCTTTTTGGGTAATAGCGGAGGTACCACGCAAGTTCGTAGCGAATTACGCGTCAGTAGATTGGGTCGTCAAGACGTCGGTAAACAGTTGACTTGTCAAGCGTCTAATAATCCACGGACGCAACCTTTGACAGCATCTCTTAAAATCGATATGAACTGTAAGTAACCAAATATTTGTTTGCTCTTTAAAAAATAGGTTTTAAGGATGTTCAATGGTACTTTTAGGGGGATAAAGGGTAAATGGTACTTCATGCTTTAACATACACCATCAGCAGGAAAACAAACATTTATTTAAATTAAAAATGTAACTAAAACCTTTTTAACTGTTATTTGAATACAATTTTAATATTTTTAAACCCGTATATGACGTTGTAAATGCGACAACAGCGCTGGCATTTGAATGTTGGCAGAACTGTTTTAGTTGACGTCTTATGTCGTATTGTATTAGTTAGATATAAGTTTAAAGTTATTGTAGTAAGATATATTATTTAAATAAATTTTGTTTTTTATCCTCATAACCTTTCTTTTGTACATAAAATAATCATATATTTTTCTTTAAAAATCTTTGTTATTCTATTAGATTATGCTCGCATTAACCTACAAATTCATTGTTTACATTGGACAGATAATAAACGAACTAATTTTTTTTATAAGTGATGTTGAAAATGTATTTTTTTTTATTGCTATAACCGTAAAATTATTGGTAAGATGCTTAAAGAAACTAACTAAATTGTTCCTACAATAACCCATGTTAAATAAATCTATATTTGTAATCATATTTTTCGAAAAAACATTCAGTAACAAATAATGAAAATTTATGAAGTTTTTTTAAGTACTTTATAACAATATCTTTAAATTTTAGGAAAATCTGCATTTATTTTGTCGCCATTGAATACCTTTTTTAATACAGAGTGTCCCAACCAAAACCAATAGATGTAAAACGGAAATATGTTAACTTAATAAAATAAAACAGTGTAATCTTAACCATACTCTTTAAAAATAACACCTTGTTTCGTCTACCTCCACAAAAAATGACATTTTACGTACTAATTTCCAAGTGAAAAATCGGCTATTTTTGAAGGAGAAGTATTTTTCGTCCACAAACACTTTTCGTTCGGAAACTCTTTTCGTCCGCTGTGGTCACTATGTTACAGTACGGTGCGGGAGCGGCGATTGGGTCATTTTCGTAAATCCACGATTTAATAAAAAAAACATATGCGCCTGTAATAATAACTGTCATTTGCTGTTTTTAAACTAATTACTTACGAAATCCGCTAGATTTTACGTGTGAATAAGACCGTGGTGTGAATATTAGTGTTCATAATAATCAAAAATGGATAGTGATAGCGATATGAATATTAGTAACACTCATCCGTAGCTGTGGAAATTAGCAACTACGGCTACGTTGGATTTACTCTCCCAGAAATCACGAATTTTATACGAAAAACAATACAAATCATTCATTACTTTCATAAAGGTATGTAGAGTTCGACGAAATAATGTAATATGCACTGTCACGTGCCTATTTTTTTTCCTTCTACAGTTCCATTATTAATTGTGTCTCTGATAGTTTCGTATTCCTCAGATACCGTATTTTGTTGTAACTTAAATATATCTTTCGTTTTAAATAGTGTTGCATACCTTGTAGTAATAGGTTTTGATTATTAATGGCTGTGGCATTTTTCGTTAATCGATGGAGATTGGATGGGGCTGGCTATCCACACGGACGAGTGCGATTCTTGGTTTACGTCAATTCCGTGTCATTTCTTGATATCCGGCTTGGGAAGGAGAGTCAGTCGTTTGGTGGCAGTATTAGGAGTGTGGTGGTGAGAATTTTTGGGACGACACCTGCTAATTAACAATGGGAACTGTAGAAGAAAAAAATAGGCACGTGACAACAGGTTTTAGTTGATTAATCATACTATTATTTACGCTGTAATTAACAAACGAATGTTGCAGGAATTATAATTTTTAGTTGACAATACTGGCCAGCTATCACCCACAAACATTTGTTAGTTCATCAAATACAAAAGGCGCCGGTGTAGCATATTGAAAATTTTGTCATTTTTTTTGTTAATTTTATTTTTTGTTTTCTAACACCTACACTTACAAAACTAAGAACAGTATAATAATTTTATAGATATACGAGTATTAGGCCCATTAATAACGTATTATATTTTGCAACAAGGCTTTGATTCCGTACAAATTTTCAAAATTATGTTTATTGGAAGAAAACGTTTTAAAAAAGCTTGGGTTACGGTGTGATGAAAAAGACGGTTTTTCCATGGCCGGCTTTTTCATGGCGTAACTTGCAATATATTTAAAAACCTATATTTATTAAGTACATTACTAATGTAGGCGGAGGTCTATGCCATACCTAACCTAACCTAACCATACCCAGGTGTGTCACGCACCTGACAGAAAATAGAGTGACCAACAGTGAGATTGATATTCTCACTGACAGTCGCGCGGCCATTGGGACCCTCGTGAGTTGCACCACAACATCATCGGGGTGTGGGACTGCATGCAGGCTCTCACTGAGTTAGCGTCTGCAAACATAAGTATAATATTAGACAGCCAGGCTGCTTTAAAAGCACTAAGCTCCAACAAGATAAATTTTAAACTTGTATGGAATTGTATCGAATCCTTGGTGCGAACAACAGGGTGACCCTACTGTAGGTACCTGGGCACCAGGGGGTGGAAGGAAACGACAAAGCGTCTTCGCTCCTCTGCCTGTCGAGTAAAGTATGTCCTTTTATGGTCCTTAGGGTTCTCATTTCGGCTGCTCTTAAAATTCTCTTTGTTGCTGCTGTTTCTGCCCTCGTTTCAGTAGCGTAGGTCATTACCGGTCTTACGCAGGTCTTATAGATTCTTGTTTTGCTCGCTATAGACAATGTGCTTGTTCCTCCATATCACAACTCGTAGGAATCCCGATAGTCTTGCTGCTTTGATTGTTTGCGACTTGACTTCCGACTTAAGATCACGGTTACTGGTTATTTGAGCACCCAAGTATTTAAATGACATAACCTGTGCCATGCTCTTGTTATATAATGCCAGTTTACATCTTTTGGGATCTCGTGATATTGTAAGAGATTGTGTTTTTTCTTGCGAGATGATCATGTTATACTGTTGTGCAGTTTGCTCGAATTTAAATAGCATTCTCTGTAAATTGTCCTCGTCTTGCGATATAATGACCGCATCATCAGCATAACAGATTATTTTAAACTCCTGATCTCCCATCCTGTATCCTTTTCCCACCGTTTTGACTTCGTCGATTATTTAATCCATGACGATGTTGAACAAAATAGGGCTAAGGCTATCTCCTTGTCTTATACCTGTTGATATGTCTATCCTTTTTGTGAGCTTCTGTTTAACTCTTATAAACGTAGAATTTCCGATATTCAATTCTTTAATTAATGCGATAAGATGAGAGTCCAAATTTCTTTCCTCGAGTAGTGCAAGCACATCCTTCAGTCTGACTCTATCAAAAGCCTGTTTTAGATCAATAAAACACATGTAAGCAACATTGTTGTATTCTATTGCCTTTTCAGCTATCTGTCTAAGAATAAAAATCCCGTCGATGGTGGATCTATTTTGTCGAAACCCTTGTTGCTCCTCATTAATTCCAGTCTGTGCCACTTGTTGGGCTATGATCTTTGTCAGTAGCTTCGATGTTGTACTTAACAGACTTATTCCCCTATAGTTGTTCATATCTGTTTTGACACCTCTCTTAAACAATGGTATTGTAATGCTTTCTTTCCATTGTACTGGAATTTTCTTGTTTTTATATATTTTGTTGAATAGCAATGTGATTTGTTTCATCAACGTAGGCCCACCATATTTTATAAGTTCATTGTTTATGTTATCTAATCCAGGTGACTTTCGATTTTTTAGTTTTGACACTGCTAGGTTGATGTCTCTTGTACATAGGGTCTGCTCTATGGGGTTACCGTCTGCATTGTTGATTTGTTCTTCCATTACTGGTTTTGTTTCTTGGCCAGAATCGCTGTACAGCATACGAAAATGGGACTCCCACTGTTCCGTTGATATTTTTGTAGTGTTAACGTACTCATTCACTGGCCTTTTACGATTTCTAAGCATGTTCCAAATTTTCTTTTGTCATCCATAGAGGTCGTGCTCCATGCTCACTGAGTATGCCTCCCAGAGTAATTTTGCGATATTATTACGGAACAAAAGTTCTTAATTTTTGCTAAAAAATGGTAATATTTTACTTTCCTTGTTCTGTATGCTGTAATTGTTATTTTTGGTTCTAATAAATTCCTTTCTTTAAGTCTTGATGCAAGAAGTTCTGATGCTTGTTTTAATAAATTTCCTATTCTTCTTCTTCGTTTTTGTAAGGCATCTGCCTTGTTCTCTAATTGCTAAGCCGACACCCTTGCAAAACAGGGGGCCGAATCTGCGTTCACTGGACCAGAACCGGTTTTTGGAGTCACCACAAGTGCCGCCAAAACAATTATTTCGGACTGGGCGGAGAGGAAAATACTTACATACTGGTCCGACATACCGGGGTTAAACCACTCGAAGGCATTTTTACCGTTTCAACCCTCGAGAAACACAACTAAACAGATCCTAGAATGGAGCAGAAATGACCTGCGTATTCTAACAGGACTACTTACAGGACACTGTCGTCTAAGATACCACCTCAGAAAGATAGATCTGAACCAACAAACGGACTGTCGGTTCTGCTGCATGAAATACGAAACTGCTGAACATATACTATGTTCAACATATTTGGATACACCAACCTAGAACCTACCAATTTTAAAAAAATTTCACCCTATACAACCATGAACTTCGTGAGAAGGACTGGATTGTGCGGTGAACTGTGACCTCTAGGGGTAAGCCACAATAGACCTACTAAGAGTCGCAGTGGAGGGGCGACCACGCCCCACTCACATAATACCTAACCTAACCTAACCTAGCGTCTGCAAACAAGGTCTCTCCTACATGGGTTTCTGGGCATACAGGGATAAATGGCAACGAGGTAGCCGATGAACTGGCAAGAAATGAGACCCTGGTGGAACCAAGAAACCAGCTGATTGGATGGCCAATTGCCGAGCGAAACATAAATTAAAACTAATCCTTGAGCAAGAAAATATCGCTCAGTGGAATGCAAATACTGACTGCAAAACATCAAGACATCCGATAAAAAAACCTCTCCAGAAGAGAGCAGATGCACTCTGGACGATAAGCCGGAGTAGGCTAAGCAGCACGCTTGGCCTGCTCACTGGCCACATCGCACTAAGGGCGCACCTCTTTAAACTTAAGCTGGCGGCTGAGAAAAACTGTTCTTGATGATATAATAACATAATAATTATATATCAAAAACAAAATTTGACAAAAAGTCTTTTCTTAGAAATGGTTACAATTAACAGTGATAACAATAATATTAATAAGAGATCTGACATCGACAAACTCACCAAAATTTACTCGTACGTACTTACAAAATGAATTTTTATGCTTAATAAAATGTTTATAAAATTTTTCTGTACATCTTAATAATATAACATCCACACTTATGAAATATCTATTATTGTGATAACATTTTTTTGAAGTTATGTCAATATGTGTTGTATACTTATATTCGTTAGTATAACTCATTTACATGTAAGGTTATACCATTTATTTATGTCGATTTAATAGGAAATGGATTCCGAGGTAAGTATATGTCAGTACTCCTTCTATTTGTTTGTTATTTATCGTGAGTTGACCAGCGTGGTTGTTGACACTATCATTACGACTCAAATATATCAATTAATTAAAAAAAGCGTTGCCATAAGTCTAACCGATAAATCCATTCAAATAACTCATGAAAAAACAGATCAAAAATATAAAAATAGTAAAAGAAGTACTCATCACAAATGTCTACCCACCAACATTCTTTGAACCAATCATTAAATCCAACAATAAGAAAATTAGATTAAAAAAACATTCCTTGAATTTGGTACAATGCGACGTACAGGAAGTGGTGAGATGGGGAAGGCAGAAAAGAAGAGAATGGTATAACCACTTGAAAAGAATGACAGACGATAGACTACCACGCATTGTACTAGAGGGAAAACCAGCAGGGACCCGTCAACCCGAAAGACCACCAAAAAGATAGAGAGACAGCTGACAGTCCACATCTCAGGAAATATTACAGAGGCAAGTCAGAAATCAACAGATCATCTAGATCTCTAACAAGTAGAAGAAGAAAAAGAATAATTTAATACGAAATTCACTTTATACAGATTATGAAAACTAAATAAATTTAATGATATAATTGCTGGTGAGTTTTCGGGACGATTAATTGAAGATAATCATTGAACCAAATGACATCAGGTATGTTATAATCATTACAGAGTAATATTTTATGATCGGGGAAAGTTTTTACTATGTTTGTTCGGTTTAGCGCCCGGGACACCCTGTATTTAGGAAATATTTTTATGCTTGTATTCTTTTTGGCAAATAAGTTAAGTTTTAAAACTGTGTAATTAAAATAAATCTTATACGTGAATAATGTCGAATGTTTTAGTCGGTCCGTTGGACGTGAAAATTTTGGGATCCAATCAACCCTTGTCAGCTGGAAGACGCTACGATTTGTTGTGTCAAAGTTCCGGTTCGCGTCCTCCTGCCAGTATAACGTGGTGGAAGAATGGCCAAAGATTCGAAAGAACAAATCACACAGTAAGTAAATGATTACGTGAGCGATAATTTTTGTTAATTTCGACGAAATATTTCAAATGTTTATAACAATGTAAAAAATCTGCCGAACAATTTTATTGTAAACAATGATTGTTTCTATATATCATAACTACAATGTTTTTTTATCAATAAAAAGGAAAAGATGTTCTCATTATGTTATTCCTGAACACTGTGCCAAACACAACTAGGACCTAGCTTGAGGGAGTGATCTTAAATTTATTCTTCTTCTTAAAGTGCCATGCAGATTCCCGCGTAGGCATCCATCGTTTCTCTTATTATATGATTCCATTAATTGCAGCATTTTGCAATGCCTGAAAGTCCCGTATTCCTGTCCATTGTCGTATGTTTCGTAGCCAGGATAATTTTCTTCTACCTACTCCTCTTTTTCCTCCTTCTATTTTACCTTGGAGAATGAGACGTTGAAAATGATAACGTTTTTCACGTGGTATGTGTCCAAGACAGCCAGTTTTTCTTCTTTTAATGTTTCCGAAAAGTTCACGGTCTACTAAACTAGCTCTTCTCAGTATGTTCTCGTTCGTCACATGGTCAACCCACGATACAGCATTCGTCGCAGGGTCCACATCTCGAAGACCTCAAGTTTGTTAATAATTGCTGTTTTTAGCGTCCTTGCCTCGACTCTTTACAAGAAAACGGACCAGACGTAGCACTTTACTATCCTATATCTGAGACTGAGTTTTAAGTTTTTATCTGTCAAAAATTTTTTAAGTCTTAAGAACGTTGTTTTTGCTTGCTCGATTCTGCATTTTAATTCCTGATCTGGGTCCCATTTTTGGTTGATCATGCATCCCAAGTATTTAAATTGAGTGACTTGTTCAATGCTGTCTCTATTTATGGATATTGTGGTATTTGGAGTATCGTTTCTACTAATGGCCATACATTCGGTTTTACGGATGTTAATTTTCAGACCCAATCTTTGACTTCCTTCATTGACCCTATCTAGTAGAGTTTGAAGATTGTTTGCACTATCCGCCAATATCACGGTATCATCCGCATATCGAATGTTGTTTATGAGAATTCCGTTTACTTTAATGTCTATGGAACTGTCAAAGATTGACTCAGTGAATGCTCTTTCCACATACAAGTTAAACAACATCGGAGACGCCCTTTTTATTTCAAAATCCTCAGTTGTTCCTGCATTCTGAATTCAGATTTCCGCTCTTTGGTTCCAGTACAAATTACCTATAGGTCTGATATTCTTTCCATCCAGTCCCAATTTTTGTAAGATATGATATGAGGAGATCCTGTTTGATGCTTTTTCGTAGTCAATAAAACTCAAAAAGACGTCTTTCTCTGATCCTGGCAATTCTGCACTAATGTTTGGAGACTGAATATGGCTTCTCTTGTTCCAAAACCGCTCTTAAATCCAAATTGACTAGCACCACTTACTTCCTTACACCTCCTATACAGCGCGTGTGTAGAACTCGAAGAAAGAATTCAAGGAAATGGCTCATTAGGCTAATGAGACGGTAGTCTTTACCTACGGTTGCGTTGTTTGATTTCGGAGGTGTGACAAATATAGAGCGGAGCCACTCCATGTCCAGTGTCATAAATATTGTTAAATTTATAGCTTATATTATATTTATTCTTAGATATATTGTAAACAATAATTTTTTTGTATATTTTGCTGAGAACGAAAATTTGTCCATCGATTTTTACTGATATTCCTGAACAACTTCCATGAACAGCTAGGATGTCTGACATACTACTACTACTCCATGGCTCTACAACCCGGGGTGGGTCTTGGCCGACTTGGTCTTTTTATGGCACGGTCCTTTTATGTATTATTTCCCGTGTTTTTTTCCTGGTATACTTTTCCAGAAGTTTTGTGTTTTTCCGAACCTCTTCTTGCAAGTTCGTCTGTTTCCTCATTACCTGCAACTTCCTGGCGTCCTGGAACCCGTATCAGTTTGACGTGATTACGGTCTACCAGCGTTCTCAGTTTTTCTTTGCACTCAACGAGTATGGTGGAAGGGGTGGCACGGCCCCGAGGTGCCCCCTGCACAGGAATAAGGCAGTCTACTACAGGATTTCGCCCGGTTTCCTGTAGGCTCCGTTAGCGACGATGCTCCCTCTCCGCCATGCATCCATCAGCACGGGTCGCATAACATTTTGGATTTGGAGTCTTTTGGTCGCCTTTTACGATAGGCAGACCATACCTGGGATCTATTATATTTTCATTGTATCCCCAGGGGAATCCATCAATGCTTGGTCGTATTTTATTCCAATTGTCCTTGGGTCCGCTTTAATGTTGTCTCGCCACCTCATTTAGGGGCGCCCTAAAGGTCTTCGTCCTACTGGTGCTTTTTCGCAAGCCAATTTCACTATCCGTATGTCAGACTGTCTTTGCACATGACCTGCCCATATCAGCATTCTTACCTTTATCTCCTTCACAGTATCTTGAATTTTGTATAATTTTGATATTTTTTGGTTGGTTCTTATTTGGTACTGTTAAGGTACTGGGTTTCGTAGTGGTCCAAAAATCTTGTGTAGAACTTTTCTTTTAAAAAGTCTTGATTTTCTTTCGTCGACTTTGGTCAAGGTCTATGTTTCGCTAGCATACACAACAGTCGGTCGTATAACGGTTTTATAGATTGTGATTTTTGCTCTTCGTGAGATGTTTTTCGATGCTAGCACTGACTTTAGTGCATAGAGACATTTGTTTCCACTTTGAATTCGGACGAATTTTTGTCAGATTGTTATCTTAAACAATTGTGGCTCCCAAAGCTTGCGTTTATACCCTTAAAAAAAGGTCTTTCACAGTCAGTACCGTGTTAAACACTAAGTCAATATCATCAGCAAAAGCCAGCAATAATCTTGGGCCGTCCCAACTAAAAAGTTCAACGCTTATTTTAGCGGTTGTTATTGCTTTTTCATGATCATACATACATGCATACGCCTTTTTCCCGTAGGGGTAGGCAGAGACCGCTTCCTTTCACTTGCTACGGTTCTTACACACATCTTTTGCTTCCTCCACTTTCATCAGTGCTCTCATGCTTGCTCGTCGGTTGTTGGTACTCTTGACCTGGCCTTTCTTCAAAACAATGTTGATCTGATCGAGATATGTTCGCCGAGGTCGACCTTTACCTACTTGTTCATTCACACTCGCCTTATAAATTTGTTTCGTCAATCTTCCTTTATCCATCATTTCTACGTGTCCAAATTATTTAAGCATTCCTTTATCTATCTTTGTAACCACATCTTCTTTCACACCACAGCGTTCTCTTATCTCACTATTTTTTACTTTATCCAACCGAGTCACTCCGGCTATACTTCTTAAACTACTTATCTTTGCAGCATTAATCCTATTTTCATGCTACTTTTGCCAAACCCAACATTCACTACTCATGAGCAATGTTAAATAAAATTGGAGATATCGCGTCTCCTTGCTTAAACCCGCTGTTTACCTCAAAAGAGTCGGACATACGTCTCTCTCGAATATAAATCACAACGTTAAAATACCAGTGCCAAAAATGAAATAAATATTTTTAAATCAATGTCCTTCAACATCAAGCCGATACATTCAACATTCATCATTCCCCGTGTTAAACAATAAGTTTATGGGTCAATGGTTCGGTATAACAATAAAAAAATGCGTCAACTTTTTCCCTCGTGGCTCGATTCGACGTCGCAGGCCGCAAATAACTTTTTATCCGATCGATCAAAGTTTTTCTGTTCAAAGTTACGATTTGGTAAGGGTGCGGAATTGCCGCATAAAAATTCTCGGTTAAATAAATGAAAACCGAAAGAATCGGACCGCGAGGAATATATGGATATATTGGGACAATCAGTACTGTGTGACATTCGGTATAGTCCTTAAATGCCTTAAAAGGAATGCCTGGACTTTAAATCGGAGGCTCGATCGTACGAAGCGTTACGACGTAGATATACAGATTGTCACATGATATTTCTATTCGTTTCTGATAAATAAAAGGTGTTTCGCTAATAATTACAGATAGAATTTCGAGTATAAATACGATTTAGGACAAACATAAAAAAATGGCGATTTTAGTTTCATTTAATCGGACTTGACAAACTGAGTCGAATGACAACCCTCTCAACTTTAGGAAACACCCTATTTAAAAATTACGAAACTTCACACTTTACGTGTTAAATATATAAAAACCTAACCTAATTAAATCGGTACCTAATTATTCGCATGTCTTAATAGTTACCTTATTTTCACGAAACTTGCTTTAAATAACTCCTTGATACATTATTTCTGGAAACAATGCGGTGAAGAGTAAAAATTGCCATACAATTTTACAAAAAATGGACACAAAATTTGACAGCACCAAATAACACTGGTCAACAATGGTTTCGTTGCCCTTGATATAAAAATAATTTCTAGTAAATATATGCCAACAATTTATGAAACAATGAATGATTTTGGAACATTGGCTCTGGTTATTTTTAAATCTTCATTTTTCCATTACACTATAAAAAGGGACTAAGTATAAAAAAGAAAAAACAAGCATAAAATCTTTTTTATTGAAAAATATTGTTTTGTTTTAATGATTTAATTTACATAGATTTAAAAAAAGAGAAAAATTAGTAAAAGCAGTGTTACACATCAGAGAAATACCTTTTATAAGATTATTTTTCTAATTTTTGTTGGGAGAATCTCTTTGTAAAGACCAGCAGTAATCTGCCATCATGTGACGGTTCCATCTACCCTGATACCTGTCCTCCATTACTTTTAGATCTAGGTGGAAGCCTTTTTCCTGCTTCCCACTATAATTTTCTAGATTATATATTCAGGTGACTGTAGAGAAAGTGCGCTCCTAAAATCTTGAAGGTTTCCAACATCTTTTGCACAATTTCTCTATAATTTGGTGCTTTATAGTTACCTTAAAAATGTTTCATAACCAACACAAATTCTCTCCAAGCTTCACTTTTAAAATTAGTCATTATTTTTATTAAGTTTTTATTTTTCATTAATGTCTGAATTTGAGTGCCATCGAATATTCCAGCTTTTAACTTCTCCATACCCAAATAAAACGCATGTTAAACTGTTGCAGCTTTAAATGAAGAGTCGTCAATCAGATAGATTTTTATTTTTTAAACCCATGTCTAAAAGTAATTTTGCGATATTATTACAGAAGAAAAGTTCTTCATTTTCGCTAAAAAATGGTAATATTTCACTTTTCTTGTACTGTATGCTGTAATTATTACTTTTGGTTCTAATAAATTCTTTTCTTTTATTCTTGATGCCAAAAGTTCTGATACTCTTTTTGATAAATTTAGATTTCGTATTAAATCGCTGAGCTCATTTTAAGAAACAGCTGTGGAGCTGATGTTCCACCTTCACATTTAATACCACTTGTAGATTGCAAATTTAGTTTCTGAGGGCATACGAGGCATTCTGAGGCATTAAAAGACCAAGGAGGGTCTTTATTGTAAAAGGTTGGATGCATTTAAGATGTGGCTGTATCGACATATACTAAGAATCCCTTGGACGTTACCTTGGATGTTACAAACATAAGAGTACTCGGCATTTAAAACAAGGAAATGGAGATCATGAGTACAGTCAAAAGTCCGAAATTGGAACACTTAGGAACAGCGAAAGAAACGGTCTGTTGCAGCTTATCCTACAGGGAAAGGTGCTTGGAAAGAGGGGACCAGGCAGAAGGAGGATCTCATGACTTAAAAACCTGAGAACTTGGTTTGCAACCTCCACCACGGGTTTATTTAGGGCCGCAGTTGATCAAATAATTATTGCCAAAATGATCGCCAACGTCCGGTAACGGACAGGCACTGGAAGAAGAAGAAGATAAGGCTATCTAAGCCAGGCCGCTTTAAAAGCACTGAGCCCCAACAAGATAAATTCTAAACTTGTATGGAATTGCATCGAATCCTTAGAGTACCTTGGTGCGAACAACAGGGTGACCCTACTGTGGGTACCTGGGCACCAGGGGGTGGAAGGAAACGAAAAAGCCGACACCCTTGCAAAACAGGGAGCCGAATCTGCGTTCACTGGACCAGATCCGGTTTTTGGAGTCACCACAAGTGCCGCCAAAACAATTATTTCGGACTGGGCGGAGAGGAAAATACTCACGTACTGGTCCGACATACCAGGGCTAACCCACTCGAAGGCGTTTTTACCATTACAACCCTCGAGAAACACAACTAAGCAGATCCTAGAATGGAGCAGAAATGACCTGCGTATTCTAACAGGACTGCTTACGGGACACTGTCGTCTGAGATACAACCTCGGAAAGATAGATCTGAACCAACAAACGGACTGTCGGTTCTGCTGCGTGGAAGACGAAACTGCTGAATATATACTATGTTCATGCCCCGGCCTGGGAAGAATAAGGTTTAACATATTTGGTTAACATATTTGGTTACACTAACCTAGAACCTACCGATTTTAAAAAAATCTCACCCTATACAACCATGAACTTCGTAAGAAGGGCTGGATTGTACGGTGAACTGTAGCCTCTAGGGGTGAGCCACAATAGACCTACTAAGGGTCGCGGTGGAGGGGCGACCACGCTCCACTCACATAAAACCTAACCTAACCTAAGGCTATCTACTAAATTATAGATCATACCTTTTGTTTCCTGTATTTATTTTCTTAAGGAAACTAATTCGTCAATTGTTTTTAATGAAAAAGTTATTTATGAATATAAACATTGTAGATTATTGGTGTGTCTTTTCAAACAGTTAAAGTATTTTCTTGTACGTTATCACCGAGCGTATCTAAATCCCATAACTTCACGGAATATGATGCAGATCCTGCTCATTTATATGCATAGGATATTTTCTGTAACTAGATTTCTGTATGCTGCATTAATGTTAAAACCTTTTCTATTAATTCTCTTCTTGTTATGGGATCACTCCGAGAATACTACGGTCTGGAAATTCGCGTTTCCGTATTTAATGAGTGCAAAAATAAAACAAAAGCACGCGAGAGAATTTACAGATGTGATTTACTTGTTTTAGTTTGAGATTTCTCTTCGAGCTTAACAGTTTCTTTGATTTAAAAATAAAGGTGGACGACAATAACGAATCTCTTTAAAGTTTCGTCTGCGACATCACTTCGCGATTTATGAGAGTGAGCGGATTTTTTTGTACGTCATCTTATTTTTTGGAGGTGCGAGAGAAGTTTCTGATGGAGTGAGAAACTATAGAAAGCTTCATAAAGTTACTTTAAAACAATTGAGTGAATCGTTTCATGGATACTTTAGCGCGAGAATTATTAACAAAGTTTTAGAAATGTATCCATTTCTATTTTACTTTGATTCGATCCACGACTCTAATGTTTGATGAAAAAAAATAAGATATGATTGTTTTCATGTAGAAATTAAAAAAAACGCGTTTTTTCTGTAGTGGTAGTCAGAGACCACTTCTTTTCACTCGCTACGGTTCTTACACACGTCTTTCGCTTCTTCTGCTTTCATCAGTGACCTCATACATGCTCGTCGGTTGCTGGTACGCTTGACCTAGCCTTTTTTTAAAACAATTTCGATTTGGTTAAAATTCGTTTGTCTAGGACTACCTCTATCGACTTACCCATTCACACTCGCCTTATAAGTTTATTTTATCAATCTTCTTTTATTAATTATCTTTGTTTTCAATTCATCTAAGCATTTCTTAATCAATCTTTGTTACTACGGCGTAAACTTTGAACCCAAGTTTACAAATATATTTATTTGTTTCACATGTTCTCCTTTAATCAGCACCACGCAGTTGTCAAGCTTTCTTATTTTTTAGAAACCATTGGATAAAATAAGAAGCCTTCTACACAATTTCCTGGCCCAGAACCAGAAGAGGTTCGACGCTGGGAAATAGATGAAATGAAATCCCACTGGCATAAAGTGCCAGGACAAAGACAAGTGAAAAGGCTAGTAAGCCTTTCGCCGAGGAAAGCTTAACAGCTTCTCGAGTTGGGCAAAAAAGACTTGAAAATTGTGACGGGACTCCTCACTGTACACTGCCCTTTGAGGTATCACCTAAAAAAAAAGGACAGAACAAAGTGATAGTTGCCGCTACTGCGAGAACTTCGCTGAAACTGCAAAACATTTGCTTTGCGAATGCTCAGCCCTTTCTGCAGTGGCTCAAGTTTTTGGAAGGGGCCTTTCTAAAGCGCTACGATGTCAGAAACTTCTTCTTTTTACAGTGTCTTGCTTTCTCAAGCGTTGACGAATCCCGTATTGACTACTTCTTTGTATCTATTTCTATCTTGAGCTGCGTGGAGAAGTTCCTCAGCAGTTAAACCTGTCCATTGTCGGAGATTTTGAAGCCAGGATAGCTTTTTGCGGCCTATTTATTTTTTTCCCTTGATCTTGCCATTCAGAATAAGCCGAAGCAGACTATAACGTGGTCCACGCAATTTTGAGCATCCGTTTATACAGCCACATCTCGAATGCAGCAATGCGGTCAATAATTTGTTGGTGGAGCGTCCATGTTTCACAAGAGTACAACAGAATAGACCATACATAACACTCGGTAAACCTTTCTCGCAGATAAATGTTAAGTTGCTTGGCACAGAGTAGCGGCTTGAGATTCAGAAATGCTCTTCTAGCTATTTCTATTCTAGCCTTGATTTCTTCGTCTGGATCCATCGACTGATTGATCCAGCTTCCAAGATATTTAAAGTGCTGAACTCTTTCTATATTCTCGCCATCAAGTGTTATTCTTTCCGGGCCAACATTCATTTTGCTAACAACCATAAATTTAGTTTTTTTGACATTGATTTTCAGTCCCCATCTATTACTTTCTTTGTTTATCTTGTCTAACACATTGTAATTCTTTCAATGATTCAGCTAGGAGCACAGTATCATCTGCGTATCGAATGTTACTAATGGTTTCGCCTCCAATCTTTATTCCTTCACCAGATTGTGTTGCCCCTTTAAATGTTTTCTCCGCGTAGAGGTTGAAAAATGTAGGAGAAAAAATACAACCCTGTCTCACACCTCTCTTTATAGGTATCTGAGTGGTCTCCTCTCCATCTAGTGTTACTGTGGCAGATTGATTCCAGTAGAGAGAAAGTAACAAACGTATATCATTATTATCGAGGGGTATATTCTGCAGAGTTTGTTATGCTGTACGCGATCAAAAGCCTTTTCGTAGTCGATAAAGCATAGGTACACCGGCTTTCTTACCTCCCAACATCTTTGAAGTAGCGTGTTCATGCAAAATAGTGCTTCTCTGGTACCTAAGCCGCCTCTAAATCCGAATTGTTCTTCACTCATGCATTCTTCGCATTTGTTGTGTATACGGTTTTGGACAACACGAAGTAGAACTTTTAGAGGGTGGCTCATAAGACTTATCAGTCGAAAATCATTACAAGACGTGGCATTACTTTTCTTTGGCAAGGGGATGAACGTGGATTTCTGCCAGCTCTCTGGAAGTTGTCTGGTTTCATAAATATTATTGAAGATAAGAGTTAGTACTGTAATGTTTTCATCGTCCAGTAATTTGAGCCAGAAACTTAGCCCCCAAGAAACTGATAAACTTTGCACGAAGTCTCGGAATCACGGGCCTTGAATATATTAAGTGTTATGCACTAACATTTAACATTTAATTTAATAGAACTCTGTCTCCATGGGCTATATGGGTAACACGCATTACAGAGTACTTTTTATCATGGTTTCATAGATGTTAATTTTTCTTTTCTTTGTTATTTCTTTACTCCGTAGTATCCCTTTAAGACATCCGATTCTTTTTGCTGGAATGATTGGTTTTTCGATTTCCATTGCATCAGTACCGCTTTTATCAAAAGTGACACCCAAGTACACATATTCCCGGCAGGTCAAAATTTTCTGATCATCTTTGAGTTCTTCCTCAATAAGTTTTCGCATCATATACTCCATGTCGTGAGCTATAATAACCTGATCGTCGGCAAATAAAAAAGTGTTACTAGAGTTATTATTCATTTCGATGCCCCTTGAAAACAATTACTTGTTTAATGTCTTTTAATTTTGTACATTTAAGAGTTTTTCATGAGTAACATCTTTGATCTCGCTTTTTTGCATGTGTAACATCTTTCCTCTTGCTTACTTGCAACTTGGGGGTCGTGAAATGTGTAACAGTAACATTTGATTTGACGAATGAGCGCGCGGTTAGAGTTGGCCATTATTTGGCCATTTGTGGTTGATTTCTTTCACTGTCAGTGTCAATTTAATAACATACAATTTTTATTAAAAAAAATTATTGTTTGTTATTAAAATCATTTCAAATAATACCTGAGCCATTTTTTTCAAAATATAATTTTAAAATTGCTCATTACCAAAGTGGGATGTCAAATGTTACACATCATATGCGACTACTGTAAGGCTCGCTCGTTTTTTTTTGATTTTTAAAAACGGTATTTCATTTTTAAATATTTATAATGCCAAATCCAACAAAGCTTTATTGCTTAAATTACTGTCGCGTGAAAGATATGATGGATGCAACAAAAAATAAAAATGAAGTATGCATTCTATCTAGATTTACGTATAAAAAATATTAGCTTTTAGATGTACAGAGTAAAATGAAATATATTTATTGAAATAGACATCCTATATGTAGGGTGATTTACTAAAAATGTCCAATCTCTGAATTGTAACATCTAGACCTGAAAATATGATGATTCTGCCCAACTTACCTTATTCGCTTCGAGCGAAGTCAAGGTAGGGAAAGCCAGAGTGGGCACCAGCGCACGAAATGTTAGTGTTAAAAAATAAATATATTAATTTTGTAATAATTTCTAAAAAATGGTTAAAAACAGCCACCGCAGTTGCTGTGTAGTGAATTGCAAATATACGAGCGCAAAAAATGAATGTTAATTTCATAAATTTCCAACTGAAAAATGGAAAATAAACCAAAGAAATAAATGAATAGTGGTAGTGAGACGGCAGAAGTAAGTAGTACCATAACCTTAATTTTTATAAGATTGAGCTGTCAAAATTTGCTTCAAAGGAGAGTTTGTGATCAATTCGGAAATCTGGACTTCCTGTTATTCTTGCAGCTGCTTGTATTTATGCGGAAACATTTTCAAAATATTCTCCTTTTGAATATTTTTTTTTGCAAATTGCCAAGGACTGGATTTGCTTCATTGTTGCTCGATACTAGTTTTAAAGGAGCCTTTTTTTACAATTATTAAAGTTAATTAATGCGGCATTTTTTACTTTTGCAATTGCAGCACATCAGTGACACATCGAGCCTAATTTATCTTAAATAAAAAAAATAAGCTATAATAATTATTTGATCTTTAAAATTTTAATTAATAGAATAAATTATTTAATTGTTATTTATATTTAAGGAAGTAGTGTAAGGTGTTGCATGGACCGATGCTTGTCGAATAACTGGTGACTTTATCAAATAACTTCTGTTATTTCGACGATGTTCTTTAACATTTCGGACGTATTCTGCAAGGACAAGATTTTTATGATGATAGTCTGAAGTTGAAATCCGATGGTATAACTAATTGTTTGAAAACCTGTCCTAATGATTATTGACAATACTATTTAAAGTCTGATCTACTGTGGTTATAACCTATTTTGTTTACTGTAGTAAACGCTACCGCTTTTATACTGTTTTTAAATTATTGATTATACTTACATTTTATGCATAACAAATTGACAGGATTAAAGATTAATTGTCACGTGGTTTAGCACGCAAGCAAATTTGTTTTAATAATAAAAATTATTTTTAATTGCGAGTCCCCATTCATTTATATATTTAAAAACTCTGTGACAGCGTCCTTTAGCTCACAGATACCATGGCGCTGCAATCACGCACGGAGCGAATATAAATATTGCTAGTTTCCGAGATACTAGGTGTTAAAAGTTTAAATATGGATTTTATTTTTGCAATTTTGTAATTTTTTTTTTTGGTAAACTATAAGTAAAATAATAATAAAAAATATTAAAAAGCGTTAAATTTTACAAAAAAAGTTACTTTTGTTTGATTCATGTAACTCGTCTATTTCTATTTTCTATTCTACATTTCGTCGCAATTTTGGAAAAGAATTAATTTTTTCTTTGTAAACTAATGCCTTTATTTGAGACCAAATTAAAAAATCCAAAAGATTAAAATCAAGACCTCTCGGTGACTAAATTTATAAATGCAAAATGCATTGACAATAACACAAGCCCATTTGGAAAAAAAAACCTCTAATAACATTGCTAAATTAAAGTCCAAATTGACAATCCTCATGTCAAAAAAACGTAAAATTGCCGATTTTAAAATAGAAATTGTGAAAACATGAAAAATTATTGCGAAAATTAAAATCCATATTTAAACTTTTAAACAACAGGTATCTCGAAAACTAGCAATATTTGTATGACATGTAAGGCAGAATCATTATATTTTGAGGTCTAGAATCCACAATTCAGAGATTGGACATTCTTAATAAATCACCCTGTATAGACTATTGCAAGCTTTAACATGGACAATAGTAATCATACAATAGTAAGTGGATAAAACTGGTATTAGGGATGATAAACAAATTTGACAACTATCAAAAATCAGTGGAAAGTGGTTAATTAGAAGCCATTCTAGATTGTAAATAGGTTAGTGGGTTAGTGATGTACAACTTAGTTGGTTTGATACTGTGCTATTAGCGGGATTTCTGAACTGATGTGAACTGTTGGATAGTTTTGCATTTTTTCATTTCATTTGGAAGGTTATTATAGTCGAAAAGCCGTTTGTTCAATAAAGAGTTTATGGTCCTTGCAAAGTTTGTTCGTGGTACACATAGTTCATAACTACTTCTTGTAGAATAGTTATTTGATATTGGTAGGTAATGAATTCGTTGAAATAACGTGGTGCTTGTTTATGATGTATTAATTTTAAAAATGAATGTCATTGAAAAGAAGAAGGGTCCCCCAGGGTTCCATCCTGTTCCCCACCTTATTTCTTTTACACATCAACGACTTCTTGAAAACCAACACGAACCCCAATTACAGTTTCGCAGACGATAGCACACTTGTCTCAACTTTCACATCCTATCGATCACTTTCGGTGAATGATACAAATAGACTCAGGCAGGAACAGGTTGATTCCATCAATAGAAATCTTAAAGCAATCGTCGAGTGGGTAACCAACAATCTTGTTCAGTTCAACGCCCAAAAAACACAAAGTGCCACGTTTTCCAAGAAAGTGAATTCCTCAAATCATCCCATCACAATGTCCGGAAATACCCTTGAACCAAGCCCCTTCATCTCGATTTTGGGAGTCACGGTGTCCAATAATATGTCTTGGCATGACCATGTTGCTAACATCGCAATGTCGGTAAGCCAGAGGCTAGGTTTTCTGTGGAAAACCAGAGGCTAGGTTTTTTGTGGAAAGCTAGAAAGTTTTTTACTCCTGATCAACTGTTGACGACGTACAAGGCTCAAATCCGACCTCTACTGGAGTATTGCTCGCACATTTGGAGTTCAGCACCAAGGCATTCTCTTCGTCTTCTAGATTCCATTCAGAAAAGAGCCATTCGCTTGATAAACAGCTCAACTCTCACAGATACCCTTCACCCTCTAGAACATAGAAGAAGAGTTGCAGACCAGTCATTGCTCTACAGATATTTCCATGGCAGATGCTCCAGAGAAATAAAAACTCTTGTACCACCATTGGCCACATTCGGCCAAAGAACTTGGCACGCTGATCAGTCTCACCCACTTACTCTCAATATTGACACTACAAGGACCAATTTTCATCAAGAATCCTTCTTTTACAGGGCTGCTACGGAATGGAATAAGCTTCCAAAATCAGTTTTTCCAGAGAACTATGACCTGCAACTTTTTAAAAAGCAAAGCTTGTCCACAATCATTTTCTTTCTATAATCCTTTTCCCTTTTAATAGTCGCAGTGCGGGCCGTCCGCGGCCTATTTTCTTAAAAAAAAATGGTATGTTTGTAGAATTTTAACAGTAATCCCATTTCTCTTTTCTGCATTTTTTGAAGCTTTGAAATACAATTTCCGTCTAGCAAAGAAATTAGTGTAGCATTGTAGTAAAAATGAGGTTGAAATATTAATCGGTATACGGTCATGTTTGATTAAAAACGAAGAACCTTTTTTTTGGAGTGTTTTTCATATATTGAAAGTGTTTTTTTAAATTTAAGTTGTTATCCACAATAATAAATGAATGAATGAGCAATTAGAAGTGGTGGAAGAGGTCTAATTTTCACTAGGCACTTTAGCATTGTCTGCTTTTTGTACCTTTCCAGCTTCTTAGTTTAGTCCCATTTCAGTCCCTGTTTCATTCTCCTCATTACATAATCTGCATATAGGTTCTGTGTCAAACATGCCTATATTGTGCAGATGTTTTCTTAAAGACCAGTGTCCCGTACAAAGCCCTACAACCATTTTAATTTTTTCCCTACTAAGCGAGAGCAGCTTCCCTGACTGCTTAGGTGAGGGTTTTTTCAGCATTAATTTGCTGTGCCCAGCTTCCTCTGGCTGTGCCCACTTCGGCTGATGCTGAGAGTGGATCCAGCCATTTATCTCTGCTTTAACACTGGTCTTGGGTATCCCTATTATTGGTTGTGGTTCAATCCATAATAAAGCCAATATATTGGAAGTCTTCAACAATTTCAATGGTCTCATCATATTTTCTAATAATATTTGAATTTATATCAATGAGGTTGTATTTATGTATAGTTGTTAGTATTATGTCTTTTGTTTTTGCTACATTCAATAGGAGTTAATTTATATTTAATAATTTCGACATAGTTTATAATATGGCAAAAATTTTGCTAACAGCCTTTTTAATATTTACGTCACTTACAGCAAGCAGAGTATCATCTGCAAAAAGGTTGATAAATTCACAGTTGTCAATAAGTTAATATCGTTTAAGTATATTATGAATAAATGAGGATCGAGTACACACTCTTACGTGACATATATACCTACTAATGGATCTATTACTTGATACCTAGTATATTATTTACTTAAGTACACTGAGATCTATTGGAAGAATATCTTCTGAACTATTTTAACACCTCACTGGATATGCCAGAAAATTTTAACTTAAACGCATAATTGATTCATAAAGCAGTTTTATGATAAATTTTCAAATGCGATCATTATAAATTGTTTTAATATTGAACAAGTAACATTTTTTTTATCTTATTTGTTCATCCTTAATTTTATTATTTTCCTACGTATACGTTTTATACCCTTTTTAAAATATTAAATTGTGTTTTATTTAAAAAAAAAATTAAATTAACAATTATTTTTAGGGTTATTAAAATTCATACGTTGTATAACAGTATTACAACGGTTTTTAACTAAATTAATTTAATAAAAATATCCATTAATGATTCTGAATAACAAAATTTAGCTATAGCAAAGGACAAATTAAAGATAAAACTTTTTCTGTAAATATTTTAAGTTAAAAGTAAATATTTTAGCAGTCTACGTTATTATAGCCCAACCATTTTATACAAATATTGTTATTTTAATTGTCTCTTCATATTTTAACAGTAAATTTTTTTGATATAGACTTCTAAAGATGGCAACACAACGACAAGCACGTTGGCATTTAAACCGAAAAAAGAAGACGACGGAAAGTACCTAGCTTGCAAAGCTGAAAACAAAATGATATCATCGGTAGTACTCGAAGACGGTTGGAAATTGGAAATACATTGTAAGTATGATGATTATGGTATGGATTGGCTTTGGTCAACCACTAACACACCTTAACGTCACTGTCCACCGTTGTCATTTTAGTTCTCGGTTATCTCCAGTCATTTTGCAAGGATTCACGTTACTTTTTACTACTATTACCTTCTTGGTCTCACTTTCCACCTCTTGTTAAAACCTTGCCGAGGCAGTACAAGTGTTCCCTTTTATGATGCTTGTAAATATCTGCTTTGCGAAAAGGCTATTGAGCCACTCGCCAAAAAAAGCTAAACAGCTTCTCGAATTGGACAAGCAAATTATCTGTCTACGGTCCATCAACCAAACTGCGCCAATGGCTCATGAGCTTCATGCAAGATCGCTCCTTACATGTGGCAGTTGACGGTATTTCTTCTGATGCGTTAAAAACCAATGCTAGGGTCCCCCAGGGTTCCGTCCTTTCCCCTACCCTATTTCTTTTGCACATCAACGACCTCTTGAAAACCACCACGAACCCCATTTACTGTTTCGCAGACGACAGCACACTTGTCTCAACTTTCACATCCTATCGATAACTTTTGGTGAATGATACAAATAGACTCAGACAGGAACAGGTTGACTCCATCAATAAAGATCTTAAAGCAATCGTCAAGTGGGGAACCAACAATCTTGTTCAGTTTAACGCCCGGAAAACACAAAGTGCCACATTTTCCAAGAAAGTAAATTTTGGGAGTCACGGTGTCTAATAACATGTCTTGGCATGACCATGTTGCTAACATCGCAAAGTCAGCAAGCCAGAGGCTAGGTTTTCTGTGGAAAGCTAGAAAGTTTTTTACTCCTGATCAACTGTTGACGACGTACAAGGCTCAAATCCGACCTCTACTGGAGTATTGCTCGCACATTTGAGGTTCAGCACCAAGGCATTCTCTTCGTTTTCTAGATTCCATTTAGAAAAGGGCCATTCGGTTGATAAACAGCTTAATTCTCACAAATACCTTTCACCCACTAGAACATAGAAGAAGAGTTGCAGACCAGACATAACTCTACAGATATTTCCATGGCAGATAATCCAAAAAATAAAAACTCTTGTACCACCACTGGCCACATTCGGCCGATAAACTCGTCACGCTGATCAGTCTCACCAGTTTACTCTCAAGATTGACACTACAACGTCCAATCTCCATCAAGAATCTTTATTTAGAGAGCTGCGACAGAGTGGAACAAGCTTTCAAAATCAGTTTTTTCAGAGAACTATGACCTGCAACTTTTTAAAAAGTGGGTTTACAATCATCTCCTTTCTATAATCACTTCTCCTCTAATAGTCGCTGTGCGGGCCGTCCACGGCCTACACGATAGGTCCACTCTTTTTGCGACTATTTTCAGTAAAAAAAAAAAAAAAAACTTGATACTGGTGACGAGACTCGTACCCATCGAGCTTTAGGTTAGATTTGGTATAATGTGAGTGGGGCGTAGGTCGCCCCTTTATTGCTACCCTTAATAGGTCTATTGTGGCTTTTTCCTTGAGATTGCAGTTTACCGCAACATCCAGTTTTTTTTACGAATTTCATGCTTGTTTGTGGTAAATTTTTTTGAAAATCGATATTTCTTAATTTGTTAAACAAAATATGAACCTTTTTCTTGCTTAGCAAGGGCATGAACATAGTATGTGTTCAGCAGTTTCGTCTTCCACGCAGCAAAATCGACAGTCTTTTGTTGGTTCAGACCTATCCTTTTGAGTTGGTATCCTGTAAGCAGTCCCGTCAAAATTCACAGGTCGTTCCCGCTCCATACTAGGATCTGTCTGGATCGAGCTTTACGCACAGTGACCATTCTCGGTTGGACGATTAAATAAGACCATCAGCTCTAGCAATAGCACTAAGGGGACTGGGTGCTAATATCTTCCCCGAAATTTTGGAGTGCGGGGTTGGAAGGTGTTTTCTTTGGATAACGGTATCGTTAGATAGCGGCTGGTCATTACTGCCGATTATCGAAAAATAGGCGAGCAAGTACTTTGGAGTCAAAAATTTTTATTTCGTGTAAAGTCGTAAGTGGATTTCTTTGCTTTTTTTTCGTTAATTGTTAGCTGACGCATTTGCAGTAACTCTTTTTAACAACATAGCGAGGGTTTTTCGATTAATAACGTATGGTTTAGTAAGATAGAACTCCCATTGTTGTCGTATGCGCATCCATTTTGTTAATATTGTGTAGGTAATAGATATAATGTAATAATAATATCATGTTTTGGATCGATCTAGTTTCATGTCATTAAGCAAGAGATATCAGAATCTAATTTACCAAACAACTATGTACCTCAATTAAACAATCCTTCCAGGCTCGCAAATATCGATCAATATCGAACATAAAAGTGATCATCAAGCGATAAGAAACTACAAATTGAGAGCAATTACGACGTCGCATTTTTCAAAAACTCAACCGTGTCGGAATAAAACTGGATGCCATTCAAATTATTAAACCACTACGAGTCATGTTAATATTTAACTTCCCAGCGGGAAGTTATAGTAATGAGTCCGATTTTGCAAATACCAAATTTTAACATATCTCCACATTTCAAGGTCCACAGAGTCAAATACAATAATTTTTTAAGTGGACGTCTGTGTGTGTGTAAGTACGTATGTTCGTATGTGCGTTCGGAATTATTTTTTGTCTCGATTGTCTTTAGAACAAAAAATGATATCGATATGGGACCAATTGCATTCAACGCATAATTATGCAACTTAAAACTGATTAAATTTTTTGCAAAATCGGTTAAGCTGTTTTATGGAGAATCGAAAAACTGAATAAAATGGTAAACTTTTGAAATTATTTTTCGTCTCGATTATCTCGAGAACAAAAAATGATATCAACGTGAAACTAATTGCGTTCAACGCATAATTAATCAACATAGGACTGATTAAATTTCCAGCAAAATCGGTCAAGCTGTTTTTTATGGAGAATCGAAAAACTGAAAAAAATGGTAAACTCTCGAAAATATTTTTCGTCTCGATTATCTCGAGAACAAAAAATGATATCGTGGTGGGACCAATTGCGTTCGACGCATAATTACTCAACATAGAACTGATTAGATTTTCAGCAAAATCGGTTAACCTATTTTTTATGAAAAATAGAAAAACTAAAAAAAAAGGTAAACTTCCTGAATTTTGCAATTTATAAATTATACTATTTTTAATACAGAATTTTAAGATCTTTTGAATAATATAATTATTGCATGTTAGGAATATTTGTGTGAAAAATATGATGACAATATTTCATAAAAAGAGATAGTTTTAGAAAACAAAAATAGGAATTGGAGAATTTTAAACTTGTGTCAGTATTGAGAGAATAGCATTGAAGACGCTATAACAGTGAAAAATTATTGTTAGTAATAATGAAGCATTGTTTATAACAATTAAATATTGTTACAAAAAAATGATTATTGATCATAATAATAAAAAAAAATTCAGTTGTTTATAACAATTGAAAATAGCTTCCGCTTATGAAATGATAAGAAAATGTTTGTAAGAATACGGTTGACATAAACCGAATGTTGTTAATGACAATTATAATTTGTTATAAACAATTTAAAATCGTTTTTATAATAATTTTAATAATAATTATAACAACAAAACATACAGTATTCTTCCATTCTTTCCACTAGGAAGTTTTCCGTGTGGACCTCTCGGGTCGCACCCAGAACACTGACATTTGTTTTTAATTTTTGTAAAATGCTTAAAAAGTGTCAATCTTTGCTAGTTGGAACCGTAACTTAATTGTTCTAAGACTAAGGAAATTTTCATCCTGTTTTGACTGCTGTCGGATCTCCAAATACGATTAAAGTTGCTTTGAAATTACTCACATGAAATCAAATACTGATTACGACTTCAGAGGAACAATTACAACGAAATATTAATATATCGATAAAAATAATGTTTTTCATGGTGTTTTTAAAATATTACTGTACTATAAAAAAATAAAAATTATTATAAAACGTTGAAATCGATCATTAAAATACATCCTTTCGAAAAAGTA
The DNA here is from genome assembly GCA_950111635.1 of Agelastica alni. NCBI lineage: Eukaryota > Metazoa > Arthropoda > Insecta > Coleoptera > Chrysomelidae > Agelastica > Agelastica alni. The sequence goes on from OX467716.1 coordinate 21,955,641, forward strand.
AAAAAAAATGAAAATGCTGCTTCGCTGATCGTACTTTTTGTAAGAAATATAAATTATTATAAAAGATAAAAACAAAATGCTTCATCGCTGAACGCACTTTTTTCACGACTTCACTTAATTAATTATAATATTGCAGATACTCCCGAGGCCAAAATTCTCTTGGGCACATCTCTAAATCCCAACACCATTAGAGAAGGCACTGATGTTTATTTTGACTGTATCCTTAAGGCCCATCCGCCAGTCTACAAAGTGGAATGGAGGCATAATGTAAGTATTGTAAAGTTTATTAACTTTAATTATTTAAAATACAATGTACATTTATAACTAACTAGCGGATCCGGCAGACGAGTTGTTCTGCTCGAACGTTGGCTTGCCTGCTTTGGGAATATTACTATTAAACTTAGCGATCCCGAAGACTATGAATTGGACAATAATATTTGCGTTTTTATATTTTTATATTTCTTTCCTTTCCACCCCTTTCGTGGGAGGTCTACCAAATAACAAAAGTGGGAATACCGCTATCAAATTTAGCAACCCAAAAAACTATGGGTCATTCTAATTATTTTGTATATTTAAACCTCCTCTCAATCGTTTTGTAGGAACTTATCGGAGTAAATATCTTTTAAGTTGGAGCAATCAATGCACCTTCTTCTTCAGGTGCCGTCTTCGTTGCGAAGGTTGGCAATCATCAAAGCTATGCGTATTCTTGAAACTTCTTCTTCTTTTTGATCGTGCCATATCCTCAGCGGACATCGGTGATCATTACGTCATAAATGACTATTTACTGCTGCTCTAAACAATTCAGCAGATGTTTTCCCGGTCCATTGGCGTATGTTCTTCAGCCACGATATGCAGCGTCTCCTGGGACCTCGTTTTCCTTCTATTTTATCCTCATTGATTAGTTGTAGCAATCTATATTAATTGTTTCTCATGATATGCCCGAAATATGTCATTTTTTTTTCCGTGACTGTTTTAAGAATTTCTTTTCCCTTTTGTATTTGTTGCAGCACTTTTTCATTGGTTATATAATAAATCCAAGAGATTCTTAACATTTGGCGATAGCACCAAAGTTCAAAAGCTTCAAGACGTCTGGAAGCATCGTCAGTTAAGGTCCAAGCCTCAACTCTATAAAGCAGAACCGTGAACACATAACATTTGAGAGTTCGAATTCGAGTTTTTAGATTTAGCTTTTTATTACAGAGTACACTCCTCATACAAGTATTCGATACTCTATCCACTAATCGTTGAAGCCCTTCTGCACTGGTTGACAGCAAGACGGTATCGTCGGCATATCTAAAGTTATTGATATATTCTCCATTTAAAATTATTCCATCTTGATCTTTTTCTAATGCATCGTTAAACAGGTTTGTATCCTGTCATAATGCTGACAGTTTTTTGCAAATGATTGCTATTTTTCAAATATAGCTGCCATCATTAGTCACTTTATACTAATTACTCTACTAGTACCTACTTGGTATGGCAGTGGATTATACACATCGTTCCTTTGGCTTCCTTCGGGCAGATCTGTATCCGTATCTAAAGTCAACAACAACTTTATCTCTGATTATGATATTCGTAGTCAGGGAAGTACTTACTGTTGACATCAGGTGCAGGTTTGGATTTGGCTGGGAAGGTCAAAGAACAAATAAATATTTAAACAAAAAAAGGGGATTTTTCATGCCATTGTAGATGATATTGGGCTGCTAGACTCCTTGTAGGACTGAGAATTCTTCAGATCTTTCATTGACAACGCGGACGCAAGCTTTTTGGTGCCAGTATAGCTTACCTATGATTCGCAGATCTTTATCATCCAATCCCGATTGCTCTAAAAATTTCCATTAGCTTTCTATGATTAACCCTATCAAAGGCCTTTTTAAAATCTTTAAAACATGTGTAGACGTCCACGTTGACATCTCGCGCTCTTTAAAACAAAAAGACTAAACAGAGCTTCCCTTGTATCGAATCCTCTTCATTCTTGAAACAGCAGATCTAAACAACTGATTTGTTGTGCATCCGTACCAGTCACGCAGATTCTTTAACCACGAGTGGCATCTTCTTCCGACACTTCTTCTTCCTTGAATCTTTTACTGTATTATCAGTTGTAACAAGCTGTATTTTGTCCCCATTATAAAATGTCCCAGATACCGTAATTTTGGTTTTTAATGGTCTATTTCTTTTTTTTTGTTCATTCGTCTTAGCACTTCAATATTTGTTATCCAGCTAATTTTTAGTATTCTCTGATATGTCCAGTGTTCGAAAGCCTCTAGTATTGTTATATCTTCTTTCTTCGGGGTCCATGCCTCCATGCCATAAAGCAGCACAGACAGCACATAGCATCTCAGCAATCTGATTTTCAGGGCCAAACTAATATCTCTTGTGCAGAATATTTTTTTCATTTTCATAAACGCTGATCTTGTCTTTTATATTCTTATTCTTATTTCCTGGCAGCAGTCGTTGTCTTTGTCGATAGTGGTACCGAGGTATTTGTATTTTTCTACCTGTTGTACTGGTTGGTTGTGTATGTAGATTTGTCCAAAATTGTTTGTTCTTTTGCTAATAAACATGAATTTAATTTTTTTCACGTTCATTGTCAGTCCATATTCTTAGCTTTCTTCATTTACTTTGTTCACTAGTATTTGTAAATCTTGGAGTGTGCTTGCTATCAGTCCCTAATCATCAGCATACCTTAAGTTATTAATGGGTATTCCGTTTATGTTAACTCCCCTTGCTTATTGCAGTTTTTATGATATCCTCCGTTTAAAGATTAAATAGTGCTGGTGACAGAAAACACCCTTGCCTGACTCCCTTTTTTATTATCATTTGTTCTGTGGTATGTCCTTCTACCTTTAACATTGCTTTTTGATTGTAATATAAATTAGCAATAATTCTAATGTCTTTTCTGTCTAAATTTTTTTATTTAAAAAGTGTGATGAGATGATCGTGTTTTACTCTGCACCTGAACAAAATTTAATTAAACTTGGACTATGAATTTGACACTAATAGCTGTCTATTAGTTTTTATATTTTATACATCTCTCATTCCTTTTGTTAATCCGATCGTTATCAAACTTTACAAGAACACCCGCCGAGGTAATTTTAAAATTGCCTAAAAATTAAATTATAATTAATCCAGCCGTTTTGAATTCCATAGAGGACTAACATACATACATTGATTTTTATACAGTGCTTTCATTGCAAAACCAGCCAGTCCAAATAACATTTGATTTTGCGTAAATGTAAGAAAAACAAAAGACACGTCGAATTTTAAATCAAGAGGAAGGTTTTAAAAATGTTATTTTGCTATTTTCAAGTGGCATCCTTTTTTCATCTCCCACCCCTTCTTTAAAATGTCAAATATTAACCACTACCTTTTGATACATTAAATAAAAACTTAAGAAAAATGCAAATTAGCCATGTAAACAACAATTTATTGTTGACGGTATTTCTTCTGATGCGTTTAAAACTAATGCCGGGGTCCCGCAGGGTTCCATCCTGTTCCCCACCTTATTTCTATACACATCAACGACCTCTTGAAAACCACCACGAACCCCATTTACAGTTTCGCAGACGATAGCACACTTGTCTCAACTTTCACATCCTATGGATCACTTTCGGTGAATGATACAAATAGACTCAGGCAGGAACAGGTTGATTCCATCAATAGAGATCTTAAAGCAATCGTCGAGTGGGGAACCAACAATCTTGTTCAGTTCAACGCCCAAAAAACACAAAGTGTCACGTTTTCCAAGAAAGTGAATTCCTCAAATCATCCCATCACAATGTCCGGAAATACCCTTGAACCAAGTCCCTCCATCTCGGTTTTGGGAGTCACGGTGTCCAATAACATGTCTTGGCATGACCATGTTGCTAACATCGCAAAGTCGGCAAGCCAGAGGCTAGGTTTTCTGTGGAAAGCCAGAAAGTTTTTTACTCCTAATCAACTGTTGACGACGTACAAGGCTCAAATCCGACATATACTGAAGTATTAATCGCACATTTGGGGTTCAGCACCAAGGCATTCTCTTCGTCTTCTAGATTCCATTCAGAAAAGAGCCATTCGATTGATAAACAGCTCAACTCTAACAGATACCCTTCACCCTCTAGAACATAGAAGAAGAGTAGCAGACCAGTCATTGCTCTACAGATATTTCCATGGCAGATGCTACAAAGAAATAAAAACTCTTGTACCACCATTGGCCACATTCGGCCGAAGAACTCGGCACACTGATCAGTCTCACCCATTTACTCTCAATATTGACACTACAAGGACCAATCTTCATCAAGAATCCTTCTTTTACAGGGCTGCTACGGAATGGAATAAGCTTTCAAAATAAATTTTTCCAGAGAACTATGACCTGCAACTTTTTAAAAAGCGTGTCCACAATCATTTCCTTTCTATAATCCCTTCCCCTTCTTATAGTCGCAGTGCGGGCCGTCCGCGGCCCACACGATATGTCTACCCTTTTTGCGACTATTTTCATAAAAAAAAAAAAAAAAAAAAAGATGTCTAATTAGGGATCAATTAACTTACATTGTTTTTAACATTTTTTGTCATTTTTTTTCTTTGTTTTAAAAATATTAATAGTATTTTTAGTTAGTTATTCGTGACGTTAAATTAGCCATTAATTGTATCTGTAGCATCTTGAGTTATTTTTTGCAAGAACGAATATAAATAATATTTATTTACGATCATCAAAACAAGTACGCACGAGGAACAGCTCGAGTTTTTAATGAAAGGCATCCTGGTACAAATATAGGCCACCAGACCTTCATAGAGTTAGTACGGAAATTTGGAGAAACTGGATCCGTTTATAATAAAAAAATAATGATCCCAAAGTTAAAAATATTAGTTTTAGTGATGAATCAACGTTTTATTTAAATGGATTTGGTAACAATTATAATTGTAGGTATTGGTATGACGAAAATCCTCACGTGTTTCGACAGGATGATACTCAGTATCCAGCTAAGATCAATGTATGGGCTATGTATGAGATAATTGGACTTTTTTTTATTGACCAAAACCTAACAGGAGGATTGTACCTACAATTATTTGAAAATGAAATTGTTACACTTATTATTCAGTCACTAGATAGACAACTTAATAAGCAAAAAAATATGATGCTAGATGAATATAATATGTACCTTTAACAGGACGGAGGTACACCAAATCACACACTAGCTGTACGAACAATTTCCAGGACACTGGATTGACAGAAGGAGTTTTATAGAATGGCCGGCAAAATCTTCAGGTTTAACATCACTTGACTTTTAAAAATATTAGTTTACAAAACTCCTCCCGAAGACATTAAAAAACTAAAGCTTGGACGAATTACTGTCAAAACTTCATTAAAAAACTAAAGCTTGGATTAACTGAAGAATTTAGACGAATAACCAGCGAAACTTTGCAGAGTTCAAGAAGAATTAGAAAAAGATATTTTAAATTCAAAATCATATTTAAATTTCTCGGTAAATTAACACTAAATAAAAATAATACTAATAAAATTTTAAATAGGCGTAAAGCTACAACAAATGTTCGAAATGACCTCCTTCAGACGTGACTCAAGAATCAACTCTTCGGCTCATTGATTGTTGTATTCGCGCAAATATACCTGGTGTATTTCTTATTGTCTTACAGCCGGCTATAATTCCTCAGGTCTTTAACATTTTTAACGGGAGTGGAATAAACTAATGACTTAAAAAAACTCCAAATGCAAAAATCTAGAGAATTTAAAACCGGCGATCGAGCAGGCCAATGTTCCATACCGAAGCTTTCGTGTTACAGCATCGCGGCAACAACAGTCTTTGTAATAGAGAAAGAGCCAGTGACCAATTTTTAGTTGTCATTTCAAAAGTGTTAAAAATTTACTGACCCAATGTTTAATATCTTGTAGTGCCCTTAGCCAAGAAAACATGTAAAAAGGTTTAATAAGAGCTCAATTAACTCAGTTGACCGTTCGCGGGAATTACAAACATCAACCCAATGAACTCACTCGAATCGTGTATCTAAACGCACGTATTGTTTACTTTCTATTTTGTATTCATTTTACAGTCGAGCTTCTAGCAGATCATTCGGTGTTTATGTTTACTTTCGGTTGGACGATATCGTTGCTCTAGTTTTTAGTCAGCGGTCGGTCACCGGTCAAGTTTAGGATTATAATATCGAATCGTACAAATTAAATTAACCGTATTTTAAGTTCAAAGTTTCTTTTATTTAACAAGAGTTTTTCCGAAACCTTAAAGTACCTACCGAGCAAGGGACTTAATTAATACATGGCAATCCAGATATATTACAATCTGCTCGAGAATAGAAGCCACTTCTGACAGCCCCCAATGGCCGCGGTACGTAAAGAATTATTTTAGTTAAAGTATCAGTCATGAAATTTATGCAGATTATTTCTAAGAGTATACTGAATGTATAAAAAATTCGCCAAAACATTTTCGTCTCTCCTAATTGTTGACAGAACGCTATAAATATTTATAGAAAATAGTTTTATTTTTGTTATTTCGGTAGTCTTCAAATTTTAACATAATACAGAAAATATGTACAGAAAACATATTATTGAATGCCGGAAATAAATTTCATCACTTACTATCTGCCAGAAGAAAAAACATACCCGTGCGAGCGCGAGCAACAGCTAAATTCATATCTGTGAGTTAAAAAGAGAGCGCATATTGGGCCTCATTGAAGATGGATTGTAAATTATATAAAATGCAACAATTCCTTGTTAAAGTTTAACAGTTAAACTCGTAGAAAACGTATATTGCGCTAAAATTTCCTGTCTCTGTCACAGAGGTATTCCCTAAGTAACACCGAAGGTCACTATGAAATATCAACATTGATAATATTAGATGAAGAGGAATACAACGGCAAAGATGAATGAAAAATGATAATTATTCGTATTTAACATAAATACCTTTTTCTGATGTAAAAAATAAATTATTCCCCGAATTTTTTATATTTACACTTGTATATATTTTACTGTCCATTTGCGCTGGCAGCTAGTAAGTGATGAAATTTATTTCTGGCATTCAATAATATGTTTTCTGTACATATTTTCTGTATTATGTTAAAATTTGAGGACTAATGAAATAAACAAAAAAAACTATTTTCTAAAATATTCTGTCAACAATTCGGAGAGACGAAAATGTTCTGGCGAATTTTTTATACATTCATTATACTTTTAGAAACAATCTGCATGAATTTCATGACTGATACTTTAACTGAAATAATTCTTTTTTTCTAAATTTTTTAAAATTTTTGGGTAATTTACTCCGGCCGGTAAATACGCCTCGGTCTTTCAGGCTGAGGTCTATGCTATACTCAGATGCGCTACGCATCTGACAGAAAACAGAGTGACCAACAGTGAGATTGACATTCTCACTGACAGTCACGCGGCCATTGGGGCCCTCGTGAGTAACACCACAACATCATCGGTGGTGTGGGACTGCATGCAAGCCCTCACTGAGTTAGCGCCGGTAAAAAAAGTCACTCTTACATGGGTTCCTGGGCATACAGGGATAAACGGCAACGAGGTAGCCGATGAACTGGCAAGAAACGGGACCCTGATGAAACCAAGAAGCCAGTTGGTCGGATTGCCAATTGCCGAAGCAAAACATTTATTGAAACTAATCCTTGAACAAGAACATATTGCTCAGTGGAATGCAAATAATGGCTGCAGAACATCAAAACAGCTTATGAAAAGACCTCTCCAGAAGAGGGCTGACGCTTGGCCTGCTCACAGGACTCATCGCACTAAAGGCGCACCTCTTTAAACTTATGCGGCAAAAAGAAAGAGAGCAGCATACACATTTTGTGTTGCTGTCCAATGCTAGCGGGGTAAAGGTATCAAACCTGGGGCCGTATGATTATGGATCCAAGCGATCTAAAAGAGACAGGTCCAACAGAAATCCTAAGGTTTGCCAAAATCAGCGGACTGGAATTCTGATACCCTGAAGACACAGCGGTAATCACAGAGGATTAAAAGATCTAGGTGACATAGGTGCCGACACCAAAGGCCCAACCGCAAAATTAAAATGTAATGTAATGTACTCCGGCCATTGAGGGCTGCCAGAAGTGGCTTCTATTGTCTAGCAGATATTAAACATTGAGTCAGTAAATTTTCAAGACTTTTGAAATGACAACTGAAAATTGGTCACTGGCTCTTTGTCTATAACTCCCCAAGCGTACCATTAGATGTTTCACAGCAAAAAAAATCCCAAGCAGCTTAACTTGGAGGAGGATGGCCATCTATCTTAACGAATCCAAAATATCTTATGGTTTTGAATCCCAAAGTAAAATTCTTGATTGTCCACTTTCCTAACGTACTTAAACAATTTAACTTAAAACAATTTAATTGTCTTCGCACAATCGTTACCTCTATAATATGGTTGAGGTTTTTAATAAATCAGAACGTGGAAGACACACCTTTAATAATTAAGCAATTCACTCGCAGGCTATTGACTTGAGACACCCCTTCTCGTCATTTGCACACACACGTATAAAGGGTTGCATATAATAGGTATACTCAAATTCGTTGTTGTATCACAATGAATATTAATATGATCTCTTTCTCTTTCTATCTTATTACGAATTAGAAATTATTCCTGCAAGTAGTAAATCACTCGTTAATAAGAACAAACATTGTTGACAGAAGTTGTGTTAAACTTTGTGCATTAGTACTGCAACTTTGTTCAACTTGAATTTTGAATCGGATTAACGATTTTCTGGCGTTCCCGTGCTTCGAAATATTATGACGCACTTAATGAGAATCGATTGGGGAGAATCAGGTGTAAATAGAAATTTCGTATTAAACAACAAATCCCCCTTAGTTCGCATTATAGATCAATTCAAAATAATCCGTTAACATACCAGGACCGGCTCTGATGCTACAGTATCATAGTCGTCGAGAAAAATTCCCGTTACAGACCTAATAAATATATAAATATATATTATGTGTGAGGATTATAACTGCTGTATGTACCTACATATTTTTATTACATAGGTATAAGTGGGTCGATTATTTATCAGAAAACAAAATTCGGAGTGTTTGCTCCTCATTAGTACAGGGCAGGTTTTCTCGAACAAATACATTCAATCCCAGACTCCTATTAAGTACACATGAAGGACTACGCAAAAGCGCTTGTCGCGACATCTGTACTTTTTAACAAGCATCACCCGGTAATAACTTCCCAAAACGGAGAATACTATAATGTGCGAAAACTATAGAAAAATGCATTGTTGCAATGAACTATAAAAGTATAAATGAAGCCCGTCAGCGAAAAATTTGATGTGAGGATTATAACTGCTGTATGTACCTACATATTTTTAATGCATAGGTTTCATGTGTACTTAATAGGATTCTGGGATTGAATGTATTTGTTCGAGAAAGCATCTGTATATCTTGCTTTTTGTGATGGGGTAGTATACACGGTTATATATCAGATGTAATTCAATGCCTGTCGTTGGCACATAGCCAGAGTAATAATTTGGTTTCTGATATTTATAATCGATCCATATGTATTAAAAATATGTAGGTACATACAGCAGTTATAATCCTCACATCAAATTTTTCGCTGTCGAGCTTCATTTATACTTTTATAGTTCATTGCAACAATGCATTTTTCTATAATTTTCGCATATATATATATATATATATATATATATATATATATATATATATATATATATATATATATATATATATATATGCATGTTAATCGAGAGCAGAAGGGGACAAAATAGGACAAAACATAACTATGGACACCTACAATTTTAAAAACGTAAACTAATTTTAGTACCCAGGAGCAGTTATAACCTTAGATAACAATATCAGTAGCGAAATAACAACAAAGATACAAACGGGCAATAAATGTTTTTTCGCCTTACAAGACCTGTGTAGGTCCCGACTGATAACTAGGAATTCTAAAATACGGATATATTCGGCAGTTATCAAGCCAATTATTATGTACGGTTCGGTAACATGGACAATGACGAAGCAGAACAAACTAGTGCTAAGACGCTTTTAACGAAAAATATTGCTGAAAATCTTTGGACCTGCAGTAGATGAGAGAACGAGTCAATATCGAATAATAACGAATAAGGAGCTCAAGAAAATGTACAAAAGACCGAGTTTAGTCAACGAAATAAAAGCACAAAGGCTCAGATGGGCCGGACACGTAAAGAGATCGTCGAATGAACTTCTTATCAAGAGGATATGGGAGGAAAACCCAGTGGGAAAAAGACCTTTAGGAAGACCAAGGATTAGATGGAGAGACAATATCGGAGATGATGTTAAAGTCTTGGGAGTACGGGACTGGACGGAGGTTGTGTTGGACAGGAATAGGTGGAGACGAGTCGTAGATGCAGCTAAGACCCACGAAGGGTTGGGACGCTACGAGAAGAAGAAGAAGAATACATAACAGCAAAATACATGCATATAACCGAATATCAAGAAAAGGGGTTTAAGCGAGATGATTTTAATTTCCTTGAATGATACCATAAATTGCAGAACCGATGAACAGAGCCTGAATTCACAATATAATAATTTACTTTTCATATTTAAAAATCAATGAAGATAAAGAGCCGTTGGAGTTGTTAGTATGTAAACAATTAGCCCAAAAAAAAAACAAATAGTTCATTAAAAGAAAAAACATAAAACTTATATTCTTTTGTCTCAGTTTGTTTGTGCCGTCTATATGTGATTATACTATTATTGAAGGAAGAGAAATTATTCGTATTGATATTATTCTTATGTGATTAATCTATTTGCTTGATGTTAATTATAAACACGTTTGCCCTGATACTGTGATGGATACGATATCAGGAATTTTACATTACCATAGACTTAAGACTTCCACAAACTAAAAAGGTATGTCTTCTTCTTCGTGTATAGATGTCCGTCCGTGCCAGATCGTTTTATCTCGATATTTTCTTCGAAGAGAAGTCGGAGGAACTTGTACCGTTCCCCTCTCAGTTTGTCAAACGCCGCCCAGGATTACTGTATTCTTTTTTGTATCTCCACTGTTTGATTTTCTCTTCCAAGTACAATTTTTTGACCCAGATATATGTATTTCTCCACTCTCTCAAATTTTTGGTTTCCCACCTGGATTATGCCTTCCTTCATAAGTATTACTTTCGTTTTACTGATGTTCATCATCATTTCAATTTTTAAAAACTCTTCATTTAGTTTATTTATCATGTTCTCAAGTTCTGGAGGATCTTTTGCCATTATTATTATGTCGTCTGCATAACGTAGGTGGCTTAAGTATTGACCATTTACATTAATGCCGCGTTCTGATCAATCCAGTTTTCTAAACACGTCCAAACCAAGTTTATGATATTTAGCCAAAATAGCTAAGAGAACGAGCAGCTCAATCTTAAGGGGAAGGTAATAGAGCGTGTCAGCTGGTTTAAATATCTGGGAAGTATTTTAACGTACACCTTGGACCCCGAAGTTGAGATAATATGTCGAATCGAAATGGCAAGAACAACTTTCCAACAAATAAAAACACTTTTTTGTGACGATAACCTAAACCTTAAATTACGCCATCGTATGGTGCAGTGTTTTATTGGGTCAGTTCTTATGTATAGGGTGGAATGCTGGACCTTAAAGGTTAGCTCAATTAATCGAATAAAAGCATTTGAAATGTGGATTCATCGAAGAATGCTGCGGGTTCCGTGGACTGATCTGCTGTCCAATGATGAAGTGTTGAGACGAGCCAGGGTGGAGAGACAAATAATGGTCACGTGAAATGTCGCAAGATTGCTTACCTTGGCCACATGTTACGCGGAGAATAGTACCATCTCCTCCAGTTGATTATGAAAGGAAAAATAGAAGGCAGACGGGGTGTTAGAAGAAGGCAAATCTCTTGGCTGAGAAACATCAGTGAGTGGACAGGCATCCGGAACGCTGTTGACCTGTTAAGGGTTGCAGAATATAGATACGCACTCTCTGCAGTAAACGCTTACGTCCGGGCGACCAGACATGACACGTGAAGAAGAAGAAATTGTCGTTAATTCTTTATTAAAGAAAATAAGGAGACTAAGAACAGTCATCTGCAAACGTGTCTTTTTTACAATGTATGTTTAATTTTTAATTTTTTTTAAATACGGGCTACTAAAATTTTCAATGCGAGATCTTTTGTTGACACATTTTTCCCATGCTTAAGTATTTAAATTAGATTATTCTACAGTTTTTTTTAAATTGGTATTTACCCAACAATACCTACTAACTAAATTAAAATCAAATGTATGGAATGAGATCGTTCTGCAAAACTTATGAGATTTTTCATTGTTTTAAATAGTTTGTGTATCTTTTGCAGTCCCTATCATGTTCATTTATTCTTTGTTTTAAGTACCTATTTGTTTGTCCTATGTATAATTTGTATGTTTCAATATTTTTTGTGAAAATTTATTCACACCGCACGTTTTTTAATAGCATTTATACAATACTCTTGTAGATAAACCACATTTTGTCGGTGTATAAGAGGGGTTTAAAAATAAATAAAAAATAAGTATGCAGATGCTCGTAAAAGGAAAATACAAAATATAAACATCCCACCATTTACTTAATACGAAAGACTGTCGCGTTGTGTTCGTAATTCAATTTCGAAAGTGTGTAAATGGAGTAGAGAGTGAATTTATAAGGAAGCGGAGAAAGCATTCGCTTGTTTGAAACTTAAGAGTAAAAAACGTCGTATTTTTTTGTTCAAGGGAAAACTTTTAAACATCAACGTGAACGCCGGAATCATCATCAGCAATCAAAGTTTAGTCCTGCAAGGCGTATCCAGATCTACGGCTGGTAATTACACGTGTGTCGGATACAACACCGAAGGTGACGGCGAAAGCGGTCCTTTTTATCTCAACGTACTGTGTAAGTAACGACTGATATTCTATACATTTGACATCCAAATGATTTCGCATCCGAATAATATTTAAAGACGTTTTTTTTTTCGCAGATGCTCCAAGCTGCAAACCGAATCAGACGAGAATATACGGCGTGGCCAAGCAAGAGAGAGCGCAGATCAGCTGCCACGTAGACGCGAATCCTCCAGACGTCGAATTTAAATGGACGTTCAACAATTCCGCCGATTCCGTGGACGTGAGTCAATCCTACATTGCTCGTACCGGTACTGCGAGCGTAGTTTCCTACACACCTATGACGGAACTGGATTATGGTACGCTGTTATGCTACGCTTCCAACAGGATTGGAATACAGAGAACGCCGTGCGTGTTCCATATCATTGCTGCGGGTGAGTTTTTAAATTTGTTGTTAGACTTTAACTGAATATTTATCTTGCCTGATGGGTGATGGGGTTGTCAATACACTGCCACCTAAGAGATCTATTTGGCCTCTGCAGCATCTGCATATTGTTACCCGAAATGGGGTATTATGCACGATTATGTATCAGATGTAATTCAATACCTGTCGCGGCATATAGCCAGAGGAGTAGTTGTTTTTTGATACATAATCGACCCAAATAAACCTATGATATATAGGTGACATACAGCAGAATTAGCTGATTTTTTAAAAATCAGTTATACATTTTTCCCATCTATTGACGCTGTCGAAAAATGTTTATATACTACTATAATAATATTATAGTTTTTTATAAATTTTGTAGATATATATATATATATATATTCGGATTAAAACGTTCTTCGACGTCTTCCGATCTCCAGTCTTCATTGATCCCCATCCATTCATAAATCCTGTTCTGGGCCTTTCTCTCGGACTTGATTATTGTTAACCTCTCTCCAGCTTTTTCTGGGTCGCCTTTTTTTTTCTTCTTCCTTGGGGTGTCCAGTTTAAGATTTGCTTAGGTAATCTGTCCTCATTCATCCTCTGAACGTATCCATACCATTTGAGTTGTGCAACTTGAATGTTTTCTACATATGATACCTATGATAAAAGAATATAGAATACAAAGTACATATAAAGAGAGAAATTTTAAATTGTAAAGACAAGCAATATTATTATAACAAACTGTATGCAAAAATTATAGAAAACTGTAATACTATTGCAGTAAAAAAAGCATTTTAAAGTTCCGACAGCGTAAATAGGTGTGAGATTTGTAACTATTATTTGTTAACTATTTACGCTGTCGGAACTTTAAATTACTTTTATAGTTTACTGCAATATTATTATAGTTCTCTGTAATTTTTGCACATCATAGTATTCTCCGTTTTTGGAAGTTAATTACCGGGTGGTGCTTGTAAAAAAGTACAGATGTCGTGACTAGCGCTTTTTGCGCGGTTCTTCATGTGTACTTGCTAGGAGTCGGAGCGTTAAATATGTCTTTTCAAGGAAACCTACCCTATGCTGACGAGGGGCAATTCACCCCGAAACCGGTCCACAGGTGGTATCTTCGAGCAGATAAATTTAACAGTCCCTTCTCTTACTTAACAAGCACCTGTATATCTTGCTTCCTGTGATGGGGTAGTATTCACGATTATATATCAGATGTAATTCAATGCCTGTCACAGGCATATAGCCTGAGGAGTATTTTGTTATCTGATATATAATCGACCCACATCTTTTTTAAAAAAAGGTACATATATAATTGCGTAGCCGTTCGATTGCCTCTGGTGTGCCTTTTGTTTAATCTTTAAGATCACAAGCGTAGGAACGGTTAGGATATTCTGATACAATGTGGCGGATAGTTTGTCGCGGAGATCACAATCACATTGTGGAGATTCTGCCCTGTTCCATTTGTGTAAGGAATCAGCACATTTCCGGCAACCTGTTCTAACTCGGTTAAGCCTTGACTATAGTCGGCGTGGCAGGTCAGATCCGTTGAAACACTGCGTTGGATCTTCTAGTTGAATGTAGTGGTCTCCTGCAGTTTCTGTCCATACGGTAGTTACGGTAGTTAGTCACATGAGTCTTGATTTGAGTCGATTATATTGTCCTGCCAGGTATGGGATATTGGTATAGATCGGTAGGTCTACGTTAGCCATGATTTTTCTATATTTTCTGATGAGAGCTGCAATTCGTCGGATATCTGGTGGTGTGATATTACTGAGCACTTGGAGCCGGTGCGTTGGTGTTGGCCGTATAGTCCCAGTAATCAGTCTCATTGTTTGGTTTAGTTGCACATCTACTTTTGTGGTATGTGCACTGTTGATCCAAACAGGACAGCAATATTCTGCGACAGAGTAAACCAAGGTGAGAGCTGCTGTCCGAAGAATTGTCGCTGTGGCTCTCCATGTTGTTACAGCAAGTTTGGCTATGATGTTATTGCGCGATCTTAACTTATCAGCCACGTTTACAAGATTCCTAGATTCCTGGTGTCAATTAAATAAAATACAATTTTCAATAAAAAGAATTATTGTTTGTAATAGCAAATCATTTCAAATAATACCTGACTCATTTTTTTAAAAATAAAATTTTAAAATTGCTTATTACTAAGGTGAGATGTCAAATGTTACACATCATATGCGACTACAGTAAGGCTCGTTTTATTTTGATTCTGCCGGAATTGTTGTTGGCGATGAGCATTGGTTTTCGGTATTTTATTTGCACTCTGACGTTTGCGCTTTCCATACTCTCTTGAACTCTGAACACATGATTTCACTATTGTCTCCCTATAATTTAAATAGTAAAATAAATAGTAAACACTTAAATTACATGTACAATAATCGAATGTAAACAGTAAATACTTGTATCAAGTTATACAATTTTATCAACTTACTTTTCTAAATCTATATTACACACATTTCCTGCAGTTTTCAATTTTCAAAACTTAATTGCAATAATAAAACAATATTCACGTATGATCTAACATAATAAATTTTATTTAAAAAAATCTAAACAACACACTTTTATAGTTAATCAAACTTAATTCCTAACATATTAATAAAATTACTGACGAAAAAATTAATGTCACTGATCTAAAAGCGTGGGGTGCTTTCATTCCGAAACGCAGAGTTAGTTTAAAAATGTCATACAAAGCAGTGACATTGATTGACATTAATTTTTTTTTTTTTTTGGAAGTGACATTAATTTTCTCGTCAGTAATTTTATTCCTGTGTTAAGAATTATTTTTTACTTTTTAGTTCGATTTGTTATACTCACTAAACAATTATGTATTAAAAAAGCTTAAAAAAGATGCATTGGCCGGGAATTGAACCCGTGCCGTCCACGTAGCAGGCGAGTATTCTACCACTGAACCATCGATGCATTTCGTTACGTGACGATTTCTTCTAAATCACACTACCCGTAAGCCGCGTTTAGGAACTTCGTTCGTTTATTGACAAAAATACAATTTGAAAACATAAAATACATTATGAAGTATAAAACAAAATATCACGTCTGTAGGTAGGTACATAGCAGTACCCAATGCACTCAACAATTACTCGTAGTACCTTATTAAAATAAACAATGAATATAACAATTATTGGTGGTTCTTTTGAGCCTGTTTTGCAGATCAAAGTTTTTCATGAGGTGATATATTGGAAATAAAGACCCTCAGTTCTCTTACTGTATTAAGCTGAAATATGTATTTTGTTTTTATTGCTGCCGGTTTTTTAAAAATAAGATGTAGGAAACGGTAAAAGTTTTTAAACAGCTGCTTTCTTTAGTGCAAAAAATTCATTATTTACCCCAGAACAAAATTTTTATAGGATTTTATTACCAAACTGTCTTCTAATGTCATCATTTTCCGGGAATTCTATGAATTGTCCTTGGACTGGCGGACTTTCAGAAAATGGATCTTCAACCCACTCGTATTTTGCTATTAAGTTGTCTTGTGTTATAAAATAATAATAATAATAAATGCCTTTATTAATACAAATTATTATATACAAAAATAATAACAAGTACTTTTGGGCGAGGTTCAGTTCATACATTCATCATTAGCGTGATAATGTAGAAAAAGTATATTAATTAATGTATGTCTGCTCTTCCACCTAACCCGTTAAACCAGAATATGGTAGATAATAATATTATTTACAACCAAAGAACTACGTATAACACACTTTTGATATCATGTAGTGCCCTGATCCAGGAAAACATGGAAAGAGGGTTAATGAAAGCCCAACGAACTCAGTTGACCGTTCATAAGAATTTGTTTGAACTGAACGAACGTGCCAATAACAACACGTATTGTTTACGAATTAATTGTATTTATTAAACAACGAATCGTCTAGCAAGAGTTGTGTGTTTTTATATTTTGTCATAACCGGGTCGTGGAGCGAACTGCTTAGTTTGCCTTCCTCGGTTTAAGTTCAACATTTGTAAATAAACATCCAGTCGTAATGCTTAATTAGTTTAATATAGTATTTAGGAAAACGTTCCTCCTTTTTATTCTAACAAGGGTTTCCCGTAACCTTAAGATACCTAATACACTACATGGCGTCCTGAAGCATTACAATCAAATAGACTAAAATAAGAAATTATTGAACATAAAAATATAATAAAATACTTTTTAAAATTTTTTGTCGACGTGGTAAAGTGATTTTTCGTGGTTGCTTTGATCTTACCTCTTTAGCGTTGTAGATATTAACAAATTCATTTACAGTTGTAAATGTTTCTATGTCTCTCTACGCTTTTTGTTTGTATTTCGTAATCCTAATTTTCGGCAAAAAGCGTTTACTTTGTCATTCTTATTCAAGGGATGTGTATTTGTTCCTTGAAGTCAAATATTTAGTTTCTCGAATATGTCTAAGACTAAGTAGCTTAATTTCATCACGAATAAGTGATCTCGAAACGACTTGGTTTTCTGACGATTTTCGAAAAGATTGCAATTTCATCTCTTAATTCTTTGTAACGTTGTAAACATTTTCCGCGTATAAACATTCTTGCTTCACAATAATATATTAATATGGTAACGTTAAATGTTCTGCACCATGTCTTTGCAAATTGCAAAAAAAAGTTTTGATCTTATCGATGAATTATGCAGTGTGTGCAAATACACTAAGAAGATTCCTGTCTCACAAACGCTTGCAAGCTTTAGAACCTGCCAGACATTGTTCGAGCATCATTTCTTTATATATCGTGAAAGGCTTTCGTAGCCATCGTTTATTGGTGAATGGTTTTTCGGGTCTTTGGCCGTCGTAGGTATGAGTTTATACTCGACGTTTCGCTATCTCTAGTGTACGGTATCTTCTGAAGATATAATTGTCTGCTTTTTTAAGACTGACAGTCCATAACATTTGTATGCCGCGATCGCAGGTTGTATACGTTTTAGTGGGCGGGGATTTTTGATGGCTGTTTAGAAATTGGTCACGTTCCGGAGATTCATTCTTCTTATTTTTGTATTTTGAAGTACAGGTACCCATGTTCTATTAATTCTAAGTGTTTCCTCAGATTTATTAAAGTTCTGCAGGTGTTTATGTATTTTAATCGCTTCCCCATAAAGCCTCGGGTAATATGCAGATGTGGTGCATAAGACTTGGCTGTCCTTGAATTTAATTCTGTGATCAATATTATTAATTGTGTGCTCCGCGACAGCAGATTTTTCTGTATGTCCTAGACGGCAGTCTAACATCGCAAAGTCAGCAGGCCAAAAGCTAGGTTTTCTGTGAAAAGCTAGAAATATTTTACTTTTGATCAACTGTACAAGGCTCAAATCCGACCTCTACTGGAGTATTGCTTGCACATTTGGGGTTCAGCACCAAGGCATTCTCTTCGTCTTCTAGATTTCATTTATAAAAGGGTCATTCGGTTGATAAACAGCTCAACTCTCACAGATACCCTTCACCCACTAGAACATAGAAGAAGAGTTGCAGACCAGACATTACTCTACAGATATTTCCATGGCAGATACTCCAGAAAAATAAAAACTCCTTTACCACCACTGGCCACATTCGGCCGAAGAACTCAGCACGCTGATCAGTCTCACCCATTTACTCTCAAAATTGACACTACAAGCACCAAACTCCATCAAGAATCCTTTTTACAGGGCTGCTACAGAATGGAACAAGCTTCCAAAATCAGTTTTTCCAGAGAACTATGACCTGCAACTTTTCAAAAAGCGGGTTCACAATCATCTCCTTTCTATAATCCCTCCCCCTTTTAATAGTCAGAGTGCGGGCTGTCCGCGGCCCACACGATAGGTCTACACTTTTTGTAGAACTTAATTAACTATCTCTGTAGGTCATTCTCACTTTTTGCGAATATTGCAGCGTCGTCGTCGTAGCAGACCATGCTGATAGCACTATTGTTCATTCTGTATCCCGAATTCATGGATGTTACTTCTATGATTTTGTCCATCAAGAGGTTAAATAAAAATGAACTAAGGCTATCTCCCTGTCTAATTCCTTCTGGAATGGAGATGCTAGATGTAATATTTTCTTCAGCTTTGATTTGCGTTCTGTTAGTAGTGTTAAGGTTGTTACCGTTGTTACTATGTTGGCAGGGGCTTCTTTTTTCTTTAGGAATTTTATGACGTCTTTTAGGCGGACTCTGTCAAATACCTTAGTAAGGTCGACGAAGCAAATCAATGCTGGTATATTGTACTTCATTGCTTTTTCCTTTATTTGCCTGGTTATGAAGATGACATCGGTTGTTGATCTATTCTTTTTAAATCCTTGTTGTTCCTCTCTGGTTTTTATTTGCTCCTCTAGTTTGTCCTTGAGCAACCCTTTAAACAACTTCATTGTTGAGCATAGTAGAGTTGTTCCTCTGTAGTTTTCATATGAATCAATTAAACTTATTAATACCATTTTTGATGATATTACGACAGGAGATATAGTAAGAAAAATCAGAAATATATCCCACGCTAAATATTATTTTTGTTTTCATTTAAAAAAGTTATCTGTAGGTAGATAATCTTTAAAAGAGAATTAAATGAAATTCTTGATAAAAAATTCAATGGTTAACCAAACTTTTTAAAGAAATTCTTTATAGGGACGGTTTTGCCCGAAGGATAAAATTTCACCGAATATATTAGCAGAATTATTATTTTTAACAACCATATTTGTTTTTACGATTTTACCCATCATTTTGTCTTGTTGTTTTTATTGAAATCTCGCTTTTAATAAGTTTTTGATGTTAACAACCCCCTGCGAGGGAATTTTTTATTTTATTCCTTCGAAACCGTGCCTCGGTATCGACATGCAAGTATTGACTAGACACAAATTAATTGATGTTTGGTTTGCGTAACTGATTCCATTTCCCCGATTATTAACTCACCTGGTTGGATGACACATTAGTTGGTAATTACAATAGATGATGCGTTGAATTACAATATTAAGGACCATGAAAAAAATACGCAAAGACAGAAAAAAGAAGACTATATCTATTTAAAACTGTTTGAAACATTTACAGACTATTTCCCTAGCCAAAAAATAAGGACAGGGTGTTTGATTTTAAGTATATATTACCAGGTCTAACATAATTCATTGCCAAATTAGTTATATCATGAGGTTAGCTTAAACGAAAGTTGGCTTCATAATGGGGCATTAAGAATTTTGTAAACACATATGTACATACTATTGGCCTTGCAAAAAAACTTCTTTAGGTACTTTTTGGAAGAGGAAAATTCACAAATGGGTCCCTAGGTTAGGTTAGGTTTCATGTGAGTGGGGCGTGGTCGCCCCTCCACCGCGACCCTTAGTAGGTCTATTGTGGCTCACCCCTAGAGGCTACAGTTCACCGCACAATCCAGTCCTTCTTACGAAGTTCATGGTTGTATAGGGTGAGATTTTTTTAAAATCGGTAGGTTCTAGGTTAGTGTAACCAAATATGTTGAACCTTATTCTTCCCAGGCCGGGGCATGAACATAGTATATGTTCAGCAATTTTATCTTCCACGCAGCAGAACCGACAGTCCGTTTGTTGGTTCAGATCTATCTTTCTGAGGTGGTATCTTAGACGACAGTGTCCCGTAAGCAGTCCTGTTAGAATACGCAGGTCATTTCTGCTTCATTCTAGGATCTGCTTAGTTGTGTTTCTCGAGGGTTGTAACGGTAAAAACGCCTTCGAGTGGGTTAGCCCTGGTATGTCTGACCAGTACGTGAGTATTTTCCTCTCTGCCCAGTCCAAAATAATTGTTTTGGCGGCACTTGTGGTGACTCCAAAAACCGGTTCTGGTTCAGTGAACGCAGAAATGGGTCCCTAACTACTGGGTTTTTAAGACTAGTAAGAAAAGAGAAGCTTCAAGTTTTAAAATACTTCGGTAATAACACACTAATTGTAATTTCAGCAGTAAAGTTTCCATTGTAGTGCTTCAACAGAAAGTACATTTACAGTTTTACCAAAATTATACAGACAGAAGTATTGTTGGATTTCTGAGTTCATTAAATTAACCATACATTTGAAATGTATTATACATGCACAACTTGATTGCACTAAAAAACTGGTGATTACTAACAATTTAATTTGATCTCACCAATAAACTTACTATACTAGTTAAATAACTACTTGGTCACTCTTACAGGGGTTCCTGGGCACACAGTGATAAACGGCAACGAGGTAGCCGATGAACTGGCAAGAAATGGGACCCTGGTGTAACCAAAATGCCAGTTGGTCGGATTGCCAATTGCCGAAGCAAAACATGAATTGAAACTAATCCTTGAGCAAGAACATATCACTCAGTGGAATGCAAATACTGGCTGCAGATCATCAAGAAACCTCTCCAGAAAAGGGCAGACGCACTCTGGACGATGAACCGGAGTAGGCTAAGCAGCACGCTTGGCCAGTTCACTGGCTACATCGCACTAAGGGTGCAAACTTAAGCTGGCGGCTGAGAAAACTGCCGATTATGCGGCGAAAAGAAAGAGAGCAGCATACACATTATGTGTTGCTGTCCGATGCTAGCGGTTTACAGGTACCAAACCTGGGGCCATATGATAATGGATCCAAGTAATCTAAATGAGACAGGGCCAACAGAAATGCTGTGGTTTGCCAAAACTAGTAGACTGGAATTCTGATACCCTAAAGACACAGCGGTAGTCACAGAGGATCAAAGATCTAGGTGACATAGTTGCCTATACCAATAGTCCAACCGCTAAAATGTAATGTAATGTTATGTAAATATTTTTTTCATTATCCTCATTAAACTGTAATGTTTAACTAGTAATAAAAGAAGCTTCCGGTTTTAAACTAGCTCAGTATTAAAGTTATCACACTAATTGTAAAGTTGGCATTATCCATTTTGTTGTTATGCTTGAAGTCCAACAGAAAGTACTTTACAACTATAAATTCACCAAAATTATACAAAGAAAGTACTGTTGAATTTTTGGGTCCTTTAAATAAACCATACATTTAAAAGTTTTTCTAGCGGAGTAGCTTTTATGCACCCAGTAAGAATTCTACAGGTTTGATTGAGAGCAACTTCAACCTGATGTGCATGTTTGGATCGGCACCATACTGGAGCAGCATACTCTCCTGTAGAGAAGTAAAGTGCTAGTGCAGATGTTCTCAGGTTTAGCGCCCTATTTACTTCCAGAAAGTTTTGTATTAGGTTATTTCTGGCTGTCACATTTTGCCGAGTATTATGACAGTGCTGTTTAAAGGATAGCGTTCTGTCCAAAGTAACACCCAGGTACTTCAGTGTATTAACGTGAGCAAGTTCTTCACCTTCATATGAAATTTTAAGTTTTTTTTCCTTGCATTTCTACATAATACCGTCTGTTCTAAAGGAGTGATCCTATAACCTGCCTCAATCGGAAGTCATTTATAGTGCTGTATTTTTTTTGTTATAAAAATAGCGCAAAAAGGGTAGACCTATGGTGTGGACCGCGGACGGCCCGCACTGCGACTATTAGAAGGGGAAGGGGTTATAGAAAGGAAATGATTGTGGACACGCTTTTTAAAAAATTGCAGGTCATAGTTATCTGGAAAAACTGATTTTGGAAGCTTATTCCATTCTGTAGCAGCCCTGTAAAAGAAGGATTCTTGATAAAGATTGGTCCTTGTAGTGTCAATCTTGAGAGTAAATGGGTGAGACTGATCTGCGTGCCGAGTTCTTCGGCCGAATGTGGCCAATGGTGGTACAAGAGTTTTTATTTCTCTGGAGCATCTGCCATGGAAATATCTGTAGAGCAATGATTGGTCTGCAACTCTTCTTTTATGTTCTAGAGGGTGAAGGGTATCTGTGAGAGTTGAGCTGTTTATCAAACGAATGGCTCTTTTCTGAATGGAATCTAGAAGACGAAGAGAATGCCTTGGTGCTGAACCCCAAATGTGCGAGCAATACTCCAGTAGAGGTCGGATTTGAGCCTTGTACGTCGTCAACAGTTGATCAGGAGTAAAAAACTTTCTAGCTTTCCACAGAAAACCTAGCCTCTGGCTTGCCGACTTTGCGATGTTAGCAACAAGGTCATGTCAAGACATATTATTGGACACCGTGACTCCCAAAATCGAGATGGAGGGACTTGGTTCAAGGGTTTTTCCGGACATTGTGATGGGATGATTTGAGGAATTCACTTTCTTGGAAAACGTGGCACTTTGTGTTTTTTTTGGCGTTGAACTGAACAAGATTGTTGGTTCCCCACTGGACGATTGCTTCAAGATCTCTATTGATGGAATCAACCTGTTCCTGCCTGAGTCTAATTGTATTATTTACCGAAAGTGATCGATAGGATGTGAAAGTTGAGACAAGTGTGCTATCGTCTGCGAAACTGTAAATGGGGTTCGTGGTGGTTTTCAAGAGGTCGTTGATGTGTAAATGAAATAAGGTGGGGGACAGGATGGAACCCTGGGGGACACCGGCATTAGTTTTAAATGCATCAGAAGAAATACCGTCAACTGCCACATGTAAGGAGCGATCTTGCATGAAGCTCAAGAGCCATTGGCGCAGTTTGGTTGGGAGACCGTAGGCAGATAATTTACTTAACGATGCCTGGTGCCAAACGCGGTCAAAGGCTTTAGATATATCCAAGGCTATTGCACGAGATTCACCAAACTTTTCAATAGTGTTTGTCCAGAGCTGAGTGACATAAGCCAGCAAATCTCTAGTAGATCGAAGTTGTCGAAATCCATATTGTCTATCATGGATTATCTCAAATTTCTCCAGATATTTGATAAGTTCTGTGTTAATCGCTTTTTCCATAACTTTGGATATGACTGAGAGCAATGCAATAGGGCGATAATTTGCAGGAATAGTCTTCTTTCCTTTTTTCTGAATCGGTTGGACTTTAGCGTTTTTCCACATGGACGGAAATACTTCTTTGCTGTATGATAACTTGAAGAGTCTACAGAGAACTGGGGTGAGCACAGGTCTTTAGGACAATTGTCATAATTCCATCTGGTCCTACTGCCTTATTAGACTCAAGATTTCGTAGGATTTTCCTGATAGTGCGATGGCGGATAGTGACCTCAGGCATTAATGCGTTTATGATGCTGTATACCTTCTGGAGCAGTTTTTTGTGGTTTACATTATCGTATGCTGCGGTTAGGTCGATAAGGGCTACTCCTGTTGTTAACTTTTTAACAGGAGTAGCACTCTATAAATAAGTGTTAGGATTTCTTTAATAAAAAAAAAATTGTAATTTGCTGTAATTAATATTTGTAATTGGTTTGTTGTATATTTGAAGTTGTGGTAGTGGCCGAGGCCGGTTCATCGCACAAACGTTTCTTCGCTAATTTCATTTGCTTGCAAAGATCGCATTTTATCTTGACGTCTAACAAAAACAAGCAAAACCGCTCGGAGTCGGAATGTGTAATCGAGATGCAGCTAGAAAATGAGTATCGTTTATGTCAAAAAAAGTTACTCTTCCAGTAATTGAGTTGCGCCCCGGTTAGTTCTTAGGCTTCTTTGGAAGTAATTGTTTCGAGTAAACTACAATTTAAAGGGGTGTTTTTCACCCCTATCGTTCTTAGTTAGGACAAAACTTTAAAGAGAAACGATTCGTGTATTATTTTTGTTAGGGTATTTAATTAATTTTGTTCGACATTTATTAGCAATTTTGGTCCATTTAACCATTTAAAATATTTAAAAATGAGAATTTTGTTTTTAACATATTAATGTATTAGAAAAAAAAGACGATACATGGATCAGGTGTTTCTTGGCTAAAAGTCAAAAGGTCTACTGTGCTTTCGTAGATTTGAAAAAGGCCTATGACAGAGTGGTGAGGAATGAATTGTGTTCGACTTTGTGTATACAGGTTGTCCCTTGAAAGGAGGTGTAGAATGAATATTTAGGAGCAAAAAATTCGGTAATTATACAGTTGAACCTATCCCTCTTTTATCTTTTTCAACGATTAATTTAAATATTACAATTAGTTGATTCTTCAAATGCAAAAAAGTACTTTAAGGGATGCTTTCTGCGCACTATATATATATATATATATATATATATATATATATATATATATATATATATATATATATATATATACATATTCTTGTTTAGAAAAACTTGACAACATACTAAAATTTTAAGAAAATCGAAGAGGTGTAAGTTTCTTCTTCTTCGCGTGCCGTCTCCTCTTAGAAGGTTGGCTATCATCATGGCGATTCTTGCTTTGGATGCGGCTGCTCGGAACGATTCTATTGAAGTACAGTGATACCACTCTCTTAAGTTCTTTAGCCATGAAGTGCGGCTTCTTCCCACACTTCGTTTACCCTGAATTTTTTCTTGTATTATTAGCTGTAACATGCGGTATCTTTTTCCGCGCATAACATGACCAAGATAAGCAATTTTTCCTGTTTTTATTGTGTTCACTATTTTTGCCTCTTTACCTACTCACCTCAATATCTCTGCGTTCGTTACCCGTTCTGTCCAAGAAACCTTGAGTATCCGTATGTAGACCCACATTTCGAAAGCTTGGAGTTTATTTAAGTCATCTTTGTTCGTTGTCCACGACTTCATTCCATAACGAAGTATTAAAAAAACGTAACATTTGGCTAGTCTGATCTTAAGTTTGACACTCAGGTCTCCAGTGCAGAATATTTTCCTCATGTTTAAACGCAGCTCTAGCCTGACCTATTCTGCATCTTATTTCTCGCGAGTGTCCTCCAGTCTCGTTCAACATAGTACAGGTACTTTTACTCTCTCACTTTCTCAACCTTCTCATTGCGAATATAAAGACTTCCCTGGACATGTACTTTGCTGATGATCATGTGTTTTGTCTTCTTGATATTAAGTGTAAGACCGGCTTTCTCACTGTTGTTAACGATTTTATCCATCATTCTTTGTAGGTCCGCGCTACTCTGGAATATAACCAGAGAATCGTCGACAAAACGGATATTGTTTATGAGTTCGCCGTTTACCCATATTCCCGCTGTTTCTTTAGATGTAAGTTTTACTGTATAATTACCAAAAAGTTATAAGAATTTTTGGTCACCCGTTTTCCTAAAAACTGAGAACGAAAATTTTGATTTAAATGTAGGTTTGGCAACCATGCGTTGTACTCTAGTTTACAAAAAGTTCACACAAAAAGTACCACCGATAAATTTAATTAGTTAATTAATTGTTACCCGCAAGAAAACAACGGTCGTAGTTTTTGTTAAAATGCCTGCGTTTTCTATTCGCAAATATCACGACAAGTTATTTACATACGAAAAGGCTCGCGGTAATTTTCATGCAGCTGTATACAGAACGACAATGTCGTAATGCCCGCAGTTTTGTAAATGTGTCGCAAAGATTATTGGCTACGGGTTCTGTGGTACCCAAAAAAACTAGTGGACAAACATGAAGTGCTCGTATTCTAAACGCAGAAGACGAAATAATGAATATTGTCCTAATCCCTAATCTTATTAATTCACAAGGTATACGTAAGTTATACCATTTATTTAATTTTTTTCATCCCGTATAACAGATATTCTAAATAGGTATTTACTAAAGTAAATAATTTTTTTCTTTTTTAAGTCAATTAAAAAAGTTTACAAGAAGCTCCAGATTTTTTGCTTCGATTCTAAGTGACTTACTTTAAACGTTTATAATTAACCTTAACAACGATCAATAAAGGTGTATAGCATATTTCACGAATATACTGTAGCATTTGAAATTGCTACTCGTTAATTTTGTTTTTTTATATATAGTAAATTTTTCATTTATTGGGCATTGTAGCATTTGAAATTGCCACCTGCTAATTTTGTTTTTTTATATATAATAGTTTTTTATTTATTGGGCATAGTACTTACAGAGAACATTCAGTTTTGATATCAAATTCCTGAATAAAACATTTATTTCACTATTTCAAAACAAACATATATATAGTTGAATACTAGTGAATTTCACAAGTTTCAACACTAGGTAATACTCTTGCTTCTGACATTCTAAGAGCTGTTGAAAGTAATATACTCAAGCTGCAGGAACCTTATGATTTCTGGCTGTATTCCTGGATTTCTGAAATTTAAGATAGTGAAGTCAATAAAAACATCCATTCACATGTGAGCAGGCGACATACCGTTGTGTTCTCTGGTATGATGAATTCTAGGCTATTGAAGGTTTGTCCCAGGATTTTGTTGATTCTGAATGAGATCTCTAGGTATTTACTGGGTTTTTTCTTTATTTTTCAAAATATAATCTTAAAGGTTATATTTATTTACTTTCTAGACGTCGAGTCATTGTGGGCGTGTCACTGTTCTTCTTTCATAGAACTTCTGTCATCGGTCTCAAGTCGGTTAGCCGTTAATGTTTCGTGCAATAGTAGAAAAGAAAGAAGAAGAATGGTCTTTTAGATTACATTCTATGAAATTCATTCTGTCAATCAATAGCATTTATGGTTCTGACCAATGAGAGGCTAGGAATTCAAAACTGGCGCTGATTTCATACAGGATGTGCAGTTTTTTCTGGCAACTGTTAGAAATAGGAGGATGGTTCTGTCCTCGTGGTCGTCGAGGAGTTCTTTTTCGGTGCGGCCATGATGAGGTGCGCTTGTCTCGTGTTTGGGATTCTTTTTCGGTATTGAACCGAAATTAACCCTTAGGGGGGAATTTACGAAGTGCCGTTTGGGCCGAGATCAAGTCGCACCCATCGTTAGTGGTTTTTTTGGAGCCTTATATGGGGATTTGTGCCAAACACCGGTAAGCTGCCATGCGGTGGGAACACCGCCATTTTGTCCTGATGTCCTGTTAGTCCGTTTTAGTCCTGTTTGCTGTTATGGATATCTTCTAGTTTTACCTCCCTTCTCAGAAGGTAAGTTATGACTTTTGAACTAGCAATGATATCGATCAGGTTGAAAATATACCTACTTCATTTTGTTGGTTTTTTATTTTGCACATGTCCTTTCATGAGATTATTTTTTTGTTAGGGTGTTAGGGTACAGCTTAGCTCTCACCATCAGACTCCTGGAAATCGAACGACGACTCTTGTGGCAACTCTTGACTTTGGTCAAGATTCCCACGAGGACCAACACCGAGTCGCTTTTAAATCCTGGCCAGAGTCGACAGACATCCACCGGATGAGATCTAGTAGTAGCCGATAGAGGCTAGAGACCTGCTGAGTTGCATCATCGACCCCTGGCTGACCTGGAAGGTTGAGCCTTTCTTCTGCCTTCTCTTCGTTTTGCTGTCTGTTTCCTGTCTTCTTCCTGTCTTCGTTTTTGTGTCTTCAACTACATCAAGTGGACCTTGGATAGAGGCTACATATGTGGACCATTGGACTTTAATACCAGGTTTTTTTACACCTTCAGTGTTCTCTTACCTTTTTGAAATTTTTTATAACTATTTTATCATATTAGTGCTTATCATACCATCATTTTAAATAATTACTAATTATTGATATCGTATATTATACCACCGTGATAATTTTATAAACTATAATCTAAAGGACTTTTGTGAAGTTCTCACATAGTACTATGTGACAGCAGATTCAGTCACAGGTTTATTTCTTACCATTATACCCCATTCTGGTAACTTTGAGCGGTATAACACCAGGTATAAAAGTGTATGTATTTCGCTATAATACATTAGTTAATATTATTATATATGTTATTTAATTTATGTAATTATTATTTTATGGTTCTCTGGTCTACAACCTATTTTGCCTTGTCCACTTTGATATTCTAATTATATTCTTATATGTGATATGTTTTTTTATTCTCCTATTTGCCCAGCCTGAATGTCTAAGAAAATTTAATATTAAGTCATTTTAGGTATTTTGTTAAAGATAGATATTTGGTTTTCTCAATTATCCAAATATAGTAAAGCAATATCTAAATTGGGTGGCGCCCTTAATGAATTTGAATTTTCATTCTTAGAGCCGTAAATAATTCGAACTCACTTTATCTGTTCTCCGGCGAACAGCTGCCGTCAGCACATTGTGTTCTATTTTTTTATGTAATGAACATAATAAAGTAGGTCACATAAATGTTTTTTTTTTTTTTTTTAAAATGATATTGAGTTATCAATATCAGGTTGTCAGTCACAAAAATATCCATGAAAATCCCTATGAAAAATATCTGTCAAAATTGTTACCAGAAAATTATTTTCAAAAAAGGAAATTTTCAAAAAGGAAATCTTTAAAATTTGCTATCTTAGCTCCGAAATATATAATTATTACAAATGAACACACATACACGGTTCCTAGATATCTCAAAAAAATAACTTATCCTGTTTACCTGTTTCAAAAACACCTAAAGCTGTTCCTGAAATGTCTGTCTTCAAATAAACAATAAGACTTGAAGGACAGGTTGTAATTATTCAACTAAATGTACCAAACCAAAAAATCTAAGAAAATCAATTCAGGTTTTTCAAAAAATTTCTAACATGAATTTCTGAATTTTCGGGCCCCACGTTGGGCGCCATTTATGTGACCTACTTTATTATGTTCATTACATAAAAAAATAGAACACAATGTGCTGACGGCAGCTGTTCGCCGGAGAACAGATAAAGTGAGTTCGAATTATTTACGGCTCTAAGAATGAAAATTCAAATTCATTAAGGGCGCCACCCAATTTAGATATTGCTTTACTATATTTGGATAATTGAGAAAACCAAATATCTATCTTTAACAAAATACCTAAAATGACTTAATATTAAATTTTCTTAGACATTCAGGCTGGGCAAATAGGAGAATAAAAAAACATATCACATATAAGAATATAATTAGAATATCAAAGTGGACAAGGCAAAATAGGTTGTAGACCAGGGAACCATAAAATAATAATTACATAAATTAAATAACATATATAATAATATTAACTAATGTATTATAGCGAAATACATACACTTTTATACCTGGTGTTATACCGCTCAAAGTTACCAGAATGGGGTATAATGGTAAGAAATAAACCTGTGACTGAATCTGCTGTCACATAGTACTATGTGAGAACTTCACAAAAGTCCTTTAGATTATAGTTTATAAAATTATCACGGTGGTATAATATACGATATCAATAATTAGTAATTATTTAAAATGATGGTATGATAAGCACTAATATGATAAAATAGTTATAAAAAATTTCAAAAAGGTAAGAGAACACTGAAGGTGTAAAAAAACCTGGTATTAAAGTCCAATGGTCCACATATGTAGCCTCTATCCAAGGTCCACTTGATGTAGTTGAAGACACAAAAACGAAGACAGGAAGAAGACAGGAAACAGACAGCAAAACGAAGAGAAGGCAGAAGAAAGGCTCAACCTTCCAGGTCAGCCAGGGGTCGATGATGCAACTCAGCAGGTCTCTAGCCTCTATCGGCTACTACTAGATCTCATCCGGTGGATGTCTGTCGACTCTGGCCAGGATTTAAAAGCGACTCGGTGTTGGTCCTCGTGGGAATCTTGACCAAAGTCAAGAGTTGCCACAAGAGTCGTCGTTCGATTTCCAGGAGTCTGATGGTGAGAGCTAAGCTGTACCCTAACACCCTAACAAAAAAATAATCTCATGAAAGGACATGTGCAAAATAAAAAACCAACAAAATGAAGTAGGTATATTTTCAACCTGATCGATATCATTGCTAGTTCAAAAGTCATAACTTACCTTCTGAGAAGGGAGGTAAAACTAGAAGATATCCATAACAGCAAACAGGACTAAAACGGACTAACAGGACATCAGGACAAAATGGCGGTGTTCCCACCGCATGGCAGCTTACCGGTGTTTGGCACAAATCCCCATATAAGGCTCCAAAAAAACCACTAACGATGGGTGCGACTTGATCTCGGCCCAAACGGCACTTCGTAAATTCCCCCCTAAGGGTTAATTTCGGTTCAATACCGAAAAAGAATCCCAAACACGAGACAAGCGCACCTCATCATGGCCGCACCGAAAAAGAACTCCTCGACGACCACGAGGACAGAACCATCCTCCTATTTCTAACAGTTGCCAAAAAAAACTGCACATCCTGTATGAAATCAGCGCCAGTTTTGAATTCCTAGCCTCTCATTGGTCAGAACCATAAATGCTATTGATTGACAGAATGAATTTCATAGAATGTAATCTAAAAGACCATTCTTCTTCTTTCTTTTCTACTATTGCACGAAACATTAACGGCTAACCGACTTGAGACCGATGACAGAAGTTCTATGAAAGAAGAACAGTGACACGCCCACAATGACTCGACGTCTAGAAAGTAAATAAATATAACCTTTAAGATTATATTTTGAAAAATAAAGAAAAAACCCAGTAAATACCTAGAGATCTCATTCAGAATCAACAAAATCCTGGGACAAACCTTCAATAGCCTAGAATTCATCATACCAGAGAACACAACGGTATGTCGCCTGCTCACATGTGAATGGATGTTTTTATTGACTTCACTATCTTAAATTTCAGAAATCCAGGAATACAGCCAGAAATCATAAGGTTCCTGCAGCTTGAGTATATTACTTTCAACAGCTCTTAGAATGTCAGAAGCAAGAGTATTACCTAGTGTTGAAACTTGTGAAATTCACTAGTATTCAACTATATATATGTTTGTTTTGAAATAGTGAAATAAATGTTTTATTCAGGAATTTGATATCAAAACTGAATGTTCTCTGTAAGTACTATGCCCAATAAATAAAAAACTATTATATATAAAAAAACAAAATTAGCAGGTGGCAATTTCAAATGCTACAATGCCCAATAAATGAAAAATTTACTATATATAAAAAAACAAAATTAACGAGTAGCAATTTCAAATGCTACAATACGGTGGTTTCGGATTATCGTTAGAAACTCTATAACCAGTATTTAACTGTACATGAAACACCTCCTAAATCTTCCTCCCCTAGATATTCTCTTAGAGAGGAAGGCCAGGATAGTCTTCTACAGATTCCTGTCTTTGGAAAAGCAAATTAATGGAGAGCAATTCGAAGATCACTCCGGGATACTGAGTGAAACAAAAAACCACCAAATTCTCGAGACGGTTCCTGACATGCTAGCCACAAAAATACACGTAGTAAAGTCTTTCAAAGTCCTCTTTCCGAAGATAAATGAATGGGTGAGGGGACAAATCCTCTTTTCAGAGACAGAATACGTAATGTACACAGATGGCTCAAAAACCACAAATGGAGTTAGGGCCAGTGTTTTCAGCAGGAAACCAAAGAATAAAATATCTACCAGTTTTGGCAGGTATGCTACAATCTTTCAGGCTGAAGTATTCACTATCGAATTGTGTGTAAAAGAGCTGACCAACAGACCTCTAGCAAACAAAAACATAAGCATAATATCAGCCAGCACTGAGCTTTAACAAGATAAATTCTAAACTTGTATGGAAATGCATCGAATCCATAGAGTACCTCAGTGCGAATAACAGGGAGACCCTATTGTGGGTACCTGGGCACCAGAGGATGAAGGAAAACGAAAAAGCCGACACCCTTACAAAACAGGGGGTTGAATCTACGTTCATTGGACCAGAAATTACAATTAATGTGTTATTACCGAGGTATTTTATAACTTAAAGCTTCTCTTTTCTTACTAGTCTTAAAAACCTAGTAGTTAGGGACCCATTTCTGCGTTCACTGAACCAGAACCAGTTTTTGGAGTCACCACAAGTGCCGCCAAAACAATAATTTCGGACTGGGCGGAAAGGAAAATACTCACGTACAGGGCCGATATACCAAGGTTGACTCACTCGAAGGCGTTTCTACATAAGCCCTCGAGAAACACAACTAAGCAGATCCTAAAATGGAGCAGAAATGACCTGCGAATTCTAACGGGACTGCTTACAGGACACTGTCGTCTAAGATACCACCTCGGAAGGATAGTTCTGAACCAACAAACGGACTGTCTCACTGACTCAAAGTTTACGAGCGACGGAAAGTATGACTGCGATATTGAGCTAATGGTGTTGGCAGAAAAACAAATGAATATGGCGCTACATAACTTAATGAGCAGCCAAAACGTGACAAAAAAAGAGTAACTGGCTGTGCTTAGAGAAGTGCTGGTCCGTACATGTATGGTAGTGAATGTTGGGTTTACCAAAAAAGCATGAAAGTAAGATCAATGCTGCGGAGATAAGTAGTCTAAGAAGTATAGCTTTTTTTTTTGGAGCAGAGGTGGACAAAATCCTTTATGGAGAGGTTATGAGTCTGAAATCTCAATTTCTACTGTGAGACTCCACTGACTGTGTCAGGTCTACTCACTAAAAAACTCCACCCCTATTTAGCTCCGTCTGGCTATTGCCTCCGGTGACACTTAGGCCTGTTGGCCCTTTGTATTCTGCCTATGTGTTTTGTATCATTGTACAATGGAGACCCGACCCGCAAACCGCCCGACAAGGACCCGAAAACACATACAGGCAATCCCTGGGACCTAGAACCACACTGCACCCAATCCAGTACCTTTGTACCTTGTACAAGTTCTGTACTGGGTGGGAACAATGAAGCCGCCAAAGAACCACCCATCCCCCCAGCGCCCCGCAGCTGTACAGCAAGTGCTCCACCTCCCCCGGATCCCCGCCGCACAACCCGCAGGCCAGGCCTTCATTATACAGTCCCTTAGTGATTCTTTGCTGATTCCTGTTCATCGGTAACAGTTCTGCCGTCCTTTTATGGCACGGTTCTTTGATGTATTATTTTCCTTGTTTTATTCCTGGTATACTTTTTCAGTAAATTTTGTATATTTCCCAACCTCTTTTTGCAGGTTTTTTTACTTTCCCATTACCTGCAACTTCCTGGCGTCCTGGAACCCGTATCAGTTTGACGAGATTACGATCTACCAGCGTTCTCAGTTCTTCTTTGCAGCCAACGAGTATGGGGAAAGGAATGGTCCACCCCTGACCTACCCTCTGCACAGGACTAAGGCTGTCTACTACAGGATTTCACTCTGTTTTCTGTAGGCTTCTTTAGCTGCGGTGCTCCCCCACCGCCATGCATCCATTAGCACGGGTCGCATAACACTTGATTGGGAGTGTTTTAGTCGCCTTTTACGACAGGCAGACCATACCTGGGATCTATACCTATTTTTCCCGTATCCCCAGAGGAAGATAAGTGACTCTGATGGATAAAGGAAGGAATAGTGTGATAAGGGAACGCTGTGGTGTAAAAGAAGATATAGTAACAAAGATAGATAAAAAATGCTTGTGTTCGGACACGTAAGAAGATGATTAAAAAAAAATTGACGAAACAGATTTATAAGGCGAGTGTGAATAGGCAAGTCGGTAAAGGTCGACATAGGTGAACGTAAGTATCTCGATCAATTGAAATTGTTTTAAAGGCCAGGTCAAGAATAGCAGCAACAGACGAGCATGTATAAAAGCGCTGATGAAATTAAAAGAAGCAAAAGACGTGTGTTAGAACCGTATCAAGTGGAAATAAGAGAACTCTGCATATGTATGTCTTATTAAAAATTTAATATTTGTCATAGTCCTTACCAGTATGATACCATAGATTATCTGTTGTCTATTTTTTTTATTACTGTTTTATTATTTTCTTTATTTGTGTCCTTTTATTAACACATTTTTTTTATCCTTTATTATTGGCCCATATTGGAGTATTTGAAGATCTCACTTTTTTCACAGATGGCTTTTGCTCTCTGAGGAACTTTCAAAAGGTTGAGCCTCTTGTTATTTTTATTAACTTGCAATTACTCCAAAAAGAATAAATTACAATGAAAATTGGATTAAAAATTTAGTTCTGCTAGAAACGACTAATTTCCAACAAAAATTTAATTTTGGTATTGAATATCTTGGTTATTCTTTTCGCAGTGCTTATGAAAAACTAAAAAAGAAAGTTCAAGAGGAATGGGTAGCCATAATTCACTCCTTATATTGGTAAAGACCAGCCATTACGTGAAAAACAAGAAACTTTTCACGACAGTAATGTATGCGGAGTGGTAAATGTTGGGTAATATTTCAACATGGCAAAAAAGCGGGATTCCTTCGATAAGAATATGAATCTGTCGTATCTTGATCTATGTAACGGACATTCGACCAAAGTTAACAGCCCATATCGTAACAGCGGCGTATGTTTACTTTTTTTAAAAGGTCGTTACTTAGCTACAAAGTTTTTTTTTTTTGTTCGGCTCTTAAACGGTTTTTCCGAACTACTGAACTTTGCAATTTACTTGTCGATATTGTATGCCTTTGTTCAAAGTTTTTAAAGAAAGAAGGCAACAAGAGATCATTTTATGACGAGCTTCTATACAGCATCTTAAACAATTAAATACTTAAAACATCCAGTTGATGGCTCATTCACCATACAGCTCTGATGTTTTTTTTTTTTTTATGAAAATAGTCGCAAAAAGGGTAGACCTATCGTGTGGGCCGCGAACGGCCCGCACTGCGACTATTAGAAGGGGAAGGGATTATAGAAAGGAAATGATTGTGGACACGCTTTTTGAAAAATTGCAGGTCATAGTTCTCTGGAAAAACTGATTTTGGAAGCTTATTCCATTCCGTAGCAGCCCTGTAAAAGAAGGATTCTTGATGAAGATTGGTCCTAGTAGTGTCAATCTTGAGAGTAAATGGGTGAGACTGATCAGCGTGCTGAGTTCTTCGGCCGAATGTGGCCAATGGTGGTACAAGAGTTTTTATTTCTCTGGAGCATCTGCCATGGAAATATCTGTAGAGCATAGACTGGTCTGTAACTCTTCTTCTATGTTCTAGAGGGTGAAGGGTATCTGTGAGAGTTGAGCTGTTTATGTAGCACCCAATGATTTAGTTTTGTAAAGAACGAATTGCAACGTAAAAAATAACCCTGGTTTGGAGACTAAGTTCGTGAATACAGAGCTGCCCTTAGGGATTTCTTTCGTTTAGACAGAAGGTCAATTCGTGTCTGCTCCTATGGAGAAAGACATGTTAACAAATCACTAGATGCTGTCACTTTTTCCTCTGTTATATAGGCTGATAGAGCCCCTTTTTTTATTGTTCCCTTGCCCGGGCTTTATTTCCAGAAAGATTGTCACTTCAGCGTTTTCTAGGTTAGCGACTTGATGGTGATTTTTCGCTTGTTATTTTCACCAATCCCTCTGATGACATTCGACTGATAAGGTCGCTCCATTTCATCTTTCTATGTAGTATCCAGTCGTTATCTTACAAATTCTCCTAAAGTCCTAGCTGCTGTCACGGGATTAATAAACTTTGTCTGAGTGCCGTTAGTGAGATTTAGAAAAAAACCACCATCTCCCTTAGTTTATTATATTATTATTATAATTTACAATGTAGTTGGAAAATTAGTGTACTTATGTCTATCTATTTATTCTAGAGTAGAAGTGATTCTTTATCCTTTGAAATTTAAACAGTGAAAACAAAGTGGAATAGAATAAAAAATTAAAAGAACTGACTTATCAGTACTGCACACTAGTTAAGTCCACAGCTGACTACCACTGCGCTAGGCAAAACCACAACTAAGAATTTTCAGGGGCGGATCGTGAATGAAAACCGTTTTTCATAGTGATGTAGGTATACGGTTTGGGAAAAAATTTAGTTTGGTATTGTTTGAAGTCAAGTATTTGAATTAATCATAAAGTCCTCCTTTGAAGGCAGTTGCTCCCCACGAGAAGCTAGGAAATTAGTGGTCCGCCCACGCAGAGCCCCGCATGCTTAGGTAAGAATATAACTCTGGGGTTTCGCCAGGTTCCCCAGAGGCATCGTTTGAGACACTGCTCCCTCAGTGCCACGCAGCCCTTGCCACAATTGTTTTCAGCTTAGCTTAGGGTGTTGGCCCGCAGTGAAGCTTTACCTTTCCCTGAAGAAATGCACAAAAGATCTGATAGGTCGATGTGCTTGAAAGGCAGCATAGCATCACGATCCCCCATACAATCTTTACCTGGAGGAAGGCTATAGCCCTCACTACCCAGGCACCCAACAGGGCACACAGATTTTTACGTCGGGAAGTTACCTGTGCATTCTTCTATCCGCCACCTGGAGACGTGCCCGGTGGGCAGCTCAACCCAATGGGTTATGTATGGTTATGTTATATAAATTATAAAGCAACCTTTCTGAATTTTTGTGCTAAAAATTTCTTTATTTGCTCATTACATTGTAAGTTCTTTGTTAAATCGTAATTTTTGAAAAGAAGTGATAAATAATTTAGTCAATAGTTCGACATTGTTGTCCTATATTTGTTTTTTCTATACGAAATCCTGCTTCGCTTCACAGCTAATGATTGGCAACGTCATCAAGTTTTTGTTCATAAATTAGCATAAAAATGTCACTGCAAATGGTGTAAGACTCTAGCTTGGACTGTAGTATGATTTTAACTGAATGCACTTATTCAATAAATGTTCGTTTACATAATCTGGATGATAATCAATATTATTACACACGTACACTTACCAGATCCATATATTCCATATTTTTGTCTTGCAAATCCATTAAAAACTTAAATTTTTTGCTACATGTCTCATAGACTTGGCTTTTTTTATTTAAATCCATAATCAGCTTATCCAACGCAACGTTTTCAAAATTCTGCGCCGTATACCGAGACTTTATCTATAGACTTATCTACATATTTTGAAGTAATGCGTCTCTTATTTATATCACTGTAGTGTGTTACTACACTATACTTTATTTTTAAGCTTTTATTTTATATTTCTTTAGCTTCTGAACTTATGTTATTCACGAACTCTTTTAATGACACAATTAACTTATTGCCTTCACAAATATCCAAGCCTCTGTATCTTTTTTAAAAACTAAATTAAATTGCTCCAAAATTTCTTCCCAAAAAATAATCATATTTGCAGTTTCGAGTTTTGCCAGTTTATTAAATAAATTTCGTGCCTCTTTTCTGAAATCAACTTTTTCATCCTCTTTTTTTTTCAAAATATCGTCTATTGTTTTCAATGGAGGCGAGGGCCTTTAGTATTCACGGGGTCCCTAAGCAGATCCGCCCCTGAGAATTTCAAGTGAAAACCTTGTAGCCCACCTTGTATTGAACAGAACGTTTAAATTTTGGTACTAGAGCACTTACGAATATTCCAAAAGTCGTTTTATCTGAACATGTTCTGATAAAACAAATATTAAAGATTTATTCGTATAAAGCGAGCATTCCACCTCGACGGGATTTGCGAAGGTCGTAATGAATTTGACGAAACTTTACCGGAAACAAAATAATCATAAGAATTCTCTGGCTGTAAAGAATCCCAACTATTCCTACAAATCGTTGCCCCGCTGCGAATTTTCAAAAGGTTTTATGTAGGTATAAGAAAAGTTTTCTTTATGCGGATACTTGAAAGTTGCAAGACCAGCACCGTAGGAAAAAACAACTGTCGACAAGTTGGGTTATAAAATTCAGGTTGTGAAGTTTCGAGATTCTAAATGTAAGCCCTCAGGACCCGTTTATTTCAGTTCACGGTCGGTTAATTTTGTGATGGCCATCCCGGTGCATAGATCAGGACGCGTTTGTTATCAGTGGTGTTACCATCTGGGTACTTTTTAATTATAATCATTCAATGCAAAGAAACTATTTACAATTTTTGCACACTATATAAATAAACATGGTTGATTATACCACTGCAACCTTTCAATTTCCGTTCAATGTTACCACTTACTGTGTCTTTTGTTGGAACGAAGTTCCTTATCGCACGGTACGGGCTTGGCGGATAGAAACTGGACAAAAGAAAGTGTAAGATTTCTGTGTAAAAATTTTTCCGTCACGAAACACACACACACACACACACCCACACACACACGCACACACACACACACACGCACACACACACACACGCACACACGCACACACGCACACACACACACACCCACACGCACACACACACACACACACACACACACACACACACACACACACACACACACACACACACACACACACACACACACACACACACACACACACACACCACATTTAACACACATCTAATACGTTGCCTTTTAAGCACAAATATGATCTGGAAAGCTTCTATTACAGCGGTGCAACCCCACTGCGAGTGTAAAGCCCTAACAAACATCAACGGTACTTGGAAAACGTCCATTGTTTTGACCCATGGCAGTAATTAGCAATCTGTAATTCCTCTTATCATCCAGAATAGGAGTATGCAGCTGATCGGTAACTACCTTAGATGTTTAGGCTCAAGAAAACCTGAGCTCAGCAAAATCAGTCTTAGTCTGGCATACGCCGGGCACTGGCCGAGAATTTGGAAACTGGTTTTCTCCTCTTCACACAATACACAATTAGGGTTGTTGGCAATCTCCAGATTATACATGTGATATTCAACCATCAATATGGGTACTGCTCGTCGTGAATCCCTTCTCTTTAGTGACGCAATGCTTACAGCGAAGTCCACTATAATGGCCGTGGTTCCTCTGCACTTGTCTCTGGTTTCCGATTTTCAGTACATTTATTTCTGCCCTTTTGCCTAAACAGAAGGGAATCCCTACTGCAAAGAAAACAATAAAGACAAAGTTTGTTTGGTTTATGTAAAATAACTAAAAAGGCATTGGAGCAGAAAATTAGTTTGAGCGACATCGTGGGATTGCTTCGGATATTTTTGATATGCAAACGACGCCGCTGGTATAGCTCTGAAAAGGATACAAAGAAAGGACTCAAAAACATGTTCTAGGATTCATATACGGCCCGACTATTTAATGAAGAAGCTTATTGCTAAACAAAAGAACATTTTAGCGGGAATGGATCGCTGAAAGCAGAAGTAACTCCAAGGGTCGAAAGGTAAAATGTTCAAGACGATTACGGCAGGGTTGAATGGTTTGGATTTGTTTTTTTATTTACTAATAATCTACCTACGAATAAAAAGAAAAATACACACATTTACAACGACTATTTAGTTTGCTTTTCAAGCAGTAAGTGTGTGTACTCTTAATGGAAGTGAGAATCACGCTTTTGTTTACTAAGTCCTCCAGTAAATGAAACTATAAATGTACAGGATATACTCGTTTAATTCCTATTTAACATTACATTGAGACACTGAAAATATATAGGGCATGGGTGAGCGGTAG
Source organism: Agelastica alni (assembly GCA_950111635.1). NCBI lineage: Eukaryota > Metazoa > Arthropoda > Insecta > Coleoptera > Chrysomelidae > Agelastica > Agelastica alni. The sequence continues at coordinate 21,995,805 of OX467716.1, forward strand.
TATAATACGAGCATTGGAATCACTTTACGAGGACTCCACTGCTTGTGTCAGAATAAACGGAGCTTACACGGACTGGTTTAACATTGAAAAAGATGTGAGACAGGGATGTGTGGTTTCGCCATGGATGTTTAACTTATACATAGACGATTGTTTAAAAGATTTGAAAGAGAGTGCGTATGGATTAAAAATGAATGATTTGATCGTCAAATGCCTTCTTTACGCCGATGATCAAGTCATATTAGCATCATCTGAAGAGGAGTTACAGGCGATGGTTAATGTCATGCATGCTAAAAATTAAAGGGATGAAAATAAATGAAAGCAAAATAAAAGTAATGGTTTTTGAAAGATAAGGAAGCATGACAAACTGTGAAGTTCTGATTAAGGGAGAAAGAGTGAAACAAGTAAATAAGTTTGTATACCTGGGTTCAAAGTTAACGAGAGATGGAAAGTGACATCAAGCGAAGAATGTTGGCAGGAAAACAAATGAATGGGGCACTGCATAGCTTTATGAACACCCAGAAAGTGTCAAAAAAGGCACGTCTGGCTGTGCATAGAGGAGTGTTGGTTCCTACCCTTATGTATGGTAGTGAATGTTGGGTTTGGCATAAGAAGCATAAAAATGGGATCAATGCTGTGGAGATGAATACTCTGAGAAGTATAGCCGGAATGACCCGGTTGGATAAAGTAAAGAATAGTGGGATAAGAGAACGATGTGGTGTAAAAGAAGATGTGGTTACAAAGATAGATGAAGGAATGCTTAGATGGTTTCGACACGTAGAAAGTATGGATAAAGGAAGATTGACGAAACAAATTTATAAGGCAAGTGTGAATGGACAAGTCGGTAGAGGTCGATCTCGGAGAACATGTCTCGATCAGATTAACATTGTTTTGAAGAAAGGCCAGGTCAAGAGTACCAACAACCTACGAGCATGTATGAGAGCACTGATGAAAGTAGAGGAAGCAAAAGATGTGTGTAAGAACCGTAGAAAGTGTAAGGAAGTGGTCTCTGCCTACCACTACGGGAAAAAGGCGTGACTATGTATTTATGTCCAAAAAGTCTGGTAACATCTAAATAATTTTGCAGGTAAATTACTTTTGAAAAATGTTATGGTCATTTTTAGAGTAACTTTTTACAAAGAATTTAATGGTGACCTTGTATTTGACCTTGACGATGTCCCTAAAGGGTATTTAAAGATCATCTTAATTTTTTAAATGGTAACCCCTTTTTTGACGTTAAAAAATGGAAAAAGGGAGTAATAATAAGTGTTCATTTCTAAAGTTAACATAATCCCTACTAAACTAATTAAACTCGCGATAGGCTAAGTAAGTGGATTTGGAATCTTGCGGTTTAGCAATGATTTACTGAATCAAACTCGGTCATTCTTGGAGTAATTTAACATAAATCAGGTTTGACTTTGAAGGTAATATATAGGTTATTTAATTTTGAGAACTGGTTATCTTCGAAGGACGCAACTGATAAAAATAGTACAAAGCTCATTTTAGTTATTTCATTTAATTGCAATTAGTGGTGAGCTCAAACGCGACCTTGTTGGTGTCCTTTGAGGTTATTTTAAAGTCAAAGTCCAGGTGGAAAAACGCTAAAGTTTAACTCATTTCGAAAAAAGAAGAGAAGACTATTCCGCGAAATATCGCCCTATTGCATTGCTCTTAGTTACATCCAAAGTTATGGAAAAAGCGATTAACATAGAACTCATCAAATATCTGGAGAACAGACAATATGGATTTCAAAACATCGATCTACTGGAGATTTGCTGGCTTATGTCACTCAGCTCTGGACAAACACTATTGAGAAGTTTGGTAAATCCCGTGCAATAGCCTTGGATATATCTAAAGCCTTTGACCGCGTTTGGCACCAGGCATTGTTAAGCAAATTATCTGCCAACGGTCTCCCAACCAAACTGCGCCAATGGCTCTTGAGCTTCATGCAAGATCGCTTTTTACATGTAGCAGTTGACGATATTTCTTCTGATGCGTTAAAAACCAATGCTGGGTCCCCCAAGGTTCCATCCTGTCCCTCACCCTATTTCTTTTATACATCAAAGACCTCTTGAACCCCATTTACAGTTTCATAGACGACAGCACATTTGTCTCAACTTTTACATCCTATCGATCACTTTTGGTGAATGATACAAATAGACTCAGGCAGAAACAGGTCGATTCCATCAATAGAGATCTTGAAGCAATCGTCGACTTGGGAACCAACAATCTTGTTCAGTTCAACGCCCAGAAAACACAAAGGGCCACGTTTTGCAAGAAAGTAATTTCCTTAAATGATTTCATCACAATGTCCGGAAATACCCTTGAATCAAGCCCCTTCATCTCGATTTGGGGAGTCACGGTGTTTAATAATATGTCTTGGCATGACCATGTTGCTAACACCGCAAAGTCAGCAAGCCAGAGGCTAGGTTTTCCGTGAAAATCTAGAAAGTTTTTTACTTCTGACCAACTGTTGACGACGTACATGTCTCAAATCTCAAATCTACTGGATATTGTTTGCACATTTGGGGTTCAGTACCAAGACATTCTCTTTGTCTTCTAGATTCCATTTAGAAAAGGGCCATTCGGTTGATAAACAACTCAACCAATCTTCATTAAGAATCTTTTTTTCACAGGGCTGCTACAGAATGGAGCAAGCTTCCAAAATCAGTTTTTCCAGAGAACTATGACCTGTAACTTTTCAAAAAGCGGGTCCACAATCATTTCCTTTCCATAATCCTTTGCCCTTCTAATAGTCGCAGTGCAGGCCGTCCGCGGCCCACACGATAGGTCACCATTTTTGCGACTGTTTTCAGTAAAAATAAAAACCAGTTTGTTTTGCCAATTCCCCTATGCATTCCTTTCATATCAATAAAAGAGTGTCCAGTGTCATCGTCCTTACATAAATTTGGCCAAATGTTCTTCCACACCCTATTCAAATATTTTTCTGTTGCCTTATTTTAAGAAAGATTTATGTCTTTTACAGCATTCATGATATTATAGTTCTTCTAAAAATGCAATGCAGATAAATTACTTTAGATTTCAGGGAATCCTGTGCAATTTTTGGGGAATCCCACTACTCCAATAAAACCGCGGTTAACCAAACCAGCGCTAAACGAAGTATGCAATAACACTGACATTTGAATAATTATTTATTATAACTTACCTGAATTTTTTATCAATGATCTGCACTTTATTGAAACTTATTACCACTCTGTAAATAATTATTTATATAGTTTACGCATATAACAGCAAACTTTATACACAAAACTGTAACTTAAGTGCACAGCTGATGGCTGACAGTATCGACCGACCTCTCGGAAAATTGGTTGACGGCTATGTGACGGCCAACTCTATCACTGCACGCTTATTCATTAAATCAAATAGTGCGTGCTTCCGCTACTTCCTGTTACACACTTCCTGTTACATTTCACGATATCACTTCCACAAATTGCAATATTGAATGAAACTTTCTGATGTTATTTATTCCTTTAGATTATTTGCCTTGAAAAAATAATATAAAATAAAAATTGAAATATACAGATTTCATTTTGAATTAAATTCGGAGTTAAAGAAAAAACGTATGGAACTTGTTCTAATTTATTATATTTCTATGGTGTAATTGCATCGAAGTGTCCAGTCAGAGGCCATTTCTATCTAAACATAAGCGTCACCGTGACCTCTGGGTAAAACGTCTCTACTTGCAGTTCTCAGGATATGGCTCTCCGTCGAAATGTACCTTCTTATCTCCTTGCCTTGATTAATACAGCTAAGGCAAATTCGTTGTCTGAAAATTAATTGTAAGTCAATGACGTTGGGGTCGTTTAATAGATGGCGCCAGTACGTTGGTGTTTAAAAAAGAGTATAATTAATACCATTCTGTAGGTACCTTTCTTAAAAAAACTAATGAGAAATAGAAATATAGTTTTGCCTGACTTCCTATGAAGGCACCACATTAAAAAATACATTTTCAATATTTTTAGTAAAAGAATTATCTGACAGAAGTCAAACGATAAGAAGAGTGTCAGGAGCGTGTACTTTAAGTGGTGCCAGGAGAGATTCACAGAGACACCATTTTGTCATAAAATTTACAAAAATAAGGAAATTATATTTTTTAATATTTCAGTTATTGTTCGATTAAGTTATTTAAGGACGCGTATTATTATTATTTTGACAATAGGGTCAGGGCTGACTAAAGCCTTTGGTTACCTTAACCTTAAGATTTTTTGTGCCATCCCTTACATTATTTATTTACTTATGGGTTTATTTCAAGACCTTTGAAGTACCAAATTAGCAATATTGCTTTACAATTTACAAAAGCTTTACAGGTAGAAAATGTTTTACCAATGTTTTACTTTTTTGCGTTTAGAAGATGGTATACAGAAGACGAATGTCGTGGCTCCGCAACCTGAGAGAATGGTTCAATTTTTCATCAAATCATCTTTTCAGATCAGCAGTCAACAAAATGCAAATAATCATGATGATCGCCAACCTTCGACGGAAGACGGCACCATAAGAAGAAGAAGATACAGATTCCTTGTTTTTTCGTAGGATCTGCAGAAATCATTTTCCACCCTGTCTACCTTTCTAAAATGTTTATTGACTAGATGGTTATCTGTAGTAATGCCAACGAGCCATTTTAGGGTTTTCTTATTTAGGTTGTTGTCTCCACAGTTTTGCCATTCCAATAGACCTAGTTGAAGTTCCTTTGTACCTCATTTGCCAGATTTTTTATTGCCAGAAATGCCTGATTGCATTGGTGACCAAATAAGGCAGATTGTGTTGCCTCTTGCCAGTTGATCCGGATATCCTTGATGCCTTTATTGCTGTCAGATTAGTCTTAGAAATCCGCAAAGACAATTTAAAGTAAACAATGGAACATTAAAAAAAGTTTTATGGTGATTTAACTAGAGCAATTAGATTGTTGTTAATCAGTTGTTTTATTAATCTAGTTACTTTTGAATACTAAACGGAGACTTTGTTACTAATTTATTTTTTAGGTCGTCCAGATCAAGTCCACAACTGCACTATTTTAAATATATCGATGACATCATTTAACATACGGTGTTCAGAAGGTTTTAACGGTGGTCTTCCGCAGTCGTTCCTATTGGAGGTAAGTTTATATTATCCTCACACCGCTACTTGTGTATATTGAAAATAAAATTATGCAGCTACTAAATTAAAATAAAAAAATAGTGGCATCCAATACCACGACTAAATGTGTCACTGTGGAAACAAAGATTGAATGAAAAAAGTTCAAGTTTTTTAACAGTAAAGTGATGGTAACTTATAAAAAAGGGCTGGGCAGTCATGAGGACTGCCGACAGAAGTAAAAACTTAAAACTACGATATAATCTTACTCTATGTAACGATTACATTTATTTTCGTATGGTTTATTCATATACAGACAGAGTCACGAAGCATTAGACATGAAGATGTAACTATGGCAACGTTGAAGCGAAATATACTTGCCCCAAGGCGAGGGGGGGTATCGTGTTCCACTTCCGTACATCCCACACCATAACGGATAGGAATGGTTTCAGCAATATCACCAACTCTTTTGCCGTTTAGTAATTTCCTGATTTTGTAATAATTAACAACAGAAATGACAAATAGAACCACGTTGTATTTAAATAAAATTGACTAGTATAATGCAGATTAATCTAACAATATTTATTTTAGAGAAAAGTAAATGTAATGGTTTAATTTTTATACATTGTAACTAGTAATCATGTCAGGCTTAGTTTCATTCATTAAGAGCAAATAATTTAACCGGCAACATTGTTAGACTGGACAAATATCATCGCTTCTTGGTGCTTATCGTTTATTGTTTTGGGTTTTATTTGCAGTTTGCTAGTAATAGTAAAATAGAGAATTTGTCTGAATTTGAAAATATCTACTTATACGCTTTCAGAGAAATTGCAACTAATTAAATCGTATTATAAAGGCAATTCCCCGAGAGGCTGCGTAAATCTGTTTGCAGATTTACCTGATAGGTCTTTTCGTTGTAGACAGACAATTTTAAATGTAGTTATTACATTGGATAATTCTCTTTGTCTGGATAATTGTAACAAGTGTCACAAACGGAAAGAAATAACCCCAGAGAGGAAAGACGTAAAGGACAGCGCGACGAAAATATTTGTAGAGCGATTGAGCATAATTAAATAAGGATATCTAGAAGTATTGCCCGCAACTCCCGCAAGTTGAAAGTTTTACAAGCCACAGCAAGACGGGACCTTAAACAAAATGGTTTAAGAGTTTTCGTTACTCGAAGACTCAAGAATTGTTTCCTGGTGACCAATTTCGAAGAATGAATTTTGCGAAACTACTGTAAATGGCTAATCGTGATCAGAATTTTATAAAAAATATTTTGTTTACTGATGAGTCTTCGTTTTCAATACTTGGCTATCACGATTCTTCCCAAACTCGATACTGGTCACGTGATAACAAGCACAAAGGTGTCGTGCATTGCACACAACGAAGTTATTCTAAGTATTTAAAAACTTTCCAATATGTACATGGATCAGGTTTGGGACCAACATGACGATTGTTGCGATAATAATGCACGTACTGTGAGAACGTACTTGTTCCGCATTATAAGCGGAACAAATGATGCAAAAATGGCCTGCCAGATCTCCGGATTTAGCTTCTTTGGACTTTCTTTCTGGAGATATACCAAGAGCAAGATTATGGCGACGAACTTGGAAGGGCCGATAATCTAAACGATTTAAAAACGAAAATAAGAAATACTTGCAGTAACACTAGAAATGCTGTCAAATGTAAGACAATCATTTTATGACAGATTGGGATATTGCCTTGCTATGGAGGGTTTAATTTTTTAAATCGTTTATATAATTTTTATTTTTTGGTTTATAATTTGCCAAGGCTTTTAAGTTTTTTTAGGTCCTAAGTTATTTTCAATAATTTTTTAAGTAAAATACTACTAATGATGTACTACAACCTACCACTAACGATAAGTTACTAAAACTACGAAATACGAAAAGTCCAGCATCTAGCCAACACGAACGGCCTCATTGTCCCCACTCTGTTGTTTTGATGCAAGACGATCAGGGGTAAACAAATTTGCAAGATTGCCGATGTCAACTTTCGCATTAAATTGATTATAATGTTCATTACTTCGTGACTCTCACCGTATATTTTTATTAGCTACTAGCGAACCTGGCAGACGTTGTCCTGTCCGAACGTTGGCTTGCCTGCTTTGGGAATATCACTATCAAACTCAGCGACCCCGAAACTATGAATTCGACACTAATATCGACGTTTTTAATAGTTTTTATATTACATCCCCTTTCCACCTCTTTCGTAGGGGTGCTAAGAAAATTAAAAGTAAATCTAAACCATTCTCGAATCCTCTTGAATACATACAAAAAAATTTCATTAAAATCAGTCCAGCCGTTTAGGAGAAGTTTTGTCACATACACACACACAGAAGATTTATAAATATAAAGATATACAATACATAGTATCTGTATTCAATTCACTTCACTTCACTTCTCTGCATCATAATAACTCACTTCAACAATATTTAAGCTGTTTGTATTGTCAATCATTTAGTTGTGTTTTAAAAACGATACAATGGGCTCATAATTACTAAAATAAGAAACAAAAATTTAAAAATTCGCAAAAAATTGCCTTCACAATTTTTCGCAGATTACTCGTGAAAAACTCCCTCACTGAAAAATAGGTTAGCTTAACGTCCTTTAAAAATGTATACACCTTTCGCTGACGTCAGCGTTACATTAAAACTACCCCCATCTAACCTACCTGAAGAAATTTTCATTTCAAAAATTTAGCTGCGCCACTTGGAGTACTCTTAATATTAACGAACGTATTTTTTAGGTTCGGGAAAGCCAAACTCAAGACCTTAAAAACAACCTAACCTCTCCGGTGGCACGGTTTTCCGTCACCGGTTTGCAGGCTGGCGCTCTTTATCATGCAGTTTTGTTCTCATTTAATGCAAAAGGTCGAAGCGAGCCGGCTGTTGTGCAAGCGGCAACTCTTAGATTACCAGAAAAACAACTAACTGCAGAAAAAGGTTGGTACTCTTTTATTATTTATTAAGTATATCTTCTTAGCAATTCGCCACTTTAAAAGTTTAAACGCCATCTGACGGATAACCTATAAAACCTAGTTTGAAAGTCATCATAATATGGCACGTTATGATCTTTTTTGTCATTCATTTCCTACTACTTATTTATTTTCATACAGAGATGATCAGATTTCACATAAAAATTAAAAAATATGATTAATGCTTGTTCTGTGTCTGTGAATTGTTACAATAATAAATTATAGTTTAAAAATACTAAAAAACACGCTTTAAGAATTAATCAAACTAAAAAGTAAAAAATAATTCTTAACATAGGAATAAAATTACTGACGAGAAAATTAGTGTCACTGTTTTAAAAGCTCTCTCTTACTCTCATGCAAAGGATCCCTGAAGAAATTTATGAATTCTGGCGAAAGTAATTAGAATAATCGGATATTATTGCATTGTCGTCGGTCTTTGACAAGTACGTAAAGTTTAAATTAAATTTAATTGCTTAAAATAGGGTAAAATCGAGGCCAAAGAGTCAGTTACAAACGTAAATTCAAGAAAACAAGATACAGGTGAAACTAATTTAAGCGTGTTAAAAAACGTTTTTATAAAACATAAAAATATTTATTTTCACACATAGCATGCAACATTGTGTAGTAATTATTACAATGAGTAATTTATAGAAAACAACCCTATAATACGGATTACCCCCGGAGACGTATTTTCAATTACATCGAGTGAATGAAAGAAGCGGATAAAAGCCGAAAAATCAACTAGATGAAAAGTGAAGGGGTACTACGCGTAGGGCTGACATACCATTTACTTTATTTTATTCGTGAAAGAACATAAAAAAGTCTTAAGTAGACAGGTAGACGGGGTTTATTAGTGTATTATAAGGGAAAAATATATCTTTCGACGATTTTTAGAGGCGTATAAAGTTAAAATTAGACATTTTGGAGACATTTTTCGACGCTTTAATAAAAAATGCTGATATTTCCTTAATTAAATAAATTTTAAAATGTATTGCAAACGTTTTTTTGCATTGGTGGAGAAAATCCTTTACGGAGAGGTTATGAGCCTGAAAGCTCAAGGTCTACGGTAAGGCTTCTCTGACTAGGTGTCAGGTCTACTCACTAAAGACTCCACGTAGGCCTGTTTGCCCATTGTATCTTGCCTATGTGGTTTTATATCATTGTACCCAATACAGCAAAAATCCACCACCACTTGGGCAGCTTATTATAAATAATACAGTCATTAAAAAGGTAGAGACTACAACATATTTGGGAACTTCAATCAATGAGAGTTGGGATCATTTTCTCGAAATACGTTGTCGAATAGAGAGAGCTCGTGCTGCATTCCTTAATATGTCGAAATTGTTTAAATGCCACTTTCCGAACTTAACCGAAAAAGGACTTCTCCGATGCTATGTATTCCCTGTGCTTCTATATGGAGTTGAGTCATGGACTGTAACAGATGCAACCAGTAAAAGCTTGAACGCATTTGAGGCGTGGCTGTATCGACGTATACTAAGAATCCCTTGGACAGTCCCCATGTTACAAACAAAAGAGTACTCGACATTTTAAACAATGAAATGGAGATCATAAGTACAGTCAAAAGTCGGAAATTGGAATACTTAGGACACATCATATAAAACAGCGAATGATACGGTCTGTTGCAGCTTATACTACAGGGACAGATGCTTGGAAAGAGGAGGCCAGGCAGAAGGAGGATTTCATGGCCTTAAAAGCCCGAGAACTTGGTTTGCAACCTTCACCACGGGTCTATCTAGGGCCGCAGTTAATAAAATAATTATTGCCAGGATGATCGTCAACGTCCGGTTACGGACAGGCACTTGAAGAAGAAAAAGTACTCAATCCAGTACTTTCGTACCTTGTACACGTTTGTACAAGTTCTGTACTGAGTGGGAACAATTTAGTTCTGGTTCACCGGATGGCTGTCCAAAAATTGCCTGTCTTTTGCGGTCCAGTGCCCCGCAGCAGCACAGTATGTGTTTTACTGTTTCCGGATCCTTGCCGTACAATCTTCAGGTCAGGTCAGTCCCATTTTGTTAAGGTGCTTCTTTACTAGTGCGTGAGCCCCGTACTAATTCTTAACTGATTCCTGTTCATTGCTAACAGTTCTGCCGTCCTTTTGTGACACGGTTCTTTGATGTATTTTTTCCCGTGTTTGTTTCCTGGTCTACTTTCCCAGTTATTATTACGTTTTTCCCCAATCCAGTCTTTTACAGACACTCTCTATTGCAAACACAGATTTCTGGGAAAAATTGTTGTTATTGTTATGCACCAAATAAATAATTACTTGTTTCGGTTTGTGAAATAAAAGGTTCGACAGTTTTGTTTTTTTATTTCATATTTGGCAGCAACTGCTGGCGAACAAATGACTGTTTACCGATCGGCGTTTACTCTTTTTATATGTGAACAAATATATAATAGTAACATGATTGATTCTCGATACGAAATACACAATCATTAGTTTTGAAAATGCGGATGAACAAACAACTCTTGCTGGTTTTAATTCATTTTAAAACGCCGCTGCAGTGTCCTGTTTTAGTTTCGTATGAGTAAATCTGCGTTTTCCGGATTGTTAAACGTTGGTTGGACCGTTACTGTTGACAAAAAATAATAACTTTTCTTTTTAGTTCGTATCAAGTGTACCCTTCTTTTAATCGCAGTCGTGCGACTCATTGTAATAATTTTGGTGCGTCAATCTTTCAAGGTTGTACAGTCACACAACAGGGGCCTAATCTTTTTTTCTTCCTCGTTTTATTCCTACGGTTGTCATTTACAATTTTCAACTTCCACAAGTTCAGTTTACTACGGTTATGCAGATCGGATTTCTCTTTTACTTCTTTTTAACTTCCCTGTGGGAAGTTATAGTGTGTGTGTGTGTGTGTGTGTGTGTGTGTGTGTGTGTGTGTGTGTGTGTGTGTGTGTGTGTGTGTGTGTGTGTGTGTGTGTGTGTGTGTGTGTGTGTGTGTGTGTGTGTGTGTGTGTGTGTGTGTGTGTGTGTGTGTGTGTGTGTGTGTGTGTGTGTGTGTGTGTGTGTGTGTGTGTGTGTGTGTGTGTGTGTGTGTGTGTGTGTGTGTGTGTGTGTGTGTGTGTGTGTGTGTGTGTGTGTGTGTGTGTGTGTGTGTGTGTGTGTGTGTGTGTGTGTGTGTGTGTGTGTGTGTGTGTGTGTGTGTGTGTGTGTGTGTGTGTGTGTGTGTGTGTGTGTGTGTGTGTGTGTGTGTGTGTGTGTGTGTGTGTGTGTGTGTGTGTGTGTGTGTGTGTGTGTGTGTGTGTGTGTGTGTGTGTGTGTGTGTGTGTGTGTGTGTGTGTGTGTGTGTGTGTGTGTGTGTGTGTGTGTGTGTGTGTGTGTGTGTGTGTGTGTGTGTGTGTGTGTGTGTGTGTGTGTGTGTGTGTGTGTGTGTGTGTGTGTGTGTGTGTGTGTGTGTGTGTGTGTGTGTGTGTGTGTGTGTGTGTGTGTGTGTGTGTGTGTGTGTGTGTGTGTGTGTGTGTGTGTGTGTGTGTGTGTGTGTGTGTGTGTGTGTGTGTGTGTGTGTGTGTGTGTGTGTGTGTGTGTGTGTGTGTGTGTGTGTGTGTGTGTGTGTGTGTGTGTGTGTGTGTGTGTGTGTGTGTGTGTGTGTGTGTGTGTGTGTGTGTGTGTGTGTGTGTGTGTGTGTGTGTGTGTGTGTGTGTGTGTGTGTGTGTGTGTGTGTGTGTGTGTGTGTGTGTGTGTGTGTGTGTGTGTGTGTGTGTGTGTGTGTGTGTGTGTGTGTGTGTGTGTGTGTGTGTGTGTGTGTGTGTGTGTGTGTGTGTGTGTGTGTGTGTGTGTGTGTGTTCGGAATTATTTTTCGTCTCGATTATCTCGAGAACAAAAACTGATATTGGCCTGGGACCAATTGCATTCGACGCATTATTACGTAACTTAGAACTGATTAAATTTTCAGCAAAATCGGTCGAGCTGTTTTTATGGAGAATCAAAAATCAGAATTTTAAGAACTTTTGAATAATATGAATATTGCATGTTAGGAATATTGGTATGAAAAATATGAATAATATTTCCTAAAAAGAGATAGTTTGAGAAAACAAAAATAGGAATTGGAGAATTTTAAAAAAAAAAAATTTTAAAAATAGCTTTCACTTTTGAAATGATAAGAAAAAGAATACGGTTGACATAGAGAGAATATTATTAATGACAATTATAAATTGTTACAAACCATTTGAAATCGTTTTTAATAATAATTTTAATAATAATAATTATAACAACACTGGGAAGTTAGTCGTGGAACCTCTTGGGTCGCACCCAGACCACTGATATTTAGATTTAAAAATCTTCAAGGATACTACAATAAAAGCACTTTAACGAAGTGTATCTGTGAGTGCTTTCAAATAATTCCGTTCCTTAACGACTCCACCAACAAACTGGACATATCGTGCTTCTGATATTTGCACTCTTTAACCAACATCAGATGGATTATTCTGTGAAAGACTCGTCTGAAAGTACATCGTTTATCGTTCATAACCCAGTTTCAAGCGCTACTTTCTACGAGCTGCGTTGAATAAAGAGACTTTTTTTTATTTCGTATTTAATTATGGTTTTACAAACATTTCACCAAAAAGTAAAAAATATACCTACCGTTGCTGCATAAAATGTTTTAAAAAACACAATTTATAAAATTATTTTATTTAGTTTAACATGTCATCTCCAGCTACCATAAAAATCACGCAAATAGCTCGAGGAAATTCGCTTGACATTAAAAAAGGTATGTTTATTCTATTAAAGTAATATTTAAATACATTTTCAGAAAGCAGTCGCTCCAGCAGTTTTTACTTCACACCGATGATGAGTATTCTGATTGGCGTAGTGTCCGCTTTATTAATTGTCGCCTTGGTGGTTATAATGGTTTTGCGTATGCAGTGTACCCATCACAACGATATCCGGATGAAGGGTCACAAGAACAGCGCAACAGCCGTCAGCAGGAGTAATCTGGAACACAGGGGGTCTGGAAGCCTGCCCACGCTTAGCGACAAAGGTGGTACGTATTGTGGATAGACGATAAACAAAATTTAATCAATTATTTGTGTACATCTTACTCTTAACAACTAACAGCACTTGGTTATATGCAAGTCATTTCAAAGCCTGTGTGGGACTACAACACTGAATAGATCCCAAGACATTTAAGTAACAAGGAAAACAAAGAAGCTGATTCTAGTGCAAGGCTTTAAAGCTTTTTTGCAGGATAAAAAGGGGACACTACAGTATTAAAGAACCAATATTGCGATCCAAAGTATTCCCCATTAAGCTTAAACATGACAGTAAGAAACAATACCTGACCAAGGAACTTTTATGTAAGTTCTGTCAATAAGATAATAAATTATTTAAGGTAGTTGTCGTTGTGTATGCATCTTTTTCTTCGTTGTGCCGTATCCGCTCAGCGAACGTTGGCTATCATCATAGCAATCGAGACCTTGTTAACAGCCGCTCGGACGAGAGTTCACTAGACGTTTTGCCGTACCACTGTCGTAGGTTTTTTAACCATGATACTCTTCGCCTCCCTGGTCCTCTCCTACTGTTCACCTTATCCTGGATAATGAGTTGGAGTAATGCATATTTCTCATTTCGCATGATGTGTCCCAGATATGTAAGTTTTCTTACTTTAATTGTCTTCATGAGTTCTCTGTCTACTCCCATTCTTCTTAAAACTTCATTATTTGTCACATGGTCTGTCCAGCTAATTTTAAGGATTTGCCTGAACACCCACATTTCAAATGCTTCAATTTTCTTGCTAGCAGCTTCCGAGAGTGTCCATGCCTCTACGCCGTACAGTAGTACTGAGAATACATCTTACTATTCTCATGCGCGGATGTAAACTTAAAGTATTGCTTGAGAGCACATCTTTCATTTTTAGAAAAATTGTTTTTGCTTTTTCTATTCGTTGTTTACTCTCTTTGCTGTGGTCCCGTTGATCATTTACTAAGCATCCAAGGTAAGTGAGGCTTTCCGCTTTTTCCAATGCCACATCGTTCGCATACAGTCTTATAATTTCGTTGGCGTCCATACTATTCTTGGTAATTATTATAAATTTCGTTTTATTGGTATTAAGGCTTATTCCATACTCATTTCCCACATCAATGACTTTATTTAGCAGTTGTTGTAAATCCTCAAGGGGGTCAGCTATAAGGACGGTATCATCGGCATACCTTAGAGTTTTAATCAGATGTCCATTGACGTTTATTTCAATTGGCATGTCATCAGGTGCTTTACTGAAAATTTCCTCAGAGTAAATATTGAATAACAGTGGCGATAACACGCACCCTTGCCTTACTCCCTTTCGAATGTTTACCTCTTCTGTCAGTTGCCTGTTGATCTTAGAATGTTAATAAGTTTGTCATGTTTCACCTGATTAAAAGCCTTGTTAAAGTCTTTAAAGCATGCATACACATCGGCATTGACATTTCTACATCGCTGTATTAGAATTTGAAGAGCAAAAAGTGCTTCACGTGTTCCCATATCATTTCGTTTTTTCGTCAACGTGACGAATAAAGATTTTAGCCAATCTTGAGGTATTGTACCGGACTCGTAAATTTTGTTGAACAGCGTCAACAGACTCTTCAGTCCAACTTCCCCAAAACAGTGTCAATACTTCAGCTGGTATCTCATCAGGTCCACATGCTCTTCCCTTCTTTAGTTTATTGATAGCTTTGTCCACTTCTTCTTGCAGTATAGGTGGCCCCAAAGCATTCGAGATGTATTCACCCGAGGGAGTTCTATTATCGTTAAAAAGTTGTTCTACGTATGTATTCTATGTCTGTAATTTTTCTTCTATACTTTGCGTAACCTTCCCATTGTTATCATATAAGATGTTAATGTTATTTCTGCGGCCAATTCCCAGACTCATTTTTATTTTCTTGTGCATTGCAAAAGTGTTGTGTTTTTTATCCATTTCTTCAATTTCAGTACATTTCTCACTAAACCATTTTTCTTTAGCCTTTTTTATCTCTTTCCGAATTTCTTTCTGTTTTTCTTTATATTTTGTTTGGTCTCTGTTTTTTAATTGGCGTCTTTCTTCCATCATTTTCAGAATCTCCTGTGCCATCCATTTTTCTTAGTTGTTGTTCCATTTTCTTGTTTTGAATGTGTTTTCGATATTTGTGATGCTATTGTCTTTATTTCTGTCCATCTCTTTTCACCTTCTTTATATTTTAACTCACTGAATTTATTATGTAGTTGTTCTGATATGCTATCTCTTATGAAAGGGTATTTAATCTTATTTACATCAATTCCTACTTCTTTCTTTTTTGGTCGGATAGTTTTTAGACGAAGTTCTAATGATGTTATTAAAAGAACATGATCTGACGGAACATCTGCGCCAGGATATGTTTTTACTGAATGGATTGTATTTCGGTATTTTTTGTTGATTGTAATGAAATCTAATTGATTGCGTACAATTTTCTCTGCCTTATCTGTTGGCGATTTCCACGTATACAGTCTTCTTTTAGGTAATTTGAAGAAGGTTTTGGACACCATAAGTTCATTTTTCTGACAGAACTGTACAAGTCGATCTCCTCTATAATTTCCTGTTCCCAGACCCAACTCTCCCACTATCTCTTCCTTCTCCAATTTTTGCGTTGAAGTCGCCTAAGACCATAATAATTTCTGTGTATGCATAACGTCAAAAATGCTAAATTCTTGTATACTTATTAAGGACGTGATAATACAATTACTCTTAAAATTTGAAGGTGATTGACCTCCTCTAACCAAAGAAAAACTCATTTAAAAATTGGATAATTAAGATGGAGAGTTTACGCACGCTGTAGTTCTGTACCAGTTAATTGGTTCTAGAAAAAAAATTAACTGTCAGAAACTTACAAAAAACTAACAGCCTTTTAATGTTTTTGTTCTAAGTTTAAAAAAAATAAAAGAAAAGTTATTGACCAGCTAGTTGTTAATAAATAACCGTAACTTATTAAAATTCAATTTATAAAAAAGTATACATACTAGCGACCAAGTAAACATACTTAGCAACGCTGTACGCGAGTATAGATATTATTTGCGCGGTAAATTCAAACGGATATATATTTATATATATATATATATATATATATATATAAAATATATATATATATATATATATATAAAATATATATATATATATATATATATATATAAAATATATATATATATATATATAAATATATATATATATAAATATATATAAATATATATATATATATATGTATATATATATACATATATATATATATATGTATATATACCGTGTGTAACAGGATAATGGTACACCCCCTGTATCTCCTTTAGTTTTGAAGGCAATTGATTGAAATTTGGGATATCCCATGTACATGATAAGCGGCACTTTTTAATTTACAAATGATTTTTTTTTCACTTCCGGCGAAACCGGAAGTGATACCAACTTTCGATTTTTAAATAAAACTCCCTGTATATTATTACATTTCTGAAATCTGCATAATTTTCTGAATCCAATGATACCACATAAGTGACATTTCAAACGTCAATATTTTTGATAATGGTCCTGTGCGATGGCCTCCAAGGTCACCTGATTTCTTTGTTTGGGGCCATTTAAAAAACATTGTCTATGCAACCGCCGTTACAACCCGTGAAGACCTGGAGTTGCGAGTAAGACGCGCAATTAATAGTATAACGGCCCAGCAATTAGCGAACGTTCTTCAAGAAACAGCTATGCGAGTTCAGGAGTGCATTGACGTTAATGGACAGCATTTCGAACAATTGTTGTAGTTTTGTGTTCATTTTTTGTATTTCAAAGCCACCTTAGTAATTTCTTACCATTAAATTAGAACAAAGTAATTGCATTATCTTATTTTCTTTTAGCTGTAATTTTGATAATATTTATCGCACATTTTATTAGCAGGTATGAATAAATTCCTCATTAATAGTACTAATAAATGGTACCACGGTACCAATATGGTTCCATTTGAAAAAATTAAGTTTTACCCCAAAATCGATTACGATGAACTTTATTTGCTCATAAAAAACGCAATTTAGTATTTTTGACGGGATTTCGATTTTTCTAGCATTAGACGGGTAAATTGGAATAAATCGGAACTATCATGGCACACTTAAATGGAAAACTAAAAATTGAATTATCAAAAATATTGACGTTTGAAATGTCACTTATGTGGTATCATTGGATTCAGAAAATTATGCAGATTTCAGAAATGTAATAATATACAGGGTGTTCTATTTATAAATCGAAAGTTGGTATCACTTCCGGCGAAACCGGAAGTGAAAAAAAATCATTTGTAAATCAAAAAGTGCCGCTTATTATGTATATAGGATATCCCAAATTTCAATCAATTACCTTCAACACTAAAGGAGATACAGGGGGTGTAACATGATCCTGTTACACACGGTATATATATATATATATATATATATATATATATATATATATATATATATATATATATATATATATATATATATATATATATATATATATAACACAGGTAAATAATTTTAAATAATACAAAAAATAATATAAGAACAATCTTTTTTATTAATATAAAGTAAACACAGCATAAAGTTTTACAGAATAATCTAAAATTTAAGCTTATAACTTATAAATATTAATATTTAACAATACAAATTTTACGTGACTTTAAAATATTTCCTCTAATCACATTAATTTTCGTATTTTAAAAAGTGTATAAACAAATGAATGCATAGTTTTATGAACAGCCAGAAAGTGTCAAAAAAGGCACGTCTGGCTGTGCATAGAAAAGTGTTGATTCCTATACTTATATATGGTAGTGAATATTGGGTTTAGCAGAAGAAGCATGAAAATAGGATTAATGCTGCGGAGATGAGTAGTCTGAGAAGTATAGCCGGAGTGACTCGGTTGGATAAAGTAAAGAATAGTGAGATAAGAGAACGCTGTGGTGTAAAAGAAGATGTGGTTACAAAGATAGATAAAGGAATGCTTAGATGGTTTGGACACGTAGAAAGGATGGATGAAAGAAGATTGACGAAACAAATTAATAAGGCAAGCGTGAATGGACAAGTCGGATGAGATCGACCTCGGCAAACATATCTCGATCAGATCAACATTGTTTTGAAAAAAGGCCAAGTCAAGTGTACCAACAACCGACGAGCATGTATAAGAGCACTGATGAAAGTGGAGGAATCAAAAGATGTGTGTAAGAACCATAGTGGTCTCTGTCTACCCCTACGGGAAAAAGGTGTGACTATATGTATGTATGTAAGAAGTGTAGGTATGCGCATCGATACGCTTAATTCTAGTGACTTCTTATAGACAAAAAAATAAACATGTGATAGAATTTTACTTATAACTAAATATTACTGATAGAATATATTGCAATTATAGCAACAATAATATTAATATAATTTTAACAATAAATATAAATTAAACACATAGAATAAAACGGAAATTTCCACTGTGAATTCACGTATCGATCTATTTGTAACTCGATTCTAGTGGGGCATAAGCGACGTTGCCAGGTTGGAACTTTTAAAAGTATGTGGAAGTATTGGTGTATGCATATATATGAAAACTGTATGGGTAATATCTCCACGGGTACAGTCTTGCATAAAAATTATGACTTACTTCGCTACAAGCTTGTATACTTTTACCGCGCGCATAATTTAAAATTTTCTGACAATATTGTACCACGACAACCTCTTTAAGAACTAACAGCACTTGGTTATATGCAATTCATGTGAAAACCTGTGTGAGACTACAACACTGAATAGGTCCCAAGACATTTGACTCACAATGATGCATGAGGCGAGCAAAACTAGGGGCCTCAAGATAAATGTTGATAAGACAACATGGATGGTTGCAGGAAAAATAGATTTAGAAATGTTTTATACAAACAGGGATTTTAAGTAAAATTTTTATTTTACAAAACTAAATCTCGACAAATAGATTTAATATTAAATAAGGTAAGGGATAATAATTAAACTTTCTTATAATGTTACAGGAATATTAAAATAATATTGGTGGTTACTCCTTTGCGACTGCACGGTAAAAGTGTAATGTTGAACTGTGGATAGAACAAATTCTAGGTTTACTGACTATTATTTCTTAACTATATTACCCCAGATACTAATAAATATCATCCTGGTATTTTTTTTTGAAGTACCTCATGTGGGTACTTTCATCAAGGTAATTTCTGATTTTTAATATTCCAATATAAAAATTACCTTATGCATACTTCAAAATTACAAAATTACTGTTTTATTGGTACAAAGTCTAGGGAAGTCATTTTGCAATTTTCATGCAGTGAGTGTCATCCCTGTAGAAATTTGGGTTTCTTAACTATAGGACTGTTCTTCCCTGGCTTCATAGCGTAACTATAGATCTGTTTATAATTCCAAAATAAAAATACACAAACGTTTCAGAATACTTTTACTTGTGCACGTTTCTTTTGATATTTTTTATCTGGTTTGAATTGATAGCATTAATACCAATCACCCATAACAATTTGATGTAAAAATAAATCACCTTGTTAAGACTAAAATAAAATTTTTATCTTCGGCAGCAAACAGTCGTGCAATCCAATATGCAGTAGCAGCTGTGAAATAGCCACTACGTGAAAAGATGAATTTTGTTTAGAATTAAACAATTTGGAATTATTGTTCCTATATTTACATAATTCAGTCCTTTCTCTTACTTAAAAATGTGTTGCAGGCGGCAGTCCGATATCAAAACATGATTCCAGTGCCGGAGAATGTGACAGCGATGAAAAGAATCCAGACATCATTCCTCAATCCCTAGATGACGATGAGAATCCCGATTATTCCAGGAAAAGACAACACGTTTCTACGATAGAAACATCATCGCCCAGTCGTAGTTTGCAACACCAACCGGGAAACTCTAACTATATGGGGTTTTGCACTCTTCGAAATGGTATGCCTTCCCATGATTTGGCAGCTCAACAAAAATTGGTGAGTTTAATTAAGATGGTACAAAAACCTGTAACGTTTTGCTTGATATCCTAGAAGAGCTGCATCAATTGTAAAACTGCCATTATGATAGCTTCAATTCGGTAAATCATCTTAAACAAAAGTTGCAACCACCAGTACATCATCATACCCATCTATGTTACTATACATACGAGAATAGTTAGTCCAAAAGGAACGCAATAAATTTTGGAAAAAATATCTTAATTTTTCTACATAGCCTTCTCCCAGCGACGTTCAATAGCTTCGAGATACCCTATTTGTAGTGGGAATCATCGAGCCCTTTAAAGTAGCCATCAAGCGCAGACTCCACCTCTTCATTGTTGACGAATTATTTCCTCCTTTACAAGTTTGAAAACAGAGGGGTATAAATCTAAACCCAGTCCGATGGAATTTGACCCGTATTGTAAATTTTATTAAAGAGACCTAAAACACGGTGTTCAGGTTGTGCTCATCGATAACTTTGACTTGTACTTCATCGCATCCTATTGCTTTTCCTACCTTTGTTCTAGGGCTCTTATTACCTCGCTTTTCAATATCTTTGGTCCTTCCAAGTCAAGAGTGTTTGTTACCTGACGATAGTCGGTGAACAAGTTTTTGATGTAAGTTTCCCATATATCTGACTGTTCTTTTCTGTCTACAATAAGTTGTTTTCGTCTACTAACTTTACAAACTGTCGTTTTTTGTAGGTATATGTAAACTCTTTGACCTATTTATGCATGTTGAAGCTGTCATGTCTCTGTTCTAGTTGCTCTCTCTTGACATTTTTCACTTAACCATTTCTATTGTTGTCAAACTATTATTAATGCTCTCTGTGAGCTCGGCTTTTATTTCGGGATTTCTAAACTTGTCCATATCTAAACTTTTCAATCGTCATACTTAAGCTTTATAAGGTTGGTACTCTCTACCACATTCATTCTCTTTAAATAACCATCTATATGTCAGGTCGTAGTATCATCCTACTTTTTATACTGACCCAGTGTTTGCGGTTTACAGCTGCCAGGACCTCAGATAATGACTCCGTTCACATCGTGTACACTGCCACGTCAGCCGCCGCAACAGTGGCTCTACGGTCCGATGAGCCATTTACCGCCAGGTATGTATCCAGTGGCGTATCGAACTGGGCCTCATCCCTCGCAACGACCCCATCCTCAAACAAGGGAACCGCCCATAGCGCTGCAGCCTCTCACGACGACTGAAGAAGAACCATCGGCCGAAACGCCGCTGGTGCCAAACAAGAGAGAAAGCACCGTTTGACAGATCTCCCTGATCTAATCGTCATCAAGTATCCAGCACAATAAGACAGGGTTTCTTTAAATGTAAAAATAATATCGGTTTTTTGGTGTAACGTGATTTTTCTGAACTGAGCTGAGTGTTAAAGATAAGAAGAATATTTAGAAATATTAAGGAGTGGTATATATCAAGTGAATGTCATTTTTAAAATTAACTGTAAAAAACACTTTAAAATACATAAAACAACTAACTATTCATCGAATAATGTCACAATACTTTTTATAGCTCAATCATCACGGTCGTAAAAAAGTTTTGCTTACACACGTCTATTTAAATTTAAGTCGCTTTTAATACCAAACATGCTGAAACATCGTATTTTTCTCGTCGCCAATAACGAATCGCTTAGCTACTGTGCTGCCGTCGCTCTACGTAAAAGTTAAATCAATTATTTCTTTGCAATGTATAAATGAGCGTAGCTAATTGGTTTTAAATCAATTAGTTTCGAAGCGTTTAAGTGTTAACGCCCAATCTGAGCTTCAAATACAGTCAAGTGGACTGTAATTTGTTGGATATTCATCGGGGAGGTTAAAAAACGTGTTACATTTTAGTTGATTTGTTTCTACTAATGAGATGAGCTCGGCAAAAAGATTTAATTAATGTTCACAGACCGTCTTTTATTCGTTTAAAATTGGATTAATGATGTTCTTAACAATGTTCAATATAAAAATGCCACTTCTACTGGAGTTCTATTACTAGATCGCATTTAATGTTAAAAAAGCTACCTTTTACGTACATACCAAACACTCATAACCCTAGGTTAGGTTAGATATCATGTGAGTGGGGCGTGGTCGCCCCTCCACTGCGAACTTTAGTAGGTCTATCGTGGACCACCCCTAGAGGTTACAGTTTACCGCACAATCCAGCCCTTTTCACGAAGTTCATGATTGTATAGGGTGAGATTTTTTTGAAATCGATAGGTTCTAGGTTGGTGTAACCAAATATGTTGAACCTTATTTTTCACAGGCCGGGGCATGAACATAGTATATGTTCAGCAGTTTCGTCTTCCACGCAGCAAAACCGACAGTCCGTTTGTTGATTTAGACCTATCCTTCCGAGGTGGTATCTTAGACGACAGTGTCCTGTAAGCAGTTCCTTTAGAATTCGCAGGTAATTTCTGCTCCATTCTAGGATCTGCTAAGTTGTGTTTCTCGAGGGTTATCGGAGCAGTACGTGAGAGTATTTTCCTCTCCGCCCAGTCCGAAATAATTGTTTTGGTGGTGACTCCAAAAACCGGTTTTGGTCCAGTAAACGCAGATTCAGCCCCTTTTTTTCAAGGGTGTCGGCTCTTTTCGTTTCACTCCACCCCCTGGTGTCCAGGTACCCACAGCAGGGTCACCCTGTTGTTTGGACCAAGGGAATCGATGCAATTCCATACAAGTTTAGAATTTATCTTTTTTTGTACACAATTCGATAGCAAAAACTTCGGCCTGAAGGATTGTAGCATGCCTTCCAAGATTGGTAGATATTTCAATCTTTTGTTTTCTGCTGAAAACAGCGGTCCCAACTACATCTGGGATTTTTAAGCCATCTGTGTACATTACGTATTCATTGTCTTGGAAGAGGATATCTCCCTCACCAATTCGTCTCTCTTCGGAAAGAGGACTTTAAACGACTTTTTTACGTGTATTTTGTGGCTAGCATGTCAGGAACCATGCCGTTGGTGTGCTGGACATAGCTTCAGTTATGGCCAGGCATACCAGCCGCTGAAAGTCAGCACATAACCCTATGAAAGATATGTCATTTGTTGTACCACATGCGTGTCACCCATCTCTCATCGACAGTAATGCACTTATGACAACCCCATCTAGCGTCAGAAAATCAAATAAGTAAAGTAATACCTCTTTGAATATTACTACTTCTAATTTTGTTTTTTATTTTAAGAAGTCTACTGATTTTATAATGTTTCATCTGATGTATGCCACCAAAGACGTTTAAGGAATGTTTAAGTTTAAATAGACGAAATGTGCTACTTATAATTACCACCTATTATAATTTCGTATGGTTTACTAAAAAATTCTTGACTAGATTATTTTTTAGTATTTACTTTTTCCTTGCATTATTAATAAAAAAAAATTTTGGTTGAAAACAATGCGATTAAACAACTTGAGACCTTTTTTCACTACCTCATTCTATTTTTTTATTTAATATTACCTTTAAGAAGATAAAATTTAAATCTTATACTGCAACAAACAGCAGTTTTTAGGAATATAATGATTTTCAATCAATTTTTTATAAAAATAGAATAAGTTTTGACACGACACTTCTCACTGGAGACAAGGTAAACATTCCCTTGAAATCATTAGATGGGAAAAGGTGTCCAAATTTCCTTAAATTTCATTAAATATTTTAATCCACATTTTTTTATTTAATACTAGCTATTGCCCGCGACTTCATCCGTGTTGGATTTAGTTTTATCTTAATATCTTTAACTGAGGATAACTTTTTTACTTGACATCCGATTTAACATCAAAGAATTTTTTTTAGTCCGCCCTATGCGTTTTAAAACTAATCCGTGACATCTAGTGAATTTTTTTAGGAACTAAACTATAACACTGAGTAAAATCTTATCGAATTTATTTTGTGTTTTTAATGTGTATTTTGAAATCACAGACAGTCACTAATTTCATTTATACAGGATAGCCAACCGAAAACAAAACAGAGCTATTTGCAGGAACCTCATCAACATTTTAGAAAAATGCTCAGACCCGTCGATTTTTGATTAAAGGGGGACACTCTTTTCCGGTATTTTTGACTCTACTACTTTCAACTCTAAGTGAGGGTAAGAATTACCCCACAATTTTTAAATAGCATTGGGGGTCGAATAAGATGTCTTTTGAAAGCTCTGACAATTCTCTTTGTAAGTCTTCAAATTTTACATTTTCTTTCAATACTTTGAAAAAAATTACATGTTAAAATTCCAATTATTTTAGTTGCTTACAAGTTGCATACAATAATTAAGATTTTGTTCAAAACGTTCACGCAAATTCCAAAGAATTTCCGGAGTAATTCAACGGCACTCGTCAACGATTCTTTGACGCAAATCTTTCAACGACGCTGATTGTGTTTTATAGATTTTACTTTTCAGATCTCCTACTCACAAAAAGAAATCGAGAGGCGATAAATCTGGCGAACGTGGATGCCAATCAATGCTGCCTCTTCTCCCAATTCAATGCCGTGGAAAACGTTGGACTAAATACTGACGAACAATCACCGGAGGAGCACTGTCCTGTTGAAAATAAAAATGATCTTTGTCATACTGTGGGATTATTACTTCGGAAATTCTTCGGAATATGCGTGAACGTTTTTAACAAAATCTTTATTATTATATGGAAGTGGGCGGTCATCAGTATGAACATTTAATTAATTAAGTAGTAAGAAAGCAACTAAAATAATTGGAATTTTAACATGTAATTTTTTTTCAATTGGAAGGAAATGTAAAATTAAAAAAATATTGTAAAGAAAATTGTCAGAGCTTTTAAAACACATCTTATACGACCTCCAATGCCATTTAAAATTTTAGGGTAGTTTTTACCCTCGCTTGTGGTTAAAAGTAGTGGAGTAAAAAATACCGAAGTGTCCCTTTTAATCAAAAATAACGGGTCTGAGCGTTTTCTAAAATGTTGACATTTAAAAATAGGGGACTCGGATATAAATATGTTGGGTAGAGGAACGAGTAGGTGTTTTTCAAACACCATTTCAGCTGCTCATCCCGTTTTATTATCGATGATTATTTTGATAATGATTTTATTATCTACGGTAATACCTACTTGAAAAATAAAATATAAATAGCACATTTTCCTATCTTTCCAAACATTCGAGATTTACAAAATTATATGTAAAACCCATCTGTAGTAGGAAGTTAAAATGGACCAAAACATAAAAAAATACAAATGATCATGGACATTTGAACAGTGGCAAACAACTACACAGTTTTTAAACAAAAGTTATCCAATTCGTGATCATTTTTTTTATTGTTTTGGACACTACACTTCAAACAGAATTTCCTTTAGCAAGCTTAAAGTGATGTAAACGCAAAAAATATTGTGGTTTTGTTCAAACATCAGGTGTATATAGAAGTGTTCACATATCTCAATTTCTCTCTTACTGTAAATATTCAAAATTATTGTAAAAAATCATAAATGCGTGTAGCCGAGACTGTTTTGGATGCAATACATTTTTTCTGAGAATAATTGCTAACCTTTTGCATAAGTAATCCATTTGAAATACTTAAATTTACTCATATTGTTTCACGTCCAATGTAATTATCCTTCACCCATCATGTATCCTTTAAAAAAGTCGGAGGCCTACTTGTAAATTTTTTGATATTTTTCCTTTACTCTGAGGAAGTGTTTTATCTAAATTAATTGCAAACCATACAACTTTTATTAAATTTTATTTTCTACTAGCAATAAAAACGATGATAAGGGGTGGGTAATCTATGGTGTTACCTGTACTCCTATAGTCAGGAAAAAAATTTATACAAAAAAAAAAATAATTATAAACTTTTTCAAGCAACTTTAATACGCAAAACTTCTTCGAAAATGTGTTCTCTAAAGCAGTCTTTTAAAACAATTTAAAAACCTTACAATTATCTATCACAAAAGAAATAAATTTAATCGTTTGTAAATATTATTTGTTACATATTTTAAAAGAAATTATGCAATTCTATGTGATTTAAATGTAATTTACGTTTGTAAAAATTTAAACAATTAAACTGGTTACAATTTGTTGTTAAATCGTACCATTGTTGAAATATAATTATAAAGTTGCACTGCTTTTTATTATTTATAGTGTAAAAAAATTTGTGTATTAATACTTAATGAATACTTAGTACCTTCCACATATTCGATTACAATATTTTTTTTATTATCTCGCACTAGAATCATTGTGCCTTGTTAGTGTTAATTTATTAAAAAAAACATAATATGTGTACGTTTCGGCAAACAAATTGTAACTGCGTCTTTAAAATGTAAAAATTGTAAATATTGTAAATATAATTACGTTTTATATTTACCAGAAAAATCATCTGTTATCTGAACAAATTAATTGTGAATATTTAAATAAAGGTAATAAAATCTTGGGTTGTATTTTACTTTATAAATATATAAAATGTTGTTAACATTTTATCACTTGCAGAATTTTAGTGGAACATATGCATTATTTTGGTAAGACCGAAAATTTGTTTGAAACAAAAAAATATTTCTGCGATATGAAGAGATTATATATATATATATATATATATATATATATATATGTGCAAAAATTATAGAAAACTGTAATATTATTGCAGTAAACTATAAAAGTATTTTAAAATTAGGTGTGAGAATTATAACTGATGTATTTACCTACATATTTTTAATATATAGGTATAAGTGGGTCGATTATATATCAAAAAACAAAATACTCCTCTGGCTATGTGCCTACGACAATGCTTGTCGTAGGCACATCTGATATATAACCGTGTATACTACCCTATCACAGGAAGCAAGATGTACAGTTGCTTGTTAAGTAAGAGAAAGGGCTATTACATTTATCTGCTCGAAGAAACCACCTGTGGACCGGTTTCGGAGTAAATTGCTCCTCATCAGTACAGGGTAGGTTTTCTCGAACAGACACATTTCAGCTCAGACTCCTATTTTTAAATACACATAAAGAACCACGCGAAAGCGCTAGTCGCGACATCTGTACTTTTTAACAAGCACCTCCCGGTAAATAACTTCCAAAAACGGAGAATACTAAAATGTGCAAAAATTATAGAAAACTGTAATATTATTGCAGTAAACTATAAAAGTAATTTGAAGTCCGACAGCGAAAATTAGATGTGAGAATTATATCTTGCTTCCTGTGATGGGGTAGTATACACGGTTTTATATCAAAAGTAATTCAATGCCTGTCGTAGGCACATAGCCAAAGGAGTATTGTTATATATATATATATATATATATATATATATATATATATATATATATATATATATATATATATATGACAGTTCTAAAACGTCTTGCTACGTTATCCGACGCATAATCTCATGGCTTTGTGGATTGTCTTCTGCCATTCCAAGACTTAATGCGAGCATTTATTGAACATGCCCATGCCATGTTAGTTGTTTGGCATTTACGTCTTGAATTATAGATCCTTCCACACCCATCCGTTGTTTTACTATCTAATTCCTAATTCGGTCACTTCTGGATATACATAAAGATCTGCTCATCGCTTTTATCTCCACCACCTTCAGTTTTTTCCTCTGTCTTTCACTTACTCTCCATGTCTCTGCTCCATATAATAAGGTGCTTTTATCATTGTTTCGTATATATTATATTTCCGTTTCTTAGTAATTTCCTTACTGCATAGTACGCCGTTGAGGCACCCAATAACTTTTTACACAGTTTACGATTTGGTACAGTGTCGTAAGCTTTTTGAAGGTCTACAAATGTGATATGAGTTTCTATGTTATTTGCAGCTCTTTTCTCTATTATTTGCTTTAGACATAAAACATTGTGCACGATTTGCCTGCTCAAAAACCACTTTATTCTTCTTCTTCATTCTGTCTGAAGTCACCCTCTATTAGGTTTCGTAAGAAACTTTCATAAAGTCTATTCTACTCGGATCGTAAGGGTGCATGATAGGTGTGTTCCGGCACAAAAAGAAGAAGTGAAGGAACTCTTTAGCAATATTATCAATCGAACGTAAGGAATAGTAAGGTGCACTTGCTTACACAAGATAATTGTGGTCAAAACTGTCAACATGCTCGGCAACAATTCGCATCGTATAAATTTCATTAACCTCGAAGTTTCAAACCAAACCAACTCAACGGTTTGGCTGATGCAAACTGCCCAATTTTATCAAAATAATAACGGTAAATCATCGTCAAAATAAAAAATTTTATATGGAAGGCTAAAGGAAGTCACTTGTGACGCATTAGGTGTTCGTTGTGTCGACACATCGCGATCTTTCTAATGGTTTTTAACGTATGTGTTTTCCCAAAGTGTTCGCTAGCTGGTCTGGCTTGCATCGCATTGTAGAAATTCTTGACGATCTCAAACCGTTCGGAAACGAATATATAATTTAATTGATCGCCTAAGGCGTTTGATTTTTGTCAAGACTCAGCACAGACTGTTCCGCGATACGTCGGAATTCCGAACTCCCAATGCGTTCCTTTGTGACCAAGTTATTGCAAGAGCTGCCATGAATTTAGAACAATTTTAAAAATAATTTATTTTGATAAAATTATATCCATTTGTTCTGTTACACTTTAACTCTATTATATACAAATAGCAACACTGAATTCATCAAAGGTAATAAGTGATATCAAACAGGACGAGATGAATACAAAGCACGAAATAAATGCGACAAAAATGCATGCTGGGGCATTTTTTCGCTGCCTGTTTCACAGGAAAAGCCCCTGCAGTCAAATTATATGACAGTTTTCCAATAAACTGATTTAAAAAAAGGATGAGACTTAATATTCTCGGTGCCGTTAGGTCCGCTGCCCAGTCTATCCAATGGCTCGTAAGTAAGTAACTGAAATAAAAAATGCAAATAAATTATTATTAACCTTATCATCCCCTGTAGCTTTTTGAACCCAAACGAGTCAATACTCACTTGTTTAAGAATAGACCGGCCTTCGGGAGAAACGTACCTAGGAATTCTTAAGCTAGTACAATTGTTTAAACCACTTAAGTGAACTTCAGACAACGACTAAAACAGAATTATAAATATGAAAAATTTAAAAAAATTCCTTTTTAAATTATTTTACAGATTTTATATTGTTACGAGTCCGTCATTGTCGACTGTCGTCTTGAGGCGACAGCTCATCGACCACAATTGGGGAAACGCATAAAATAATAGCCGCAGGCATAATAAAAGACAATAATTTCGAAAAGTGTCCAGAGAGGCATCGATTTGTCGAGAATATTGATTTGCAGGTATATAAACGGAATCACAGATCGAGGTTTTAAAATTTAGTTTAAAGTCAAGTATTTGAAGCAATACCTGGAAAGAATACTTTCACAACCTACTCAAGATAGAAGACCCGACATATCAAAAAGAGGATAAACGACATATCACTGAAGTCTGGGTTGACCCACTATCCAGAGAAAAAATAGCTCAAGCCATTAAAAAGCAAAAAATAATAAAGCAGCAGGAAGATCCCCGCGGAATGCCTAAAGGAGGGTGGACAGAAACAAGGAGATACCATATATCAGCTGATACAAAAAATATGGGAACAGGAATCGATTCCAAATAACTGGAAAGGAGTTATTATACCAATACATAAGAAGGAAAATAGTATCTCAAGCAACAACTATAGAGGTATCACACTCCTTAACACATCATAAAAAGTTCTATTTAACATAATTAAGAATCGAATAACACCGTATGCAGAAAAAATAGTTGGAGAATACCAAAATGGATTTAAAAGGAAACTATCCACAACAGACCAGCTATTTACGTTAAGACAACTGTTAAAAAAATGCTGTAAATTCGATAGAGATTTACACAATATATCTGTAGACTTTAAACAAGCATATGATAGTATCCTCAAAGCAAGCTTATGGTCAGCACTAGAAAAACTTGGAATACCCAGCAAACTCATAAGAATGATTGTATACGTTGAAGGATCATATGGTACAATTAAAATAGAGGGTCAATACAGCGAAAGATTTGATATAACAACTGGCTTTAAACAAGGGGATGCATTGTTACCAGCTTTATTTAACCTAGCCTTAGAGACTAAGTAAGAGAATCTTCGGCATTAGCGGACCCAGACTGATTCTAGCGTATGCAGATGATTTAGGATGTTGTGGGAAGAAATAAAATTGGCGTGAAGAAAGCCTTTATAAAACTCGAAAAAGAGGCAAAATAGATGGGATTGAAAGTCACCCAGGAGAAAACGAAGTATATGCATATGACACAAAACACAAGACGAGATCGAATACGACAAAATGTTACCATGGATGAGTACAAATTTGAGCACGTACAGTCTTTTCAATACCTAGGGGCATTAATAACATCAGATAATAACGTTAAAGTAGAAATAAGACAGCGAATACTACAAGGAAATAAATGTTACTACGCAACCCAGCAATTATTACGATCAAGAATCCTGACCAGACAAACAAAAATAAATATACACTGTGGTATAGGATCCTTACGAACAACGAGGTATATGAACTATATAATAGCCCAAGTATAGTACAAGAAATCAAGTCAAACAAATTAAGATGGCTGGGACTTGTCCAGAGGAGTAAGGACTCAAGGCTAATTAAAATGGTCTGGAAAGAAACCCCTAACAAAAAAAGACCACTTGTGCATCCAAAACTGCAATCGCAGGATAATATCCGCAAGGACCTTCAAACCCTGGGGGTGCTCAACTGGGAAGAAGCCACTCAGAATCGGAGAGAATGGAGAATTGTTGAGGTGGCCAACATCCACCCCGGGTTGTAGAGCCATGGATGGATGGATAGATTTGAAGTAATTAAAAAGTGTTATACAGTTGTGAATATTTAAGTGATTTGTAAAGTAAAATGTATTGTTTAGAAATATTGGAATAAAAATTGTTTAGTATTGTACTGAGAGTTTAGAATCATCGAACCCAAAGAGTAAATATCGTAACAATATACTTACTACGCCAACGAGAAGTTCGTAAAGGATTGCTCCAAGGCTGTACCAGTCGGAGGAACTGGTGATTTCATTAAAGCTGTAAACTTCAGGTGCCAAATTATGGTTAATACTATCAGAAAATATATCACCCGCTTCTTTTATATTACACATATATGTCAAAAGTAAATTCTCTTTGTCGTCTATCATTAAATTTTTCATTTGTAAATCTCTGAAAAAAATAGTGTTGTTAAAAATGAATTATTATTGTTACTTTTGGTTAAATGAGTTGGAGTAGGATGAAACGTTAAAAAATACGACGGTTGTGGAATAACGCTGCTTGACAATAAACAAAAAAGTTCGCGCATACATTCTTAATCGGGAATTTGTAATCATGTTGAAGAAGTAAAAAGTGATTCAGTTTAAATCGGCACTCGACATCCGCTTCGTTGGAAATAAAGTGGGGACCTTTGACAGGTCTCCTTTAATAAATCAACTCTACCTTTGAATATAAAACATCAGGAAGGAGCATAGTCTTTAGATAAGTCTTTGACCTGATTGGTGGTTGCATATAGCCGACTACTACTTCCGTTTTGACAGTGGCGTCGTGCTTTAAAGCAGAATAAAAAGAACAAAGATATATTATCTTAACATCATGAAAACGAAATGATACTATTATTAATACATGTTTTGTGAAACAATGGTAAATTAACCCTAGAACCACACCTTGAAAGTTGTTATTGGGGTTGTATATGACCCGATTTAAATTGACTCTTACTATCTTATAATTATTTTAAGACTATTTAAAATGAATACATTAGTTTAATTGCTTTATTATTCAAGTGTAATAACTGAACTAATAAAAAAATTATAATAAACGAACAAGGTGGTATTTCCACCATAAATTAATGCCAAGAAAATCAAAGGGATGAAATTAAATGAAAGCAAAACGAAAGTAATGGTATTTGAAAGAGAAGAAAGCATGACAAACTATAAAGTTCTGATGTAGGGAGAAAAAGTGAAACAAGTAAATGAGTCTGTATACTTGGGTTCAAAGTTTACGAGAGATGGAAAGTATGACAGTGACATTGAGCGAAGGGTGTTGGCAGTAAAACAAATGAATGGGGCACTGCATAGCTTCATGAACAGCCAGAAATTGTCAAAAAAGGCACGTCTGGCTGTGCATAGAGGAGTGTTGGTCCCTACACTTATGTATGGTAGTGAACGTTGGGTTTGGCAGAAAAAGCATGAAAATAGGATTAATGCTGCAGAGATGAGTAGTCTGAGAAGTATAGCTATAATGACTCGGTTGGATAAAGTGAAGAATAGTGAGGTAAGGGAACGCTGTGGTGTTAAAGAAGATAGATAAAGGAGTTATTAGATGGTTTGGACACGTAGAAAGGATGGATGAAGGAAGATTAACAAAACAAATTTATAAGGCGAGTGTGAATGGACAAGTCGGTAGTGGTCGACATCGGCGAACATATCTCGATCAGATCAACATTGTTTTGAAGAAAGAAGTACCAACAACCGACGAGCATGTATGAGAGCGCTGAAGAAAGTAGAGGAAGCGTAAGATGTGTGTAAGAACCGTAGCAAGTGGAAGGAAGTGGACTCTGCTTATCCCTACGGAAAAAGGCTATATATATATATATATATATAGACTATATTCTATTTCTATATAGTCTATAAATAAATAAATAGACTATAAGTGACAATATATTTATATTTATTTTAATCTGATATTGAATTTTACATAATATACTCATGAAAATTTATCAATATACATTCTTGTTGTAACTAGAAATTAAGTTGAAAACTTTAACTTCACTTTCACAGAATATAAATACATATTAAAATATTAATACTTTTTTTTAATATTTTTTGACAAACACGTGGACTACACAAATAGACGTCGCGTTGCTAAGTATTTCTATGCTACGCGTATCCTCTCCTCTACAATAAAACGCTCATGCGTTATGAATCGTTACACATTTTCGTCTCGCTAGCTCGTGTGACGCAGCCTTGAATTTTTACTCCCAGCTCGCGTACAGAAGTTTTACTTCAAAAAAGATATATTGATCCCAAATTTCCATCTTGCCGTTCGCGTTTCTATGTTATCAAAACGTAGACAATTCAATAATAATCAAATCTATTTTTACTCATAGTACATCTAAATATAGCAAGTCCGAACCTGAGTGACCACATTTCCTCCAAACTCAAATGTGCCATTTTCAATATAATTAAGAAATAAAACGTGTATATCGTGCATAAAAAATTTGTTTAATTTTTATCGTTGCATAGCTTCTTCGACAATTAAGTCATCCTCAGTGAAACCTGAAAGTAAGTAATATTAAGCAACGAGTAAGAAATTTACGTTATTTGTTAATGTTTAAATATGAATATTGTTACTTACTTTTCAAGTGTACGAGAACCATTTCCAAAACACCAGCAACATAAAGTAACCCAAACGTTGCTAAGAGTTCTGTTTTTGTAATTTCTTGAAGATAGCTTTGGTGCTGGCGATAGTTTTTCTATCGAATGTTAATCTCTGTATTTGTATTGATTACTATTATGTCCAATATTTCATCAGTAAAAAACAGCTGCCAGTACTCTTTAATCGTCAAAACTTCTTTGGCTTTATACTTCACCCAGGTAGCTTTAAAATTATATTTTTTTAGCCGTTCTGGTAGCTTTGGTGTGGAAAGGCAGAGCATACCAAATTTAACCGTTAAGCCCCAACACTCTTGCTGCTCCTCGAGACAAACTAGTTTCAGCGTCATCTCATTTATCTCTATATTCTTCTTTGTCTGGTACTGAACAATCAATTTCATCATCAATGCGATCTTGAGCAATAAATGCATCATCTTCCTCACTAACATCTGCGCAATCAGATCCAGAATTAGACTCTTCCATCATGCGTTTTACTAGCTCTTCAAGCTGTTTTTGTGTTAAGGGTTGCCTATCGTGGTCCATACTTTCTGTCTGGAAACAAAATATTTCTTACAATTGCACAAATACAATGCTAAAGAAAATTACTCACCGGACAAAATTGAAAACACTAACCACACTCTGGGTTTAACCTGTAAATATCATTGAAATACAATTATTGTTTATTTTTTAATATTTAACAAATTTAGTACTAAACACACTTAGATACCTGTAAAATGTTACACTAGCACTTTTATGTTTTGGTGTCAGAACTCCCACAAGATGAACACCTAATAATATTTGTCGTTATTGTCTCAGTAATATAACAATGTTTTACCACCAATTTATTTAGATGTCAATATTAATTAACTAATAAGTATTTACACTAAAGCACGCAACAAAGCCCTTATTTTAACCGTTATTAAAACTTTAAACTGCTAAAATGTAATAAAAAACCACTTTATTGACACACAGGAAAACATTAAAATGATGAGTCATGCGTTAAGGTTCATGAAGGCCGTTTCCGTAGCATCCGTGCAGAGAAGCAATAGTCGTTCCTGTTTGTTTTATATTCAAAGGTTGTTACGAGCAAGCTGAACTTGTAATGATTAAAGAAATATGATAATATTTTGGACAAAAAGTAATGAGACTTTTTAAGTAAAACAGATTGAAATTGTTTGTGTAATCCGCTCCCACTTAGAATACATTTCAAAGTTTTTTCCAGTTCTCGAAACAGTTATACTTAGTTTCCAGTATTGCCTTCAAAGCGGCCAGCCTATTCTCTTGTATGGTTTCTACTGACTCAAAACGATGTCCACGAAAAGGTAATTTCAATCGAGAAAATAGAAAAAAGTCACGCAGAGCCATATCTGCCGAATACGGTTCGTGCGGAACGACATTCGCTTGATTTTTAATGAAATACTAACGAATAATGATAGCAGTATGCGATGGTGCATTATTGTGATGCAAAAATTGGTCGTTTGTACGAATTGACTCACGTGAACGACGCAAAAGAACTAAATAATATTCTTTGTTGATTGTTTGGCCAGTTGGAACGAACTATTTGTGGACAATGCCACGGTAGTCGAAGAAAACAGTAAACATGACCTTGATTTTAGTGACGTGTTTTTTTTTTGGTTCTTCTGCAGGACGAAATTCAGTAGATTGTTGAGCTGTTTCCTAAGTTAGATACAAATCTCATCGCCAATAAATATGCATTTCAGATAATTATTAGTCATAGAACGCATCACTCCAGCCACTTCAGTACGACGTTTTTTAACCAAATTCACATCTTTTGGAACAAGATGAGAAAGAAGACAAATTGTTTGCATTAATCCTTTTGATATACCAACAATATCTACAAGTTAATCGACGATTGGAAAGTACAAGCTTCTTGGTTTTGTTGATGTTTTTATCAGTAGAGGAGGTTGATGGCCTTCCTGAACGAAGTACATCTTCGACTGCTTTATGACTCTCACCAAATGATTTTTATCACTTAAAAACTTGTGATTTTAATAAAAATTTATCACCATAACACTTTTGTAATATTTTCAATGCCTCAGGACAAGAAATTTAATTTTTTTTTAACAAAATTTGATGCAAATTATTTTTGTCTATTTTAAAAATCGCTTTAAACACAAAAAACGCTGCCATTTATAACCTAATGGACAAAATTTTATGAAATTTATGTCAGCTCTTCACAACAGTCATACTAATCCACCAAATAAATATAGACATCGATAGGTATTGCGTATTTTTACAAAATACAGTCCCATTACTTTTTGTCGAGAATATATATAACATAACCTTCCCAACAAATGTGGTATACATTTATGGTACCGTACACAAACGTCTGTAATAAAATTAAAAAAATAGCTGCTACTTCCAATTACCTGCATGTGACTCCTAGGGAATGCAACTTATCTAAAGCAACCAATAATTGCGCTGCCCATTTGACCACTACTTTTTCCGATACAACTACTTTGTCTGTAAAGCTTTCCATGTCAAAACTAGAAACTCGACTTCTTTGGCTTGTAATACTTTGTTTTCTACTGCTGGTACTTATATCGACATCTTTTCGCCTGGTATACTTTTGATATAAAATTTGTTCAGAAACCACCTCATCATTTGGAGTTTGTGATTCTTCTAATTGTAAGCCACATTCTGCCATAACCTTCCCTTCGCTATCTTCTATGTCGATTTTCTCAAAGCTGTCGTCGCTGCTCAATGTCTCCTTTTCGGTTTCGAAGTATTTTTTTTTAGAAAATGTTTGACTAGATGACGAGTTTGTTATTCTAGAGTTATTGTAGTCGTTTAGAAGTTCGGAAAAACTTGTTTCGGAATCGTTGTCAGATTCCTCTTGCAAGCGGCACGTCAACATTTCATCAGTTTTGTTAAATTCCGGGTCGTCAACTTGTCGTTTAATGTAGTCGGACAGCTTCATGCCACTAAAATAATACCAGGACTTTTGCAGGAGTAGAATAGAATTATGAATTATTGAAAGGCATACCGAGTAACTAAATTTAACAGAGTGGGATCACAAAACACGACGATTACCGAAGAACCCTGCTTGACAAAATAAGCGCCTAAATTTTAGCGGGTAGGTGTAATAATGTATAGGTTAAAATTTAGTGTTTTTGCTGCCATTTATTTAAAATGGGCAGATACAACGGTAAAAAGAACTACTTTGTGGAAACGAAAGAGGAAACCGAAAGTTTTAGAATTGTTGCCTAACTGAAATTATGTAGTATATTATTTGGTAATTCGACCCACACAAAGCACCAGGACCAGATGGAATATATCCGGTACTGTTACAAAAAGGCATGCGGTACCTAATTGGCCCCCTCGCCAATCTTCTAAGGGCTAGTATCGCCCTCAGACACATCCCAGAGGCTTGGTCCGGAAGCACAGTAGTGTTCCTGCCCAAGCCGGGAAAAAAACGGCAACGTGCTGGCCAAAGTCTTTCGACCAATAAGCCTCTCCTCCTTCATATTGAAGACACTGAAGAGACTGGTTGACAGACACATCAAAGACACAACTCTAACTATGCGCCCCCTGGCCGGGAGGGCAGGTCCACAGACCATCCACCATTTGTTGAAGAGAGTTGAGACGCAAATGGAGCATAGGGGCCTTGGTAGTTTTTATGGACATTGCTGGAGCTTTTTACAGCACTTCCAACAAGTCCATAAGGAGAGCAATGACCAACAAAGGGGTGGAATTAAACCTTATTGATTGGACGGAAAATATGCTGACAGGTAGAGTACTGACCGTCAGCAATAAAAAATACCAAAAGGCCGCCCCACTGGTGGATGTCCTCAGGGGGCGTATTATCACCTCTCTTGTGGTGCCTAATGGTGGACGAACTACTAGTTAGATTAAAAGAAGCTTGACTCCTCGTATATGGTTATGCTGACGACATAGCCATTATAGCAAGGGGAAAGCATCTGTCAACTCTCAGGAGCATCATGATGGTGGCACTGAGAATCGCGGAAAACTGGTGCACGGAAGTTGGGCTAACGGTAGACCCGTCAAAGACCACAGCCGTGATCTTTACCAGAAAATACAAACCCGAACCCATTAGCCCTCTGAGGATATGGAATCAGAAACTGAAATACTCTGTTCAGTGAAGTACCTAGGCGTACACCTGGATGCATGCAAGAGAGCCATGGGAGAAACTTGGGGGCTAAAACCGAGGGTAAGCATGTGGTTACATCAGGCGGTATTACTACCGTCACTAACTTATGCAGCAGTAGTATGGTGGCCAAGGGTGGAAGGGGCCGGGGCTGTGAACCTGTTGAGAAGCCTGCAAGATAAACTCTTGAGGGCTGCAACGGGGGTAATAAGCACTGCCCCCGCAGAGGGACTACAAATAGCCCTCAACGTACCACCTTTGGATCTCCTGATCAAAGATAGGGCCAGGAACACTGCATATAGACTTAAATGTCCGGGTGGGTGGAGGAGCAACGGGATTGCTCACACCAAGATCGAGGTCCTCCGCAAACACCTCTTCACAATGAAATGAGACGGGGCCAACAGAAATTATGCGGTTTGCCAAAACCAGCGGACTGGAATTCTGATGCCCTGAAGACATAGCGGTAGTCACAGAGGATCAAAGATCTAGGTGACATAGGTGTCTATACCGATGGCCCAACCGCAAAAATGTAATGTAATGTAAATATTATTTGGTACCAATAATTTTTTTTATTTTGTCGCTGGCGAAAAGAGCAACCCCTGACAATCTTAAAAGCATTCATTCATTGTTTTTAATTAACTTTCAATTCCAATACATTTTCTGATAAATAAATATTCGGTAACTGATACAAAATATTTAGGATACGCCTTTGTAACCACAAATCGCTTAAATCGAGCGTCAAATGCGGTCACCTAATAGAGTTTTGACATAAATGCCACCCTGAAAAAATAAAGCGACAAATGTAAACAACAATGGATGACGTACAGCACGTGGCCAATGTTTGACAGGGTGACATAGTCACTGCTTGAGATGGGTAACGTGCACGTGGTACAACACATGATAAATTATCTTTCATAAGATTATGTATTTTTGGTTTTCTGAGCTTTTTTGTGTTTACACGTGATATTTTAGCTTGAATTGTAATGTTTAGTCCTTAAAAATAAATGAAAAACACAACAATATTAAATTCCTTAAACCTAAATAATATTCAAATAGCTCACCACTCTAAACTCTAAAAAACCTAAAAAAACTTGGAAAACCAAAATCGTTAACCATTTACACATAACCTTATGAAAGATATGTATAGTTCAAGTAATTATTGTTACGATATTTACTCTTTGGGTTCGGTAATTCTAAAACAATTTTTTTAAATATAACTGATCCTGGCCAGGATCTTTGAAAAAATTTATGAAATGAGTTTATTGTCATCGGTCCTTTAGAAGTATACAAAGTTTCAAGTCGATCTGGTGTTTTTTAAGTGGGTGAATATTACTAGGCTAATATTACTAGGATTTAAAATGGTGATATGCGTTAACGACATCTGTTGGAGATTAGTTCAAGCTTCACCATCAAATTTTTACTTATTATGTCAGTCTAGAAATTGAATTCATCGGGGATATCAGCCATTTTTAATTCATATAAAACAATTTTTTTAAATATAACTGATTCTGGTCAGGATCATTAAAAAAATTTATGAAATTATTGTATTGTCATCGGTCCTTTAGAAGTATACAAAGTTTCAAGTCGATCTGATGTTTTTAAGTGGGTGAAAATCGTGTACAAAGATTCCGTTACATAGATAGATAGATACTATATAACTATACCACATGCACGTTAAACAACTCAAGCAGTGACGTCACGTGTACGTCACCCATTCTACCGATATCAAAAAGTGTCTGCACGTCACCCATTTCTTTTGCGTAAACTTCTCTCTAAGAAAAACAATGTAACAACAGAATTTTAAAGCAAAAAATTCAAATCGCTCCTCCTAGTTTAGAACAGAGTATAAATTCCATCATCTGATCGCATTTGAGTCATTATTAAAATGCACCTTAATTGCACATGTTATTTATGAGTATTTTGTA
Organism: Agelastica alni; assembly: GCA_950111635.1. NCBI lineage: Eukaryota > Metazoa > Arthropoda > Insecta > Coleoptera > Chrysomelidae > Agelastica > Agelastica alni. The sequence continues at coordinate 22,035,223 of OX467716.1, forward strand.
CAAAAATATTGAAAACTTACCTACAATAATGTAAAACTAAAAATACGGCGTTTTCGCACATATAATGAGTATCAAGCTTGACCATATAAGGCACACGTTCGGGCAATATTAAATTATCATCCAAGAAATTCGTCGTTTTGTGAATGACCTGTAATTTAAAATCCATTAAATTCGTTTATAATCGAATATCTTTGATGTGCTTACTTTAATGTAAAATAATTTTTGTAATTCAGAGTGAAGAACGAGTATTCCCGAGCTGTTAATAGTTTTTACAACTTTATATTTATACAGATCGACTAAAGGTTTCTTCGCAGTGCCCTCTTCTGTGGACTCGGTCTGAAAAATCGTTGGGAATTAAATAAATAAAAAAGAATTTTGCGTCAGTCAAAAACTGAAGGAGTCGGAAGTGAAACTTTTCATGGTATGCATTGCTGAAAATCTCTAACCTCCTGTTAAGTTGTATGGTTTAATTTTATTTTGTAGTCATAGAGATCAATAATACCAATTGTAAAAAAAATAAATAAACACGAAAAGAAAATCCATACCTTGTTGGTTCAATTTACAAAAAAAAGAAGTTTTACAGTCCGCTTTAATCAATATTAAACACCTCCTCCGTAATATTGAAAATGGGTAACATGATCTACAATAAAAATTTCCTTGTGTAAAATCTCGAACCTCCTGTATAAATAATAAACATCTCTTGCGGAAAACCTCTAACCTCCCCCGTAAAATTGAAAAATAAGTACAGTAAGACCCCGCTTCGTGGCGAGAGGCCATATACAATGCATGTCTAAGCCTAGCATATGTACCACTTAAGTGAAGGAAAGTAATAGTCGTTTTCATCCCTAAAGAAGGAAAGACCTTGACAGTCTAGTACAGAAGGTAGAGAAATCTCTCCACCTGAAATAGTACTCATTAGCAGCCTTTCTTGACATTGAGGAGGCATTTAACAACTTAATTTCCAGTGCAATAACACGGGCATTACTGAATCTGCAGTTGGACGATCCGACTGTGAAATTCATAAGCCACATACTATGCACTAGAAAAATTAAAGCTAAAATGCTTAATGCTAAAAGCTACTCTGGATGCTTTATAAGGAAATTATCACAAGAGGGACCCCACAGGGCGGGGTACTCTCGCCCTTACTGTGGAATCTTACACTAAATGAGTTTCTACTACGAATGGAAAATTCCGGCTGCAAAATCGTGGCCTACGCTGATGACTTACTTTTATTAGTCTCAGGGAAATTCCCGGAGATTCTGTCTTAGATTATACAAAATGTACTTAATGTACTAGTTCATTGGAGCACAGGGTGCGGTCTTGGCATAAACCCGTAAAAAACAGAACTAGTACTTTTTACGAAAAGAAACAAAATTCCCGTCTTTCCTCTCCCAGAAATTGTAGGACAAACTATTAACCTCTCGGAACAAGCTAAGTACCTAGGCCTGATCCTAGTCTGAAAGATGTCGTGGAGGGAGAATATGTAGGAAAGGGTAAGGAAAGCCGCTGTGGCGACCTTTACCCGCAGAAGGGCCATCGGCAAACAATGGGGGTTACAACCCCATGTTGTTCAATGGCTCTATATTACGGTCATAAGACCGATTCTAATGTATGGATCGTTAGTATGGTGGCCAGCCCTAGAGAAAAGAGTCAACCATACAAAGATAAGAAAAGTCCAGATTGTGTGTTCCCATGGACCGACACGCACTATGGTCACTCTAGAATCCTAAGAGAATACGACCTGTGCACAAAAAACACTGACTACACTAAATCTACCCCTATGTTTAAAGGCGACCTATCCCTGTAAATCCCATCCAGAGAAGATTGGGCCGAGAATCTAGTTAAACCTCAGTAAGCAGTACTTTATACGGACGGCTCTAAACTAGAAGGGACAGTAGGTTGCGGTGTCTTCTCAGAAGACCCCTCACTTTGCCTGTCGTTTCGTTTGCCTGATTACTGTAGTGTGTATCAAGCCGAAATGACAGCCATTACCGAGGCAGCTGTATGGACACTTCGCAACGAACAAAAGTTCAGCGCGATATCCAGCGACAGCCAGGCTGCTATCAAATCACTGAACTCAGTCTACTGTACCTCTAAGGCAGTGGTGCCATGCCAAGCCACCCTGAATGAGCTAGCAGCTAAGTTTAGAGTTCACATTGTCTGTATACCCGGACACAGGGACATACCAGGCAACTGTAAGGCGGACGAGCTAGCAAGAGAGGGCACCACCCTCCCAGCCGTATCTGATTCATGTCAGCAAGGAGTACCGATTGCAAATTTCCGACTCAAAAAGTTCAAAAAGCCAAATTTAGGTGGCAAAATGAACCCACATGCACATCATCGAAACAGATTTGGCCTAAACTAGATTTACGTCGAACTAATGTTTTAATTCTATCCGGGGAGTTCATTGGAAATGCGATCGCAGCCATAACAGGACACTGGGCAGCTGAAACCCATGCACAGCGCATGGGAATCGCAGAGCTACGACACGACTTCTGTAGAAGCTATCACGATGAGGAAGAGGAGAAAACAATGGTACATCTTCTCTGCCACTGCCCTGCCCTAGGCAGAAAACGGCTTTCTATACTAGGGCAACTGAACTTTGATGACTTATCTGCTCTCAGCTCAGTTAGCATTAAAGACCTCATACTTTTTATTAAAAGTTCCAACTGGTTCTCACGGGAAGGCACCGCTGTCCATCATGGTATCACAACGGGCCAAAAGGCCTAAGTGGGTTCCTTCCGAATCGCCGTTTTAACCTAACCTTATCCAAGACCCCGTTCCGTTTGGCGCTGTTTCGGTTTAACACGGTTTTATTGGAATAGTGGGATTCCCCAAAAATTGCATGAGCTTCCCTGAAATCTAAAGTAATTTATCTGCATTGCATTTTTAGAAAAACTATAATATCATAAATTCTGTAGAAGACATAAATCTTTCTGGAAATAAGGCAACAGAAAAATATTTGAATAGGGTGTGGAAGAACATTTGGCCAAATCTAAGTAAGGACGATGACAATAGACACTCTGTTATTGATATGAAAGAAATACATAGTGGAATTGGCGAACCAAAAAAAAACAAAAGAAGGGTAAAAACAATTTTCAACGGCATTTCTAAAAACCAGTTTATCCATTCTAACGGAAATTCAATTTATTAAAAATGACACTGATTTTGATAGGAGTTCAAAGGCAAGACACGACGTGTCATGTGGATGCCTTTTCCACTTATCGACAACTTCTTACAGATTGCAAAAGAAAAACGCAAATGATTAAATACCAAAGATTAAACAGAACTTTCGTATATCAACATATCCCAACATTAAAACTTCTTATTGACACTGGAGCTACGAAATCCTTTCTGAACCCCGATGTCGCCTCCAAATTCTACAAACATATCAAACACGAACCCTTTGTGATTACGTCAATCTTACAAAATCATTCACAAGAATACTGTGCAGAAATTCCCATTTTTCCTGAATTTAACTCAGACAATTTCTCAAATTCTACTTATTCAAATTCCACAAGACATTCGATGGTCTAATGGACCTTGATTATCTTAAATATCTGAAAGCCAAACTTAACTTTCCTGAATCAAAGTTAGTAACCGAAAATGTTACTCTCCCTATCCAATACTATGAAACACGGAGTTCTCAATTCCACAAGATCCAGTTAGAACCGCAAACCATTACCCAAGTAAGAATACCAGTTAGTGAAGAACACTACCTAGACAAGAGATACAGGGCATCTTCGTTCGTGAGTCGCTGACAAATGCCTTCAATAAACTAGCTTGGACCGAAATAATCAACCCTAAAAACGAGACAGTACAGCTAGCTCTAACAGAACCAATAACAAGTAAGAAAATTGATCTGCGAGATTATGGTCTCTATACCTCCGACGTTACACCTCAAATGAATGGACACATACCATTTGAAATCGATCCTTTTAGAGGACAGATCATCTCAATTTGGAAGAAGAGCAAAGTATAAGGAAACTTTGCAAGAAGTATGCAGATAATTTCCATTATCCAGACTCTCACCTCACTTTTACCAACCAGATTAAACATCACATCAGGACCAAAGATGAAATTCCAATCATAAAGATATCCCCAAATACATAAGGGAGAGGTGAAAAAGCAAATCTCCTCGATGCTTAAGCAAGGAATTATTTGACCCAGCCAGTCACCATAGTCATCTCCGATATGGGTCGTTTCTAAGAAACCAGACGCCTCCGGAAAAACAAAGTGGAGAATTGTGGTTGACTACAGGAAGGTGAGTGAGAAAACCATAGATGACCGGTACCCAATTCCAAATAAATAAATCGACCTCATTACAAGAACATCTTGTAAACCTTTTAAAAATCTTCCAAAGACTTCGAGAATCTGGCTTTAAAATCCAAATGGACAAATGTGAATTTCTCAGAAAAGAAGTGAGCTTCCTATGACAGATTGTGACGCCAAAGGGAATAAAACCGAATCCAAGCAAAGTCAAAGCCATCTTAGATTATACATACATAGTCACGCCTTTTTCCCGTAGGGGTAGGCAGAGACCACTTCCTTCCACTTGCTACGGTTCTTACGCACATCTTTTGCTTCCTCTACTTTCATCAGTGCTCTCATACATGCTCGTCGGTTGTTAGTGCTCTTGACCTGTCACTTCGGCTATACTTCTCAGACTACTCATCTCCACAGCATTAATCCTATTTTCATGCTTCTTCTGCCAAACCCAACATTCACTACCATACATAAGTGTAGGAACCAACACACCTCTATGCACAGCCAGACTTGCCCTTTTTGACACTTTCTGGCTGTTCATAAAGCTATGCAGTGCAGATTATTCGATTCTGAAAACAATAAAAGAAATTAGAGGCTCCTGGGTTATTACAGGAAATTCATCAAAATCTTTGCCAAAATAACAAAGCCTTTTACGTTGTGTCTCAAGAAAGATGCTCCAATAGAACACACCCCAGAGTTCCTGAACTGCATAAAAACTTCTAATAATCTACTAATAAACAAACCATTTCTACAATATCCTGATTTCAAAAAGTCATTTAACCTTACAATCGACGCAAGCAACTTTGCCATAGGAGCCATTCTATCCTAAGGCCCAATTAGAAGCAACAAACCAATTACGTATGCGTCAAGAACCTTAAACGAAACAGAAATCCGATATTCAACCATCAAAAAGAAATTGTTAGCCATAGTTTGGGCCACTAGGTACTTCAGGTCATATCTCTTTGGAAGAAAATTCAAAATCCTGTCCGATCACAGACCGCTTCAATGGCTATTTTCCCTTAAGGATCCAAATTCCAAACTTGTAAGATGGAGACTGAAACTCGAAGAATTCGACTATGAGGTTGTTTACAAAAAGGGAAAAGCTAATACAAATGCTGACGCTCTCACAAGAATCAAAATTAATACTGGAGAACTAGAAAAGTACATTAAAGATTTTACCGAGAAGCTAGAAATAGATACTGATAATGCATCATTATATAACCATCTATATGACCCAATGGAGACAATTACAAATAATCCAGTAACTGATTTAAATCCACAAAAGCTAGAAATAATCAACGAACTCTAAAAAGAAGACGAAAAACGAAGATCCTAAGACATCACTAGCGACGTAACAAGGCACACATCCACTGAAGACCCCATATTAGGCATACCTATGAGTGAAAAGCCTATCAATTATTACAACAATAAATAATTTTAACTTTTGTCAACTACAACCCAGCATCACCAGTCACGGAACAAGCCTTCGTCAACAAAGGGAGACTTCATATTCAACTGTTAAGGATAACCTAGAATATAACATATTTTCCCTATTCAAAGATTATTTGGACCCAAAGAAGAAATACGCCCTCTATTTCAAAGATGACGACTTATATTCTTACCTGTGCAACATCGTTTGAAATACATTCAAAAACACTGCCTATGAGCTTGTTTAATGCAACTACAAATTGGAAGATATTAACTTTCCTGAAAGACAAAAGAAAATTATCCTGAACCATTATAATGGAAAAACTAATCACAGGGGTATAAACAAAATCGAAGTGGAAATTCCCAAACATTACTATTGGCCAACCCTCAGGAAAGATATCGAAGACGTCATCAACTAATGAAGAATTTTAATGAAACACTGTCACTCATCTCCCACAACCAAGAAATTATAGCCTACAAGATGAATAAAATTACAACTGTCCTCAACAAATTTGTATTTGACTTCAATCACTTTCTGCAAGTGCGAAACATCCTGGACCAACTCAACATCACTTTACAAGCTAATCTGCAAATATTGAACGATTTGGAAACAGCCCTAACATTTGCCAAAACCAATATGCTTCACAACAGCCTGATCAAACCAAAGGATCTGAAATGGACCATTCAGAAAGTACTTGAATTCCATTCTCCAGAGCAACTACTCTACACCTAGAAACAAGATATTATGATGTCATAACCGCTGACGGTTACTACACCAATCACAGATTGTCTTTATTTTTCATTTCCCAATTTTATACCCGTACAAATTTTCTTATTTTCATATATTTTCTATTCCAACCCAGAACCTAACAACTATCATTCCACCAGCTTCCTACCTACTTATCAACGAATATTTATGACCAGAAAAACTTATTGAGGAAAATTCCAACTCAACAGACTGCAAAAGCCAAATACTTTAACTAAGAAACATCAAGGCAGCGTGCGACCAAATACCAGTCCATATCAACGCATCAATTATACAAGAGGTATCCGAAGCATATTACATCTTAATTTTTCCCCAACTAACAAAAATTTCGACTCACTACACTACGTCGAAACTACTGATGCTAGAAGGAACGTACCTAGTCAAGCTACCACCAGAATGCGAATTTAGTACAAACGACGGCAGATCCAGGACGACAATTAAAGTAGAACTGCTTACACTCCCAAACATAAAGACGAAAATTCTGGACCAGAGTCGCTATGAATTTAAGCCCTTGCAACTCAAGAAGATTCTCCTAGACGAGCTTCACAAACCATCGAACGAAGAGGAATGACTACAACCGATCCTTGAAGAAGAAACAAACAACCTTCAGATTTCTCATTTTTGGGTTACTTCCATTGATATAGTTATAACTTTAATACAGGGATCTACCTTCTAAAGCGATGCAGGACCAAATCAAGGCAGTCCAAAGAAATAGAGGGAGGACCAGAATCTTCAGTATTGTTCGTCTCGTACAAAACTTCCTCAAAGGATGGGCAAGTTACAGTTCAATAAACCATTGTTCCGGTATCGGAAATTCCACAAATTCCAGCCGGTCAACGTGCGGTTAAAGTTAAAGTTGCAATTCTGCAATAATATTTTTGTGCTGATAATTAAATAATTTTATTATAAATATTTGTAGATAGATTTAAGCTTTAAGTTCTAATTATTTTAGTAACTCGTGTATTTGTCGTAATTAATAAAGAGCCTTTTTAAAAAGTGCCCTTTGTGCAACGAGTATTTATTTTGTGGATCTTCGTATATTTTTGCGGCACCTCTTACGCTATAGTCGAGCCATAAGCAAGGACGCGGAGCTTAACAGATATTGTTAGTTCGACGAGTTTACTCTTTATCTCAGAACTTAAGTGTGGTGTCCCATAAGAAGTTTCACTTCAAAAACAACAAACGATTAAAATTATTTCAACTTACCACGATCTGTAAATGTCTTATCTCTGGAGATAGATGCATATTGTAGATTTTATCAGCGCGTATTTTGTATTTATCCACTTTATACTTCACTAATTGCTTTCTATCATAATTTGTATCATCTGAAATTATCGAAATATATTAAAACGACGACGAATAAGTAATTAATGTTAATATTTAAAATAGCGTCGAAAATGCTAAAAGTAAACATCAAAATATTTTGAAATTTGTATGTATTTACCGAGGTATTTGCAATTTAGTTGATAAAAACAAACCTTGTGTTACTTGTGCCTCATTTACATAATTTACATTTGATATGTTAATGTATCTATAATGACAATTTTCAATGAATTAAACTCACCACTGCCATGTTTTGTTAAGATGTCAATAGCAGTGTTATAGGCAATATGTGCTTCTAAAAATTTTTTATCTTCTTCCAACTCCGCAGCTAAGTTTATGTGAACAGACGCATCTAGAATATATTGTATGTTGTCATCTAAGCTCTTTATGAAAGGAATATTGTGACTGTGACCATCTAATAAACTAATATTGTCAAATATGTTGGTAACACTGGATAAATCCGAATTGTTTGATGAAGTATGGGAATTGATAGAAGTTGAAGAGTTGAATTTTTGAAGTTTGGGATTAGAGACAATGTTACTTCTTGCAGACTCTGAAAATATTTCAACCTGCGAAAAAACAAATAAAAACTTATAATATGAAAGAACATAACTTTTTAGGAAACACTTCCGTATTTACCTTTAAAAATTATGGGACGCCCTCTAGGGAATGTCTAAGGAGTTCATACATGTACATAGAAAACAACCTCTTTTAAAGTAACAAGGCACTTTTATAGCCCATGTCTATGGGAACATTTTTGATGTATAACATCTTTGCTCTCGCTTTCCTGCAATTTCTGGAAGTGAATTCGTGAAATGGGACGGAAGTGCGTAAATGTAACAGTCGCCGCGCGCTATTCGTTAGTTAGTTCGATAGCCTTCAAACAATTCGGAAGCGCGCGCTATTCAGAATCAGTCGATAGCCGTCAACCAATTTTCCGAGAGGTCGGTACTGTCAGTCATCAGCTGTGCACTAAGTTACAGTGTTGTGTACAAAGTTTACTTTTATATGCGTAAACTATATAAATAAATATTTACTGTTGATAATAAGTCTCAATAAAGTGCAGATTATTGATAAAAAATTCAAGTAAGTAATAATAAATAATTATTTGAATAAAGTATTTCAGTATTTAGCTTTTTTAAATTTTGAGGTTAATTTTTGTCACTCCTAGTGTCAATTAAATAAAATACAATTTTCATTAAAAAGAATTGTTTGTTATGAAAAATCATTTCAAATAATACCTGACCCATTTTTTTCAGAATATAATTTTAAAATTGCTTATTACTAAGGTGAGATGTCAAATGTTACACGTCATATGGGACTACTGTAAGGCTCGCTCGTTTTTTTTTATTATTAAAAGGATGTATAAACCACAAACAAATGTAATGTAATCCCCTCTATAGCTAGATGGTTTTGTATCTGCTCTTTGACAAGGAACCACGGTTCGAATCCTGCTGGAGACAATTCTGATTTTTCCTGAAGACCTTGTAGATTGTAGGGGGGGTCGTGAAGGCTATGCTGCCTCTCAAGCAATTCGACCTATCAGATCTTTTGTGCATAACCCTTAATCTATTCGAGGCCCGAAATTCTGAGACTTCGTACAAAGTTTAGCAGTTTCCTGGGAGCTAAGTTCCTGACATCGAAGGGCTTTAGTAAGGCTCCTTCCGGAAATTTGAGCCTCTTGCAGAAAAGCGCTGGGCATTCGCAAAGCAAATGTTCTCGTTCTTAGCAAATGTTCTCGCAGAAGTGGCAACTATCACTCTCTGTTTTGCCCATCTTTTTCAGGTGATACCTCAGAGGGCAGTGTCCAGTAAGGAGTCCCGACACCAGTTTCAAGTCTTTCTCGTCCAACTCGAGAAGCTGTTTAGCTTTCCTTGTCGAAAGGTTTACTAGCCTTTTCACTTGTTTTTGTCCTGGCACTTTATGCCAATGAGATTTAATTTCATGTTTCCCAGCGTCGAACCTCTTCTTTCAAGTGGGCTTTGGACAGTCCACAGAAGGGTTCTGGGCCGGAAAATTGTGTATTTGCCCCTTCCTTGGCAAGGCAGTCTGCTTCCTCGTTGCTCACGAAGACCTTAACCCTACTCCTGCTCCTACACTAATAGGAATTTTTTTCAGCTAATTAAGATTATTCGGAATGACACAGCCAACTTACTATTAATCATTATTAGTAATTTTAAAAGACTAAACATTAATATACAAGTAGAGTTTATGTTACCAGTAGCCGAGGCCACTTTTTGACAGATAAAATCTCAAGCTGTGACGTCACATGTACGTCACTATTTTTACCGTTGTCAAGCTGAAACGTCACGTGCACGTTACCCATAAGAAAGTGTCCCCCTTTCTTAAAGTAAACAAATAATATGGATCGAAAAACTGTTTGCATCTTTAAATATATGTTAGATAGAACTACATGTATTGTTCAAAAAAGTAATATGTACTACTCAAATGTTACTTATATTATTTGTATAATCTTTTATGGGTTTACTAGTATACTTCGAAAGTTTATTTAAGAAAGAGGATACACAAGCACAGGACCCATTTGAACACATGAGTGAAAGTTGCAATGAAAGTGAAATTAATACGACAGAAATTGTGGAAGCGTAGAACAGTATAAAATTGGGTAAAGCTGCTGGGTACAACAGGATAACAGGCAACAGTCAAACAAAGATATTGATTAAAAAAGTGACGAATGAAAAATTCTTGGCTAGAAGTCAGAAGGTCTGCTGCGCTTTTATAGGCTTGGAAAAGGCCTATGAAAGAGGAGTCAATTGTGGTCGACATTGTCTATGTATGGGGTACGTGGTAGTTTAATACGAGCAGCACTGAAATTACTTTACAAGGATTCCACTGCTTGTGTTATGCATGATGCCCTGAAAATCAAAGCGATGAAAATAAATGTAAGCAAAACGAAAGAAATGGTTTTTGGAAGAGAAGAAAGCATGACAAACTGTAGGGTTCTGATTAAGGGAGAAAGAGTGGAACAAGTAAATGAATTTGTATACTTGGGTTCAAAGTTTTACGAGAGATGGAAAGTATGACAGCCAGAAAGTGTCAAAAAAGGCACGTCTGGCTGTGCATAGAGAAGTGTTGGTTCCTACACTTATGTATGGTAGTGAATGTTGGGTTTGGCAGAAAAAACATGAAAATAGGACCATGCTGAGGAGATGAGTAGTCTGAGAAGTATAGCCAGAGTGACTCAGTTGGATAATGTAAAGATAGTGAGATAAGGGAACGCTGTGGTGTGAAAGAAGATGTGGTTACAAAGATAGATAAAGAATTGCTTAGATGGTTTTGGACCTCGGCGTATATATCTCGATCAGATCAACATTGTTTTGAAGAAAGGCCAGGTTAAGAGTACCAACAACCGACGAGCATGTATGAGAGCACTGATGAAAGTAGAGGAAGCAGAAGATGTGTTTAAGAATCATAGCAAGTGGAAGGAAGTGGTCTCTGCCTACCCCTTCGGGAAAAAGGTGTGACTATTTGTGTTGTATGTATGTACTATTATCCAAAACAAAAACAGTACAAGACGGAAGTTGAAACCATAAAATAGTGTTTAAAAAATGTCTAAAGTGTAAACCATGTGAAATAATTTGGGTAATGAGAACCCTTTTAAATTGAGAACACATTATTTTTTATGAAAACTTTTACAAACCTGAACAGGATTGGTTATGCTGCACATAGTTGATATTGAGTCTGTATCACTAATGGTAATGTCATCATCAGAAAGGGTGGTACAAACTTCAGGATCTTCTGGTAACTGGAGTTCAGCCCTTATAGAAGTTATATTGCTGTTTAGATGCTCAGAAGGAGTGTGACTAATCTGAAAATCGGGTTATAGTTTAACTTCATTGTTTTAAATAATTAAAGTGGGATATCCAAAAATTTAAATAATGTATTTGCCAAAAAAAAGTTAAGTGTTAGTTGATAAATCAGTGAAGATACTGAAAGCAACATGTTTTTTAAATTTAAATATAACATAGGTGCAGTACCTATGTGTGGTAGTAACATTAAAAAAAAATTAGTGTAATCTAATTGTAATAGGACAAAACTAGTAAATAAACCTTGTAAGTTCAACAAACAGCAATTCAAGTTAGAATATATATACATATATACACAGATTTCTACGGCTGTCGCCGTTTCTCCATCCCCAGTTTCCAAATTCTCCTATCAAGAGATTGTTACTCGGTTAGGTTTCTTGTTTCCATCCCCCCCGCTTTTTCTAGGTCTTCCTCTTTTTCTCCTCTCCGGCGGTATTCATTCCAACACTTTCCTAGGCCATCTATTCTGATCCATTCTTTTCGTGTGAGCGAACCAAGTCAGTTTTTTTTTCTCAACTTCATCTGAAAAATTCTTTTTCGTGCCCATTCTATTTCGGATCTCCTCGTTTCTCACTCTATCCCTCGGTGACACTCCGCATTTTAAGTTAGAATAATATTATTTATAAACAATATGTTATAGATGCCAAACAGAATGTTTATAAAAAACAATTTAAAACATTTTCTGTTGTCCATTGATAAACCTATTTTAGTACCTCAGCTAATGTTTATAATTTCTTATTAACATTTTATAAGCAAAAACAAATAAATCTGCAGCTGAATGAATATATACATAAAAAAAAATTAGCAGGTAACTGACTGTTAAAATGTAGAACATTAGTTATTTCAATTAGGAAGAAGTTAGTTATTTTATGTGTTAGAATGGTTGGACCATTGATTTTTAAAAAAATATTAATATTTTTTAAAATTACATACCTCAAAAAATTTAACAAATTCCTTGGATGTAAACAGCTGATAGTTTTCCCCAATAAATTCTAAAAAATGTAGCACACTTTGCTTTCGTTCTTGAATAGTACCATCATCAAACCTGTTAAATTAATAAAAATAAAAGCTACTTTACAGTACATACATAATAATTATTATCAAGAGAAAGCTTTTTTAAAATTATTTTAGAATATTTAATGTTTAGTATTTTCTTTTTGATTATTCTAATTAATTACTATACTAAGTATTAAATTTAATTTTGACTACTATATCATGTTTTTCTTGTCATAAGTCATCAGGTCATATACAAACTTTTGCAAATTAAGGAGATAAAAATTTCAAAAATAACTTTTACAAGTAGACAATTTATAACTTATAATCTAACACTTAATCCTTAGGGGCATGAAATTAATTTAAAAATGTACATAAACACTGGTATTACATTTGTAAGCTCATGTTAACACATTTTTCTTTTAGCAACAAGTCTAAAATGTAAAACAAAAACTTAAATCAATTGTCAGCAGCAATAATTAGATTTCAAATATACAAACAACCGGGCAATAATAGCTACTATGCACTAAAGTAACTATTTTAGGTGCTGTACCTTTTCAACACAGTTTTTGCAGGTAAACTAGGAAAATTTTTGTTTTTCGTCGTTTTCTTATAAATTGATTTAAGTTCTCGATGTAAATTTCTAAAATCATTGAAACGTTTCCATACAGTAATTCGAGTAACGGCATCAGGACAGTTTTCTGGGTACAACTGAAATTATTTGTAAATTTTAATTTAATGAAAAAACATTCTTTTTTTGACAAAGCTTACCATTGAAACAACTTTGTAAATTGTAAAACCATTTTTATGCTTTCTTACATCGGGTACATCAAATATTCTTATCCAATTATTATGAACCGACACCATTACTAAGTATCATTTATTATTTATTTAAATATTTGTTCTAATGCAAACTTCAAATCAAAACACACCCTACTTAATAGACCACCTATGATAGGAGGTCTACACACTGAATTACAAATATTGTAAAAGCGAACAAAACTTCAATTTTAAAAATATATGAAAAATTAAAGCCTCAGCAGAAATTTAATTGCTTATTGGTTTAACATTTAATATATAATGATATTGTAAATAATTAACAGAATTTCATTGTGGTTAGTAAGAATGCTTAAATTCCCCAACAAACAGCAAAATAATTTTTTTTTCAAAACCCATAATTCTTATTCTAAATAAATAATACTTATAAAGTTTTTTTTTTGCACATTTTGGTGCATTTTTAAAATTAATTTTAGAAAATATGTTAGCAAAATCAATTCGTTTGGGCTAGGCTCTCCCTATGACAAATGTCTATGGGCCCTTCTATCGCTTGTGCTTGTATATCATGAACTGTCAGTGAGTCTATGTTTAAAACAAATATTTATCGTTTAAGTAAGATTTAGAAAGTCAACTATCTTAAATCGTAAATAAAGGGAATAGAAATTTTCCTCTATTTTGTTAATTATTTTTTGAATATATAAAAAAATAAGAAACCTATCTTAGTTTTCTATTTTAAAAAAAAGTTTGGCTATTGTCTAATAGATGACACTACCAGTTTGTGACAAAAACTATTGCGTATTGCATGTCGCATAAGGGTAAAATCTTCTTTTTTTCATTTTTTTTTCACTGTATCTTATTAATAAATGAAACACTTTGTGTCATAGTTAATCTTTATTAGTCAAATTTATATACGAAAACGTAACAGAAAAGGAACATTTAAAAATACTTCGTAATTGTTTATCTTTGCGATGTGTTACACGCCTTTTGAGATGGTCCCAAATATGCTCAATAGGATATAGATCCAGGCATTAAGCAGGTCAGTTTATATTTGGAATACCTCTTACAGGTACTTCGTTACTATCCTTGCCATGTCTGGTCCTGCAGTAGGAGAAAACCATCACCAAGAAACCCATATACCTTTTGCTACGACAACTAAATGTATACTGCTGGCCAGTGCAACAGCAGTTTTTTAAAACTAAACTTGATACTTTTTAAACATGTTTTTTACATTTGTTAAAACCGATTCTAAAAATATATTTTCTTAACTTTTTTGCAGGACGCCCTTGTGCGCTCTACGCAGTTTTAAACGAATTTCATTTAAAATTGAGGAAGACGCACTTGGCACCTCAATAAGCTGAGCAACCAGAGAGGTATGCTGTGACCAGAGCGAAGTTATCTGTGGACCAGAGCAACTGTAAAAACAGATGTCTGTAGAGGGCGCTGGTAAATCTTCTTTTTCAATTTCTCTATGTCCTTTACTATTTAGAATACTCATGCAAGATACTGTCTTTGCTGTCTCCTTTTAAAATGCACCAGTCTATTTAAATTTAATAAAACAAGTTCTTTTAGAAATAACCCAAAAATACCTGCGAATAGCATTTTTAAATAATTTGTAAAAATTTATTTTAGACAAACTTAAATAAATGCCTAACATTTCCACATTTTTAAATTGTCACTTGACTTTTGACATCGTCAACTGTTCATTTAAAAGTTTAAATATTTGGTGCTTATCATAACAATATTTAATTTATTTTAGTAAAATAAAACAATGGAATCTAAAAGTAAAGTTGTTGATCATAATTTTAATATAGAAGTAAATATTTCAGAAATACTTTTAACTCCATTTGCATGTTCATCTATAGTAAATGAAATCCTAAAAGGTCTTCTGTATCAAAAGTGTCAAATTCCATATCCTTACAATTGGATTAAGAGTGTCGTTACTAAAAAACGGCAAAAAAGTGAGACTGAAACAAATGCCAGGACAAATTTTAAAGCAGAAAGTCATTTTCGGCAGGTATCAACTGCATTTGATACTCTAGAAGAAGTATTGAGCAATATCACTACAGAGTTTTTAAACAGTGGCAAAAACATAAAAGAAATTATAGTTGTCCTAGGAACTACACCATTTACTGCCACAGAGGTATTTACTATATCTCTATCATCTTTGGTCAAAGGACATAATGAAAAAAATCATGTAACTCAATTAAATAAATACCAACCCAGAATTTTAAGGTATAACTTCATATTGTTTTATGTTATATTTTAATTGAATTTTAATTTTTGAATATTAATATTTTTTAATAAATAATATAATAAAATTAAAGCTATTTCTTAAATTTCAGAAGTATTTTTCTTTCTCAAGACTGGATAGATAAGATTAATGCAACCATGGCTTGTACCAATACCTACCTATATCTTGTTAGGAATGGAAATGATTTAAATGAAGATGCTATTAATGGTTCCAGTAGTTTCATTCCTACAGCACCACTTCATTTTTCCAATAAAACTAAGCATGTTAAAATATCTTTAAGTTCAAAAACACCACCTGATACCAACTGTTGTGAAAATTTAAGAGTTTTTGGAGATGATAGTGACAATTTAAACGCTGTGGGTAAAAACTGTAACGAAAACAAATATGAAGACGAAATTAGTTGGTTTAAATACAAAGATTTCATAAAAGGATTTAAAGACTGTTTCATCAATAAAAAATCAGCCATTGAGTTATGGTAAAAACATTATTTTAGGACTTCGCAATTATAATTTGTATGTAACTGTTTAAGATGTAAAAAAAATATTTTTAACAATAAACAATGTTATAGCTAAGATCAATTAAAGTTAATATTTAGTAAATGCACTACTTAATTTTTAAGAGTGTTTAAGACAATTACCTTCAGAATAAGTTACTTCCTACATTCTAAAAGTTTTTAAATGAAAACTTCATATTTTTTAAATAAAAAAACTTTGGCATCTTGATAGAGACTGTCTGAGTGGTTGATACATGTACATGGTTTGCTCCAGAAACACCCCAATGCAAAAGTAATAGTTTTGGAAAGAGAAGAAAGCATGACAAACTGCGAGGTGCTGATTGAAGGAGAAAAAGTGGAACAAGTCATTGAGTTTGTATACTTGGGTTCAAAGTTTACGAGGGACAGAAAGTGTGACTGTGACATTGAGCGAAGGGTGTTGGCACGGCAACAATGAATGGGGCCCTGCATAATCATATGAGCTGTAAGAACGTGTTAAAAAGGCATCTCTGGCTGTGCATAGAGGAGTGCTCTGCCGTTCTAAGAGCAAACGTCCTAACTGCAAAAAATCCAAATATCGTTTTTTGACAGTTTGGACATAATTTAAAATTCTCTTCAAAAATTGCAGGTAAGACGGATACTTAATTATTTTACAAAGGTAAAATTTGTATATAGGACAATTTTGTTTTTAGGACGGTAGTGCTGGTCCCTACACTTTTTAAAAAGTATATAAGGATTTCGTAGAAGCATAAAAGTAAGATTAATGCTGCGGAGATGAGTAGTACGAGAAGTATGAAGACTCGGTTAGATAAAGTGAAGTATAAGGGAATGCTGTGGTGTGAAAAAAGATGTGGTTACAAAGATAGATAAAGGTAGGGTTGCCACCTCTCACGATTTTATTGGGAGACTCCCGAAATCGTACTATCTCTCCCGACTACCGATCATGTTAAACTCCCGATTTTTGTGAATTTTTTTTTTTGTGACATTAAGCAAAGGGTGTTGGCAGGGCAATAAATGAATGGGGCCCTGTATAACCTTATGAGTTGCCATAACGTGTCAAAAAAAAGTATGTCTGGCTGGTGCATAGAGGAGTGCTCTGCCATCCTAAGAGCAAACGCCGTAGCTGCAAAAAATCCAATTATTGTTTTTTGGCAGTTCGGACATAATAACTTAAAATTCTCTTAAAAAATTACAGATAGGACAGATACTTAATTATTTCACAAAGATTAAATTTGTATACAGGACAATTTTATTTAAGTAGTATACACCTAGAAATATGGTAGACAGATAATTTAACCCTGCAGGCGGGGCGTCCGGTTTTGAGACTTGGATGTGATGTAAATGTTTGGTATTTCTCGACAATATTTCTTAACGTTCTAACTATAACAGAAGTACAACTTTAGTGAATGGTGATTTGATATGTTGTCTATAAAAATTAATAAAGCGAAAAGTCTCCAAGTCCCAGCGCCCCGGTTATTTGTTTTGTATTTCACCTTCTGCGTTTTTGTGTTAAGTTTAAATTTATTCTACTTATTTTCTATTTTTATTATCCAAAATTTAATATATAAAATATTACTTGATCTTGGTTGGTTTTCCTATTATGTTATTCTTCTTAGTCTAACGTCGAGAACGACGTGTAGTGATCACAAGTTAATGTTAGGTGTTATTACTCAGAACTCTTCTTACAGTCTCTCGCCATGTCCCACGGTCAGCAGCAGTTCTAATGGCTTCCACTAGTGGACGCTCGGTTACTTTTGATACAATGTCTGTCCATCTAAATGGGGAGCGTCCGCGTTTCCTTTTGCCAAGGGGTTTGCCCTAGACAATCAGTCTCAATGTTGTCGTGACGAGTTATATGTCCGAAGAAGTTCAGTATTCGCTCTTATGTCAAGCTACTGAGACGGTTTGATGGTCCAATCTCGTTCAGAACTGACACATTGGTACGATGTGCCGTCCACGGTATTCTTAGCATTCTTCGCCATACCCACATTTCAAAGGCGTCGACCCGACGCCTGTCGGCTGCCTTCATAACCCATGTCTCGGAAGAACATCAGAAAATGGAGAACACTAGGGCATGGACCAGTGATTTTTTGGTATTGATGAATATATATCGATCTTTCCAAATTTTATGTAATTGGCTCATTGATGTTCGGCCAAGTTGAATACGACGGTGGATTTCCATCTCGCAGCTGCCGGAGGAGTGGATAAAGGCAGCCAGATAAACAAACTGATCTACCACTTCACAGCTGGCAATGTAATGTGGTCTGTTGGCTGTCTTATCCGATCTATCAACTATCAATACTTTAGATTTGGCATAGTTGATTTTTAGACCATACTCTTTTGATGTTTTCTCGAGTCGTTGTATCAATTCTGTAAGTTCTTCTGATGAGTTAGCGATCAGAAGAGTGTCGTCAGCATATCTAAGATTTGAATTTTTTTTCCCAATTATGGCAAAGCCTCCTTCCCACTCATCAAGTATTCTCTCTCATTAAACATTCCGTATATATATATATATTTATATATATATATATATATATATATATATATATATATATATATATATATATATAAATTAAACAAGAGAGGTGATAAAATACACCCTTGTCTAACTCCCTTTTTAATATCTGCTGTTCTGGAAATACGATTGTCAATTTTGACGACTGCTCTACTTTGTTCATATAACTTTTTTATGAGATTTACCAGATGAGTAGGTACTCCCTCAACGCACAAGATCTTTCACAATTTTGACCATTTTACATTGTCGAACGCTTTTTCGTTGTCGACAAAATACATATACATGGGTGCATAGTATTCCCTGGCCTTCTCCATAAGTATTCGGACATTTAGTATTTGTTCTCGTGTACCTTGCCCTTTGACAAATCCTGACTGTTCAGGTGCTTTTTGGTAATCGAGGAAGTGGACCAACCGAGATCGAAGAACATACAGCATTATTTTGCTCGCATGTGAGATCAGGGAAACCAGGCGATAATTATTACAGTCCATCGTTGATCCCTTCTTATGAATGGGTATTATAGTGGATATAGACCATTCGTCTGTTCAGACTCCGTTGTTCCAAATTTGCTGGCATAACAGATGTAGGTATTTAATGTTCCTCTCCTCAAGGGTCTTCCAGACCTCCGCAGGGATCAAATCTATTCCGGTGGACTTGTCTTTCTTAAGTGCTCTGATTGCTGCGACTACTTCACTCAAAAGGATATTCGGTTCATTTTCTGGGCTTATTTGCTCAAGAGATTCGTATTTATCATCATAGAGTGATGTACAGTAGTCTTTATGTTCTTTATGTTATACCTACTATTCTTAAAAACCAATTTATTATTATTTTTATCAGTACCCAGTAAACCAGCGAAGTCGCAGTAAGTCACAGAATATAATATCTCATTATAGATCTTAACATAGATCCATAACAAAATGGACCTATATCTTCGAAAATTGTCATAATAATAACCACCTTAATTTTTTTTTTACTGAAAATAGTCGCAAGAAGGGTGGACCTATTGTGTGGGCCGCGGACGGCCCGCACTGCGACTATTAGAAGGGGGAGGGATTATGAAAAGGAAATTATTGTGGACCCGCTTTTTTAAAAGTTGCAGGTCATAGTTCTCTGGAAAAACTGATTTTGGAAGCTTGTTCCATTCTGTAGCGGCCCTGTAAAAGAAGGATTCTTGATGGAGATTGGTCCTTGTAGTGTCAATCTTGAGAGTAAATGAGTGAGACTGATCAGTGTGATGAGTTCTTCGGCCGAATGTGGCCAGTGGGGGTACAAGAGTTTTTATTTCTCTGGAGCATCTGCGATGGAAATATCTGTAGAGTAATGTCTGGTCTGCAACTCTTCTTCTATGTTCTAGTGGGTGAAGGGTATCTGTGAGAGTTGAGCTGTTTATCAACCGAATGGCCCTTTTCTGAATGGAATCTAGAAGACGAAGAGAAAGCCTTGGTGCTGAACCCCAAATGTGCGAGCAACACTCCAGTAGAGGTCGGATTCGAGCCTTGTACGTCGTCAACAGTTGATCAGGGGTTAAAACTTTCAAGCTTTTTACAAAAAACCTAGCCTCTGGCTTGCTGACTTTGCGATGTTAGCAACAGGGTCATGCCAAGACATAATATTGAGACACCGTGACTTCCAAAATCGAGATGGAGGGGCTTGATTCAAGGGTATTTTCGGACATTGTGATTAAATGATTTGAAGAATTCTCTTTTTTGGAAAACGTAGCACTTTGCGTTTTCTGGGCGTTGAACTGAACAAGATTGTTGGTTCCCCATTCGACGATTGCTTTAAGATCTCTATTGATGGAATCAACCTGTTCCTGCCCGAGTATATTTGTATCATTCACCGAAAGTGATCGATAGGATGTGAAAGTTGAGACAAGTGTGCTGTCGCCTGCAAAACTGTAAATGGAGTTAGTGGTGGTTTTCAAGAGGTCGTTGATGTGTAAAAGAAATAGGGTGGGGAACAGTATGGAAGGAGACCGAAAAACCTTAATTATATGCATATTTCGGAAAAATTCTTAAACTAAAAAAACTGCGCATGAGCATAAGTGATTCGCGACGAGCATGCTCGACCCGCAAAGCGCATGCGCATGCGTCTTAAACAAGTGATTTGTAAAATAAAATTTATTGTGTAGAAATATTAGAATAAACATTGTTAGTTATTGTATTGAGAGTTTAGAATTACCGAACCCAAGGAGAACAATATCGTAACAATAGTGTAAACATGTTTATTGACCAATAGTTATTTTTCAGAATGTATGCAGTCATACAATTTGTGAGCGAGTCAACTTCGCAAGACCTTTCTGTTAATGAGGTTCCTAAGACCTGGATAGTAAAAAATGGCACATAATGTTGGTGGCCCCCAGCCCACAGTGGAATATATATTGCTCGAAGAAAGGAACCAAATCTTGATACTTGGAAACCTTTTGATATTCAAGTTAAATGCTATTGTGGTAAATATAGATATTATTGAACCAATCAACCAGTCACCAGAAAAGAGTTAGAGAAAATATTTGAGAAAAAACTTTTTTTGAAAGTGATTGTTTCATTTTATGTGACTCACTCAGTGTTGAAACAAACATTGGTTGGTACAGAATTTTATATGTATTTAAAATATCGCTTTCAGCAAGCTACCAGGAAGTGAAACAAAAGGCAGCCCAGATATGCACTAGCACTAGTGAAGAAGAAAGTGTTCATCGTCAGCTCAAACCCAATAAAAAGTACAATTCGGACCAGTATGATGAATGAAATGAGGATAATTTTCACGAAAGGGTAGCTAATGCTTTAACCTCAAACACTCAAACACAATTATAAGCGAAGGTAAGTTGAAACTCTCTTTCATATTTTTTAAACTCAATTAAAAGTTGCACGAATATTATTATTAATGAAAGTTGACTCGAGCATATATAAAAATTGTGCAAATGTGGAGGGTGGAAGCCAGGTATACATTCTTTTATTTTTAATTTAAAACTGGGTAATATATTATCAAGTTCGTTAGTAGTTTCTCTGAAGCCTTGAGCTGATATGTTTGGTAGTTTTTTAATTCAAAATTAATGTATAGGTGAGTTGTATTTAAAGTGGTTCAGTGTTTAGTTGCAATATGATTTCATATTTTCCTTCAGGTTATTAATATCAAACTGATTTACAAATGAATTTTATTGATCAATATTGAAATCTATTTTTAGTAGATTTCCCCAAAATATTCTACCTGCATGACCAGTGGGTATTCTGAGCCGGTTATATGTAATATTTTAAGGGATAGTGTAGGGAATGCATGTGCTGTATCTGTGGGGCTACCAGCAAAATCTGTTAAAATACCATCATGACCAGTTGAAATACCAGCACAACCCTTGGAGCTACCTGCGAATACAGCTACACTGGAAATGCCTTTTCAAATTTCAGGTACCAACCATGATTGTTGCAGAAAATTTGATTTTTTTTTGAGGAGGTTGAAAAAATCTTCCAAGGACGTCCAATGGATTGGGTGTGCTGGATTAGGGATACGCCTACCGACTAAAAAACAATTCCTCCTCTTGACACTAGTGTTGCTCTTTCGAACTACCTTCCGGTATTACTTCAAAGAGGACGTCTGTCTTGGATGTTGCTTTTTTTTTCTTTCCTTTTTTGTTCCTTTAATTCCTTTGTTGGTTAGTCATTTCTTTTCGCTTTGTTGACAGGATTTTTGCAGTATAATTTTTTATTATATTCCAGTTCTCCTTACTTTGTAATTAATTTGTAATTAATTATATAGTTCATTTTCAGTGGTTTTTCGTTCTTCCCACATTACACATTCGAAAAAAGTGTGTCCTATCGTGTCCACCGACCCATAGTATAGGCATTCATCCTTATCGGTCAGTTTGAATCTGTACAAGTCCACTTTAACATATTTTTTGTCGATCCGGGTTTTAGGTCTGGTATAAGTCTTTTGGTCCATTCTGCAGTGCCTTCCTTCTTTTCCCATCTCTCTTGCCACTTTTCTATTGTAAGTTGTCACGATGTTTTTCTATTTGTGCCATTTCATATAAGCTTTCGTTCTTCGTTTAGTATATCCATTGGTGGTGATTCATTGGTGAGAACAAAATATGATTGGGAAATCTAACTCATAATTAACAATTTATAATTTTTCAGATATATTTTGCTGTTCATTGGAGGTTTGTCTGGGAAAGATTTTACACAACAAATTTTGAAGAAGCTGATAACAAATGATGTGGCAGAGTTATGCAGCTGGATGGGGGCCAAACACAATTTTGAGCTACAAAAATTAATAATGATGGATTGCCCATACAGTGAGTAAATTATACAAGTATTTTAGTGATCTCGTATCTTCCACACAAACCCCATAATTTGTTCAAGAAGCAATTGAAAAGTATGTTAGAAATTGAAAATATTCAAACTGAACGGAGAATAAATTCATCTCATTTTAGGTAAATTTATAATTTTTCATTAATTGAAGTGAACTTGGGATAGATATAAAAATACATATAATTCATAAATGCTTCACAACAAAACCTCACCAAGGCATTTGACAAAGTACGTCTGACTGACGTTATCGACTTACTAAAGGAGAGAGAAACGCCCGACAACATCGTCAAAGTTATACAAAATCTAAATACCGGCAACTACACAAGGATTAAAGCAGGAGACAGCTACACGAAAAACATAAGGACACCAGGAGGAATCAGACAGGGAGACAGTTTCAGCCCATTTCTATCCAACCTAATAATGGAAAAAATTTTAGAAGAAGTGTCAGCGATGGGTCTCGGTTATCGAATGGGCCGAAACAAAATTAATATAATATGCTACGCCGATGACGCAGTTCTCATCGCAGAAACAGAGGATGACCTGCAAAGACAGTTCCATAAATTACATCCAACAGCAGCACAACTAAACATATCAGTAGGAAAATCAAAGTGCATGACCCTAACCAGAGAACCCATAAGATGTAAGCTCGTAGTCCAAGATCAACCTTTCGAGCAAGTATCCAAGTACGTTTAAGTATGTGGGCATGGATATATCAGACCACCACAATCCAATAAATGATCTACGGAGTCAGATCAACAAGGCAACCGCAATAGCAGGATTCTTACGACAGGTGGTATGGGCAAATAAATGTATGCGTATTGACAGCAAGGTCAAGATTTACTAGACTTGCGTTAGACCAATCATGACTTACGGTATTGAAGCTCGAGAAGAGACAACTAAAACAAAAAGAATGCTGCGTGTAACAGAAATAAAAACCCTAAGAAGCATACTCGGAAAGACAAGAAGAGAACGAGTCAGGAACGAGGTTATAAGAGATGAATTTCAAGTGCAGGACGTGGTGAGATGGGGGCGGCAAAGGAAACGACAATGGCATGCTCTTGTAACCCGAAGGGCAGAAGATCGACTACCGCGGATAGCATTCCAGAACAGACCAGCGGTAGATAGACCCCAGGAAGACCACCTAAGAGATGGAAAGAAAGCTGGTAATCAACATCCCAAGAGATCCTAAGGCGACCCAATTAACAGATCGACAGATCTAATTAAAGAAAAAGAAGAAGTTTTTGTTTTCACTACCCAGGCAGCATACTTAGTCCCAAGGACGTAGATTTTAGGTATTTACGTCCACGGATGAGTATTGTACATCCATTGAACATAAAAAATGTACATACGTAGTACGTACGGTGTACAAGTCCAAAGTACTTACTTTTTAGATCCCGACATAATGATCTACCATTTTGGGCTTTAAAAATATCGAAATAAATAAATAATGAATAATTGAATATAAAAATGAATCAAAGGACATTGTAGCAATGAATAAATTAATAATAACGATCAAAAAAGCACAATAATTTTTATTCTGTGACCGTGTAAAATATTAAACGTTATACAAATTAAATAAATTTATTCAATAACAGTCAATTGGATCAATTGTATTAACTTCGTTGGCAATAACGTATTTTTACCTATAACTCCGAAATTATAGCATTTATGTATAGGGAACATTGCAGGAAAAACATTCAGTATTTTTAAGGACTTTAAAAATAGTAAAATATATAGGGTGATCCATTTGAGATAACTGAGTTCATTATTTTGACAGAAAAACAGAAGTTCTGACATACATACATACATATAGTCACGCCTTTTTCCCGTAGGGGTAGGCAGAGACCACTTTCTTCCACTTGCTACGGTTCTTACACACATCTTTTGCTTCCACTACTTTTATCAGCGCTCTCATACATGCTCGTCGGTTGTTGGCACTCTTGACTTGTCCTTTCTTCAAAACAATGTGGATCTGATCGAGATAATATATGTTCGCCGAGGTCGACCTCTACCGACTTGTCTATTCACACTCGCCTTATAAATTTGTTTCGTCAATCTTCATTCATCAATCCTTTCTACGTGTCCAAACCATCTAAGCATTCCTTTATATATCTTTGTGACTACATCTTCTTTTACACCACAGCGTTCTCTTATCTCACTTTATCATCCCGAGTCACTCCAGATATACTACTCAGACTACTCATCTTCGCAGCATTAATCCTATTTTTATGCTTCTTTTGCCAAACCAAACATTCACTACCATACATAAGTGTAGGAACCAACACACCTCTATGCACAGCCAAACGTGCCTTTTTTGACACTTTCTGGCTGTTCATTAAGCTATCCAGTGCCCCATTCATTTGTTTTCCTGCCAACATCCTTCGCTCAATGTCACTGTCATACTTTTCATTTCTTGTAAATTTTGAACCCAAGTACACAAACTCATTTTCTTGTCCCACTCTTTCTCCCTTAATCAGAACTTCACAGTTTGTCATGTTTTTTTTTTCTTTCAAAAACCATTACTCTCGTTTTGCTTGGGTACATTTATTTTTATTCCTTTGATTTTCAGGGCATCATGTATAACATTAACCATCGTCTGAAACTTCTCTTCAGATGATGCTAATATGACTTGATCATCGGCGTAAAGAAGGAATTTGACGCACTCTCTTTTAAATCTTTTAAACAATCGTCTATGTATAAGATAAACAGCCATGGCGAAGCCACACATCACTGTCTCACACCTTTTTCGATGTAAAACCAGTCCGTGCAAGCTCCGTTTATCCTGACACAAGCAGTGGAATTCTTGTAAATTGATTTCAGTGTTCGTATTAAACGATATACCAAACGAGCTTCTAAAATACGGCGGTCCAGGGCTTGTAGCAAGACTGACAAACTATTTAACAAAATCTTGAGCACTACGGAAATCCCGAAGGACTGGCACACCAGCATCACAATTCATACATACATACATAAATTCACAATTCCCATATACCAAAAAGGGCAAAAGACAAAGCTGAAAAACTACAGAGGAATAACTCTACTATGCTCAACAATGAAGTTGTTTACAGGATTGCTCAAGGACAAACTAGAGGAGCAAATAAAAACCAGAGAGGAACAACAAGGATTCAAAAAGAATAGATCAACAACAGATGCCATCTTTATTACCTAGCAAATAAAGGAAAAAGCAATAAAGTACAATACACCAGCATTTATTTGTTTCGTCTGCCTTACTAAGGCATTTGACAGAGTCCGCCTGGAAGACGTCATTAAAATTCTAAAGGAAAAAGAAGCCCCTGCCAATATAGTAACAACGGTATACAACCTTAACACCACTAACAGAACGCAAATCAAAGCTGGAGAGAATATTACATCTAGCATCCCCACTCTAGGAGGAATTAGACAGGGAGATAGCCTTAGTCCATTTTTATTTAACCTCCTGATGGACAAAATCATAGAAGAAGTAACATCCATGAATTCGGGATACAGAATGAACAATAGGGCTATCAGCATGGTCTGCTACGCCGACGACGTTGCAATATTCTCAGAAAGTGAGAATGACCTACAGAGACAGTTATTTAAGTTCTACCAGATCAGTCAGCAACTCAATATGGATATATCCATAGGTAAAACGAAAACCATGACCATCGCTAGGGAGCCAATGAGATGCAAGCTGGTAATAGATAATAAACCCATAGAGCAGGTCATTCAATTTAGATACCTGGGCATAGATTTGTCCAGCTCTCACGACCCGGTAAAGGACCTGAGAAACCAAATTAACAAATCAGCCATAATATCAGGATGTCTAAGGGAAACTGTATGGGCTAATCCTTATATGCGAAAGGAGAGTAAAATCAAAATATATGCTTCAGGCCGATAATGACATATGGTATAGAAGCGAGAGAGGATACCAACAAGTCCAAAAGGATGCTACGAGTCGCCGAAATCTCAGTTTTGAGAACAATAGCCGGAAAAACAAGAAGGCAGAGGAGAAGAGAATGGTATAATTACGTGAAGAGAATGACCGACGATAGACTACCACGCATTGTACTAGAGGGAAAACCAGCAGGGACCCGTCCACCCGAAAGACCACCAAAGAAATGAAGAGACAGCTGGCAGTCCACATCTCAGGAAATATTATAGAGGCAAGTCCGGAATCAACAGATCATCTAGATCTCTAACAAGTAGAAGAAGAAGAAGTATTAAACTACCGCTCAACCCATACATAGACAATATCGACCACAATTCACTTCTCACCACTCTGTCATAGGCCTTTTTTAAGTGTATAAAAGATCTGACAACAATGTAAATACCACCGTATGATCGGCCATATCACAGAATGCACACAATCCAAAGATTTTTAAAATCGTGCAAGTCGTTTCCGTAATAATTAAGGCGTTCCATATTTAAAACTCACTCTGTATAATGGTAATAGTGATATTGAAGCTTAAATGGTTTTAAATCGTTTCATAATATGTGGGGCACCTAAATAAGTACACAATCTCAAACATTAAATATTTATTTATACAAAAAGTTTGAGTCTATAAATCATATCTACAATATGATGATTATCAACCAGAATCATAATTTGTTTCAGAAAAATAATTAAAATTTGTTGTATGATGAATTAAAATCAGTAACATTTTATTATATACTCTCACAATTATTTGTAAGGAAAGATCCATTGTGTTGTGTTGTGAGTTAGTGTGTGTAGTGAACGGTTCATTGCAAAAGTAACATTTTCGGGACCATACTTTACATACACGATAAATAATTAAAGGAAAGGTTCTACAGAGTTTTAGTAGTTGTGAGCACTTGAAGTTGGATGCTCGGTGGTTACTTAATCTAGGATACAAACAAATCTGCTTAGACGATAAAGTTGATGCAAACCGTAAAAGCCTTTGATATTTACATTGTTTTGGAGATAAAGAGTGTGAAGTGAAATACTAATGGTTCCTACTGCCAAATAGGGGATTTACATACAGACGTCCAATTTTGTTTGAATTTTGACGCAAATCAAATTATCTTGCCATTTTTAATAAAAATGCCCAGTACTATCGCTATTAGGATGTGTCGTTTGTGATGTCACACGCCAAAATATAATTAAAACCAATTTTTTAATTCGTAAACACAATGAATGTACATATTTTACTAAAAATGAAGTAGGTGATTGATGACGTGTCATGTTTTTTAACAGACGTTATGGTCAAGAAAACATTCCTTTTCTTTGACAAAGCCAGACTAGGGTCGGTATTTTAAATTTGCTACCAACTTTAATATTAGAGACAATTTAATGATTGATATTTGAAGTTTGGCAAGCTCGAAGAAACGACTCGGGAAATAATTTAAGTAATTAATAATGTTCATGCTAAACACAGACCCTAGTCTCTCGAAACCAACGGCACAGAAAACCGATTTTTAATGTTTCATTTATATAACACAAAGATATGTTTCAACATTCTGTAGAAGTTTCGTTATCTGCTTGTCGATGACAAATCGAAGGAAGGTATTCGGTTTGGTACTTAAGCTAAAGAGAGGGATATAGAAACAGACGACGAGATGGAACGGTTGAAGGATTGTTCGGAAATGAGGGTTGACAAATGATAGAGTTGTATTTACAAGATGTTTCATCTGATTTGCTTCATTATTATGACGAAGAAACTATATACAATTGTGCCTTGAATCGAGAGGGACAGCGAGGCCGTGTTCTTGTTGCCGTGTTGCATTGCCGCCGGATGTTCACCTAAAAACACATTGATAAATTATTTAGGGAAAATAACCGAAAACAACAAATATAAGATGTGTTCCAACAACTCGAAAAAAAACCGTTCGTGAAACGGTTACGGTCATGCAGATAGTTTAGACAATTTATCGTTCGTAAAATAGTTTCTGAATGGTAATTTCGGTGCATCGTCGAATTTAGAAACTGTTTGGACACGTACGCATTGGGTATTACATTAGCTTGTCACTTTTTTAACGTCCCTAGAATTCCATGCAATTTTTATCACCTCTCTTACCTTTGGTGGGAATAAAATTTTATTAGAAATAAATATAGCTTTTCAAAAAATACATACTTAGATATACAGGGTTTATCAGACGTGCCCAATTAAAAGCAAGACGAGTAAGTTTATTTAAAACAATGCAAGAAATTCGTATAATTTTCATTCATTTATTCATTTTACTAATGCAAGTGGTAAAATAATTATTGAATTTCTGAGAGAGCTGAATTAAAACATTTGAATTTTGTTAAATTAAATGTATAATACGCTTACCATTGATGACGTGCACGTTGACACTAGTTGATCCTGCTATTGTAGGCACACAGGAGTAATTTCCAGAATCCGAAATGTGAGCATTTGAAATGTGTAACTTTGACGAGAGCCCATCAGACCACTGATTCTAAAACAAATAAGGAATCATCAAAATTCATATTATCGCTTGCTTAAAATATGATGCAATAATTTTTGACGCGTAATGAAGAATGAGAGATTTCTTTGGGTCACTCAACAACAAGGAAGAAAAAACGATAAAAGACGTCTCATACATACATACATACATTTACATGCCTGTGGGTTATTTAAAAAGTGGTGCACACTTAAAAAAAAAAGGTTTCTTTTTTATTACTTACACATTACAATTAACTTTAATAAATTAATTCAAACTCACTATCTATTCCACTAATTTTCTACTAATAACTATTTCTCTTTACTTCCAATCCACTATCGATCAACTCTTTATCAATCAAATAACTATATGTTGGTGGACCAAAGTACGGCAATCCCAAACCGTAAATACACTCAGCAGTATACAAATGCTGGCTTGCCTGTGTATTACGGGGTCTATGAGAAAAAAACCCCCACTGCTGCTATGAAAGCAATGCTTAATCTTCCACCTCTAGATATTTATATCCGGGGCGAGGTAAGACAATGCGCGTATAGACTAGAACAACAGAAATGTTGGAAAGATACTAAAACATATGGGCATACAGCCATAACGAATATAATCAGACACCCATTTCTGGAAATGGCAACTGATTATATGAGTGCAGAAATATTCTTCGAGACAAACTATGAGGTTCACGCAGGATATAAAAAGAAAACGATCCCCATTAAATCAGGTAGTCAAGCGGCACTCAAAGCTTTGGCATCACGAAGAATAGACTCAAAAATTGTCCGGGAATGTGCAGGAAACCTACGAACCTTGGCTAACCATAACAATGTTACCTTGTCGTGGGTGCCAGGGCATAAAGGTTGCCACGTTTTTTTTTCGTTCTCTAAAGAGTACTCTGCCAGCGGTCTCTCTACTGGCAAATTATGCCCGAGCTCAGCCGTAGAGGGTAAAAGAAAAAAAATATAAAAGTGAGCCGCGCCACCGACTTAGACGGTTCAAGCCGGAAACCCCTGGGTCTTATAGGCACTAGCAGAGCCACACGTAAACAACTAAGATTATGGTAAACCAAATAAATAAAATTATAGCAAAAATATATTGAATACTTTACTCACACAATAAATCGAAGTACACAGTTCAATAATAAAATTATAACACATATAGTCAAAATTAACAGCTATGGTAAATTTTTTTGCTAAAACAAACCAAAAATTTAGAATTTACAACTTTATAAAATAACCATAACAGAAGTAAGAGTAACAGACTTTTCCAAGTTACCAAAAAAAGGTAAAACATATATATATATATATATATATATATATATATATATATATATATATATATATATATATATATAAATCAACTCATTAATAACACTAAACCAAACGTTTACATAAGGCTGCTAATTTACTCATGTTTTAACCATTTACATAAAGATTTTCACTTCCAAAACAATCGAGTTTATTTAAAAATATTTTTACAATGGTTGTCCTTTAAAATATCAAGATTGTAGAATATTTACAAATAAGTAGGAAAAAAATATATTTTTACTTGGACATAAAGAATTATTGGGAAGGTTATTTTAATCCAAGTTTAGTTTTGGCATATTTTCTAATGCAATAAATAGTTTCCAACAATGTACTATATTAATAAACTAAAACAAAACTTAATCGTGGTGTCAAAATGAGTCACGGCGTTATATATTTAAAAATAATTCACTGATAACCTTTGGGTATACGAATTCACACGTACTATATTAATAAACTAAAACGAAACTTAATCGTGGTGTCAAAATACGTCACGGCGTTATATATTTAAAAATAAATCACTTATAACCTTTGGGTATACGACTTCGCTACTCCTGGGGCCTGCTCCTGTGGCCTACTCCTGTGGCCTACTCCTGTGGCCGGTTTAAATTATGGAACTGCACCTGCTACTTAACAATGGCTTCCCTTCATCAGATCCCGCATGCGGATATTTTAACTCGACACCAAAATCCAAAATATCAACGACAAGGGTAAGATAGAATGGTTAAGTTAAAAATTAAATGGTTTTTCTTCAAAATCCAATTAAGATGGCCCAAATACAGCCAGATATGAAAGAAAAAACCGTAGAGGTTCTGCTCACGTGTTAATATCAAATCGTTCCAAAAACTCTCACCCGACTTCGACGACTCTCACCCAACGACTGACACTCCTAGGCCGGAAATCAAGAAATGACACGGAATAAAGGTCAACCCACAATCTTCTCCAGTCCGTGCTCCATAATCGCCTCGTCCGTGCTGTTAGCCAGCCCCATCCATTAATAATCGAATCCTATCACTACTAGGTATGCAACACTATTTACAACGAATGATATATTTAAGTTACAACAAAATACGGTATGCAACCCTACTTACGAGTAACTAAGGAATACGATTTGATACTTCGACTCAATCCAAGATACAACCTAAAAATTATACAAATCTACGCACCAACTTCGGACCACACAGAAGAAGAAATAGATGTATTGTATGACGAAATAACAAAGGCACTAAATCAAGACCATACACATTTCACGATAATATGTGGCGACTTTAACGCCAAAACTGGAATAAAATCTGATCCGTCTGAATTTGCTCTAGGAAATTTTGGCAGCCCGGGCAGAAATCAAAGAGGCGAGACTTTAGTAAACTATCTAATGGAGAACAACCTATTCCAGATGAATAGTTTCTTTTACAAAAAACTTCATAGAAGATGGACGTGGAAGAGCCCGGACGGAAATACACAAAATGAGATCGACTACATAATAAGCGACAAGAAGTACATTATTAAAGATGTGACAGTACTGAATAGATTTACAATAGGAAGCGACCACAGAATGATTAGAGCCCATATTGAGATAAACACTAGGAAAGAGAGAAGTAAAATGATGACAAAAAGAAAAACACAAAACTGGAGACAACCCACGAACGAACAAAAGTTCCAAGAACACATAGACAACACACTAAAAAGAACACCAACGAATGATCTAAATATCCTGAATGACTCAATAATCCACGCAATCGAAGATGCCCAAAAAAAGTTCTGCCCAAGTAACGAGAAAGAAGAACGAATTACCCAAAAGTATACAAAAACAAACTAGAGCTAGAACCAGATGAACACGCATCTCTAAAAATTACAAACCAAGGATCTGAGGACATCCCCGAAATCTCTAAGGAAGAAATTATTCACGCCTTGAAGAAAATGAAAAACAATAGAGCACCTGGCAATGATGGAATAGTGATAGAATCCATAAAAAATGGAGGTCCTTCCCTTATTGAGGCAATAGAAAAATTGTTCAATTTATGCCTTCAGAATCAAACCATCCCGAACCAATGGAACAATTCTGTTACCATCCTAATTCATAAAAAGGGCGATATGACAGACCTGGATAACTATAGACCCATCAGCCTTCTCAACCACCTGTACAAACTCTACACCCGTATAATCACCAACAGGCTAGAGAATAAACTGGATTTCTACCAACCTAGAGAACAAGCAGGGTTCCGCTCTGGCTACGGGACTAACGATCATCTGCAATGCATAAAAACCCTCATCGAGAAAACAGTAGAATACAACAAACCGCTTACCCTAATCTTTGTGGACTTTTACAAAGCCTTTGACACCGTTGAATTAGTTTCAATATTACGAGCAATAAAAGAATGCAGAATAGATGGAAGATACAAAAACGCAACAACAACAATTGACCTGCATACATCGTCTGGGAAAATAAAAATAAAAAGAGGAATCAGGCAGGGCGATACGTTATCTCCAAAACTATTCACTGCGGTCCTGGAACATGTTTTCAAAACTCTGAATTGGGAAAACAAGGGAATTATGATAGATGGGGAAAGACTGAGCCATCTAAGATTTGCGGATGACATAGTTCTAATGGCAGATGACATGCAGGAAGCCAGGGAAATGCTAAAAAATCTACAACGGGCAACACAAAGAGCAGGTTTGGAAATAAATTATAACAAAACAAAAATGTTAACCAACCTAGTACCAAGCGAACCTGTAGAAATAGAAAACAAAATCATCGAAATCACAGAAAAATACACCTACCTTGGCCATGAAATCCGGATCGGCAGGGACAACCAGACGTGCGAACTGTCCAGACGAATATCTCTGGGATGGGCAGCGTACGGAAAGCTTAGGGACATATTTAAATCAGAAATTCCTGTAAGTATAAAAAGGAAGACCTTCAATCAGTGTGTTCTCCCAGTTATGACATACGGGGCTGAAACTCTAACCTTAACAAAAACAATAGTTAAAAAACTACAAGTAGCGCAACGGAAAATGGAGAGATCCATGTTAGGACTTTCCCTTAACGACCGAGTCAGGAACGAGGATATAAAGAGAAAAACGGGGGTAGAGGACATAATAGAAAGAATTACAAAGCAGAAATGGAGATGAGCAGGACACGTGGCTAGAATGAAGGACGGAAGGTGGACAAAGAAAGTTCTGGAGTGGCGACCGAGATCGGATAAGCGAAGCAGGGGTAGACCACCGACACGATGGACAGACGACCTCAAAAGGATAACCACGAACTGGATCGCAGAGGCGCAAAATAGGGAAAGATGGAAATATTTCGAGAAGGCCTACGTTCAGCAATGGACAAGAGAATAAGGCTGAATGATGATGATGATGATGAAGGAATACGAAACTATCAGAAGAGACCCAATTAATAATGGAACTGTAGAAGGAAAAAATAGGCACGTGACAAGGTATTTCTGGTAACGAAGAAGCGGACAAAATGGCTAGGCGGGGCTCTGGGACACCATTTATTGGGCCAGAATCAATAATAGGGATACCCAAGGCCAGCGTTAAAGCAGCGATCAATGGTTGGATCCACTCTTAGCATCAACTGAAGTGGGCACAGCAAACTAATGCTGAAAGAAACCTCACCTAAGCAGGCAGAAAAGCTGCTCTCGCTAAGTAGGGAAAAACTTGGAACAGTTGTAAGGCTTTGTACCGGACACTGGTCTTTGAGGAAACATTTGCACAATATAGGCGTGTTTGATACAAAACCTATAGGTACGCAGATTACGTAATGAGGAGGAGGAAACAGCAACTCATATTATTTATCGAATGTGAAGCCACCGCCCCATCGAGGCACTACTTGGGTTGTATACAAGAAAGCTCTAGAAGGTAATAAAAAATACGAAAACTTTTATTTGTAAAAACCAAATAGAGGCTAATGAATGATGGTCTACAGAAAAAGTAAAAAATTATTTTGTCATTGTCGAAAATTAAACTGCGTTCATATCCATGCATTTTATCACTAGGAAGTGTTTAAATTGTGGGTAGGTATATTTTTTGAAAGAAACCATAAAAACAGTATTTTAAGGGATAAAATAGTTTGTAACGTTCGCTCTATTCTCCAAAATTTAGTTTCGGATGCTACATGTGGTCAGTCTCAAATTTTCTCAACGACAAAGCTTCTGCCGTAAAAGGGATGCTCTCCAAAGCCGGTAATATGACAAGAGATTACATTCCGTAATATATTGTAGATAATGAAAATACGGAATCTGACATAACAAGATACCGTTTGTAGTGTACAATACCGAAAGAGGTTTTCTAAATCGATAAGGTAGACATCAGAGGTCCGTCTAATGGACTTCCATACGACGATAGAGAAAAATATTTCGAAGGAAGGATCCTGATGTTGATTATAACGAGTTGGAACGGGTATAGTCGAATAATAAAAAACTGACCCGTAATATTCTTGTCGAGAGGTATAAAAGTAAAATTTCAGTTGTTCATGGCGACTAGCTTTTATCGACGTCTATTTTAGGTTAGGTTAGGTTATTTTATTTTTATTTTTTATTATTTTAGAAGTTTCGGGAATAAAAATAGGTAAAATTTCAATCTGTTTTATGTTTTAAATACTCGCGGAATAATGGCTGTTCTAAATGGAGTAAAGTAGTACATTATTTGGCAACCACATTCCAGTCTAAGACACTACAATAAGGTCAATTTATTACAGTACGTACAGTGGATGAATTGGTAATAAAGAAATATTTATTTTGTGATTGCCCACTAAAAATATCTTCGAATTTGGCTCCACCTTTATCGACAATAATAAAACATATCAAAGAGAACTCCATGAAGTTTCAGTATCCATGAGATGAATCAACTAGCTAGAGAGTTGTCAAGGTACTGCTAAGATCCCCCTGCAAAGAAACAGAAAAGACCTATCTGGTTATGTCTAGAGAAAACCTACGGAAGTCAACATTAAACTAAGTGAAACATCTCTATGCACAGACTGCAAAACAGAAGACGAGACAATCGAACAATGTTTTGCTGCCACATCAATTGGAGAAATCATACTGGAAGAAAGATGGTTAACTCTAGCTGACCCAAGGAAAATTCCAGTAAGAAATATTACCATTTTGGAATAATAGGTTGGTTGAATGCCTGCCTGCCTGCCTGCCTGCAAAAAAGAAGACGAGACAATCGAACAATGTTTTACTTTACTCTGTTACATCAATTGGAGAATCCATATTGAAAGAAAAAAGGTTAACTCTAGCTGACTTAAAAAAATTCCAGTAGGAAATACTACCGTTTTGGAATAATAGGCTGGTTGAATGCCTGCCTGCCTGCAAAAAAGAAGACGAGACAATCGAACAATGTTTTACTTTACTCTGTCACATCAATTGGAGAATCTATACTGAAAGAAAGAAGTTTAACTCTAGCTGACCTAAGAGAAAATATTACCATTTTGTAATAATAGGCTGGTTGAATGCCTAAAAAACGACGTCTACAGAGACTGATCTAAATCATCTCTTAAGCAATATTACCAACTATTTAAGGCAATATCACCACCCATTTTAAAACAATAGTTTAGTTAAATCCCTAAAAGAACTTTCCTCTGGAAATATCACCAACTATTTTTGACCAATAGACTGGTTGAATCCTTAGAAGGAGACCGCCCACTGGAACTAATCCAGGACAACTTTCCTTTGGCAATATCTCCATGCCCTTTCTCCAGGGAGGATGCGCACTGCGCCACCTTCCCCATTATTTTAGATACCAAACAAAAAGAGTTTTATGTAAAAGCAAATTTTCGTTTTTTTTTACACAGATTTAGAATATTCTTGATGGATACGACTATGGATGGAAAACGTCAAAAAATACGAAAGAGATATATTTGCCGAAAAGCTCGCATTAAGAAAACCATTTGCAAATGTTTGCTCTCAACGAAAGCGATCGATTCAACAGTTTTTTCTTGACGAATGCGACTCATCTATCATGGAAACTCGCTTTGGTCGCCATTTGTTTTGCCGAAAATAAAAATAACGTTTATTATTGCATGACTTGGTCTTGTTTATTTCAAATAAAAGAACAAAACAAAACGTATCATCTATCCATTTGTCTAACGACATTACTTGACTGCTGTTTACCGTCTTATCTTTTAAATTTTATTGCAAGAAGAGTTTTATGTTCTATTTTGCTGTTAAAAAAACAGTAAACGAATTCTGCACTGGAGGTTTTGTTTGAAATCGTTACGAAAACACAACTTTTGCAACAAATTAAATTAATTTTCATAAAATGGTGAATGTACGTGACTTTAAATTTTGGTGAATGCACAAATGTTTTTTGCCAGCTTAATTAATTAAAATATTTTTGGTACACAAAAATGTAAATTGCGTTTGTAGATTTCTTTATAAATTATAATTATCAATATTATTAACCCAATAATATCGCAAAATTATAAACTTCTGGACAAAATTAACGCAACATATTAAATCATACAAATTGCTGTTATGAATTAATTTTGATAATTTTTTATGGACATTGGTTACATTATAAGAAAAAACGTATTAGGATACTTCAACATACATACATATAGTCAGGCCTTTTTCCCGTAGGGTTAGACAGAGACCACTTCCTTCCACTTGCTACGGTTCTTACACACATCTTTTGCTTCCTCTTCTTTCATCAGTGTTCTCGTACATGCTCGTCGGTTGTTGATACTCTTGACCTGGCCTTTCTTCAAAACAATGTTGATCTGATCGAGATATGTTCGCCGAGGTCGACCTCTACCGACTTGTCCATTCACACTCGCCTTATAAATTTGTTTCGTCAATCTTCCTTCATCCATCCTTTCTACGTGTCCAAGCCATCTAAGAATTTCTTTATTTTTTTTTTACCACATCTTATTTTACACCACATCTTTCTATTATTTCACTATGCTTTAGTTTATCCAACCGAGTCACTCCGGCTATACTTCTCAAACTACTCATCTTCGCAGCATTAATCCTATTTTCATGCTTCTCCTCTATGCACAGCCAGACGTGCTTTTTTTTGACTGGCTGTTCATAAAGCTATCCAGTGCCCCATTAATTTGTTTTACTGCTAACACCCTTCGTTTAATGTCACTGTCATATTTTCTATCTCTTGTAAACTTTGAACCCAAGTATACAAACTCGTTAACTTGTTCCACTCTTTCTCCCTTAATCAGATGTGTCATGCTTTATTCTTTTTCAAAAACCAAATTACTTTCGTTTTGCTTACATTTATTTTCATCCCTTTGATTTCAGGACATTATGCATAACATTAACCATCGGCTGCAACTCCTCTTCAGATGACACTAATATGACTTGATCATCGGCGTAAAGAAGCGCAAGAAGGCATTAATCATCAATTCATTCATTTTCAATTCATTCGCACTCTCTTTCAAATCTTTTAATAGATACTTTAAAAGTGAATTAATTTTAATATTTCTTTATAAGATTGGAATTAGGTAAAATAATTGATCTTAGGACTTCTAAAGTTAAAAAAAAATTGTGTGGTCGGGGGACCCCGTAAGGAACTTCGTTTTTACGTTTTTTCTCTAACTCCGAATGTAATTCGAAATGAAATCTGTATATTTCAATTTTTATTTTATATTATATTATTTTTTAAGGCAAATAATCTAAAGGAACGAATTACATCAGAAAGTTTCATTCATTATTGCAAGTTGTGGAAGTGATTTGGTGAAATAGGATGAAAGTGTGTAACAGATGTGTAACATCTTTTATCTCGCTTTCTTGCAATTTGTGGGATGTCATTTCGTGAAATGTAACAGAAAGTGTGTGACAGGAAGTCGCGGAAGCACGAGATATTTGATTTGACGAATGAACGCACGGTGGTAGAGTTGGTGGTCAGATAGCCGTCAACCAATTTTCCTAGAGGTCGGTACTGTAAGCCATCAGCTGTACACTTAAGTTAAAGTTTGCTGTTATATGCGTAAACTTTATAAATAAATATTTACTGTTGATAATAAGTCTCAATAAAGTGCAGATCATTGATGAAAAATTCAAGTAAGTAATAATAAATAATTATTAGAATAAAGTATTTCAGTATATAAGTTTTTTAAATTTTGAGGTTGATTTCTGTTACTCCTAGTTTCAATTAAATAAAATACAATTTTCATTAAAAAGAATTATTGTTTGTTATAAAAAATCATTTTAAATAATACCTGACCAATTTTTTTAGAATATAATTTTAAAATTATTTATTACTAAGGTGAGATGTTAAATGTTAGACATCATATGCGACTACTGTAAGGCTCGCTCGTTTTATTTTTATTTTTCGTAAGCCGCATTAAGAAACTTCGTTCCAATAATTTCATAATATAAATAGGACACTAGTAACGAAATGAATGGTGAAAGTTTGACACCTGTAGTGTGTGTTGCCTTCTTTACTTTAAGCATTTATGGGTTTAGGCATGCTTCAAATTAAATTTTGGATAAAATCTTGAGGAATTTGTTCCCATGTTGTGATAACTGCATTTTCAAGTTTCCTCAGGTTCTTAAGTGCAGGTATTTGACTTTTCACATTTTTCTTGAGGTGATCCCGCATATGCATGATCGGATTCAGATCCGGGGTTTCTGGTGGCCACTACATAACTGGTATACCAATTTGGTTAAGATAATCGAGTAACTCCACAGCTATGTGAGGTCGAGCGTTGTCTTGCATAAACAAAAAATCGCCAGAACATAACAGAGCCACCGCCGAATGGAATCCTTGAAGAGGTATTGCAAAGAGCAAACATCTTTCCTGGTCTTTGTCAGACACGTTTGCGACTATGTGGATGTTTTAGGCTAAACCTACTTTTATCTGCGATTTTTTTTTTCAAATATCCAAAGACCAACTTTGATGATTTCGAGCAAAACGTAACCTAGCAACTTTGTTCTCTCTAATAAGCAAGTATGCAGTGGCTAGTATTCTAATGTTAAATCCAGCTTTATTTAACCGTCTTCACTATTTTAGAAGAAATTGTAACATTGCGGACCGCTTTGAGTAAGTTTTTGATTACTGAACTAGTGACAATTTTGTTTCCTAAGGCGTTTTGTATAACAAAATGTTCATATTGGTCTAAGTGCATCGTTTTTGCCCTTGCCGTAGACTTATAGAATGATTTCGTACCATATTAAAGCATCTTTTCATACGACTTAGGGGGCATCCATAAATTACGTGAGGTGTTTTTTTAAATTTTCTGTGCCTCCCTCCCCCCCTGGTGAGATGTCGTGAGATTTTATTCAACCCCCTCCCCCATCCCCCAATCTCACGTGAGATTTTGCTTCGTGCTTTTATTTACGACTAGTTAAGACTAGTAATCAATATTGCTGAGAGTTATAAGTGTAATAAAAATTTAACAATAGAATACTTAAATCGTGACTACTGTGATTAAAAAAAAGAATATCTACTCTCAAGAGTCTCAAGAGAGACTATTGGAACCAACATGTCTATATGATTTTCAGTGAAATCATCTGCTCCTTCAACTTCGTTCTGATCTAGCCACTCTAAGCCGTTGACGTCGAAGTATGAATGAAATTATTTTCTTTCGAACAAATTAGTGAATGATCTTAATCGTATTACGATATACGCTTAAGATTTAATCTTAAGCATGTACAATCTGGATTAAATGGACCAAAATAGTATAATTTTTTTTTGTTTCAATCAGAAAAAAAATTGCGTGATATTTGCCAACGTAAGATTAGATGAGATTTGACTCGACCCCCTCCTCCCCTTAAACATCTCACGTAATTTATGGACGCCCCCTTATTGTGAAACTAATCTGGCTAACAAATTGGCAACATAACTGTGACAATATCCCTTTTTCAATAAAACTGAGGCCAACACTACCTCTTGTTCAGTTAAATTTCTTGCTCAATTCGTTATTTTAATTCTAAGGGGTCAAAAATTAAATAGTCTACCACAAAAAACAAGGAACAATTTATAAGCTTACTTTTAGGGAAAATCTATCACAAGTAAGTACTGCACAGCCCTCGTGAGTTGCACCACAACATCTTCGGTGGTGTGGGACTGCATGTAGGCGCTCACTGAGTTAGCGACTGCAAACAAGGTCACTCTTATATGGGTTTCTGGGCACACAGGGATAAATGAAAACGAGGTAGCCGATAAACTGGCAAGAAATGGGACCATGGTGGAACCAAGAAGCCAGTTGGTCGGATTGCCAATTGCCGAAGCAAAACATGAATCCTTGAAAAAAAAACATATCGCTCAGTGAAATGTAAATACTGACTGTAGAACATCAAGACAGCTGATGAAAAAACCGGAGTAGGCTGAGCAGCTCGTTTGGCCTGCTCACTGGCCAAATCTCACTAAGGGTGCACCTCTTCAAATTTAAGCTGGCGGCTGAGAAAAACTGCCGACTATGCGGCGAAGAGGAAAAGAGCGGCATACACATTCTGTGTTACTGCCCGATGCTAGCAGTGTACAGGTACTAAACCTGGGGCCGCGTGATAATGGATCCAAGTGATCTAAATGAGACAGGGCCAACAGACATCCTGCGGTTTGCCAAAACCAGCGGTCTGTAATTCTGATGCCCTGAAGACACAGCGGTAGTCACAGATGATCAAAAGATCTAGGTGACATAGGTCCCTATACCAATGGTCCATGTAAGTACTGCACAACATTTTTTATCTTCTAACAAATTTTTGAAACTGTAAAACTAAACGAACTGTTTTGATAACTGTCTTTATTTTTTAATAGCTGTCATTAACAACGAGACATAATATGCGTAGCCTACCATTTTAATACTCGATAAACTTTAAAAACGGACATAAGAAAAAGATAAATTAATATTTCGGATAAATTTATGTTGAGTTAAATTGGTGCAGGAATTAATTTATTTTCTTTTTGAGCAAAAGGCAATATTAGTCGAAAAATCGGATGTATTTAAATATTTTATTTGAAAACAAAATCGGTTGGAATTGTAAAAAGCACCATTATTTACACGAGTGGATGTGCATACTTATGCATGCGCTGAAAATACCGACGACTGTAAAGCATAAATATTCATTGTATATCGAATGTTTTGTACTAAATGTAAATAATATATTCGTAGTAGCGCACACTGTGATAATATTTTATCTTTGACAAAAACAGGAGATGGCAACCAAAAAAAAATACAAAATATATTGTAGGATTATTAATATGCCGTAAACTAAAAGCAAAATATTCAGATTATCCACTGCGATGTAGTTAACATTTAAAAAGGAGTTGAACGATATTTATTATCCAGATTCGGTGATAGACTTCCCAGTGAAAGTTATAGTAATGGGTCCGATTTTGCGAATTTCGAATTTTGACATTTCTCCACATTTCAAGGTCCCATGAGTCGAATACAATAGTTTTTAAGTGGACGTCTGTGTGTGTGTGTGTGTGTGTGTGTGTGTGTTCGTGTGTTTCGTCTCGATTATCTCGAGAACAAAAAATGATATCGACGTGGGACCAATTGCATTCGACGCATAATTACGCAACTTAGAACTGATTAGATTTTCAGAAAAATTAGTCAAGCTGTTTATGAAGAATAAAAAAACTGAAAATAATGGTAAACTACTTGAATTTTTAAATTTATAAATTATACTATTTTTAATACATAATTTTAAGATCTTTTGAATAATATCATTATTGCATGTTAAGAATATTTGTATGAAATATATATATATATATATATATATATATATATATATATATATATATATATATATATATATATATATATATATAAATATATACAGGGTGGTGCACCCCATAGGACACGGTCCCTGTAAACCAAACCAATAATTTTTTCGGGAATTTCCCCAATTTATTATATGTATATTGATTAAGGCTGCAAAGAAATTATTTTGGAGTAGCTGGGTAGTTTAAAAAACTGTGACATATTAATGTCGTGTTTTTTTAAATAAAACACCCTGTGTTTCGTTACACTTTTAAATAGTTCATGAAAAAATAATACGATTTCCCAAAGGGTACTATGTAGTTAACTATAACCGTTCTCGAGTTATTGATCTTTTATGAAAATGATAGGTACAATTGGAAACTAAAAAACATCGAAATGTATACAAATCATCCCCTCTAATTCAGACCAAGCATAAAAGAGGTTTTGTGCTATTGATTTTGATAGAACCAATTTCTTAATATTTTACAGAATGTTCAAAAATCATTGTCACTTTTTTATAATTTCGGACAAAGATAACTTTGTTATTTCAAATAAAACACCCTGTATTTTTTTGGTCTGAACAATATAAAATTCAATTATCTTTCATTTCATATCGAATTGCCTAAACCTAACCTAAATAGTTTTTCAGATATTGGCTTTTTCAAGATAGCTTTGAAACGACATTTATTTGATTTGCTCACAGAATTCTTATTGACAATTGTTACACTTCACTTCATCGAAAATATTTACTTTTCATATTTTGACAGTAGTTTATTAAACAGACTTTACAACTTTTTTTTATTATTCAAGTGAAACAACAACAAAATATGAAACACAAATGTATTTAATTCAAAGCTGATGCTCAAAATGACGACCATCCTGTTGAATACAAAGAGCCACTATCTCTATGAAAGACTGCTTAACACTTAATAATATTTTAGGCGTCACTCTTTGAAAAGCAGTCCTTATTGAGGGTTTTCTATAATTGATCCCATAATAAGAAATTCATTTTTCTCCTTTTTAATGATAGGTTTTTGTCTATTTGCCTTTTCATAAGCTACGCTTTAAGTCCTACGAAATTCATGTAGCAATCGTTTGAGAACCAACTTGTGTGGATGATTTCGGTCTGGATATTTTTGGACATACACCCTCGACTCCAAAAGGCAATTCGCTAAATACTCACCAATCGCTAAAATCATATCTATCCGCTCTTGAATGGGATAAGTTTTTATTTTCGACGGTAATAATTCAGTGAATGTTTTGAATAACGTAAAATACAATAACTGGTAGTAAGAATTCTTTCAACAAGTAGAATAAATGTCGTTTCAAAGCTATCTTACGTCAAAGAATGCATTGAAGTAAGAGATACTATCTGATAAAGCCAATATTTGAAAAACTATTTAGGTTAGGTATAGGGAACCCCAATATGAAATAAAAGATAATAGAATTTAATATTGTTCAGACCAAAAAAATACAGGGTGTTCTATTTGAAATAACAAAGTTATCTTTGTCCGAAATTATAAAAAAGTGACAATGATTTTTGAACATTCTGTATGATATTAAGAAACGGGTTCTATTGAAATCAATAGCCCAAAACCTCTTTTATGCTTGGTCAGAATTCAAAGGGATGATTTTAATACATTTCGATGTTATTTAGTTTCCAATTGAACCTAGCATTTTCATAAAAAAATTAATAACTCGATAACGATTATAGTAAGCTATATGGTACTTTATATGAAATCACATTATTTTTCCTGAACTATTTAAAAGTGTAACTAAATACAGGGTGTTTCATTTAAAAAAACAAAACTTTGATATGTCACTTTTTTGAGCCACCCTGTGGACTCCAAAATAATTTCCTTTTGCAGCATTAATCAATATACATCTAATGAAATAAGAAAATTTCCGAAAAAATGGTTTCGTTTACAGGGTCCGTGTCGTATGGGTTGCCCCACCCTGTATACATATATATATATATATATATATATATATATATATATATATATATATATTTATAGTATTATTTAAAATTCACGGGTATTCAGTCTAAGTCAAAAAGAAAAACTCTTCTTTACTTTGCCAAGCTTTCGACAAATTTATTGTCTTTTTCAAGGCTAAAAATTAAAAATGGTTAAAAAACATCGAATATAAATAAATGGTATAACCTTACATGCAAAATGAGTTAAATTAACGAATATAAGTATTTATCATACATTGACATAACTTTAAAAATTATTTTTTTGTCACACTGATAGACATTTCATGAGTATAATGATGTTATTTTATTAGAATGTACAAGAAAAACAATTTTTATATTTATATTTATTTAGCATAAAAATTCATTTTGTAAGTAGATACGAGTAAATTTTGCTGAGTTGGTCGATGTCAGATGTCTTATTAATATTATTGTTATCTCTGTTAATTGCAACCATTTCTAAAAAAAGTCTTTTTGTCAAATTTTGTTCTTGATATAAAATTATTGTATCATCATAATTCATTATGTGATCTTGGTTAACTACATGATCATAGAGTGCGCAAGAAAATTTCTGAAGTCTACAAACACTTTTATGAACAGTGTACTTTTA
This sequence comes from Agelastica alni, assembly GCA_950111635.1. Lineage (NCBI taxonomy): Eukaryota > Metazoa > Arthropoda > Insecta > Coleoptera > Chrysomelidae > Agelastica > Agelastica alni. Next base: position 22,080,101 of record OX467716.1, read on the forward strand.
ATAAATAAATAAATGTTTCGTTGTGTTGAGTTATAAATTTTTTTGTCAAAAAATGTTCCGCCAAATATCCCTCGGACATTGTTAAATGCCTCATAATTTTATGACAAATTTGTTAAGCTCGTTGCTTGGTAACCAAGGAACGAGCTTTCGATAGTCATAAAGTTATCTCGTCTATTATCAATGTCCTGGTGATATTACTACAGAGAATATTGTTGCGCTATTTACTTCTTTCTTGGGTTTGGTGATTTTAAACTCTCGATACAGTAACAAAACAATTTTTATTCCAATACTTTTACCCAATAAGTTTTTATAAATCACATAGATATTTATTTAATTACAACTTTAACATACATACATACATAAAGTCACGCCTTTTTTTACAACTATTTAAATTTTATAACTTATAAACACTTTTTAAAAACTGTCCTTCGTTACAACCGCTGTCTTTTTTATATTTCTCGATCATAATTCCAGACCATTTCGCGAAAGCGATAGAACCATCTGGAAGTCTCTAGGCGCGGCGAGAGTTTATTAGACGGAGGCGGAAGCCGACAAAGGGCTCATTAATATGCACCCTCGTTGTGGCCGATGCTCGTATGCCGATAAATAAATAGGGCCGGTTGGTAACAATATTAACTAAAATTTTTCGAACGTGATAATTAATTTTTAAATTAAAACAGAAACGAAGATTGTTAAAAACAATAAACGAAAAATGAAAACGTCATTTCAAAAGTTTTGGGTCGAGTAATGAAAATTTCAACTAAAAAAGATAAAAAGAAAACGCTCATTTTGCCCGGAAATTGATAGTGTATACATTACCGGGATTATTTAAATTATCAATACAAACTTCATTATGCAGCATCGATCGAAACGTTCAACTTTGTTCGGAGACGCGGAGATTCTCTTAAGTAAATAATTCGGTTCGAAGAAGTTCTTAATTGGCGACAAGATCGTTCCTTCGCATTCGTTTTCAAATATTAAAGGTATATATCGGTCGCTCTGAATGGCAACACTCGAGATAAACCCTTTGCTCTTTTAGCACGATAATTAGAGAAAATCTGCAGTCGTTTTACATTTTCACTCCTTGATTTATTCCAATAAAACTTTTGACACAAAAATGTTTTTATACCTTTGCAGAAAATGCAAAATATTTTCGGTAGGTACTACTACGACTTTCAAAAGGCATTTGATAAGGTCCAACACCTAAAACTCCTAGAGATATTAAAGAGAAAAAACATCGATAGCAAAAACATAAGAATAATATCCAATCTCTATTGGCATCAAACAGCACGAGTCAAAGTCGGAGAAAATCTGAGTGAGAAGATTAAGATATTATTATTATTATAAATCCATTAAAGATCTAGTAAGACCTGAGTCCAGATAAAAAAACATGAATTAGAATAAAGTATCTTAAAAAACAAAATAATATCTTAAATACTTACAAATTAAGGACCTAACAAGACCATAAAACAACTGTACAATAAACATTAAAGAAGTTATCCTTGTAAAATCTCATGTAATTTGTTTTTAAAAATGTTAACACTCTCAGCATTTACTATATCTGGTGGTAGGCTGTTCCATGTGTGAAATATTCTATTACTTAAAAATGTTTTTCTAGAACTGCATTTGAATGTTCCCGATATGTCCAGGTGTTAGAAAGGGATGTGTATTGTCGCCTCTCATGTTCAATGTATATAGTGAAGGCATCTTTGAAGAAGCGCTGTCAGAGGAAACCGGTGGTATTGTCATAAACGTGGAAAAAATTAACAACTTGCGATACGCAGACGATACCGTTATCTTCGCCGACAGTCTGGGAAACCTACAACATCTGGTTGAGTTAACAAGCATTTTCTGCAAGATATATTGCCTGGATATGAACCTAAAGAAAACCAAAGTCATGGCAACTTCAAAAAACCAAAGCACAAATAACATTAGACCATCTATAAATATTAATAACGACAACCTGGAATGGGTATCCTCTTACAAATATCTTGGCAAATGGGTAACTGAAACAGCAGAACACACAAAAGAAATTAAGTGTCGAATGAAAGTAGCTCGCAGCGCTTTCATAAAAATGAATAAAATACTCTGCAGCGGGGATATAACATCAGAACTGAGAACCAGAATGCTAAAATGCTATATATTCTCCATTCTATTGTATGGAATGGAGGCTTGGACACTTAAATCAGAAAACATCAAGAAATGTGGTGTTATAGGAGGATGCTGAGAATACCATGTGTTGACGAGGTTTCAAATGAGGAAGTACTACGCCGAATGAATAAAGCCAAAGAAATTAGTAACACCATAAAAGGGAGAAAATTAGAATATCTAGGACATGTTCTGAGAGGAGATAGTTATAATATTCTTAAGCTAATTATTTAAGGCAAAATAAAAGGCAAGAGAACGATCGGCAGAAAAAGAATTTCTTGGCTGCGCAACTTGAGGGAGTGGTTTGGTTGCACGCCCGCAGAACTATTCAGGCGGGCGATTGATAAGGTCCGAGTAGTGGTGATGATTTTAATCTCCGATAGGAAAGGAATTTCAAGAAGAAGAAGAACTACTATAAAGCATCTAGTCGTAGACCTCAAAGTTGCTGCAAGGACCTATTGGTCTTCTTCTTCTTCTTCTTCTTCTTTCGGTGCCATATCAGGTCGTTGGCAATTACATTGGCGAGTTGTTCGCGGTTTTCGGCTAATCTGAATAGTTGTTCGGCAGTGCGTATTCCTGTCCAATCGCTATAGGTCGTGCAGCATTTTTATTCATCTTATTAAACCTTAAATATGTTCACTTTTTTGACTTCTTTTATACTTCTACTAAACTCCTGGACAAAATTATCGCAACAACGTATTAAATCATACAAATATCTATAATAAATTAATTTTAATTATTTTTTACGGACATTGGTTAGCTCCATAAAACTGGCGGTGCCAAATGGGCGGAACTTGAAAAAAAAGTTGCTAACTTTGTTGCTAATTAGTTGCCAAAGAGTCGATTTTGTTGCTCGAACCGATCCCGAAAAATCGTCAATCGTTAAGCAGTCAAAGACAACAAATATCAAACGATCTAAAAGAACGGAATGGACTAAAATTTGTTGCTGGAAAACCATACTAAAATAAATAGATTTTTTTTTACTTTTTTCAAATTTACACAGAACATGCTAACTTAAATCGCGATTTACGGTCTTTGAGTATACCGGTCGAAAAATCATCCGATTTTCAGTTTTCTATTATTATTATGTTGCTGCAATGAGCAGCAAAATTAAATAGTTTATTTATTAGGTAGAAATCGCGATTTAAGTTAGCATGTTCGGTGTAAATTAAAAAAAAAATTCTATTTATTTTAGTATGGTTTTTCAGCAACGCATTACCAACAAATTTAGCAACTTTTTTATTTACCCCCACAGCCGTGTGAGGTCGAGCGTTGTTTTGCATAAACAGGAAATTGGGTTTTAAAAAAGGATTAAAAGGGATCACATGTTCTATTAGAATATTTGCAGGGTAGTAATTAGCATTTATGGAACTGATGGAAAAGAGAAGAGAGGCTAAGAGTATGAACAAACAGAGATACAAAGAGATACACCGACAAATACAAAAGAAAGTGAGGGAAGCGAAGGAGAAATGGATGAATGAAAATGCAACGAAATCGAGAGAATGCAAAAGATACATGACATATTTAATCTACATAAAAAGGTCAAAGAAATGACCAGCGGCTTCAGAAGGAATCAGAACAACATACTAATGGATGAAGGTGGAAACATAATGCTAGATTTAGAAGACAAACTTAAAACATGGATGAAATATATCGAAAAACTGTTTGAAGACGAACGAAACAGGCCCCAACTAACACGAAAGGTAAAAACAGACAATCCAGACATAACAAACGAAGAAGTAATATATGCACTTAAAAACACAAAAAATGGGAAAGCACCTGGCGCGGATGAATTACCTGTGGAATAAGAAGTACTAAAAAGACTCTCAAAAGAAACAGAAATTAATAACGAAATAAAAATCAGAAAATTACAATATCTGGGCCACACTATGAGAGGAGAGAGATACCGAATGCTACAAGTGGTGATGCAGGGAAAGATTGCAGGGAAGCGCAGCGTGGGAAGAAGACGAATGTCGTGGCTCCGCAACCTGAGAGAATGGTTCAACTGTTCATCAAATCATCTTTTCAGATCAGCAGTCAACAAAATGCAAATAATCATGATGATCGCCAACCTTCGACGGAAGACGGCACCATAAGAAGAAGAAGGGTAGTAATTAGCATTTATGGATCTCTTACGAACTTAAACTAATTATGTGCGAGCGTCAAAGCATATACCACCCAAGAACATAACAGAGCCACCGCCAAATGGAATCCTTAAAGAGATATTGTAAAGAGCTCTCTTGGTCTTCTCCAGACTCGTTCACGACCATCTGGATGTTTTAGGATAACCATAGTTTTATCTGTCAATAAAACTTATTTCCAATTATCCACAGACCAATTTTGATGATTTCTAGTAAGCAAGGGTGCAGTGGCTGGTTTCCCAGTGTTAAATCCAGCTTCATTTACATTATTTTTACTATTTTAGAAGCAATTGTGACATTGCAGACAGCTTCGAGTTCATTTCTAATCACAGAACTAGTGACAGTCCTGTTTCTTAAAGCGTATTGTCTAATAAAACAATCATATCATACTTTATTTAAACGTCTTACCATACAACTTACTATGCAACGATTTTTGCCTGGAAAAATGGCAAAATAACTTTCGACACTATACCACATCCAATAAAACTGAGGCCCACTTTACCTCATGTTCATTTAAATTCCTTGTTTGATTCATTTTTCTAATATTCTGGGGTCAAAAATTTAAAAGTTTATGGAAAACCAAAAAATAAAAATAATGGTAAACTACCTGAATTTTTAAATTTATAAATTATACTATTTTTAATACAGAATTTTAGGATCTTTTGAATAATATGATTATTGCATGTTAGAAATATTTGTATGAAAAATATGATGATAATATTTTATAAAAAAAAAATTTTAGAAAACAAAAATAGGAATTGGAGCATTTTAAACTTGTGTCAGTATTGAGAGAATAGCATTGAAGACGTTATAACAGTGAAAAATTATTGTTAGTAGTAATTGTGCAATGTTTATACCAATTGAATATTGTCACTAACAAACGATTATTGATCATAATAATAAAAAAAAATTTAATTGTTATAAACAATTTGAAATCGTTTTTTAATAATTTTAAAAATAATAATTATAACAACAAAACATATGGTATTTTTTCATTCTTTTCACTGGGAAGTTAGTCGTGTGGACCTCTTGTGTCGCACACAGACCACTGATATTTTATAATAAAAACAATCCCTTTTAGAACTGCAAAGGATATACATACCTTGATTAATTTTTAGCAAATTAAATGTTTACTCGTTGACTTAAAACTCAAGGCAAGACGCCATTTTATAATCGAAAAATTTGTCTAGCCTACACGATATTAAATATTGATTACCATGACGACTGGTTCAAATCTTCGGCTCTTTAACAACACCCTGTGTGTACATTCACGATTGGCACATTTTGGAGAGAGAAAATAAAAAGTTTCAACAAAATGTATTAACATCGAAATTGCATTATTTTTGTGTTCGGCTAGCCAGTTGTAAGACCGTCTATTTCACAAAGTCTGGCAATTTTCAGTCTACCACTTTTGTAACACGTGTCAAACGTCGTTTGAAGCTTATTGGAGCAAACGTGAGACGAATTCGATGCGCACTCTTCGTACCGGTTTTCACTCGATGAAATTACATTAAAATAAAGATAAATGGTGTTTAAAATTTATTACCGGAATTTGCATAAGTTGGAAAGTATGATTTAGTATAGATCGGCGATCGAACCATTGTCGTTACCCCGCGAAAATTTGCTTTCATACCAGTTGGTGATATATATACATACATACATAAAGTCACGCCTTTTTCCCATAGGGGTAGGCAGAAACCACTTCCTTCCACTTGCTACGATTCGTACACACATCTTTTGCTTCCTCTACTTTCATCAGTGCACTCATACATGCTCTTCGGTTGTTGGTACTCTTGACCTGGCCTTTCTTCAAAACAATGTTGATCTGATCGAGATATGTTCTCCGAGGTCGACCTCTACCGATTTGCCCATTCACACTCGCCTTATAAATTTGTTTCGTCTATCTTCCTTTATCCATCCTTTCTACGTGTCCAAACCATCTAAGCATTCCTTTATCTATCTTTGTGACCACATCTTCTTTTACACCACAGCGTTTTCTTATCTCACTATTCTTAACTTTATCCAACCGAGTCACTCCGGCTATACTTCTCAGACTACTCATCTCCGTACAAGTGGATCCTTTTATGGTTAAACATTGTGTTTGTTACCACAAGATTTCGCTCCAAACATATTTCAAGTAGATTTTCTCCGTTTTCATTTACTCTGCCGTCACCGTACATTCCCAGAACACTGTCATATCCATCACGCTTTACTCCTACCCAACTATTAAAATCACCCAACATTACAATTCTTTCATTCTGGTTACACCCATTTAAAATATCTGTCACACTATCCCAAAACTCCCGCCTCTCTTTCTGAGCTTTTAAAGACTGGTTCCACTGTGCATCTTGTGGGGCATAAATCCATAGCAAAAAGATACGAGTAAGACCAACCTTCAGCCTCACCCAGAGGAGTCTTGGGCTTACACATTGAAAGTCAGTCACACATTCATTCATTCTAGCAGAGAGTATTACACCAACGCCCTGAGAACCTCTGCTGGTTTCCGGAACTCCTGACCAGTAGGCTGTATAAGGTCCATGTGTTGTGGTTTCACATCCTTTCCGCTTGGTTTCATTTACACAAAGAATATCAATCCGTCTTTCTTCTATCATCGTGTAAATTTCATCAATTTTATCATGTAATCCTCCCCTCACATTCAAAGTAGCAAAGTGACTGTCCGCAGTCCACATTTCGCCCTCACAAGAAGCATGACATGACAGGTGGCGACGCCTATCGCTATCGTGTTGGTTATAGTCAAAACGACTATTACTCATAGCTTCCCATGAGATAAATTCAAATTATACTAGAATAAATACATAACAAATTAAAATTAAAGTTAAATAAATGTCAAAGAAAGTCTTAATCTGACAGAACAAATAAAATAAATAAATAATATATATATATATATATATATATATATATATATATATATATATATATATATATATATATATATATATATATATGTATATATATATATATGTATCTATCTCTATCCCACCCTTTCTACCGACTTGTCCATTCACACTCGCCTTATAAATTTGTTTCGTCAATCTTCCTTCATCCATCCCAGATATGCTATTTAATCATTCCTTTATCTATATTTGTAACCACATCTTCTTTTACACCATCTTATCTCACTATTCTTTACTTTATCCAACCGAGTCACTCCGGTTATACGTCTCAGACTACTCATCTCCACAGCATTAATCCTATTTTCATGCTTCTTCTGCCAAACCCAACATTTACTACCATACATAAGTTTAGGAACCAACACTTCTCTATGCACAGCCAGGCGTGCCTTTTTTGACACTTTCTGTGTGTTCATAAAGCTATGCAGTTAACGTTGAACGTCTTTAAAATCACACTCAAACATACGAGTACCAGGTCAGAAAAAATGAACTGTTACGAAATGGTCTAAATCGTCTTAATTACAAAATTATTAATATAGGAAACATAAATTAAGTATCATTATTAACACGCTTATATTAGTTTCACCTGTTTGTTTGTAACTGACTCTTTGACCTCGATTTTACCCTACTTTAAGCGATCAGATTTAATTTAAACTTCGCACACTTGCCTAAGACCGACGACAATGCAATAACTTGATTAAAATATCCGATTATCCTGGGGATTCATACATTTCTTCAGGAATCCTTTGCATGAGAGTAAGAGAGATAGAACTAGTGCGTGAACTACGCATGCGCGCAGTTCCAATGTCATATTATAATTCACCCAATCCAATATACTGGTGAGAAACTTGCCGAGGATGGATGACAAGAGGGTAAGTGAAAAAATCGGACTAAAAAGCGAAATATCAGTGCTCTCCGGTGGTTTGGGTGCGACCCGAGAGGTCCACACGACTAACTTCCCTGTGGAAAGAATGAAAAACTACCATAGGTTTTGTTGGCATAAAAGTTTTGTAAAAAATTCCTGTGTGATGTTAAACTGAAAAAACGATTTCAAATTGTTTACAAAAAATTAAAATTTTCATTAAAAGTATTCTCTTTCTTTCAAACTTTTTTTTATCATTTCATAAGCGGGAGCTATTTTCAATTGTTTATAACAATTGAACTTTTTTTTCAATTATTATGATCAATAATCATTTGTTAGTGACAATATTCAATTGTTATAAACAATGCTTGATTATTACTAACAATAATTTTTCACTAATATAGCGTCTTCAATGCTATTCTCTCAATACTGACACAAGTTTAAAATTCTCCAATTCCTATTTTTGTTTTCTAAAACTTTCTCTTCTTATGAAATATTGTCATCATATTTATCATACAAATATTTCTAACATGTAATAATCACATTATTCAAAAGAACTTAAAATTTTGTATTAAAAATAGTACCTATAATTTAAAAATTGCAAAATTCAGGTAGTTTACCATTTTTTTCAGTTTTTTAACTCTCCATAAAAAACAGCTAGACCGATTTTGCTAAAAATCTAATCAGTTTTAACTTGCGTAATTATGCGTCGAATGCAATTGTTCCCACGTCGATATCATTTTTTGTTCTTGATATAATCGAGACGGAAAATAATTCCGAAAGTTTACCATTTTTTTCAATTTTTTTATTCTCCATAAAAAACATCTTAACCGAATTTGCTGGAAATCTAAATAGTTTCAAATCGAGTAATTATGCGTCGAATGCAATTAATCCGGCGTCGATATCATTTTTTGTTTTCGATATAATCGAGACGAAAAATAATTCCGAAAGTTTACCATTTTTTTCAATTTTTTTATTCTCCATAAAAAACATCTTAACCGAATTTGCTGGAAATCTAAATAGTTTCAAATCGCGTAATTATGCGTCGAATGCAATTAATCCGGCGTCGATATCATTTTTTGTTTTCGATATAATCGAGACGAAAAATAATTCCGAAAGTTTACCATTTTTTTTCAATTCTCCATAAAAAACAGCTAAACCGATTTTTCTGAAAATTTAATCAGTTGTAAGTAGTGTAATTATGCGTCGAATGCAATTAGTCCTACGTTAATATCATTTTTTGTTCACGAGATAATCGAGACGAAAAATAATTCCGAACGCACATACGGACATACGCACATACGTACGTACAGACACAGACGTCCACTTAAAAACTATTGTATTCGACTCCGGGGACCTTAAAATGTGGGGGTATGTCAAAATTCTGGATTCGCAAAATCCTACCCATTCCCCATTCCCACTGGGAATTAATAAGTTTTTATGTACGACCTATTAAGCGTCAGCATTGAATTAAAATATTTTGAACGAAGTCAATCTTTTTTTTTTTAATCTTTAACACTTTAAGCGACTCGCTGACATAGACGTTTCACGTTAAATCAAGGGTCGTGTGCCCTAACATAGCCCCCACCTATTTTTTTGCTTATCTTATTCTCTACGTTTAAAAATCACGTGTATAGAAAACAAAGGACTTCACACTGAGATGTTTTCAATACTTGGCGTACATACAATTTCTTTTAATTAATAATGGTAGTAACTCTGTAATAATTTCACATCGACACTTTGATAATCGGTATACTGACTTAAAGCTTTAAACAAATAATCAAGAATGACTAATGCCCGTATTCATAATCCACACTCAAGGCAAAGTCAATGCTTCGAGAACAGATTGTAATGCAAATTAACACGCAAATCTGTACTCGAAGCATCGACTCCGCCTTGAGTACGAGCCCAATTGGGCAATATAAACCGATGAGACTCGGATAATTGATACTCGTCTTAGTTGTCTTAAGTTAAAGAGTAAAAACATTTAAATTGTTAAATAATCAAGATGCGCCCTTCACGCCCTTCGGAATTATGGAAATACTAAACTATATTAGTGGAAAATTACAAATTAAAGGAAACAACTTAATTGTCAATCTTTCGATGTTTTAGATGTTACCAAACACCCTAACGTCTGAGTACTTTCTTCACTTTTATGAACAATGGAAGAAATGCATTTAATGGTGTGTAGATAGGCAGAGAAAGTATATTGAAAGGGATCATTTGTTTTTTTTTAAATTTCATGCGCGGTACCTTAATGGTGTCGACCCATGGTAGGTCCATTACCACCGCCTCTTTCTTCTGCCCCTATCTAGAACAAGTCCATTAGCTTAGTGAATCTCCTAATGATACTTACATGGTCTTTTCAGATGTTTTCCCTCTCTAAACCTAAAAGACCCAGAGTCTGGAGACGACGACGAGCCAGAGCCTTACATTCAAGAACATGCTTTGCTGTCTCGTCCTATATATCACTTCACTTACACAATCTTCTGCCTTGGTAGACTTTGATCTTGTGTTTTGGGCCAAAATGATATGCAGACATTCCCGATTGCCAAATGATTAGTACTATAGCTTGATTAAGGCCAAAAAAAGAAAAAATTTGGCTGAATTGCAATCTGATAGGGACCGCTTAATCTGAGAAGCTAGAGAAAAACCTTCCTTCTTTAATTTGGTGAAAGTATAGCAAAAGAACGTCTTTAACCTAGCTGAAGCCTTAAAACCATATTTTATGTCAATTCCAAAGCCTCCCATGAAAATAAAAAATGAGTCATTAAAATAACTGCTGATAAAGAGTACATCCACTGTAAACGGGTTTACACTGGACCTTGGGAAACTATTCACATTCGAAATAGAAAGAAACTGCCTAGCGAACTGATAACTCCGTTATATACAAAAAAATTTTAAGTAAAACCTCTTAAGTTAGCTTTCCTAGAAATCTGGCAAAGTGTCTACTAAATTTTAACAATATATGCGATTTTCCTCTTTTTGATTGTCTCGAACAGTTCTCTGTCTTCTAGTTTTGCTCTTCTAATGACTTCTTCGTTTCTGACTCTCTCAACCCATGATATTTTAAGCATTCGACGAAGGATTCACATTTTTAACGCCTCGAGCTTGTTAATTGACGAAGCCTTAAGAGTTCACGCTTGCATGCCATATAGAAGAACAGGCCACACATAACATTTGGTCATCTTAAGTCTCAATTTAATGTCTAGTCGGTGGTCAACTAAAACTTACGTAGACGTAAGAACGTGGCTCTCGCTTGTTCTATACGGCACCTAATCTCCACCTCCGGGTCCCACTTATCATTCAAGTAGCAGTGTAGGTATTTGAATTTCCGTACTTGTTCTATGTGGTTAATACCATTGATAGTTAAACTGAAATTTGGCAGGACGTTTTTTGAAATTGTCATAAACTTGGTCTTGGTGGCATTTATTTTTAGACCCAACGCATTGCTTGCATTATTTACGGCATTAAATAGTGACTGTAAATAATCTGCTGTGTCAGCTAAGATCACAGTATCATCATCATTATCGCAAGTGTTCCTAAAACGCTCTTTCCACGTACAGACTAAACAGCATTGGTGATAAAATGCATCCTTGTCTTACTCCTTTTTTAATTGGGAATTCACTTCCACATGGGAGACGTACTTCGGCGGTTTGGTTCCAGTAGAGGTTGCGAATTATTCTTTGTCGTCCAGACCTAAGTCCTCCAAATATTGCATTAATAAATCGTGCCTGAAATTTTAAAATGCTTTCTCGTTGCCTATAAAGAATATAAATACGTCTTTGCGTTGATCTAGACAGTTCTGGATTAGCATTTGCATGGTACCAAATCCAGCAGAAATGACCTGCGTATTCTAACAGGACTGATTACGGGACACTGTCGTCTAAGATACCACCTCAGAAAGATAGATCTGAACCAACAAACGGACTGTCGGTTCTGCTGCGTGGAAGACGAAACTGCTGAACATATACTATGTTCATGTCCCAGCCTGGGAAGAATAAGGTTCAACATATTTGGTTACACTAACCTAGAACCTACCGATTTTAAAAAAATCTCACCCTATACAACCATGAACTTCGTAAGAAGGGCTGGATTGTGCGGTGAACTGTAGCCTCTAGGGGTGAGCCCGATAGACCTACTAAGGGTCGCGGTGGAGGGGCGACCACGCCCCACTCACATGAGACCTAACCTAACCTAACCTAACCAAATCCACTTTTAAACCCGAATTGACTATTGCCGCTAACTTCTACGCATTTTATATATAGCTTAGTATGTAAAACGCGTAGGAATAGTTTTAAAAAGTGGCTCATTAGACTTATGAGACAATAGTCCTTGCAAATATGTGCGTTTTGATTTTTTCGCAGCGGTATAAAAGATGATCGTAGCCAGTCAATGAGGATCACCCCAGTGCTGTATATGTTATTGAATAGACTGACAACTACATCCAGACTCTCCTCATTTAAAAGATTTAGAGTCCGGACCAGGAGCTTTTCCGTTTTTCATTAGTCTTATGGCGTGGACTACTTTTGATTTTAAAAAGGAGTTGAAGACTAGGTTACTTTATTTAAGCGTCATAATAATAATAGTACTTATGTTAATGTTTTTACCTGTTGCTGTGTATGGTCTTAACAAATTTCTGGCAAAACCAGCCAAAGTTCATAGGATCAACCCTTTAAGGAAGTTAGTTAGTTAAAAAAAGAATAAAATATAAAATACTAAGCCTCCTCTGAAATAATTTCATATAATAATCAAACAATAATTTTTTTTTTCATTTTCCACATAACACAAATTTGGACTATGGTTGTTTTTGTAAAAAGCGCCTCTATTATTTATGTAAATCTTGTGAAGATTTTTACTTTCACTTTTACTCTCGCATTAACAAATTAATAATAACCCCTCGTTTTCGTCGATTACCCAACGAAAAAAAAATGGAGCTCGATTTGGTGCAGATGAAAATAAATTTCACCCCTTTTTTATCAGTTGTCGCATACGTCATTGGAAAAATTCATTTCCAATTTTCGAAACCGAGATCCGTATTCGTATCACGCCGTTAACCAGTAAAAAAAAAATTGAAATCAATAATGAACTTTAGAAAAGTTCCCTATCCTTCCATTTTCAGGTGGAAAACTTGATATTTTCATCATAAAAGTAGAGAAAAGTTTGTTATACACACGTCTGCGGATAACTGAAAGAGACAGCAAATGAAAAATGTTTTTTAAAAAAAAGTTTTATTAGCTTTGAAATTTAAGCAGAAAAATTATTTGAGAAACGTTCAATTCAATGAGGCATCATTTAAGTTATTCTTAAGCGCTTGCTTTACGCTAATAACCAAGTCATATTTGCATCATCTAAAGAGAATTTTGAAATGTGGCTACATAGACGTATGCTCCGAATCCCATGGGTAGCCAAGCAGACAAATAAAGCGGTTTTAAATAGAGCAAACGCCGTCCGCGAACTACTAATAACAGTTAAATGCCGAAAGCTGTCCTATATAGGTCACATACTCAGGGGTTATTGTTACCGTATTCTTCAACTTGTAATGAAGGACAAGATAGAAAGCCGTAGAGGAGTCGGTAGAAGACAAGCCTCGGGGTTAAGGAATCTTAGGGAGTGGACCGGAATTCAAAGCGCAGAACAACTCTTTAGAACCGCCGAAGACAGAGCACAGCTCGCCATTGTGATTGCCAACATCAGGAGGACCTGATATGGCACCAAAAGAACAAGAAGAAGGAGAATTTAAATACCTTGGCAGCTACATAACAGCAAACGTAGACCCCGACGTTAAAGTAAGATCACGTATAGATTGTGCCAGAGCCACATTTCTAAATATGAAGAATCTACTATGAAATCCAACATTAAACTTACAAATACGATACCCTTTCGTAAAGGAGTGTAAGTACACTCAGTTTTCTTGTATTAAACATGGACACTACTAAAGGTGGATACCATGAGCAGACTTGAGGTTTTTTAATTGTGGATCTTCTGCAGACTATTAAAAATACCATGGACTCAACAAGTAGCTAATAACGAAGTACTTAGACGTATGGAAAAGGAACTAATTACTACAATAAACCAAAGAAAGACCGCTTATGTAGGTCACATCTTTCTTAAATATAGGTATCGAGATTGGATTTAGGATGAGGATGCTGCTTTGTTACGTGTTTTTCGCTATTTTGTATGGATTGGAGGAATGGACTCTCAAGAAGAATCACACGGACAAACTACAAGCCTTCGAGATGTGGTGCTACCGTAGAATGAGGCGTATCCCCTGGACAGAAAATATCTCTAATGTGGAAGTCCCAAATCGGATGAGTAAGGAATGTGAAGTCATTAACACCATAAAAAAAAAAGCTTCAATATCTTGGTCATATACTGAGAGGACCCAAATACGCACTTCTCCAGCTGATAGTTCAGGGAAAGATCGGTGAAAGGAGGAATATTGGAAGACGCCGTGTGTCTTGGCTTAAAAACCTAAGGGACTTGTTTAATTGTAGCAATGTTTAACTATTCCGAGCTGCAGTCAATAAGGTTCGGATAGCTATGATGATAGCAAACCTCCGATAGGAGATGCATTATAAGAAGAAGAAATATAGGTAAACGTATTATAATGTTACATGCGTAATGAAAACGGTTTTGTGCCAAATTGTTTCCTATTATCGGCAAAAAATGTAAAGCCCGGTCCTGGACCTGCCGTCGGCTAAATTCTTTAATATATTTATATACACTGTGTTCATTTGAAAAGGACCCACCCAAAATATTTCAGAAATGCGACATATTAGAATGAAATGCCGAAACACATCAACTTTTACCTTAAGGGCGACATCTTTTGGCGCTTATGTCATAAACGTCAGATTCACCATCTCCATACTGGAGATATCCCTTAAGTTTTTTCAAATAGCGCTAAGTATTAAGTCATACCTCATTTAAAAGGTCTGGTAAATATCTATTCAATTATATTGTTTTGCTTTAATCTTTATTACCAGCCTTCCATTGTTATTTAATCATTGTTTCAAATTGTTAATTTGAAAAGGACCCACCATTAATTATTTTAGAAATGCGACATATTAGGAAAAAATGCCATAACACGACAACTTTAAACTTGAGGGGGACACTTTTTAGCGCTTATGTCATAAACGTCAGATTCACCCCCTCCCTACAGGCGATACCCCTTAAATTTTTTCATATGGCGTTTAGGTATCAAGTCATACCTACTTTAAAGGGTCTGGTAAATCTCTATTTAATTATATTGCTTTGCCTTTGATACCAGTTTTCCATTGTTATTTAATCGTTGTTTAAAATTGGCCCTCTTTAAACTTTTTATGTGCTCCATATTATGTTGACAATTCAAAAAGTCATATTAACAGTGACAAAAACAAAAACAATAATGACAATTAAAAAAGTCATAGTGATAATTACAATAACATGATTTAGTTTTGTGGGGCATACGAAAAGTTTAAAGAGAGCCAATTTTAAACAACGATTAAATAACAATGGAAGGCTGGTATCGAAGGCAAAACAGTATGGTTCAATAGAGATTTACTAGGACTTTTAAATAAGGTATGACTTGATACCTAATAATAATAATAAGCTGGGGGCGGTTCTCTCCGAAACCAGCCAACGTCCAATGTGTCCCCCCGTGACAGCGATCCGCTACACCCGTCTTCCTTCAAAAAAGAAGCAGGTCGTTAAGACGTTAATTGCTCGGTCCCAAGTAAAGCTAAGCACGACACAGTCAGCCTTAGTCCGGCATACGCTGTGCATTGGCCAATGATGTGAAGACTAGTTTACATCTCTCCAAACAATCCACAACAAGGGCTATCGTTAGGTTTCATGTGAGTGGGGCGTGGTCGCCCCTCCACCGCGACTCTAAGTAGATCTATTGTGGCTCACCCCTAGAGGCTACAGTTCACCGCACAATCCAGCCCTTCTTACGAAGTTCATGGTTGTATAGGTTGAGATTTTTTTAAAATCGGTGGGTTCTAGGTTAGTGTAACCAAATATGTTGAACCTTATTCTTCCCAGGCTGGGGCATGAACATAGTATATGTTCAGCAGTTTCGTCTTCCATGCAGCAGAACCGACAGTCCGTTTGTTGGTTCAGATCTATCTTTCTGAGGTGGTATCTTAGACGACAGTGTCCCGTAAGCAGTCCTGTTAGAATACGCAGGTCATTTCTGCTCCATTCTAGGATCTGCTTAGTTGTGTTTCTCGAGGGTTGTAACGGTAAGAACGCCTTCGAGTGGGTTAGCCCTGGTATGTCGGACCAGTACGTGAGTATTTTCCTCTCTGCCCAGTCCGAAATAATTGTTTTGGCGGCACTTGTGGTGACTCCAAAAACCGGTTCTGGTCCAGTGAACGCAGATTCGGCCCCCTGTTTTGCAAGGGTGTCGGCTTTGTCGTTTCCTTTCACCCCCTGGTGCCCAGGTACCCACAGTAGGGTAACCCTGTTGTTCACACCAACATGACATGATTCAGTTTTGTGGGGCATATGAAAAGTTTAAAGAGAGCCAATTTTAAACAACGATTAAATAACAATGGAAGGCTGGTATCGAAGGAAAAACAGAATGGTTCAATAGAGATTTACTAGGACTTTTAAATGAGGTATGACTTGATACCTAATAATAATAATAATAAGCTGGGGGGCGGTTCTTTCCGAAACCAGCCAACGTCCAATGTGTCCCCCCGTGACAGCGATCCGCTACACCCGTCTTCCTTCAAAAAAGAAGCAGGTCGTTAAGACGTTAATTGCTCGGTCCCAAGTAAAGCTAAGCACGACACAGTCAGCCTTAGTCCGGCATACGCTGTGCATTGGCCAAGGATGTGAAGACTAGTTTACATCTCTCCACACAATCCAAAAATGGGGCTGTTGGCCAGCCCCAGATTGTGCTTGTGATATCTATGGGTACCATGACCGGTCAGTATGTGTACTGCTAGTCTGACATCCTTCCTACTCAGCGACGTAATGCTTTTGGCTAGACAGAAGGGAATCCCAAGTGCTGGCTCTGGGCCCACGAACATGATCCCGCTTTTGCTAACTTATCAGTCCTCTCATTGCCTTTGATTCCCGAGTTACCGGGAACCCAGACAAGAGTGACCTTGTTGTCTAGGGTTTGTCTACAACACAGAGTCAATCGTGAATTAGTAGTCGTAGCCGCTAGCGGTTTAATTTCCGCTTGGTTGTCCGAGCAATTGAATGTGCACATTGAATGAATGCTACAGTTTCCGCTTGAAATACTGTAGCGTATTCATCCAGAGAGATCGACTCCTCGATCCCATTCTGACGACTATAAGTTCCAGCCCCCGTCCCGGCACTCGTCTTGTTGCCATGTGTTAACAAGATGTCCCCTTCTCGGAACACATACCTTAAATGGTCTTTCCCAGACACATCCTGTCCTGTCCAATGTTAAGCACGGTATCGGACAGGACACTATATGGGAATTTTGTGTGTTCACAATCACTGGTTTCCCATGTTTTGTTCACATTTAAGGAGGTGCGCTGTCATCGCAGCCGCAGCAATCACTTTAAGGTGAAGCGGGTCAATACCGAGCAGCGCTCCCATCGCTACTACTGGAGTAGTGCGCATGGAACCAAGTGCGCCTCTTGTACTCTGGGCCACCAGACAATCGAAGCGTACAATAGCCTTGGTCGAAGTATCGCCTTGTATGTCCATTAAACCATTCTGCGTCTTAAGCCCCAGGTCTGGCCATTTTTTTTTGCACAACCAGAAATATACGCTTACGCTTATACAGCGTTTTTCAAGTTGCTCCTTTCAGCTCAGCTTCCTGTCCAATGTAATACCCATTATACCGAGTCAGGCATATTTGTCCCAGTACGTGGCCCTCCACGAGGCCTACCTTGTGCTTGCGGGTAAAAGTGACGAGCCCAGTCTACTTTATACCTAGCGCCATATGAAAAAATTTAAGGGGTATCTCCAGTAGGGAGGGGGTGAATCTGACGTTTATGACATTAGCGCTAAAAAGGGTCCTCCTCAAGTTAAAAGTTGACGTGTTTTAGCATTTCATTCTAATATGTCGCATTTCTAAAATATTAAGGGGTGATCCTTTTCAAATGAACACAAGGTATATCATAAAATTAATACGAGTAAACTCCAAATGAAATAAAACTAATTCACGCTTCTAAAAATTTCATGAATTCCCATACACTTAGATCGAATTTTGAAACTGTCAAAACTAAATTAATCATGCAGCGAATTAAACATTAAATATACATTAATTTAAACTGTATAATTTTCAAACTTTCGAACTGTTAACTCTGGAATTATAAACTGATATAATACGTAAGTAGGTTATTTGTATAGTTTTCATATTAATTTAAACATTAATGGGTGTTTGTAAATCAGAAGTTAAAAGTTGACGTGTTTTGGCATTTCATTCTAATATGTCGCATTTCTGAAATATTAAGGGGTGGTCCTTTTCAAATGAACACAAGGTATATCATACAATTAATACGAGTAAACTCCAAATGAAATAAAACTAATTCACGCTTCTAAAAATTTCATGAATTCCCATACACTTAGATCGAATTTTGAAACTGTCAAAACTAAATTAATCATGCAGCGAATTAAACATTAAATAAACATTAATTTACTGTATAATTTTCAAACTTTCGAACTGTTAACTCTGGAATTATAAACTGATATAATACGTACGTAGGTTATTTGTATAGTTTCCATATTAATTTAAACATTAATGGGTGTTTGTGAATCAGAAGTTCCAGCAGTTGGAATTTGAATAAATCTATCGCGTTTAGCAGAGAAATAAATGTTGTAACAAAACAGCGTTTAAGACAAATGCAACTTGTTGAAAATTCAGTTATTTTGCAACAGTAGATTGTTCTTCAATCCATTCCTTTATTTAAAAACCTCATTATTACAGCTAATAGACGCGTGCTGTAGGCAACCAATTATTCATTTGATTTCCTGGGATTAGGCGCTTTGCTATAGGCAACCAATCATACATAAAGTTAAAAGCAAAGCCAATTAGAAAAGCTGACATCAGCGCTGCTATTATTAAACTATTTTTAACCACTTCTGTTTGGTGACTTCGTCCATCGTCTTCGTAGAGAGAACAAGCAAGTTAGCTTTAAAACACCACGTGGTAAAAATTTACAATCAATATAATTAAATAAAATCAATTAATTTAAAAAGTCACAACCAGTGAAAAAATTCTAAAGAGACAGGAGGTTTAACCGTAAGCTCATTGTACAATTTTTTCTACAATACATTATTAAACAAGAAAAGTGTTTAATTTACTTTATCAAGAGGTTCACGACGGTAAGGCCGGAAAAACATGACAGCAAACAGAATTACGAACCAGCCAACCCAAGCTATCGAAGATTTAACATTAAATCGAGGTAAGATTCGACAGAGGCAGAGACATACAATATCCTGAAACTTCTACAACCAATACAGGTGTTCTTTTTTAAATATTTTTACTCTAGTACATACAAAAATATAAAAGCATGGAGTGCCATTGAACAAAATATGAAAAGAATAAATTCTGTAAACAGCCACCTGGTTCAAATAAAAGCATTCTATGGAGATACCTATCAAGTCTCTGAAGAAAATACTGTCTTTTTAGACGAGTAAAAAAAATTCTAGGACGAGCTGTAGGCAAGTCCTGGAAGTCTGCGGTTTGAGTAATGGTTTTAAAAGGAGAAGAAAGCATGACAAACTGCGAGGAGCTAATTAAGGGAAAAAAAGAACAAGAGAACAAGTAAATAAGTTTGTATACTTGGTTTCAAAGTTTACGAGGGATGGAAAGTATGAAGGATGTTGGCAGGAAAACAAATGAATAGGGCACTGCATGGCTTTATGAACAGCCAGAAAGTGTCAAAAAAGGCAAGTAGAAGGAAGTGGTCTCTGTCTGCCCCTATGGAAAAAAGTGTGACCATATACAAAGTGTCTGCTTAAGTTGGAACCATATGAAAAACTTTTTTATCATTGGTTTTATGAAAAAAATTTATTCCTGATAAAAAGTTCTGCATAGTCCAAAACTTAAAATGCCACCATCAGATATCAATTTTTTAAGGCATATACGAGGTTTGTCAAAAAATAGAAATTTTACTCAAGACTAAAGTACAATACAGAAGAATGTTATGAACTAAAGTTATTTTAAATGAAAAGTTATATTTAAATATACAATTACAGTTATTTAACATAAAAATTAAGGTTTGGTGATTATTTACGTTTTACATTATAAATTATTTGTAGTTATAAATTTCAATACTGAATTTATAATCTCTTATCTGTTAAAAATATGATTACTTTTTCATTTGTTATTATTTTTAAACAACTTTGCAATTTAAATAATGAATGCATATTATTTTTATTTTAGAAATAGGAAAATCCATACAAACAATAGTTAGTAAACAAACATCTAATTAAATTTTATTTTAATTTACTAAAGCTTCGACATATCCACCTACTCTTTGTTAACATTTAATTGTTCTTTTCTTAAACTCTTTTATTACTGTCCGTATCATATTTAGAGTAATTTTTTCTTCAGAAATAATCCTCTCTCCAAATGGTCTACATCATCAAATGGTCCTCGCTGATAAACCTGCTGTTTTAAATAACCGCTTAAAAAAGTCAAGGGGAGTTAAATCACCAGACCTGGGAGGCCAAAAAATGTCTAAATACCAGTGGATCAACTTGCCATTAAACATATTTTCAAGGAGTACTCTAACGTTTACTGTACTATGGATGAAGGCACCGTCTTGTTGGAACCAAATTTTTATACGTTTTTGTAACGGAAGTTCGTGCGAAAAATCACTTACTTGATTTTCTAATAATTGTAAGTAATTGTGTCAGGAAAAATAATTAATAGGACTGATTAATAAATAATCACCAAACCTGAATTTTCATGCTAAATGGCTGTAATTGCATATTCAAAATAACTTTACTTAATAACATTCTTCTGTATTGTAAAAAATAAAGGTACTTTACACTTGAGTAAAGTTTATATTTTTTGACAAACCTCGTAAATGCCTTAAAAAATTGATATTTGATGGTGGAATTTTAAGTTTTGAACCATGCAGAACTTTTTATCAGGAATAAATTTTTTTCATAAAACCAATACCAAAAAAGTTTTCCATATGGTTCCAACTTAAGTAGACACACAGTAAATCTATGTATGTAAATGATCGTTTGTGACATAAATTTATGAAAAAATTTTATGGATCTTGTACACCTGACGAGTTGCACTGATGATAACTTATTCTTTGAAAGCGCTCTGCAATAACTTTAAATTAAAAATATTATGCACGAAATATGTACAAAAATTCTTTTTTTTCCAATTATTACTAACACGTGCACACAACCTTACACTTTAACTTTTGTTTACTTATCCACAAAAAGTTCTCCATAAAACGTGACCAATGAAGAGTTCTATTAATATTCGGACTTGGTTCTTACCCATGTGAAGAAGTTTTTTGACGGTTTCTCGAGCTAGAATCCAGTTATTTTTTTTTTGTCCCGTATGTAACCTCGGATACCTTTATACAGAAGTATTGAAGAACATTTTATCAAAAATCAAACAGCGCCGTTTTAAAATAGTTTTTTTCATTTCTTAATACCAAAAAAAGTTATATAGAGAATGTAATGCCTGTTGCGGCATATAGCCAGAGGAGTATTTTGTTTTCTGACACATAATCGACCCACATATACCTATAGTTTAGGTTAACATGCAGCAAAATTAATTGGTTATTTAAAAATCAGTTTCATACATTTTTATATTTATTTTCGCTGTCAAGAATTATTAGAGTTTCCTATAAAAGTATTATAGTTTTCTATAATTTTTACATTTTAATACTATTCAGTAGTTAGTTACTGGGTGGTGCTCGTTAAAAAGGTATAGATGTCGTGACTAGCGCAGTCCTTCATGTATGCTTGGTGAGAGTTGAAAGTGTTGAATTTGTCTCGTCGAGGAAAAGGCAAACATGAGTTTGTCAAGATCTACCTTATGCTGATGAAGTGCAACACTCTAAAACCGGTACATATGTGGTCACTTCGAGGAGATAAATTTAATATTTCTTTTTTTTACTTAACAGGCATCTGCATAAAAGACCCGTACTAGGTATTATGCACGATTATGTAACAGATGTAATTCAATGCCTGTCGCGGCATATAGCCAGAGGAGTAGTTTGTTTTCTGATATATAATCGCCCCACATATACCTATAGTAAAGGTTAACATGCAGCGAAATTAACTGGTTACTTAAAAATCAGTTTTACCCCTTTTACCCCTTTTAAACGATAAAAGAACCTAAATTATATCTCGGGAGGTATTTCATATTTATACGAAAATTTGGCATTTTCATCACATTCGATAATTGAAATTGACCTTTCGAACACATTCGAAAATAATTCTTTTCGTTTTACATGTTCGGCATTTAATCATCGTCAATTAAAACGTATTCAATTAGTAACCGATGGGGTGGGGCATTTTTGCGGTTTAGATTTTATCACGGTGGTTAAATTGGCCACTATAAATTATCAACGACGTACGTGTAATTTTAAACTCGCAAAATGAATATTGCAAAATCATTTGTAATATTTTAATTCATACAGTTAAAAAAATGCATTGGTTCTTCGTTGGTGTTATTGATGACATTTGTTTCGTTCTCCCTTGCATCCTTTCGTAAAAAATACTGTCAGAATTTTGTCTTGTGGCGGCCTACCCTTTTTGCGACTATTTTCATAAAAAAAAAAAAAAGTTAGCCCGTAGTGCGTACCCAGTTCAGTTCCAAAAATAATTACGTTAAACTTATTTATTTCCTTTATTTATCTCTTTAAATTGTAGGAAATCAGCAGTTTACTTCTAAATTAGTCATAGTAGTAATTAAACTACAATACTAATTTGGTCATAAAGAACTCTCCGATTTGGAAACCGTCTAGATACGGCTATGGTGGTGGTAGCGCAGTGGGGGATATATCATTCGATGTGTGTATTTATGCCATGTTTGGTTTTTTAGTGTAAACCATGGTTTGGTCGGGACAGCATCGTGTTATCGTCGTTGAAGAGTTTATTCGAAACGTCAGTTCGCTGATAATGACTTAGCGTGCCTTTCGCATTCACTTCGCGCTCGGGCGGCATGATCCGTTTCCGATAAAAACAAAATTGGTAAATGAATGCCAAACAGGATCGAAATTAAAACGAAAATCTCCTGGTCGACGTCGGATAGCGACAGGTCTAGCAAATGTAGTAAATTATTAGGAGAGGCTCACTTATTGTATCAACAATAAAGGCGAACACTCGAGTGATGTAATTTTTAAAACCCATTGATTTAAAATGACATTATGTACGCTTATTAACGAATAAAGTTTTGTACATCTTAATTAGTTTTTATTACCTTTCCATATCGGTGAACTCTTTCTGCACCACCCAGTAGTACTTGACGTGGTAAGAATGAGATGTTCCATAAAAAAACGCGGTCCCTGAAGGACCCGATTTAGTACTTCTCGTAATATATTATTTAAGGGTTAAAGTCCTTTAGGTCTGTATAAAACATTTAAAATTTTGAATTTAAATCCATTAAAATAACTGCAATAATGCGTTGGAACAATACAATCGAAACACCTAGTATATGTATGACCAAGTTTTAATAATTTTTTATCTTTGGAGTTATTCTAACCATGTTAGAAGATTATTACCGACCAGAACCCACATTTAATATAGTTTTACATTAAAAAAAATGCCTTTTATAACGTTTACCAAATTTAATTTAAAAAATAAAACACTAGAGGGCTTTAGTATCGCTGCCTTTATATTTAATGCACAGTTTCAATACCATTAAATTTATTAGACTGCTTCAAATAAAGTTTGGTATGAAGACGTCAAAATGTCGTGACACATATGAGACACACATTAAACTAATACTAACCTCGATGGTAAGCCTGCTCGTGTAATCCGGGGCATGGTTGGCGTACGTTAGCAGCGACGCCGTCTCTAGAATGTTCTCCCCTTTGTACCAGAAAACGGTCCCCAAATCGTGGGGTCCCTGGCTGATGAGACAGGTGAGCGTGATGGAACTTCCGGCCTTGACGTGCAAGTCACTCGGTCCGAGGATGCGAGCTTTAGCTTCTGAAACACCGCGAAATATTATCGTTATTGCGTTTTGCATGACAATCTCGAATATTGTTCTACGGTTAAATACTCCTCTCATTAAATAGGAGTGGTACACTGCGTTTTCAATCCATTGGCAGTATGGAAATGCGAAAGAGTTAAGTACTCATTAAACTTTTATTTTTTTTTAATTACCAGTCTTTGTACTAGATTTCGGTTATACTACACAATAAAATCATTATTTTTACCCGCTGTGGTAAAATTTCGGTTATACTACGCAATAAAATAATTATTTTTAACCGCTGTGGTAAAATTGATGCAATACAGAGAGAGTCAAGTTTATTTGACCAAGTTACAATTATTTTTTTTTGCGAGTCACTCAAGTACAAAATATTATTTAAGAACGTTTAAAAATATAAAATAATACACCTAAACTACCGCAAACATACATACAAAATTTTCACAAATCGAAACGCAAAACATGGAATTTCGAATTTGATCAAGACACATTATCGAGAAGTGTTCTCAGATATATGTCGGTAGAGTAAAAACAGTGGGACAGGATGTGTCTTTTTAGTTTTAATTTAAAACTGTTGTAGTTAGGAATCTTGAATTTTTGAGGCAGGAAAGTGTAACACCATAAAAAATATAATCAGACACCCGTTTTTAAAAATGGCAACTAATTATATGAGTGCAGAAATATCATTTGCGAAAAACTATGAGGTTTACGAAAAGCTCAGGGATGACAAAGGAAATAATGATCATCCTGGTGAACTCACCTGGTACACAAATGGATCAAAAACCAGCGAAGGAACTGACTCAGGCGTCTATTCTTCAAAACCCAAATATGAGCAAACAAACTTATTGGGGAGACATGCCTCGGTCTTCCAAGCTTAAGTACATGCCATTAAAATGTGCTGTTTAAAATCTGAGACGAGGATACAAAAAGAAAACAATCATCATTAGATCAGATCAGCACTTAAAGCTTTGGCATGACAGAGAATGGACTTAAAAATTGTCCGGGAATGTGCCGAAAAACTACGAACCTCTGCTAACCATAACAAGGTCACTTTGTTGTGGGTGCCATGGCATAAAAGTATTTCTGGTAGGTTAGGTTAGGTTAGGTATCATGTGAGTGGGGCGTGGTCGCCTCTCCAATGCGACCTTTAGTAGGTCTATTGTGGCTCACCCCTAGAGATTACAGTTCACCGCACACTCCAGCCCTTCTTACGAAGTTCACGGTTGTAAAAGGCGAGATTTTTTTAAAATCGGTAGGATCTAGGTTGGTGTTACCAAATACGTTGACCCTTATTCTTCCCAGGCCGGGGCATGAACATAGTATATGTTTAGCAGTTTCGTTTTACACGCAGCAAAACCGACAGTCCGTTTGTTGGTTCAGACCTATCCTTCCGAGATGGTATCTTAGACGACAGTGTACCGTTAGAATTCACAGGTAATTTCTGCTTCATTCTAGGATCTGTTTAGTTGTGTTTCTCGAAGGTTAAGGTAGAAATGCCTTTAAGTAAGTCAACCCTGGTATATCGGACCAGTACGTAAGTATTTTCCTCTCTGCCCAGTCTGAAATGATTGTTTAAGCGGCACTTGTGGTGACTCCAAAAACCGATTCTGGTCCAGTGAACGCAGATTTGGCCCCCTGTTTTGCAAGGGTGTCAGCTTTTTCGTCTCCCTTCCCCCCTGGTGCCCAGGTACCCACAGTAGGGCCACCCTGTTGTTCGCACCAAGGTACTCTAAGGATTCGATGCAATTCAATACAAGTTTAGAATTTATCTTGTTGGAGCTCAGTGCTTTTAAGTCAGCCTGGCTGTCTGATATTATATTCCTGGTAACGAAAAAGCACACAAACTAGCTAGGAGTGGCTCTGGAAAACCATTTATTGGGCCAGAACCAATAATAGGGATACCCAAAGCCAGCGTTAAAGCAGCGATCAATGGCTGGGTCCACTCTCAGCATCAGCTAAAGTGGGCACAGCCAGAAGGAGCTAAGCACAGCAAATTAATGCTGAAAGAACCCCCACCTTAGCAGGCAGGAAAACTTAAAACAGTTGTAGGGCTTTGTACTGGACACTGGAATTTAAGGAAACATCTGCACAATATAGGCGTGTGTGACACAGAACGCATATGCAGATTATGTAATGAGGAGGAGGAGAAAACAGCCACTCATATTATCTTCGAATGCAAAGCTACCGCGCAGCGAAAGCAGTATCTGTAGTGTATACAGGACCAAAGGAGTGATCCACCTGGCGCAATAGCTTCTACTCCTTAACAGGAAAATTGAAGAAATGGGACTAAACTAAGGAGCTAGAAAGCTACAAAAAGCAGACAATGCTGCAGTGCCTAGGATAATAATTAGATCTCTTCCACAACTCTTATTTATTCATTCATTCATTCAACATTTAATACGTTTGAAAATTCTACTGCCACTCGCAGTGTTTTAAAAGAAGATATTTGTAAATTATAAAACATGCCGTAGACTTTCGGTATTTATTTCGTTTTATCAGAAAAATATCAATCTTGAAAAAATTAAACAATATAAAATCCGAAAGGTTGATTGTTGTTTCTTAACAAAAAAAGTAAACGTATATTTGCTTTCAGTAAAATAGTTTATCTTTATAGTATGTTTTTTACAAGTTCTTTAATTGGCTTTAATGAATTACATTAAATTAAAAGGACTGGAAATTCAATAGCTCGGGTATATCATTGTTCATGAAGCAGCTCGTCGATATTGTTCCATAATACATTCAAATTAAAAAGACCTTCGAGCCAAATACATTATCTTCGTATTTTTTTTTGTATTCTATACAGGGTGGTTCGTTAATAATGGAACACAAAGCAACTACGAATTCTTTGCATAAAAATATTGCAATATAACAAAATTTACCTTAGTGCAATTCTTGATATTAAAAAAGACACAGGGCGTTAAATGTAATTTTTTTTATTGAAATACTTTTATAATTTTAACAGCGTTCACAATATTTTCACAAAAGTTGGTGAACAAAGCTTTTTTGTAATAAGAAATCATAATCTTTAATCAGTTTCAGCCGCTACGTACGCTATACTAAGTAACTTAAAATGTACCTACTTTTTTTATACCACATATTTTGGAAAATTGAATCATCATTGAATTATACATGCTTGTCGGTTGTTAAAAAAACTCTTGATCTGGCCTTTCTTCAAAACAATAATGATCTGATCGAGATATTATCGCCGGGTCGACTTCTACCGATTTGTCCATTCACACTCGCCTTATAAATTTGTTTCGTCAATCTTCCTTTATCCACCCTTACTACGTGTTTAATCCATCTAAGCATTCTTTTATCTGTTTTTGTAACCACATTTTTTACACCACAGCGTGCTCATATCTTACTATTCTTTACTTTATCTAACCGGGTTACTCCATCTATATTTCTCAGACTACTGATCTCCGCAGCATGAATCCTATTTTCATGCTTCTTCTGCCAAACCCAACATTCACTACCATACATAAGTGTAGGGACCAACACACCTCTATTCACAGCCAAACGTGCCTTTTTTGACACTTTCTGGCTGTTCAGAATGCAGTGCCCCATTCATTTGTTTTCCTGTCAACACCCTTCGCTTAATGTCACTGTTATACTTTCCATCTCTCGTAAACTTTGAACCCAAGTACACAAATTCATTTACTGGTTCCACTCTCTTGCCCTTAACTAGAACTTCACAGTTTGTCATGCTTTATTCTCCTTTAAAAACTATAACTTTC
This sequence comes from Agelastica alni, assembly GCA_950111635.1. Lineage (NCBI taxonomy): Eukaryota > Metazoa > Arthropoda > Insecta > Coleoptera > Chrysomelidae > Agelastica > Agelastica alni. Next base: position 22,108,006 of record OX467716.1, read on the forward strand.
GTTTTGCTTACATTTATTTTTATCACTTTGATTTTCAGATGACGCTAATATGACTTGATCGCCGGCGTAAAGAAGATATATGACGATCAAATCATTCATTTTTAATCCATACGCACTCACTTTCAAATCTTTTAAACAATCGTCTATGTATAAGTTAAACAGCCATGGCGAAGCCGCACATCCCTGTCTCACACCTTTTTTGATGTTAAACCAGTCCGTGTAAGCTTCGTTTATCCTGACACAAGCAGTGGAATCCTCGTAAAGTGATTTCAGTGATCGTATTCGTATTCAACCCATACATAAACAATGTCGACAACAATTCACTTCTCACCACTCTGTCATAGGCCTTTTCCAAGTCTATAAAAGCGCAATGGACCTTCTGACTTTTAGTCAAGAATTTTTCGACTATACCTCGTAATGAAAAGACCTGATCTATGCAACTACTTCCTTTTCTAAATCCTGCTAGCACATCTCATATCATCTCAGTTTTATTCGTCACTGTTTTAATCAATATCCCTTGTAAAGCGGCACGATATCAACAGTTAAAAAATTTATCTAAAGAGCGAAAGTAATGTTAACTTCAGACCAGGATCCCTTTTAAGGTTTGGTACTTTCTCAGGACGTTAATGATCGATCAATTGCATGGTTAAGATTTTGTCAGTAGCGTTATTATTTTGGCAAAATAATAATTTTTCGTCAGTTAAAACACATAAAATATTATCTTTTCAATTGGGGGCCGATCATTTCTGATTTCATTTCGACAATCTCTTGTTAATCGGCGTTGCGGTTGACTCATAAAAAAATAATGAGTTTAAGAAACTCCGCAAATTTAAGTCGAGGGTGCGGCAGAAGATTTGTTAATCTCTTGGGGGTTTTATTAAATTACAAGTATTTTTCTCTGGTCCTCATTGGTATTTATTTTTATCTTGCTCGAACCTTTCCGATTCCTTTCAATGCTTTTTATTTGAATAAGTAATTATCAGGAGAATTATGTTTAAAAAAATGATGAATACCTGAGGCGAAAATTTCTGGATACTATACATACATACATATAGTCACGCCTTTTTCCACTTGCTACGGTTTTTACACACATCTTTTGCTTCTTCTACTTTTATCAGCGCTCTCATACACCTTTGAACAATTACAAACTATGCTCGCCGAACTAGCAAGAGAATCCGAAAAAGTAGGTTTAAAAATGAATTACACGAAAACAAAAACAATGACAAACACACAATATAATAGATGCTTAACGGTAGATGGTACGAAAATAGAAGCGGTCAACGAGTACGTATACATGGGACACATAATAAAAATAAACAAGGAAAATCAAACAGCGGAGATAAAAAGAAGGGTCAGATTAGCCCGATGCATACTCCCGATTCTTACGTACGCATGCCAAACGGGGACTTTGACTAAAGCAAACATGGATAAAATAGTGAAGACACAAAAACCCATGGAAAGTTTAATGCTAGGAGTAAAATTGAAAGATAAAAACAAAACAACTGGATAAGAAACAAAATAGAAGTTAAAGACGCAGGACAACATATAGCCGGGCTAAAATGGAGCTTCGCAGGTCATACCGCCAGACAAAAATACAACAGATGGAATACCGCTATATAACAATGGAGACCATGGATGGGAAAAAGAACAAGAGGAAGACCCCAGAGGAGATCGGGAGACATCAAAAAGATAGGAGGAACACATTCGAAAAGAAAAGCACAAAACAGAAATGATTGGGAAATACTAGGGGAGGCCTATGTTCAAAACTGGACGAATTAAAACGCAAAAAAAAGTGGAAAAAGATTTTTGACATAGCAGGATAGGAAGGGTCTTTACAATTAAGCTACGTTCACAACACCAACTATTTTATTAAAATATTCATTTAATAACTTAAAAAGGTATAAGGTAGGGGAGACATGATATATTTTTCAAATTGGGAAAAAAGTTCCAAAAACATTCGTTTTATTAATTTTTTTGTATCCTCTGAAATTTGTACGTTTATTTATTTATAGTGATTATTTTTTTCACTTGTCGAAATGTGACGTTTTAGGCAATTCAACTAATAATAGCAGGTTATTCTAGCCAATCATTCGGTTTTATACTGATAAAACTGCCTGGTCCTTGATAAAACATTGTTTACCTTTGAACTGTCAAAACTATAAGGTTTACCGCGCCGATTTTATTAAACTGGCTTATACAAGGTTAAAATATATTTTAACCCATTCAAAAGTTTATTTGAAAATGAGTGCGAACCGATTTGGCCAAAAAAATATTGAAAAGTTTATACAGAATTTCACTCCACTAAACACTGTGAAGACAAAAAAAAACAGTTTTGCAATTTCATAAACTACACACTTGAAAGTGATACGACTATTCAAGAAATTGCAGAAATTCTTGAAGACTGGGGAGCAAATGTGAAGAAATCTAATGGCGAAGACTACAAAGAATATTCGCTGAAAATTATTTGGAATGTAACTGCCAAACAGATACAAGATATATATTATTCTGAATACAAAATCAGCTTCAATCCGTTTCAGAATATTGAATTTTAAAAAAAAGAAAGAGATGCATGAAATGCAAAAAGAAAGCAGTTGCAAAGATGTGTGGATAAAAGAAAGCAGAGTGCTGCTGCTCTAGAGGAAGAAAAATACATGAGGATAATTTCAATATTTCAGAAAAGAAATTAATAATGCAAGTGAAAAAACTAGACGATTGGAATATAAGCCGATATTCAGTAAAATTTGCCAAGGTGGTAATAAAAAGTGCACAGACATCAAATGGTTGACACCTTGTCACGTGCCTATTTTTTCCTTCTACAGTTCCATTATTAATTGTGTCTCTGATGGTTTAGTATTCCTCGTAAGTAGGGTTGCATACCGTATTTTGTTGTAACTTAAATATATCATTCGTTGTAAATAGTATTGCATACCTAGTAGTGATGGGATTATTGTTTGGTTTGCATTTCTGTGTAGATGGGGCTGGCTAACAGCACGGACGAGGATTGTGGAGCCCGGACTGGAGAAGATTGTGGGTTGACGTTTATTCCGTGTCATTTCTTGATTTCCGGCCTGGCAGTCAGTCGTTGGGTGAGAGTCTTTAAAGTCGGGTGTTGGTGAGAGTTTTTGGGACGGTGTGTTATTAGCACGTGTGCAGAACCTCTATGGGATTTCTTTCATATCTGGCTGTATTTGGGCCATCTTAATTGGATTTTGAAAAAAAACCACTTAATTTTTAACTTGACCATTCTATCTTACCTTCGTTGTTGATATTTTGGATTTTGGTGTCGGGTTAAAATAGCCGCAAGCGGGATTTATTTGAGGGAAGCCATTGTTAATTAGCAGGTGCCGTCCCATAATTCAAACCGGCCACAGGAGTAGGCCACAGGAGTAGTGAAGTCGTATACCCAAAGGTTATAAGTGATTTATTTTTAAATATATAACGCCGTGACGTATTTTGACACCACGATTAAGTTTCGTTTTAGTTTATTAATATAGTACGTGTGAATTCGTATACCCAAAGGTTATCAGTGAATTATTTTTAAATATATAACGCCGTGACTCATTTTGACACCACGATTAAATTTTGTTTTAGTTTATTAATATAGTACATTGTTGGAAACTATTTATTGCATTAGAAAATATGCCAAAACTAAACTTGGAATAAAATCACCTTCCCAATAATTTTTTATGTCCAAGTAAAAATATATTTTCTTCCTACTTATTTGTAAATATCCTACAATCTTGATATTTTAAAGGACAACCATTGTAAAAATATTTTTAAATAAACTCGATTGTTTTGGCAGTGAAAATCTTTATGTAAATGGTTAAAACATGAGTAAATTAGCAGCCTTATGTAAACGTTTGGTTTAGTGTTATTAATGAGTAGATTTATATATGTTTTACCTTTTTTGGTAACTCGGAAAAGTCTGTTACTCTTACTTCTGTTATGGTTATTTTATAAAGTTGTAAATTCTAAATTTTTGGTTTGTTTTAGCAAGAAAATTTACCATAGCTGTTAATTTTGACTATATGTGTAATAATTTTATTATTAAACTGTGTACTTCGATTTATTGTGTGAGTAAAGTATTCAATATATTTTTGCTATAATATTATTTATTTGGTTCACCATAATCTTAGTTGTTTATCGTGTGGCTCTGCTAGTGTCTATAAGACCCAGTGGTTTCCGGCTTGAACCGTCTAAGTTGGTGGCGCGGCTCACTTTTATATTTTTTTCTTCTACCCTCTACGGCTGAGCTCGGGCATAATTTGCCAGTAGAGAGACCGCTGGCAGAGTACTCTTTAGAGAACAAAAAAAGACGTGGCAAATTTTTGGCGCCCAACGACTGACACTCCTAGGCCGGAAATCAAGAAATGACACGGAATAAACGTCAACCCACAATCTTCTCCAGTCCGGGCTCCACAATCGCCTCGTCCGTGCTGTTAGCCAGCCCCATCCACACAGAAATGCAAACCAAACAAACAGAATGAAATAGGCAAATGGTTGAAAAAATCAGCAAAAAAATGTGGTCTCGACACCAAAAAACGAAAACTTAGCAATCATTCAAGTCGCTCGACTTTAGTTACTCATATGGTAAAGAAAGGTTTTCAGGAACAAGAAGCTATTAAGATAACAGGCCATGCCACAGAATCTTCGCTGAAGGCTTATCCACACATTGATGCAGAGCATCATAAAAATATTTTGGAAAAATTAAGAACAAACATATTAGCATCAAGCATTGCTAGTACGTCGACTGCTCAACATCAAGCAATGTAATATCAACCAATGACTTGGAAGAGACATTAAATGTTTCTGTTGCCCGATCCATTTACAAAAACTACGTTTTCAATAATTGTACATTTTCTAAAAAAGAAAATTCCTTCTTTTCTCCTCATGTTAATGAAATACTAATGAATTAAATTGTTCTTTGATTTGTTCAATAAATAATCTCTCCAAATACAACTTCGTTCTTCAAATTTATTGGGATAAATTTTCATTTTCAAAACACTTAAAACTTTTTTATTTCGGGGCAGAAGCATTCAAACAAACCGAATTAGATAAAATTACGAGTCCTACGGACTTATCAATAGGTTTGTTTTCATACTTTTACCAAATTAAAAAGTTTTCGTGGAAAATAAAAATTTATCGATAAAATTTGAAGGACTCGTGGTATTACTTTTGATTAACCCTCTGCACAACCCGATCAGTAACTGTTGGAAAATATGCGCCAAACTGTCTACTCTATCGCAGCATTTCATCTTTAAAATTAACGCGATAATCTTACGCTCTTATTGTTAGTAAATTCTCTCGATTCACAACCGTAATAAATAACGAAAACGTTAGACACTACAATCTTATGGTTTCCATAAATCATACACAATCTTGTACAGTTAATTTCGTACGTATTTAATTAATCTAGCAACAAAAATGACAAAAGGTAATTAATAAACTTGAAAAAGGCCTACATACTTTCAAGAGCGCAGATGCATTTGGCAAGATATAAATATCAAAATATTGCAAGGTAACGAAAATCTCATCGAAATGAAATCTTTCGTATTTGAGAAATTTATCCTCGACACGACATTTTTAGTCCGGTCAATTTCACAAGAGTGATGGTACATAAATTCCCAACAAGCTGAAAGTTAATAAAATTGTTCAAAACATAATTATAAATGAAATTTTAAAATTCCCCATCATTTCTGTGTATGGAAAAAACTTTACTCAAAGTCAAAGGTCAGAAAAATGAGTTTTTCGCGATTTTCAGCAATACGGTAAGTTTTATCATAAAATTATTTAAAAAAAATTGTAGATCATAAAATATGTATTGTAACAAAGTTACTATTAATATGAGACATACGGTTGAGTAGTGGTCTAAATTATGATTAATATGTTTAACTTATACATAGACAATTGTTTAAAAGATCTGAAAGAGAGTGCGTATGGATTAAAAATGAATGATTTGATCGTCAAATGCCTTCTTTACGCCGATGATCAAGTCATATTAGCGTTATCTGAAGAGGAGTTGAATGAAAATAAATGTGAGCAAAACGAAAGTAATGGTTTTTGAAAGAGAAGAAAGCATGACAAACTGTGGGGTTTCGATTGAGGGAGAAAGAGTGGAACAAGTTAATGAATTTGTGTACTTGGGTTCAAAATTTACTAGAGATGGAAAGTATGACAGTGACATTAAGCGAAGAGTGTTAGCAGGAAAACAAATGAATGGGGCACTGCATAGCTTTATGAATAGCCAGAAAGTGTCAAAAAAGGCACGTCTGGCGGTGCATAGAGGTGTGTTGGTTCCTACACTTATGTATTGTAGTGAATGTTGGGTTTGGCAGAAGAAGCATGAAAATAGGATTAATGCTGCGGAGATGAGTAGTCTGAGAAGTAAAGCCGGAGTGACTCGGTTGGATAAAGTTAAGAATAGTGAGATAAGAAAACGCTGTGGTGTAAAAGAAGATGTGGTCGCAAAGATAGATAAAGGAATGCTTAGATGGTTTGGACACGTAGAAAGGATGGATGAAGGAAGATTGACGAAACAAATTTATAAGGTGAGTGTGAATGGGCAAATCGGTAGAGGTCGACCTCGGAGAACATATCTCGATCAGATCAACATTGTTTTGAAGAAAGGTCAGGTCAAGAGTACCAACAACCGAAGAGCATGTATGAGAGCACTGATGAAAGTAGAGGAAGCAAAAGATGTGTGTACGAACCGTAGCAAGTGGAAGGAAGTGGTCTCTGCCTACCCCTACGGGAAAAAGGCGTGACTTTATGTATGTATGTTTATAAAAGGAAACGTAGGCAGTTGTTTATTTCAATAATTAAAATAATACGTTTGTGAAAACGGGTCTTTGTTGTAATTCATAAATGTCTCTGCGCACACCGTTTTGTGCATTGGGAAGAGTGGTGGAACCGAGAGTCAAGCTCGCGGAGAGAATCACTTGGAATGTTAGCAGATGTTCAGCGAAAGACCAGCCCACCACGGAAGACCCGAAGGACCAGCCCGAGACCGACTACCGAGGAGAGGACAAACCAGTCAAGGAGAGGAACCGAAGGAGCTGTCCGGCCGACACACCGAATTGACCGTAGAGTGGAAACTGAGTGTAAGGGTATTACTAATATTATTTTCAGGTCTATTTTTATTTTATTTTATTTAGTATATTGGTAGAACCCCCGTCCGGTCTTTTCAATACGGCCTCCGTTATCCGCTGGGATAGAGCCCCGGTATTTGAGGACGTCGTTGACGAGAAACTCGTGAACGGGGAATCCGTTGCCACCGATTTATTGATACAAGGGTGTTTATTAATTTTATTTTCAGAATATTTTGTTAGTTTAATGCCCTTGGTTTTGAGTAGCTTAGTAGAACCGTTGTAAATAATACCATTCTCCGTTTGTTAACCGTATGTCTTAGAGAGGGTAAACCGAACGTGGTGACTCGAACCCAGCGCATTGTAAAGTAGTAATAATAAAGTAGTTTTATTTGTATTTTTGATTTATTTCCAAGTAGAGAGTTAGTAAAATCCGTGTGCAACAAAATCCAGGGAATTGACAACATTCTTACTCCGGTCACTTTGACAGATTGTTTTCAGACCCCTGGAATTAACTTTCTTCACTGATAGTTGCCCGGTGCAAGTGGACCTACCACTATAATATAGGTGGCGCCCGTGATTGTAAATAAATACCCGAGCTAGAGCGCCAAATTCGATAGTAGTGAGCAAAAAAAAGGGTTAACAGTATTATTATTTTTTTCCTAAGAGCCACCGTTTTTGAGAACGGAAGTATCAGCTTACCAAATCGCTACAAGAGTCATAACACTCTCTAAGGCCCCAAGTATAAAACAACAGAATACACATATTAAGAAACAACTGACACTCCTCCGCCATACGACAACACCCCACCCAGAATTCTCCAAACCATTCTCTGCAGAAGAGGTAGATAAGGCACTTGAAGACACCAAATCTGGCAAAGCTCCGGGATTCGACGGAATTCACCCCGAATTCCTCAAGAACTGTGGAAAACACACTCGAATGTGGCTGAGTAAATTCTACTCTGACATTTTACTGACAAGTTATATGCCAATGGAGCTTAAGAAATCAAAAATAATTGTGATTCTAAAACCAAACAAACCCAAGAACCTACCTGAAAGCTTTCGCCCAATAGCCTTGTTAAGCTCATGCTATAAGCTCCTAGAAAGGATGTTATTAAACCGACTGAGTCCTCTGATAATGGAGCACATTCCTGTTGAACAGGCTGGGTTTAGGCCCCACCGCAGCTGTGTCGACCAGGTGCTCAGCTTAAAAACACACATCGAAGCAGGGTTTCAAAAACAGCTGAAGACAACTGTAGTGTATGTCGACCTGACAGCAGCATACGACACGGTCTGGAGAGAGGGGCTCCTCTACAAGTTTCTCAACGTGATACCATGCAGCCGAACAACATCTCTACTAAACAACATGCTCTGCGATAGACCCTTCCAAATAATAACAGGAGGAAGCAGGAGCAAGATGAGACATCTCAATAATGGGCTGCCCCAGGGCTCTGTACTCGCACCTGTCCTGTTTAATCTATATATTTCCGACACCACACAGACATCGTCAAGAAAGTTCGGATATGCCGATGACCTGGCCCTTGCATCCCAAAGTTAAACCATCGAAGAAGCTAGTAACGTACTGTCAGAAGACCTGAACATACTGGGAAAATACTTTGCCGACTGGAGGCTAATTCCAAATATGAACAAGACTGAAGCGATGTGCTTCCACCTAAACAATAAACAAGCACGAGTGGAGCCCCAAGTGTATTTCAATAATAATCTACTACGCTATAATCCTTGCCCAAAATATCAAGGGGTAACAATGGACCGAACACTTTCATACAAAACACATTTAAAGAATACCGCAGCTAAAATAAATACCAGAAACAACATAATCCGCAAACTCTGCAGCACTACTTGAGGCGCGAACGCATCCACTCTTAAAACCTTAGCGCTCAGCCTTGTCTACTCAGTAGCTGAGTACTGCGCCCCAGTCTGGATAAACAGCTGCCACGTAAAGAACATCGATACCAAACTCAACGAGACAATGAGACTAATTAGTGGCTGTCTAAAAAGCACACCTCTGCCCTGGCTCCCTGTTCTAAGCCACATTGCACCTCCCTCCATCCGCAGACAAGAGAGCCTAGTTAGGGATTATAATAAAATAATAACAAATCCCCTACTTCCAATACATAGTGACCTTCCCGAAGCCGGCCTGCAGAGATTGAAGTCTAGATTTCCCCCAATATTGCTAGCAGAAAAACTTGTGAGAGATAATTTCAATTTGACCAATAAATGTAGAGAATACTGGGAAGTCTCGAAACCAGTCCAGGCTGTACATATAACTGATCCTACAGTGTCCTTACCAGGTATGGAGCTGCCTCGCCACGAGTGGAAAACACTTAACAGGATAAGAACGTATCACGGCATTTGCCGCGACTCATTCTATAAGTTAACTAATTATAACTAAATCCATGTATGCCATACGCTAAATAAATAAATAAATTTGAGATATAACGATTCAAAAAGTTGTAATCGTCATAATATGCATGAGTATGCCACGTATATACTTCTCTTGAGCTGTAATATATGTAAACATATTTTTCTATCGGTGATTATAACTTACACTTAAAATATAAAATACACATAATAAGTAAAACTATTGGAATATCAGGTAAAATGAAACCCACCCTTATTTTATACGCCAGTGTAACCTCAAGACAAGATTAAGTGTCAAAATCAAACAACAGTTTTTAAAATGTTTAAAAACATATTTTGTTCAATGTGCTGAAGTTATTAAAACAGTAATTCAACTCCACAAGAAGTTATCACCAACGGAATTCGCTTTCTTCTTTCTACGTACGGAGCTCCTAAAAAAAACGAACTGCTTAGATAAGTATCGATATGCTTTCTTGGAGTTGGAAGTTGGTCAACAATACATTAGTACCAGTTCAAACTTTACTTCCACCTGCGCCGGAAAAACTGCTGAACACAATTTTTTGCAACTGCAAAAAAGGATACAGTGCTAAATGTAGTTGCAAAAAAGTTGGACTGTTTTGTTCTCTGGCATGTACAAATTGTCAAGGCCGGTCGTGCTCTAATGTTGAATCATCAACAGTAGAGGATTTGTTTAATTTCAGCGACTTCGGGTGACGTGCTATACATCGCTATTGACGCAATTTACTTACACCCTGAATATAGATGATGAAGAAGAAGAATAAAAAGAAGATCAAGAAGAAGTATTTGAAGGTTACGAATTAGACGATTAAATTTCACCTTTTTTTTATTTACATCGCTTTTATCATTTCCAACCTCTGCTAATATTTTGCATTAGTTTCAAATTAAACAGAATTGCAATAGATCCGTGGAATAGGCCTACTGCGAAAACCACGTTAAAAAAAAACGCGCTATGTACACTACCTCATAGATGGCGTGTAAACGTGTGACGATTACAAATTTTACAACTTTTTGAATCGTTATATTTCAGAAACGGTGGTTCCTAGTGAAAAAAGTATTAATACATATTTTATAGATAATTTTATAATTCACAATTTTCGTCCAAAGTAGTTTTATGATAAAACTTACCGTTTTGCTGAAAATCACGAAAAACTTATTTTTTTGACCTTTGACTTTGAGTAAAATTTTTCCATACACAGGAATGATGGGGAATTTTAAAACTCCCAGCTTGTTGGGAATTTATGTATCTTTGAATGTCTATGTACCTCATAGGTAGCGTCGAAACGTGTGCATAGTATGACGATTACAACTTTTAGAATAGTTATATCTCAGCAATGGTGGCTCTTAGGAAAAAAAGTATAATTACATATTTTATAGATAATTTTATGATTTACAATTTTTGTCAAAAAAAATTTTATGTTAAATCTTACCGTTATGCTGAAAATCACGAAAAACTTATTTTTTGACCTTTGACCTTGAGTAAAATTTTTCCATACACAGGAATGATGGGGAATTTAAAAATTTTATTTATTAATATGTTTTAAAAATTTTATCAACTTTTAGCTCGTTGGGAATTTATGTATCTTTTAATGTCTAGATTGACCGGAGTATTTCATATAGAAGTGGCGAATATTTATATATATATATATATATATATATATATATATATATATATATATATATATCCATCGATTTAGAACGTACGACAACGTTGTTCCGATATCTAGACGTCATTTTCTTCGATCTTCCCATTGACCCTCCTGTATGTTTCTTAAACTCATGGCTTTCTTTATCCTTTCGCTCCATATTATTTTGGGCCTTCTTTTTTTCTTTTTGTGATGAAGGATCCATTCCATTGCTTGTTTTGGTAAGCTATAGTTCGCCATACGCTGCACATGCCCATATAAAGAGAGTATTCTTTGTTTAATGTCCTTAATGATCGTATCCTTCAGCCCCAATCTTTGTCGGATGTCTTCGTTTCTCACTCTATCTGCACGGGAAATTCTTGCTGCTCGTCTAAGTGCATCCATTTTTGTAGCTTTTAGCATTCTTTTATTCTTTTCGGTCATTCTCCATGTTTTTGAACCATAGAGTAGGCTTCTTTTAATTATTGTGTTGTATATGTTGTATTTTCTTTGTCTGGTTATTTGTTTACTTCAGAGGATTTCATTTAAAAATTTAATCGCCCTTCTTGCCTGTATTATTCTTGCTCTTATTTCTTTCTCATCTTTTTCTGTTTTATCGAATGTTATTCCTAAATATTTGTAATCTTCACATGCTTGTACAATATCTAAGTTGTTTAGTTGTAAGTTCTGGTTTTTCGTCCCAACGCTGAAGTATCTAGTTTTTTGGATGTTCTTAGTGAGGCCCCATTTCTCATAAGTTTCTTTTAGTTTGCAGGTCATGTATTTGAGGTCTTCTCTGTCTCCTACCAAAACTACCTGGTCATCTGCAAATTGTAAGCTGTATATTGTACAATTTTCTAGTGGTACTCCCATTCCTGAACATTTTCTCTTTCGTTTTGTGAGTGCTTCTTTAATGAATATCTTAAACAATGTTGGGGATATACAACTCCCTTGTCGGATGCCTATTGTTGTATTAAAGGGTTCTGATAGTTTTTTACCGATTTTAATCCTAAAGACAGAATTTGCGTAGAGATTTTTCACTGCTGTTATTAGTGTATGATTTATATTACTATGCTGTAGTGTTTCTCTGAGTCTTTAATCGAATATTTAATCTTGGTAAAATAAAAATGATTTAATGTATTATCTTGTATTAGCGCACTATTAAATTATCAATGGAAACATACAAGAAATTTTAGGATCAGTGACTCAGTCTTACAAACTAATAAAATTCTTAAAACAGACTAAAATTTACAACTTAATTTAAAACCATTAATGTATTACTAGATTGTATTTCCATACTGTCATATTCTTTATTATTAATACCTGTGTAACGAATGTACCTGTGTCAATGACCATTACGAAGTCGAGACACTATTTAAAATAATAAAAAAAAAAATTATAAGAGAAATTTTAAGAACTAAGTTAAAAATTTACTACTTACCCACGACGTTTAGTCTAAAGGGTAACGACATTTTTGGTTCTGTGTTCACTTGGCATTCGTAGATTCCCGAGTCTCTTATCTGAGGAAATTTAATTTGTAAAGTCCAGTTGTCGGATTTGTCCGGTCTTATCACTTGAAATCTTTGATCCGATGTGTACGTGAGAATACCAGCTGTTAGGATGTGCAGATCCCTCTTTCTAATCCACGAAACCTGTAATAATGAGAAATGTATCAAATATACAAGTAAAAAAAAGACTAAAATCCTAACTTGTAGTATTAAATGGAAAAAAAATTAGTTTTATCAGTATTATTGTAATTTGCTTATTGTTACACTCCGCAAATTTATTTTTCCATGGCTATAATACAAAACTGCACTGTTGTTACGAGCCGGCGCTGTCGGCATCATCGAGTCGATCACAATTAGGGGACTGCTTTATTATGCTAGCGCGGCGATTGTAACAAAAGAAAAGACCGGCAAATTCTAGAATACTGCGTTTAAGAGTTCCGAAATGGTAAAAAGATTATTCTGGCACTCAAGTGTTCGAATGATGACGATTCTTCTAGAAGTATGATTTGGAAATATAAAAAGGACAGCGGTCGCGAAGAAGGCAGTTTAAGTTTTATTAGTTTAAAGTATCTAAGTGATTTGTAAAGTAAAATTAATTGTGTAAAAATTATTTGGTTACTGTACTGAAAGTTTAGAATTACCGAACCCAAGCTTTTTCTATAGTCATAACACAATACTACTCTTTCCTAACTGTTTTTGATTAAACAATAAGGTACTTTGTATGTCTTTAATTCCATTTCCTTACCTGATAACACAATAAAGTCATTGTGTTTTTATTTTTAAATTTATCACGTCCCCCATGGAATGTCAAAATTCAAGCAACAAATACTGACAGCTCTGTTTAGATAGATTTTTAAACTTATTTTTCCTAGTTTCAACTTAAATCAAATGATGAGCAGCGGAAGTGACGTAGAACTGACTTTCTCAAAAAAACAGGCATGTGTCAATTTAATTCCGGAAATATCAAAAGAAAAATATGTGAAAGCCTAAAAATCCTTCACAGATTGGCAAAGAGAAAGGGTACCGCGTCAAATTCAGAAACTGTGTTACTTGTATACCTCAATGAATTATCTCAAAAATTGAAAACATCAACTTTATGGGCAAAATATTCCATGTTAAGGACAAATGAATGATTTGATCGTCAAATGCCTTCTTTACGCAGATGATCAAGTCATATTAGCGTCATCTCAAGAGGAGTTGCAGGCAATGGTTAATGTTATGCATGATGCCCTGAAAATCAAAGGGATGAAAATAAATGTAAGCAAAACGAAAGTAATGGTTTTTGAAAGAGAAGAAAACAGGACAAACTGTGAAGTTCTAAATATGGGAGAAAAAGTGGAACAATTTACTGACAAAAAATACTGTTACATATTGTCGCCAGCGAGTACGCCTCTGTAGCCATTATTTGACTCGAAGCGATGTATAATTTTTTTCGGTAGCATCAAATGCCCGACATATAAGCGGGTGATTTCTATCCGCGGGCGACAATTGGACAAGTGATCGTAACAGTAATAAACAATATTGCCGTAGCAAAACTAACTTTTCCAAACCAAAGGCTCTTTTCTATTTAATATAGTTACCACGCTACGCTAACACGGCCAACCCGACAGTGGGACGTTCTCGGTCCATTTCGTTCGGTTTTATCCTGACTCTGACTGGGTGTGTCGGGGACCACGTCTACAGGAACGCCCGAACTCTAAATATAAACATTAAACATTAGCGCACAAAACAAAGTGAGGTAGTGCGAAATATTACAAAAGGCAAAACACAAATGACCAAGCATAAACACCCCTCGTATAAAAGCCGCCAAAAGGCAACACAAGTGCCCAAGCGCTAACCCAGTGTGATCTCTGCCAGAAAGCAGCAACATTTGCCCGGGCCATCAACACTACTCAAATTACTTAAACCGGGTATGATATCCGCCAGAAGGCAACACCAGTGCCCAAGCATCAGTACCCACTTAAATTACTTAAATAGTAAGTAGCATTAATTAAGAATTTTAACATTCAAATAAAGCACTACCGCTAACACGGTAGTCGAATAAAGCAAAAATGCAATGATAAATGAATCAAGAAAATCAGCACAATCCTCAGGATTCCATTCTTTATTTCACAGTCGCATATGATAAGCCGCTGCGGAAGTAGTTTTGGTAGACTCTGCAACATCTCCAAACCTCCTTATTTCGTATCGACCATTGGGTCCAAACCATCCAGACTCAAATTTGTTTCCATAATGTTCTTGTTGCTTAGCATTTTCCGCAAGACGCTTTTTAATATATTCTCTCCGTTGTATTTCTGGTATTCTATTGTCACAACCAAACAAAGTTTGAAGAGGTGTCCGTTTGGTGGTTTTATTTTCAGTGGAATTAATAATTAGTTAAATACTCCATTGTAAGGTAACTTCGAATTGTACTGGTAAAATATTGGCAACAAAACGTATGTAGAGTTCAGCTTGGCCATTTGCTTGATGAACGTATGGTGTGATAAAGTGCCATTCTATATCCCAGTCTTGCACAAGCTCATGTTTTTTACAACTTTGAGCGAAGTGCCATTATCAGTAATAATACGTACGGGCGTGCCTACAAGGTACTTAATATCTAGTATGCAATCTGCTATGTCGTCAGTTTTTAGGCTTCTAAGTGCATATAAAAAAAACAGTATTTGGAATATGCATCTACACTCTACAGCGACGAAAACATGTATAATTCCATCTTCAGTCTTTGGTAATAGTCCAAGGCAATCAATATAAAGAGTGTTGAATGGAATTGCAACTTTTGGTATGGAACGAATATCGAAAGATGTTCTGGGTGTTCTGCGTTTACGGGTGAGACAAATTAAACACGCGTCCATATATTTTTTAATAAACATACGCCTTCCGGGGAACCAAAAGTGAGAGCTTATGCTTAACAAAGTTTTATCTAGACCTATGTGAGCTTTCAAAAGTACATATTTCCTTTATTTGCAAACATAAAATAATAATGATGATTTAAAAATATAGATTATACATTATACGGTACATAAATTAACATGTAACACATATTTCCTTTCAAAATTTAGAAAAGTAATAGTAGTAATTGTGTGTACCCCCTTATCTGATATATTAGTATAAAAATCAAATATAGGTACTAGTACGTGTT
Organism: Agelastica alni; assembly: GCA_950111635.1. Lineage (NCBI taxonomy): Eukaryota > Metazoa > Arthropoda > Insecta > Coleoptera > Chrysomelidae > Agelastica > Agelastica alni. The sequence goes on from OX467716.1 coordinate 22,123,759, forward strand.
TTAATTTTACCCATGTGCATCCACCCATGTATAAATTTTCACTAAAAAGGGGTAAGGTGTGTAAAATTATACCCCGCACACAGGTGGCCACATGGCTTGGCGCGCCCCTGCTCCAAACAGACACATGATATTTTCAAACTAAATACCCTTCGTACCTTAAAACTATTTTACGTACTTACGTAAGTTACAACATATGAAATTTTCACTTTAAACTACTTCAAAAACTAAATGGAAATAGATATTTAATAAAAATTAAATACGTTCTCACATTGCAGCATTTAATACTGACAGAAAATAAAACAAGTTTGGATATTTACGATATACGCATACGTCATCCAACAATAAAACACGAAACAAATTTTTTTTATGTTTTAAATAATTTTATTAATTACTATCGACCTCATTATCAATACACTTTTTACAGATCATTGGTAAAATATGCAGGATGTCTCGTCAAAATTCATTGTACAGAACCTACGCGGAAAATTCACAGAAAAATTAAATGCCTTGGTACACCTCGATTTACAGTGTTTGCTTTTACTGTGACCACTATTGATGTAAAAATGTACTTCGCAAATCGTTATAACCCTTTTAATTAACTGCAATAGTACCACTGTGCTCACTTTATTAATTACACCAATTTTAAATAACCAATTAACAAAATGTCATCAAATTAATTAACCTTTATGTTATGTACATACATACATACATAAAGTCACGCCTTTTTCCCATAGGGGTAGGCAGAGACAACTTCCTTCCACTTACTACGGTTGTTACACACATCTTTTGCTTCCTCTACTTTCATCAGTGCTCTCATACATGCTCGTCGGTTGTTAATACTCTCGACCTGACTTTTCTTCAAAACAATGTTGTTCTGATCAAGATATGTTCTCCAAGGTCGACCTCTACCGACTTTCATCCATTCACACTCGCCTTATAAATTTGTTTTGTCAATCTTTTTTCATCCATCCTTTCTACGTGTCCAAACCATCTAAGCATTCCTGTATCTATCTTTGTAATCACATTTTCTTTTACACTACAGCGTTCTCTTATCTCACTATTTTTTACTTGATCCCACCAAGTCACTCCGGCTATACTTCTCAAACTACTCATCTTCGCAGCATTAATCCTATTTTCATGCTTCTTTTGCCAAACCCAACATTCACTACCATACATAAGTGTAGGAACCAACACACCTCTATGCACAGCCAGACATGCCTTTTTTGACACTTTCTGACTATTTATAAAGCTATGCAGTGCTTCATTCATTTATTTTTCTGCCAACACCCTTCGCTCAATGTCACTGTCATACTTTCCATCTCTCGTAAACTTTGAACCCAAGTACACAAATTCATTTACTTGTTTCACTTGTTTTCCCTCAATCGAAACTCCACAGTTTGTCATGCTTTCTTCTCTTTTAAAAACCATTACTTTCGTTTTGCCTACATTTACTTTGATCCCTTTGATTTTCAGGGCATCATGCATAACATTAACCATCGCCTGCAACTCCTCTTCAGATGACGCTAACATGACTTGATTATAAGAAAGCATTTGACGATCAAATCATTCATTTTTAATCCATACGCACTCTCTTTCAAATCTTTTAAACAATTGTCTATGTATAACTTAAACAGCCATGGCGAAGCCACACATCCCTGTCTTACACCTTTTTTGATGTTAAACCAGTCCGTAAAATAAGCCATAGCACCTTCGTGTTACTTTTTGGTTTTAAATACCCATAATTTTTAACTTGGTTCATCAATTTTTCTATTTTGTCTCTTGCATTTATAACAATAAAATAAATTTTTAACAAAACTTAAACTACACATTACTTTGATGTTAAAAACCTCTACCAGTAAAACCTAACCGGGTAACTTAAAACACTTGCCTTGCTTTTTAAGTCGACCATAGGTACTTTTCATTATTTGGTTAGATAAAGTAAAGAATACTGAGATAAGAGAACGCTGTGGTGTAAAAGCAGATGTGGTTACAAAGATATTTAAAGGAATGCTTAGATGGTTTGGATACGTAAAAAGGATGAATAAAGGAAGATTGACGAAACAAATTTATAAGGCGAGTGTAAATGGACAAGTCGGTAGAGGTCGACCTCGGCGAACATATCTCGATCAGATCAACATTGTTTTTAAAAAAGGCCAGGTCAAGAGTACTAACAACCGACGAGCATGTATGAGAACACTGATGAAAGTAGAGAAAGCAAAAAATGTGTATAAGAACCGTAGCAAGTGGAAGGAAGTGGTCTCTGCCTTCTCCTATGGGAAAAAGGCGTGACTTTATGTACGTATGTATATGCATGTACGTATGTAATTTTTTTTTCTTGAACGCTCTTTATCTTGAATGAGGATGGCGTTACGAAATTACCTCAATTATTTTTCAGTTTTCTACCTATCCTAGAGACGGGGTCACCTTTTTTAAAAAACCCTCTATATTGACAGTAATGTAATTGTTACTTTTAGTTCGATATGAGACCACTTTGTATACTGATTGTGCCATTTACAGTGGGCGGTAAATCTATTATCGGAAAGTGGTTGGAGAATTGGGAGAGACCTAAGGGACTCAATTGACACTTAATTAGAGAGAACACGCAAAAGCAGAAAAATTATCCGAAAAAACGACCGTCCCTATCCTGCCAGCGAGTTAGCATTGATTACCAAATTGTGTAACGCTACTCTACTTTTAGGTAAGAAAGGTCGATATTAAAAATGATTTAACAAAAAAATTCTACAGACTTTATCCCAGCGATGTGATCTGGACTTCTCAATTAAATTTAATTCAAGCGAACAAATAAATCAGTTCGCGAATCTCACCATTGTTTTTTTTATATCTAAAAATATCTGGATAAACTAATTTAACTAAAACTAAAATGCCGTTGAGCGCCAAGTGATTTTTAATAATAAAATTACTAAAAATAAAAACCTTAAACAAATTTAACCATACATGTAAATTTTTAACTTGTTTAACTAGCTCTAATGTTGAACAAAGAAATGTATGTTGGATTTATTGACTACGAGAAAGCGTTTGACAAGGTGAAACACGAAAAAATTACTAACCTCTTACGAAAAAGTCAGCTTAATGAGCAAGATGTCAAAATAAAAAAGAACCTCTATTGGAATCAAGTCGCTGTGATCAGCTCTGGAGGAAAAACATAAAAGAACATCAAAATACAACGAGGGGTAAGACATGATCTTCAAGTATTAATTCAAGAGATCGATCGGGTCAGCAAGGAGAACGGTTTAAAAATGAACTATAAAAACTAAATACATGGTCATAAGTAAAACCTCCTTAAATTACCCTAATATCAACATCAGTATCAATTCAGTGTTGGTCGAGAGAGTAAAGCAATATCAGTATCTTGGCACGTGGATCAACGATAGGCATGATCAGACTCAAGAAATCAAAGTCAGAATGCTAGAAATTTTTTCCTTAAAATGAAAGAACGATTCACTAACCCACACTTAAACCTTCAACTACGTCTGAAAAAGGTTAAATGGTATGTAATCCCAGTGCTTTTATATGGACTGGAATCATGGATGATCAACAAAGCCACAATGAAAAAGCTCCAGGCATTTGAAATGTGGATCTTCCGGCGTGTAGTTAAAATATCGTGGATAAAAATGGTTACCAATGAAGAGGTTCTACGCCGAGTAGAAAGAGAAAGAGAATTGGAGAACTTAAAGCTATGAAACTGTAATATCGCGGTTACATTATGCGTAGAGAGAGATACAAAATGCTACGACTGTTAATAAAGGGAAAGATTGCAGGAAAGAGATTGGTGGGAAGATGTATAACCTCACTAAAAAATCTATGAAAACGGTTTGGATGCACATCCCTCCAGCTTTTCAGAGTCGCAGCGTCGAAAGTAAAAATAGCCATAATGCTACCCAACCTCCTTGTAGAGAAGGCACCATAAAAAGAAGAATGTCGTTATCATTTTTTTTTAAATAAAATAAAAAGGTTGCAAGAATTTAACAACCAGTTTAATAATAAAAAAATGGGTTAAATAATTTGACTACATGCGTGTCGGATTATAATTATTACCATTTAACTGTCGAAGCATTTGCGCACATTATAAAGATATTGGGTTTTAATGCTAAGCAATACGCTATCTGAGCAGCAAGTATGATTGCTTTGTGTAATTTTTGTTATTTTTGCAACTGCTGTTTCGTGTTTCGTTACGGAAAAAATTTTACATTTTTTTTCGCCTAGCCCCCATCCGCCAAGCCCGTACCGTGCGATAAGGAACTTCGTTCCAAAACAATGTTCAACTGTGATTTATACATACCGTAATAAAGTCCATTTTATTTCTACACTTTAAAACTTTGCACTTTCGAGAAAATAAAAAATGCAATTATTTTCGCAAATAAGTAATGTTTACCTTTATAACATACATACATACATAAAGTCACGCCTTTTTCCCGTAGGGGTAGGCTGAGACCGCTTTCTTCCGCTTGCTACGGTTCTTACACACATCTTTTGCTTCCTCTACTTAAATCAGCGCTCTCATACATGCTCGTCGGTTGTTGGTACTCTTGACCTGGCCTTTCTTCAAAACAATGTTGATCTGATCAAGATATGTTCTCCGAGGTCAACCTCTACCGACTTATCCATTCACACTCGCCTTATAAATTTGCTTCATCAATCTTCCTTCTTCCATCCTTTCTACGTGTCCAAACCATCTAAGCATTCCTTTATCTATCTTTGTAACCACATCTTCTTTTACACCCCAGCGTTCTTTTATCTCACTATTCTTTACTTTATCCAACCGAGTCACTTCGGCTATACTTCTCAGACTACTCATCTCCGCAGCATTTATCCTATTTTCATGCTTCTTTTGCCAAACCCAACATTCACTACCATACATAAGTGTAGGAATCAACACTTCTCTATGCACAGCCAGACGTGCCTTTTTTGACACTTTCTGGCTATTTATAAAGCTATGCAGTGGCCCATTCATTTGTTTTCCTGCCAACACCGTTCGCTTAATGTCACTGTCATACTTTCCATCTCTAGTAAACTTTAAACCCAAGTACACAAATTCATTTACTTGTTTCATTCTTTCTCCCTCAATCGAAACTCCACAGTTTGTCATGCTTTCTTTTCTTTTAAAAACCATTACTTTGGTTTGGTCACATTTATTTTCATCCCTTTGATTTTCAGGGCATCATGCATAACATTAACAATCGCCTGCAAGTCCTCTTCAGATAACGCTAATATGACTTGATTAAACGCGTAAATAAGGCATTTTCTTTTAAACAATTGTCTATGTATAGGTTAAACAGCCATGGCGAAGCCACACATCCCTGTCTCCCACCTTTTTCGATGTTAAACCAGTCCGTGCAAGCTCCGTTTATCCTGACACAAGCAGTGGAATCCTCGTAAAGTGATTTCAGTGCTCGTATTAAATTACCACTCACGCCATACATAGACAATGTATACCACAATTCACTCCTCACTCACACCTTCATAACTATAACTTTAAATAAGTTGCGTTACCGGGAGTAAACGTAACTAAATGCTATTGGTGGATTAAAATACTTTTCGATTCAAGTTATTTTTAATTCTTTATTAATGCTATAATATTAATCAAAATAAAAACATTGCAATGGTCCTTAAGATTTCTTTAAAAATTTTATTTACATATTATCCATTTATATTTGCATCGTTTCTATTGCTAAATTTGGGTTTACGCAAACCGACAGAAAGTATTTTAACGAATAAATTTTGGTTTATTGATTTTAGCCACTTGCAAGGACCTGGGATTTGTACGGTGCCAAAGAAAAATAAGTCAACCTTGAGCAGCTGCAGCGCCGTCTTTTTCAATTTTTGCAGTAACAAAAATTGTTTTTAATACATTTTTCGATCGATATTATAAAGTACTTTATTTACGATTAAATAAATATATTTAATACGTTACAGCTCTTCTATTCATGTTAAATACCTCTTACATAATTATAACTAGCAGTTGCTCGCGACTTCGTCCGCGTGGAATTTAGTTTTATCTTTAAATGGGTATAAATTTTTTCTTGACATCCGATTTAACATCAAAGAATTCTTTATAGGTACCATGCGTCAACTGTAGAGGCAGCACTACGCACAATTCTAAAACCCTCTGTTGTTAATTTGACTAATTATTCTAATGGATGTAGCGTAATAAATAAATGAAACATTATTTAAAAAATGAAAAAAATATGTAAATTTGGATTTTATCCCGTTGTGAACGACCTAGTTAGGGGTCCAAATAATACAAAATGACAAAAATTATTTGAATCGGGACATGTACGTACTAAAAGTTGTAGAAACCGAAGATCACAATAATCCAGTGTAAATCACTGGTACTGTGGTAGCTCAAACGACTGTATTAAATATTTATTCAGAAAAAATAATAGTAAGTATAAATAAAAGTATAATTATAATGAAATTTATTAAAAAGCTGACTAATTTTTGGGTTTTTAAATTTCAGCTTGACGAAAATAGCAATGTCACTCATGCACGATGTGTACATGCAAAGCTGGGTGACACGCGTTTTAATCCGCGAACAAAATATCCCCGACAAAACATCACTTGACAAAATATGCCCCAGTATAAGGGAGAATGCAAAAGAGATACGGTAAGAAGCTTATAATCATTATTATACTATTTAAAATACCCACGATTTTCCTAAAAAACAAGCTTCCCATATTAGGTAGTTTCTGTTCCTTCCCTTTTCTTTTTAAAAAAAAAGCGCCCAAAATAGTTGTGAATATAATAAACAAACATTCAAATTTTGGCGGCAAATTGGTCGTTTGAAGTGTGCCCACTGGATATCGATAAAACTTCACTTGTGCATTGACTCCAATATTACGACGCAGAGTATTTAAAACCACCTCGAATACAACATGTTACTTTTGATAAACATTTTAAATCAATTTCATTAAAATTAAAAAAATATATATAATGCTCATCACAAAGTTTAAAAATTTAGCCACTAGATAGCTTTAGTATCGTCATGCGCGGTCCCTATAGAACACCATATGCGTTTTAAGAATGAACCGTGACATCTAGTGAATTTTTGAGGAGCTAAATTTTATAATCTATATATAACAACAAACCGGCCTGTTTATTTGTCGGCATCCGAGAATTGACCACAACTAGGGTGAATATTAATGAGCCCATTGTCGGCTTCCGCCTCCGTCTATTAAATACTCGCCGCGTCTAGAGACTTCAAAATGGTAAAAGGATTGTTTCGGACTCTCGAGAAACAGGAAGAATAGTCTGGAATTATGATTTAAAAATATAAAATGGACAGCGGTCGTGAATAAGGACAGTTTTAAAAGTTTTTATAAGTTATGAAATTTAAATAGTTGTAAAAGTTGTAATTATTTGAATATCTATGTGATTTGTAAAAGTAAAGTTTATTGTGTAAAAATATTGGAATAAAAATTGTTTTAATACTGTATTAAGAGTTTTAAATCACCGAACCCAAGAAAGAAGTAAATTTCGTAACAATATATAAAAATAAAAAATGTTTATATGTATGTATGTCCTTCAAAAACTCCCAAACGGCTGGACCGATTGGGATGATATTTTCAAAAGTTGTTTAATACATACCAGGGGTGGTTTTAGTAAAAAAACTTGAGTTTTAATAACAACTCTTCCCTCACTGTGTGATAGGGTGGCCAGTTGGCCAGTTGATATTTGTCAAGACGCCGACCTGAGTTAAGGACGTTAAATTCCTTTTCATTCAGCGATCGAACGATCGTTTTTCCTACTCGCAGTACACTCCAAAACTCCGACCAGAGACGGTCGAAAAAGTCATTCACAGCGATCAAAGAGATCGATCTTTTCCGATTATTTACGGTATAGAATTATTTCGGTGTTTGTTATTTCTTTCAATTCACCCCGTTAAGAGGGATAAATTTACTTAAGAAGGTAAATCATTGGTGGCACAAGTGCATGGTGTATTTTGTAGAGAGAAATATTTTGGTTTTTAATAAAACTTTAAAAAACCAGCGATTTATGATTAATTTTAGTCCACTGTTATTGAAGTTGAGTACCTATAATTCCCCCGTGTACGGAAAAAAAATTATAACCCCCTGTTTTTTACAGCACCACTTGCTTGAATCATTAATATCCAATTGCAGTAATTAGTTTTATTATATCGTACGTGGATTCTACTGAACGAAAGATCTTTACATCATTATCGAACTTAAGCATTAAGCCATTATTGACAGAACTTGGTAAATCAATTAAAAAAAAATTAAACAGCAAAGGCCCATAATGCGATCCTTGTGGAACCCCTAAAGTTACATTTATAGGATTAGAGACAACACTACCATATTTAATGAATTGTGCTCTATCTGTAAAAAAGCTGTGCAACCATTCAATAACTTTCACTCTTATTTCTAATACTTTAAGTAGCTTATGGTCTACCCGGTTAACGGCATTTAAAAAGTCCGTATAAACTGAGTCGACCCCTAAGCGCTTTTCCATATTAGTTTAAAGATTTAAAGGAACTATAAAACAAAAATACCAACCAGAGAAGACTGGTTAAAGAAAACACCATTGACCAGCTCAGGAGTGAAACAATGGTACATTGACGGATCAGGGTACCAGGGATGCTACGAGGCAGATGTGTTTGGAGCATCCTGCACCCAAAGGAAAACATACCCCTGGAGAAACATGCCTCGGTCTTTTAGGCACCTGACAGAAAATAGAGTGACCAACAATGAGATTGATATTCTCACTGACAGTTGCGTGGCCATTGGGACCCTCGTGAGTGGCACCACAACATAATCGGTGGTGTGGAACTGCATGCAGGCCCTCACTGAGTTAGCGACTGCAAATAAGATCACTTTTACATGGGTTCCTGGGCATACAGGGATAAATGGCAACGAGGTAGCCGATGAACTGGCAAGAAATGGACCAGTTAGTCGGATTGCCAATTGTTGAAGCGAAACATGAGTTGAAACTTATCCTTGAGCAAGAACATATCGCTTATTGGAATTCAAAAACTGGCTGCAGAACTTCAAGACAGCTGATGAAAAAACCTCTCCAGAAAAGGGCAGTCGCACTCTGGACGATGAACCGGAGTGGGCTAAGCAGCACGCTTGGCCTGCTCACTGGCCACGTCGCACTAAGGGCGCACCTCTCCAAACTGGTGGCTAAGGAAAAACTGCCGACTATACCGCAAAGAGAATCCAAGTGATCTAAATGAGACAAGGACAACAGAAATCTTGCGGTTTTCCAAAACCAACGGACTAGAATTCGAATGCCCTGAAGACACAGCTGGTGCTGGAAAAGACTATTGTGCATCCCTTGGACAGCACGGAGAACAAATATATCAGTTATTTAAGAAATAGGCATAAAAGATCGACTGTCAACAATATGCCGACGACGAATTCTCCAATACTATGGGCATATAAACAGGAGACAAGGAGACAACATGGAAAAATTGATAATACCAGGAAAAATAGAAGGCCTCTCAGCTTTGAGAGTACGACTGACAGAGAGAGAAGATACAGCGGTAGTCACAGATGATTAAAGATCTAGGTGACATAGGTGCCTATACCAATGGCCCAACCGCAAAAATGTAATGTAAAGGTAATTAGGATAAATTAAAAGAGTGGTACTAGTTGACCTGCCTAAAATAAAGCCCATGTTAGGACAACCCTTGTCTGTAGATGCAACTTATAAATAAATTTACGTAATAACTCTGAAATTTGTTAATTTTATTAATTAAAAGTGAACATTAGTATTGGTAGCGTTTTTCTTGTTTAGTGTACTATTTAAATTAGGGGGTAACAGTAGTCGAATATCGACGGTGGTGGTCCACCATCTGTACCACGGCACGAATTGATCTTTAATGATAATAAACATCGTGATAACGTAACCCGCGATGATGGTAATTAAAAACAAACATAGGGCGGCCTTTATCCATTTTTTCTGCACTCCCAATTTCGTACCTTCGACGATGAAATATTGCAAACCACCTACGCTACACGCAATCAATCCAGTCGTAATCAATGTCAATAAAACGGCTATAAGTAAATCGGAACGAACGTGTGCTCTGTTCATCGGATGCCGTATCCACATTTTTAAACCCTGCCACAATTTGTATCTTCTCGTCTCGATCGCGCTGTACTTGTACATGCACAATTCGCAATAACTTCTGCTGGATTGATTCAACCATCGTTCCAAACACGTTAGATGCACGTAAGCTAGCGATCCTTTGCAATTGCACGGCGATATGAGGCGTTCGTTGACCGTATTCGTATGGCAAATTCTGCACACGATCGAACCTGTTACGTGTATTTTGTTCGTCGACTTTTGATTTGGTATCTTTTCCGTTAATTTATTCGATGATTGCTTTATTAACGGCTTATTACTTTCTACTTCCAATTTCTCAGCACGTGACGCTTCTCTTTTAATTTCTTCTGACATTTTAATTTCATCGTGACAATTTGTTCGAATGAAACATCATTAGCGAACCGGTTTACATTTTTTGTCTATTACTTCATTTTTAATGACGTCAATCAATAATTATGTCAATGAATTCAGCGCAGTGCTGGCGTGAGACTTAAGGAGGTTCGGGGGTCAAAGAAAACCATATGAAAAACTTTTTTATTATTGGTTTTATGAAAAAAATTTATTCTTGATAAAAGGCATGATTAAGAGAGTGACGAATAAAACTGATAAGAATATATAAAATTTAAAAGCGGGATTTAGGACAGGAGGTGGATGCATAGATCAGGACCTTTTTTTAGGAAGCATAATCAAAAAATTCTTGACTAAAAGTCAAAAAGACTACTGAGCTTTAGTAGACTTGGAAAAGACCTTCGATGAAGTGGTGAAAAATAAATTGTGGTCAACATTGTCTATGTATTTGTTTGTCTTTGATACGTTTGTCACTTAACAAAAATTCCACCACTTGTGTAATAAACGGAAATAACAGACTGGTTTAACATAGAAAAAGGTGTTAAACAGGGATGTATGGTACTTTGCCAGGGCTGTTTGATTTATTCATAACCGGTTATTAAAAAAATTTAAAAAGGAGTGCCTATGAATTGAGAATGAACGATTTGATAGTTAAATGCCTTTTTTACGCTGATGATAAAATTGGCATTATCTGAGGAGTTGCAGGCGATGGTTAATATTAAATGTAAGCAAGACGAAAGTTATAGTTTTTAAAAGCATGACAAATTGTGAGGTGTTGATTGAAGAAAAATGAGTCAATGAGTTTGTATACTTGGCTCAAAGTTTACGACAAACGAAAAATATGACTGTGATTGACGAAACAAATTTATTAGGCGAGTGTGAATGGATGAAAGTCGGTAGAGGTCAACCTCGGAGAACATATCTTGATCAGAACAACATTGTTTTGAAGAAAAGCCAGGTCAAGAGTATTAACAACCGAAGAGCATGTATGAGAGCACTGATGAAAGTAGAGGAAGCAAAAGATGTGTGTAAGAACCTGAGCAAGTGGAAGGAAGTGGTCTCTGCCTACCCCTATGGGAAAAAGGCGTGACTATATGTATGTATAATATTAACCGAAGGGTATTGGCAAAAAAACAAATGAATAGGGCCTGCATAACTTAATAATCAGCCACAACGTGTTAAAAATGGCACGACTGACTGCATAGAGTGCCACTTATATGATATTTAATATTAGGTTTAGCAAAAGAAGCATAAAAAGGATCAATGTTGCGGAGATAAGAAGTCTTAGTAGTATAGCTGAAGTGATTCTGATAAAAAGAGTAAGGAATAGTGTTAAAAAAAGATTTATTAAACATGTTTATAAGGCTAATGTAAATGGAAAATTATCTCGATGGAAATTGTTTTTAAGGATGTCTGGGTCAAGGATACCAGCAAACGACGAGCATGTATGAAAGCGCTGATAAAAGTAGAAAAAATGAAAAACATGTGTAAGTACCGTAACGGGTAAAAAGCAGAAGGGTTTTTGGGAAAAATTTAAGAATATGGCTGCCAAATGAATTTATATAAAACTTTCATTAAAACACACTATAAAATGAATATCCTGATAGAAATTTTTGCGCGGAAACGTTTGAAAAGTATTTTCTAAAAAAAAATGTGTAAACAATTCATCATGGTTGCTACTTCAAGGGTAATTTTCATAACAAGTTTTTACCTCGATTAAACACTTAAAATTCCTTGTACTTTTTTGCAACACAATTTACACATTATAATTCACCTATTTCACCCATTTTTTGCTATTATTTAACGATTCAAACATCTGTTTATTTAAGGTAATAAAAGTAAATAAATGGATACTAATATAAACTACGCATGCGTATGCGCGGATTGTAACGCGCTTGCGCGTATTAAGTGTCGGTCGTCAATTCAATTTCAAAAATAAATAAAATAATAATATTTCACTGTTAATCGTTGATGAACATACAAAAATTAGTCCAACCTAACCTACGGCCTAACCTAACAACAACAGTACTTTCTTAACCAATTGAAACATTAACTTTTGTACGCGCACTTGTTCTCAACTTACTTGCTCATTAACTAAACAGTCTTTTGTAAATTTATAAAGTAATCTATAAGATATAACTTCTTTTTCATTAACTGAGCCATAAAAATATTTTATCTAATAAACCATTACTTCTGGTTTGAATCGGCAACGTCGCAATTCCAATCAAGAGTTTAAGATGCTGTCATATGTCGGACAGGTTAATAGTTTATGTATCAATAACTGATCAAATTTTTTGAAATTATTGACGCTTATTCCGCTAAAAAATTGCAAAAAAATGTGTGAAATAGGTGAATTATAATGTGTAAATTGTGTTGCCAAAGAGTACGAGGAATTTAAAGTGTTTGATCGAGGTTAAAACTTGTTATAAAAATTACCCTTGAAATATCCACCATGATGAATTTTTTACACATTTTTTTTTAGAAAGTACTTTTAAAACGTTTCCGCGCAAAAATTTCTATCAGGATATTCATTTTATAGTGTGTTTTAATGACCTATGAAAGTTTTATGAAAATTCATTTGGCAGCCATATTCTTAAATTATACCGGTTTTTGCCCACTTCTACGCGAAAAAAGGGTCACTATATGTATGTACGTATTTTGGAGCGATGGTAAACTTTTTTTTGCACAAATACTTTCATGTCCTGTGTTTCATAGGCTGTTATTCATTGCCAAGTCTTTCAAACTGGAACTGTCATTCGTAAACAAAGCACCATGTTCTGAAAATTCCCTTTAAGTAAAGCTTTTAAATATAAAAAAATATCTGTTGAAAAAAATACCTGCAATGTGGTTGGTGGATGGCCCGGATGATACTTAATCAAGTTGAAATTTTCCGGGCATCTCTTCGATATATTGTCGCTGACGTAAATGGTAATGTTTCTCTTATCCATCTGAATATCTGTACGAATGTATCATACCGGTCAAAATTGACATTTGACGCATGAAATATGGTTAATGCAGAATTAAAGGTCGCTTTGCATGGCTCGTGCAGCTTGTGCCACGATTTCCACTCGAATAACCCGACGCTTTCGTTCGAAATTCGGATTTGGAGTAACGCATTGGCGGGTTTTGAAAATTAAAAAAAAAAAAAATTAAATCACCTCTCGGAAAATGTCGAACAAAAAACAATACCTTTATCTACGAATAACACGTCGCAGCTCTTCTATAATTGGAAGTCAGCATTTCAAAATCCGGAACTCGATAGTTTTCATTGGAATGAGAGTCTTTGTAAAAGATTAATTAACGTTGTACAAAACGCCGGTTATTACTGAATCAAACGGTACGTATCTACAAATGGGAAAGCCGTATTTGCAAAAGGTACTCCAGAAATAATATCAGATTTTATTTTTGAACGCTTCTTTACAATTTCATGCATTAGGCATAATTAAGTGAGATAATGTAAAACGTAAAAAAAAGATGGAAAAGGGATACTCACTAGGGGACAAAGAACTAAAAGTAATTTGCTACGCGGACAATGCCGTCCTGGTCTCAGAAGATAAAGACAACCTACAGAGAATGTTCCATTAGTTCGAAAAGACCAAATACAACATGACATATCGGTAGCAAAATCAAAAGTGCTAACCATCTCAAAAGAGCCCAGAAGATGTTAAGTGGCTATATACAATAAACCAGTAGAACAGGTCAAGAGTTTCAAATATCTCGGCGTCAACATCACGAGCATCGGAGACCTCCAAGAAAAAGTAAAGGCTCAAACAACCAAAGCAGCTTTAGTATTAGGATTCCTTAGAGATATAATAATATGGCGAAACAAGCACATGTCCATTGAAAGCAAAGTCCGCATATATAAGACCTGTTATGACCTACGCTGTGAAAACAAGAGCCGAAAACTCCTCAACAAAAAGGATTATCCGTACAGCAGAGATGAGGTCTCTAAGTGCACGTTTTCGAGTAATAAAAAAAAATTATAATTTTCGTCAATCTTCCAAACCCTCTTACGGCTAAACGAAGCATTTTCGATTAAAAGTAACTTACGCTAAATCGATCTATTTTTCGCCCAGATGTAGAGGTCGACAAGATAGGAATCCTTTGTCTTAATAATAACTTCTCATCTTGTCTTGAGACCAAGTCAAGAAATTTTTTAAAATCTGTTTTCTTGACGTATTATATCTTGTCTTGACTCGAGAAATTTCAAGATCTTGAAATTTCTTGATTAACTGGTGAAAAGTACCGGTGGTGAAAAGTACATTATATTAAAATTATATCTTATTTTATCATAAGTGACAGTGACTATTCAGTAAACAGTACAGCTGCTATCTATTTGACTCCGATTCTGGCTTAAAATATTTACCAACAAGCAGTAGTCCTAGACAGAAACGTAAGCGTTACGGTTTCAGTAAATATAAAATGATGAACTGATGAACTGAATCTGAAACCGTAGCTGTTAGCGATAGCGGCTGCAAAAGAAAAAAGCAGCAGTATTCACCAATGCAGAAAAGTGGTACCACTGGCAATACTGGCAAAAAGAAATATTTAAAGCTAGCTACTTTAATAAATCCGCCTAAAATGATCTACAGAATCGAATACCACTGAGCACTGAGCACTGAGTCTTGAAAAAGAAGATAACGAATTTAATTTAGATATCACTTACCTATTTAAAAAAGCTAATAATGACTTTGACATAGTCGGCTTTTGGAAAGCTTCAATATATATTTAAAGATGCCAATATGCCCATAAGCTTGAAACGGAAGGTATATGAAACTTGCATATTGCCAGTCTCAACTTACGGTCTAGAAACCGCCACATTAACAGAAAAAAGCGTAAAAAGACTTAGAACGACGCAACGAGCAATAGAACAAAGAATGCTTGGGATAAGTCTGAGAGACAGAGTACGTAATGAGACCATTCGTCAAAGAACCAAAGTCACCGATATCATAGAGCGTGTCGCACACCTTAAGTGGCAATGGGCTGGACATGTGGCTAGACAAAACGACAGCAGATGGACAAAAAAGTTAATTCAGTGGAGACCCAGAGAAACAAGAAGAGGCATGGGTAGACCTCCAAAAAGATGGCTAGATGATGTGAAGAGAACAGCGGGCACCCATTGGCAGCAAACAACTCGAGACAGAAACGCATGAAAGAGATTAGAAGAGGCCTATGTCCTGCAGTGGGCAATAATTGGCTGAAGAAGAAGAGAAAAAGAATAATGATAACTCAAAATCTTGGAAGTATGAAATTGAAAAATACCTAAAAGAGCCTAAGACAGAAAATTCTGAGAATATACTTGATTGGTGGAGAAGACACGAAAATATCTACCCGTCGTTATCAAAAATGGCCAAGGATTTTCTCGGAACGCCAGCAACATCTGTACCTGCGAAAAAGATATTTTTAAGAGCAGCTTTAACAATAACGAAGCCAAGAAATCGGCCAGGCGTTGACTCCAAAAGCAGTCTTGTGTGCCTTAATTCGTGGCTTATGAATTCCGATTTAAAAATGTGTTAAATTTAATATTTTTTAAAATCTAGTTTGCAATTTAAGGTTCAACAGGATTATCATTTATTTTTATTAATTTACATTTTTGCGAATTGTTCTAGCAAAAAATACTCGAAAAAATGTGTTCAATAAATTAAAATATGTTGTTATGTTAAAATATGTTATCTTTTTCACAAATAAATACATTTTGGCGATTTCATTGTTAGTCAAGATATTTCAAGATTTTTTGTTTTCTTGGCAAGAAATCTGTACCGACATAAAATTTATTGTCCTGTCTTGAAATCTGAAATTACTAGCCTGTCTTAAAATCAAGACAAGATCTTGAAATTTTTAAGAACTTGGCGATCTCTACCCAGGCGTCTGCCATTACCTGTTGTCCACGTATTATCCAGACACCCTGTATAAAGTGACCGCAACTAGGTTCGATTCATTACTCATTATAACTGTTGGTATTCTTTATTTTTGTAACGCATTCGTTTGCAGGTTATTTTATTCCCTACTTCTATGATATTTTACACTCTGCCACTGAAAATATATTTTGTTAAATAATCCTCTTCATCTCCTTATATAAAAGTGCAATATTCTTGAAATATCGTGCAACTGAACGTTGTAAGAAATATAAAATTCATCGTGGATATTTTCTCATTCGACTTTTACACGAAACATATGCCACCTTATTTATTTCTATTTGTATATAAAGCGAGCTTGAATAATATCTTTGCCGTTTCGTAAGTCACTCAACCTTTTAGACACAATCAATCAGACTGGCGTAGCGTGAAGAATTTAAAAATATCAAACTCTCCGAATCGCAGGTGATGTACGTCGAGTCATAACCTCGATTTTGCAAGCCGTTTTACTCGCGCCAGTCGTAATAAAGCAACTGTAAGGATAATGCACCTCAGCGACCGTGTTTTTTATGGTAAATTCGACGGCATTATTTGCAGACGAGAATATCATGGAAAGGCATTTGACGGGGCACCATCAAAAAGCAATATAGACGCATTTAAAATACCGTTTAATGGGAAAAATAGTGTATTTCTAACGACTCCCTCACTTGGAACACACACCTCTGGATCCCATTATTGAATATCCTTCGCGATCCTGTTAGCCTAATGGCATCGACCGCATTTACAGAATGTTTTATGAAATAATATACAGCAATATCTCTTCTCTTCTTTAAATTACCAAAATTGGAAGACACTGTTGTAATCACAGATCGCAACACTGTGTTTTTAAATTTCATTTGTTTTAGTTTTAATTCTTTGCGACGAGAATATCTTGAAAACCGTTCCCTTTTTCCTTCAACAGTAGTATTAATTTGGCCTTAGACCGATATGGTCAAAAGTAGTATTCCTCCGACCACCGAATGCGATCGGTCTTTCAGTAGTATTCCTCCGACCGCAAACGGCGAAGTTGTTCAAGAGTATTGTTCCGACCGTAGATAGTGACAAGTCATTTTATTAAGTTCCTTTTTCCACGGCGATTAAACCTCGCTTGTATTCCTTCGACTGTCGATAGTGGCGAGTTTTTCCTTTCGTTAGTTTCCACGGCTTTGAGTTTATATCAACGCTTGCAACAGTCGGGAAAAGTGCATTGTGATTTTGAAGATAGAAACACCAATATTTCGTTTTAAATAAAACGTTAAAAAAACCAGCCGAATTGTGATTATTCCAATCCACTATATTAAGGTTAAGCATTCAACCCTCTCCTGTAGAAAAAAGGTTTTTTAATACCCCGATTTTTACAGACACGAAAAAATGTCTTCGTGACTGTGTGTACGTCTTTCGTAAACCTGTATATTTATTTATTTTTTCTGTCGAATTTATTTACTTCACCCATTTAAAACTCGGAAAGCCACCCTAAATAGTCCTGAAGATGAAATAATAAAATTTCTAAACGTCGACAATTTAACTATTCGTTTTATTCGACATTTTGACCGAATTCTCGCTAACTTAACAATCAAAATAATATAAAGTGTTTTTCCTTCCTTTTAATTTTGGTAGAGTTTAAAATAGGTATTGCTTTATAATTCATACACACTATGTCAAAAGTTTTGGACCCACATTTAGTATTGTTAAAGAAATGTTTTGTTAGAAAAACAAAATATATTTATAAAAGTATATTGTTTCCTGAATCTGTTTTTTGTAAAAGAAGTATTTTCCATAAACTGGAATACTTAGAAAATTAAAGACTAACAAATGTGTGAATTTGTTAACAAAATTTATTAAATCAAAACGAGTAATAAAATATGTGGTACACTGACTAATATTCGGTATGACCTCCTCCACGGGGTAGATAATGGGCGTAATAACTTATTTGACGTAAATTTGACTGGTCATATTCTGTGGAATGAGAATTAATGGGGTACGGTGGCTAAACATTATTTCCCCCCAAAACATTACGGTACCTCATTGATAGGGAGCTACTTTGAAGGATAACATTCAAAGAGGATGTAGAGAAAACATGAGGGAGCATTAAGAGGTCAGTAATGGTAAGTACGCAAAAGATAGTGGAAAAGAAAAAGACTGGAAGAAGGAACTCTTGGTTCGACAAGGAATGTGAAGAGAAGATAAGGGCAAGAAACAAGGCCAAGAAGTGAGAAGCATTAAAGGAGGCTTCAGACCGAGAAATGACATGTTTTACAAAACAGATAACGGAAGATTATTGACAAATAATAGTGAGGTGATGGAGGTGTGGAGAAGTTACTTTGACCAATTACTAAACGCACAGCAGGACCAAGAAAATAATACGGTCACCTACTATATCGCAGATCCACTGGTCAAAGAGCCAACTCTTGAGGGGGTAACGAAGGCGATCAGCGGGTTAAAAAATAACAAAGCTCCGGGTAATGACACAATATCAGCAGAGTGTCTTAAATATGGAAGAGACACTTTTCTCAAATACTTCTACACCCTCATACTCCAGATTTGAAAGAAACAAAAAGTACCAAGTAGTTGGAAAGAGAGTGCCATCGTGCCCCTACACAAAAAGGGCGACAAACTACAATGCTCTAACTATCAGGGAAAATCATTTATAAATAAGGATATTGGGTCTGGTCCCTAATACTACTCGAAAGATTATCTCCCTACGTAGAGCATCAGCTAGGTGACTACCAACATGAGTTCAATTCGTCAGTTAATGGAGAAGAGCTAAGAATACGATAAAGTCCTACATCAACTCTTTATCGACTTTAAATTAGCGTATGACAACGTCTTGAGAGTGGAGCTAGGAATCCCGAAAAAACTTGTCAGTTTAACAAAGATCAGCATGAAAGGCTCCGCAAGTGCAGTACGGATCGAAGGAAAGCTTTCAACCGTTTTAGTATAATTAATGGCCTAAAACAGGGAGACGCCATCTCCCTATTCCTTTTTAATATAGCCTTAGAGAAAGTAGTAAGGAAGGCAAAAAACGAAGACTTTTCTTTTTAGAAATCAGGGCCCCCGCCTTATATTGGCCTTTGCGGGTGACATAGACATCATTGAAAAAACAATTGTGAACGCCAAAAGAGAATTTCTAAAAGTAGAATCTGCATCGAAAAATAAAGGCCTAAAAATAAATGGGAGTAAAACCAAGTATAGCGTAGGAATCAAATAGGACAAAATGTGACGATGGACCAATACAACTTCGAAAGAGTCCATGAATTAAAATATCTGGGTGCCACTATCACGTCAGACAATAACATGACCAAGTAAATTACCATCAGAATACAAAGTGCCAATCGCTGCTGTTTAGCATTACAGAAAATAATAAAATCTAAAAATGTATCTCGGACGACTAAAATAAGAATATACCCCTCTGTTGTAAGACCGATTATGACGTTCGCCTGTGGGGCCTCGACCATGACGAAACAAAACGAGAACAGACTGAAGATTGCAGAGAGAAAAATCCTACAGAGTATATACGGACCTACAAGGGATGAAACTACACAACAGTATCGTAGTAGAAGAAACAGGGAAATAGAAGAACTATATGATCGACCGTACAATGTAAACATAATTAAAGTGAAAAGACTGAGATAGACCATCTCATGTCAAAAGTCAGGAAAATGAAAAAGTTGTCGAATTAGTATAGAAGCAGGCCCCGACTGGTAGAAGATCATTAGGAAAAGCACGACTACGGTTGAGAGACAACATAGCATCAGATCTTAGAACTCTGAATATCACGGAAGCAGAAGAGCCAATGATGGACAGAATCCCATGGAGAGGAATTGTTGAGTCAGCCAGGACCCATCCTGGGTTGTAAGAGCTCTAAGACAAAATTAACATACATTACAAGGCATAGTAAAACAATTCTTGGCTAAAAGTCACTGTCAATGTACAGGGTAAGCGGTAGTTTGATGTAAGCACTCAAATCACTTAACGAGGATTCCACTGCTTGGGTCAGCATAAACGGATATCACACTGACTAGTTTAACATCGAAAAAGGTGGTAAACAGGGATATGTGGCTTCGCCATAACTGTTTAACTTATACATAGACGATTGTTTAAAATATTCAAAAAAGAGTTGCATACGGATTAAGAATAAATGATTGGATCGTCATATGCCTTCTTTACGCCGATGATCAGGTCATATTAGCACCATATGCGGAGAAGTTGCAGGAGATGGTAAATATAATGATGATGCACTGCATAGCTTTATGAGCAGCCAGAAAGTGTCAAATAAGGCACGACTAGCTGTGCATTGAGGAGTGCTGGTCCGTACTCTTATGTATGGTACTTAATGATGGGTTTGGCAAAAGAAACATAAAAATAAAAATAATACTGCGAAGATCAGTAGTCTGAGAATTGTACAGCCAGAGTGACTCCGATGGATAAAGTGAGGAATAGGGAACGTTGTGGTGTAAAAGAAGATGTGGTAACAAAAATGGATGAAGAAATGCTTAGATGGTTTGGATAAGTAGAGAGGATAGATGAAAGAAGATTGACGAAACAGATTTATAAGGCGATTGTAAATGGGCAAATCTGTAGAGGTCAACCTAATCGAACGTATTTCGATCAGATCAAAATTGTTCTATAGAAAAGCCAGGAAAGAGTGCTAGCAATCGACGGGCACGTTTGAAAGTGCTGATAAACGTAGAAAAAGCGAAAGATGTGTGTTAGAACCGTAGCGGAAGTAGAAAGAAGTGATCTATGCATATTTCTGCGGAAAAAATCACAGTCACAGAAACTACAGTCCAAAGTAGACTTAAAGCTTTTAAAGAAATCTCTTCTTGTAGGTAAAATTACTTTTTTTACTGTTGATTATTTTATTATATAACTAAAAATAACAGTCCACGCTCTCTATCTCGCCCAGTCCGTTATATAAGAATGTTATGCACGAAACAACGCCACCAATGAAATACCATACGTTTAACTGAACACACATTCCATCAATACATTACAGCAGCAATTAATTTGGTATTAAATCAAAGTATAATCCTTAATGGTGCGAAGAGCAGCCAAGCCAAGGCCGCGAGGAGGATGAGGGATCCAGTGGAGTTTATCGAATATACCACAATCTTGGGGTTTTAATGACCCCCAGGAGCATTGATTGCGAATACCGCAGAGATCAGCGCTGAGCTAGACAGGGGCGCTGTACACATTCGCCTAGTTTCTAGGAATAATCCTTCATCCCAATGAGCCTCGGCAGTGACGTACGAAAGCGCTGTTCGACGTCGTGGCATTCAGCATATAAAATCGGTTTTCAATAGGCCAATTAAACGGTAAAACGTTTCGGAAATTATTTCAGAATGCTTCTACGAATCGACGTTTAAAATATTCGTAGCAATTGATAACTCCCGGACAAGATTTACAATTGGTTTCGAAGGTAGATAAACTACGGCGACAAGGAGATTACTTCGAAGCTGTGAGAGAAAACGCGGATAGAAATCCAAATTAAGATGTCGTTAGGTACTGTGTAATTCTCGCGTAGTCTTATTCGTATTCGCTGCGGGCATTTCTAAATTAAAGTCTTTAAAACGTGTAAGGACTTTTTAAAAATATCCACTACCTGTTTCAGTTGATTTCTTTAATCGGTCTGTGCATTTTAGATTTTTTAAATCCCTAAAAACTACCTAATTTATGAATCTTTGCGAGATTTATTTGATTAACGTACCTAAAACGCTTAAGTATATTTTAAAAACAAGGACTGTCGATTTCTGATTTTTTTTTTATTTAATTACAACTAATCTTAAAGAGTGTAAGCCCTAGAGTTTGCTTCTTAGTACTGAAGTTAAACCAAAGATACAGCATTAAGATTATTCAAGTCTATGCACCTACATCCACCTATTCTGATGAAGATTTAGAGACCTTCTATGAGGACATTGCCATGGCAATGTCCAAGGTCCCAACACATTTTACAATGGTAGTTGGAGATTTTAATGCTAAACTCGGAAGAAAGCAGGATGAGAGTGAATTCTCCCTTGGACAGTATGGGATAGGAGAAAGAAACGATAGAGGAAACTTTATGCTACACTTTCTCTTAGAACACCGCCTAAATGCTATGAATACCTTCTTTAAGAAACCGGAACAACGGAAATGGACCTGGGCTAGCCCTGATGGAAACACGAGAAATGAAATAGATTTCATCATTACAGATAAGAAGCAAACCATACAAGATGTAACAGTACTCAACCGTGTATCAGTGGGAAGTGACCATAGAATGGTGAGAGCAACAATAACGTTGAACTTAAGGAAAGAGAGAAGAAAGCTCCAAAACACAAAAAATAAGAAATGGAATACAGTCGCAAACAAAGAAGAGTATCAAAGAACTATAGCTGAAAAATTGGGAAATATAGACACAAAGGATGTAGAAGACTTGAACGACACAATACTGAAATCGCTACGAGAAGCTCAGCAAATACACTGCACCCAAAGAAGTGATAAAGAAGAAAGACTATCGGTGAACACCCGCCACCTTATGAAACAAAGGCGAGAAATGATACACAAACAATCAATCAACAGAGACCAGTTGAGAATATTAAATAGGAATATATCGAGAGCCGCACGGAAAGATATCAGAGATTACAACACAAGATGGGTAACGAAGGTCATAGAGGAAAACAAGAGCATGAAAGTACTCAGAAATAAACTCGCTTTGGGGAAGACAGAAATCATTAAACTGGAAAACGCAGATGGACAAATAGTCACAAATAAACAAGAGATTCTAGAAACTGTGAAAGATTTCTATGCAAATTTATATTGCAATAATGAACAGCTGAGATGCACAGAGGACATCCCTCGAGTTTTAAACCAGGGATCGGAGGAAATACCTGACATAACAGAGGAGGAAGTCCTAAAATCAATGTCGGAAATGAAAAACAATAAGGCTCCAGGTGAGGACGACATCGTGATTGAGGCAGTTAGGGAAGGTGGAGAACAACTGTTAAAGGCCATAACAAAATTATTCAATAAATGTCTTATGGAAACCACAACACCTACGAACTGGAACAATGCAATTATAATCATCATGCATAAAAAGGGAAACATTGCCGACCTGAAGAACTATAGACCAATTAGCCTGCTTTCTCATCTCTATAAATTGTTTACCAAAATTCTAACTAAGCGTCTAACATCGAAATTGGACTTCTACCAGCCGACAGAACAGGCAGGTTTCCGATCCGGATACGGAACAAATGACCATCTGCAAGTTATTAAGACATTGATCGAGAAGTCCGTTGAGTACAACAAGCCACTCGTGTTAATATTTGTGGACTACGAAAAGGCCTTTGATTACATCAAGCACAGTGAGATGTTTAAAGCACTTGCCGACTGCCGAGTAGACCACAGATACTCTGCTGTACTACAACATATATACAAAAATGCAACAGCGAGCGTAAGACTCCATGAAGAGACAGAGAGATTTAGAGTGCAGCGCGGTGTACGACAAGGCGACACAATCTCCCCTAAACTATTTACCACTTTGTTGGAGTATATGTTCAAGAGTGTCGAGTTGGAGAATATGGGTATAAATATTAACGGTTAACCTTCGGTTCGCGGACGATATTATACTGATTTCAGATAGCTTGGATAAGGCAGAGAAACTGCTTATGAGACTAACATCTGCTTCACATAAAGTTGGGCTTAAAATAAATCCATCGAAAACAAATTTCATGACAAATCTAGTCCCAAGCCGAAACTACTTAGTAGAAGGAAAAGAAATCTTCCAAGTTACATCCTACAGATATCTGGGCCATGATGTTACGATTGGCAGGGACAATCAAACCTGCGAAATCAAAAGAAGGATAGGGCTAACGTGTGCCGCCTATGGGAAGCTGAAACACATTTTTAAGTCCGATACCCCCATATGCCTTAAGAGGAAGGTGTTTGATCAGTGTGTTTTGCCGGTTCTGACTTATGGTTCGGAGACCCTAACTCTAACATGAAAATCGGTAAATAAAGTAGGAGTGGCCCAGCGAGCCATGGAACGCTCCATGTTGGGAGTCACGCTGAGAGACAAGATTCCGAATGATCGAATACGTCAGAGAACAGGGGTTACCGATGCAATCCAGCGAATAACATATTTAAAGTGGAACTGGGCTGGACATGTCACAAGAATGACCAACGAAAGATGGACCAAAAAGATCATAGAGTGGAGACCTAGGCAAGATGCGTTCAGGAACAGAGGTCGTCCGCCGACCCGGCTCAAAAACCTACGCCGATGGCTCAGTAAAACATCATCCGAAATCTTCAGAGCAGCTGTGTCACGAGTAATTATTGCCAGTTGGATCGCCAACCTTCGAAGGGAGACGGCGCAATAAGAAGAAGAAGGAGCGTTGACAATGCTTCTTAAAACCTTGTTCTGGAATCTTTGTATAATGTTAATATTGCTTGAGCAGGCACACCCCCAAAGTTGTATTCCATATGTCCATATAGGCTTTAGAACCTGTTTGTATATCATAAGCTTGTTTCTAATTGATAGTTCGGACTGTCTACCTAATAGCCAATATAATTTTCTGTATTTGAGATTCAGCTCTTTCCTTTTTTTTTGATGTTTTCTTTCCATCGTAGCTTCGCGTTCATTCCTGGGTACTAAGCCGTGTTTGCATATGGAATAATATGATTGTTAATAGTTATTGGCATTGGACCAGTGTGTTTATTTGTCGATTCCTGATGAAAACTTTCATCACGCATTTTTTTACATTTAATAAAAATATAAAGAACAAGTTTTATATAATTTATTAAAGGATTTTTTAAATTAATATATTTGAAACGCGTAATGACTTCTTAAAAACGAGGACTGTCCATTCCTGCTGGAATTTTTTAACGCGGATTTTTGTCTTTATCCTTTTAATAAAAAAGAAAGGACTGTTAATTCCTGCTGAAATTATTGTTTTTAACATTACTAAAAATATAAAAACAAACATATCTAATTTATTAAAAGATTTTTTATATTGACTAATATGAAATTCATAAGGACATTTTAAAAACAAGGCCTATTAGTTCCTGCTGGAATTATTAATTGCCCGTTATTTTTAACATTACCAAAAATATAAAAAACAACTTAAGTATATTTAATTTATCAAGCAACTTTTTAAATTTATGTATTTGAAACGCGTAAGGATTTCTTAAAAAAGAGCTGTATATTTCAGCTGAAATTTTTCATCGCAATTTTTTTTTTTGATCCTTTAAAATATAAAAACCAACTAACATATGATTTATTAACATATTTTTTAAATTGACTAACTTGAAACGTAAGGATATTTTAAAAATAAGGACTGTTAACTCCTGCCAAAATTATTGATCGCCCATTGTTTTTACATTACTAATAAAATAAAAACAAATTTTCACCTAATTTATCAAAAGATTTTTAAAGTAAGAAGTAAAGTTTCTGACTAACAACGTTATAAAAATACTGAGTGATCCATTTAAGAAAGTTGAGAAATCTTTTATTATGCGTTTTGAATCACCCTGTACAATAATATTAATTTCATTAAAAATTACCAAATTAAGTAAAAATACACAATACTAGAAAAACATATTGCAAAAAAAATGTTTAAATTTACATTTATTATAATGACACAGGGTGTCAAATCGGACACTTCTTCGTGATAAAAATGGTCATATCTCGTAAAACACTCAGTGTAAGGTAGCAAAACCCTGTTTGGAAGAACCCCCAAGAGTAGCTTTATCAAGATACGTAATAATATACAGGGTGTCTATTTGATAAATAAAATAAGCAAGCTATAGTCAACTTCCGGTGTAACCGGAAGTAGTTGGAGGCTCTAAATATTTTAGATCAATTCGGCATATCTGAAAACCTTTCCCCTCAAATTTTTAAATTTTAATTTCGTCCAGTTTCTCTTAAAGGTCTAATTAGAACTCCCAGAAAATACCCTGTATGTTATGGAGCAAGTTATTAAAGCCCAGGTCTTTTAAAAACATGATCAATGTAATAATAACTAATACGATATCTCCATTAATACCGAAGCTAGTGACGTGAAATTGTAACCAATAAACAACAAGCACTTGCCCGTTAAGTCCATATGTCTAACTCGTTAATATTTCATACAGGGTGTTTTAAACTTAGTTGCCAACATACACAATTTAAATTATTTATAAGATGCTTACTTTAAATGGAACACCCTGTATTTTATTACATTTTCCGTTGTATTTTTTTAAGCCAATTCGTTTGTTATCGGTATTCCCTATACCTAAATCCAACAACTGTTAAGATATTTCATTATCTTAGTTAAAACATAACACTACTTAATTCTTTCAACATTAGTAAAGGGTAGGCTATGATTTTTATTATTTAACGTGATATTTTATTATTTTTTCCTGAGGTATTAATTCTAAAAAGTAACCAATAGCATGAAGGGATTATTTATTGTGAATATTATTAAAAATTTTGACTAGGTATTTTGTATTAATTTAATAAGATAACTAAAGTTTTATAATAAGTGTTCAAAATATGCACCATCTACTTCTAAACATTTATAAATTCTTTTTATTAAAATATGTCTTGTAATTCTGGAAATATGGTCGAGTGTTGGAGAATTAAAAGCAAGTATGAAATACACGTCACTAGCTTCGTTATTAATGGAGATATCGTTATTTACCGTGGACAAGGATTTCTTTAAAATTTTGAAAAAATCGACATATCTCAAAAAAACTTTTTTTTTTGGGATAGGATTTAACCTTGAAAAAAGGTGACAGATTGGACACAGCATGTCCGTTGCTGTCGGCCATTTTACCTCGGTCGTGATTACGCCTCTGTTCAAAGCGCTGTAGCACGTGGTAACTTTATTTTAAATTTCGTTTAAGATTTTGTCTTTCATCCTGGTATTGTTCTAAGCAGTAAGCTTCCAAATGTGTTTTGTTATTACCAAAGGTGAATTACAAACTTTCATTGTTCACGCAAAATAGTAAACTTTCAAAAAGAAGATATTTTAGCCAAATTTTTATCAATGTTTGCAAGCGTGAAATTTCAAATAAGACGTTAAATCAATCGCGATAAAGGAGATTTATAGTTAGAATACTACAAGTTGTGCCTTAGAATTTACAAGGCTTTATCCTCGGGTAAGTCAATTTTCTTTAGAAGTTGGCTTATATCTTTGAATCAATTTTCTGTTAACTACAAATATCGAGTCGATTACCATATACAGTCCACTTTTCAAAGGATGCGGAGAAACTTAAAACCCGTTCAAATAACTTAATTAATTAATTATTTATACGAGGATAGTTCACAAATAGTAGGCCCTAACATAGAAGCAAATACATGAGAAGAATACGACTATATCGGTGTTAAAGTGTTTCAAACGCTTTTTAAAAAAAATCAAAAACTTTTAGTCTTCAGCAATTCATCTACCGTCGACATCACTTCGTTATCATCAGCAAAACGAATTCCACGAAGATGTTCTTTTAATTTTGAGAATAGATAATAGTCGCTAGTGGACAAATCTGAAAAGGATGTTGTTTAAAAACTTGAAATCCCGCATTGCAACACAGTTTTTGAGTGCCGAAGCGTTGTCTTGGTGGAAAAGCACGCCTCGACTCAATTTTCCTCTTCTCTTTTCTCTGATCGCTTCGCGTACTTTGGTATTGTATTCACATAATATTTACCTGTTATAGTGCGCCTACGCAGTAAATAATCTACGAAAATAACACCTGCAAAATCCCAAAAAACTCCTACCAGCTAATGGGAAAACACGAAATTTTCGATAGGGAGAGGAACCCCTATGCCGCCATTCCATGCTTTGATTTTTGTATTCTGGATCAAAGTGATGAATCCATATTTCGTTTACCGTAAGAAATTTTTTGCTTTAATTTAACGGGATTCCTGTAAATTATCTCCAAATTTGTCTCCGCTGCAACCTGGCGAACAAGCTTCTGGTCTGCCGTCAGCATTCGTGGAACCCAACGTGTAGAGAGTTTTTTTAGACCCAATTCCTGATGTAAAATTTTTTCAACGCTTTTTAATAAAAACCTACATGATTCTGCTATATTTTTGACTGTAATTTTTCTCTTATTTCATAACATGCCATGGACTAAATTTACATTTTTTTTGTCCACCATAGTTTAGGGGGTCCTGCAGCACTTGGTGTATGTTGACAGGACTCCCTTCCCAGTTTGAAATCTGGTGACCTGTTCTTGATTACCTGGTACGAAGAGGCAAAGTCACCCAATACTTTTACCATGTACACACATTTCTTGCGGTAATAACCCCTTTTTACAGAGGTACTTTAACGCACCTCTTATCTCTATTTTGTCAATTTTTATAAAATCACGCACTCTCTCTCCTGATCCAACCCTCGTAAGGGTGTAGTGACATTATGTAGCGACTCTTTGAACGAGCTGCTTCCAGGAATCTCTATCTTGGGTATGAAGCATATTCTCCACAGTAAAAATTTTAAATTGGTCTACCCATCGTGACGGTGAGCGTCCCCTAGGTCTTCATCCTTCGATTTTTTCTTTGATAATTAATTTTTCCAGTCCCTCTGCTCTCCTGTCAATGTGTCCAAAATATTTAAGGTACTGTTGACTAAAAATGGTCAATAATCCTATTTGTTTGTTTTAGAATCGATTCATTGGTGCGGCGAGCAGTCCATGGTATTCGAAGGAGCCGGCTATAGCACCACATCTCCAATGAATCAATTCTTCGTCGATCTGCTATTTTTATTGTCCAAGTCTCTGCTGCCTATGTGGCGATAGGAAAAATGAGTGATTGGACTAGCCTGATCTTGGTTCTTGCGTTTATTGCGGTATCCCTCTAGATGCGGGTCAATTTTGCTGTAGAGTTTCTCGCCATCGCTATGCGCCTTCAGATTTCGTGCTCACATACGCCGGTGTTCGTCACAACAAATCCTAGATACTCGAAGCGGTTGACAACTTCGAAGTCAGCAATCCTTGTGATGTCTGGGCTATTATTACCAAGGCGATCTACGATCATCACCATGGTCTTAGTCTTGTTTATTTCGAGACTATATACTGCGCTTGGGTTTTTTCATCTTTGCATTTGAGTTCGCAGTTTACCCTCGTCTTTAGCTATTATCAAGGTATCGTCAGCGAATCGCAGATTGCAAATCTTTTTACCACCAATTGCAATTCCTTTATTTCAGTTCTCGAGGACCTCTCTCATGACATACTCGCTGTAAATGTTAAAAAAGAGAGGAGACAAAATGCATTCCTGTATCATTCCTGAAGCTTACGCACATCTCAATGAAATAAAAATAATATTTAACATACACGAGGCATAAATCTCTTAAGCACTACACTGAAACTAACAACAAAAGTTATAGCAAACAAAATTAATAACCCAACACTCTAAGCAGATGAACAGCAAGGATTCAGATCGGGCAGATCATGCACAGATGCGGTTTTTGTCATAAGAGAGATAACAGAAAAGTCAGTTGAATACAACAGACCAGCATACATGTGCTTTATTGATTTGGAAAAAGCGTTCGATCGTGTGCCGTTAAGAGACGTTATACACCTTCTTTACAACAGGAAAATCCCACATAATCTCATCAAAACCATAGAAAATATATACAAAGCAAATCAGATTCAAGCAAATATAAATGGGACCACGACCGAACCAATAGC
This sequence comes from Agelastica alni, assembly GCA_950111635.1. Lineage (NCBI taxonomy): Eukaryota > Metazoa > Arthropoda > Insecta > Coleoptera > Chrysomelidae > Agelastica > Agelastica alni. Next base: position 22,153,719 of record OX467716.1, read on the forward strand.
TGTGAGCCAAAAGGTATTGGACAAGGGGATTCCCTGAGCCCTCTGCTCTTCAACATCATTATGGACGAAGTAATAAGCAAAGTACTTTTACTGAAAGGATACAGAATGGATGACCGTGAAATTACTATTATATGCTATGCCGATGACCCAGTACTAGTTGCTGAAAATGAAGACGATCTGCAGCGACTATTACATCAATTTAACTGCACTGCCAAATCACTTAATATGGTAATATCGGCCCAAGAAATTAAATGCATGACGACTTCAAAAACGCCATAAAGGTGCAAAGGCAAATTTATCCAACAGGAAATACAATGTAAGTATCTGGGCATAGAAATTTCAGGCTATGGTGATGTTAAGACGAAGATGAGAGAACAGACAACGAAGGCAACAAGAATAGCAGGATGCCTAAATGACACAATATGGCGAAATAAAACATTAAAATAGAAACCAAAGCAAGAATTTACAAGGCAATAGTAAGACCAACTATGACATACACGGCAGAAACTCGACCAGACACAGCGAGAACTAAACAACTTCTAGAGACAACCGAAATGAAAGTACTTCGTAGAATAACTGAAATAACTATCTCGGACAGAGAAAGAAGCGAGAATATAAGAAGGACATGCAAGGTAGAAAACATCAGTGGGTTCTCGGCAGAAAGAGGGAGTGGAATGAGCATATCAGTAGAATGGACAATGAAAGAATAGTCAGAACAGCACGCGACAAACCACCAATGGGTCGCAGGAGTTTAGGACGCCCCCGAAAACGATGGAGCGACAACTTAGCAGTGTAATAGGCAGAGGGACGATGAAAAAAAACAGGCAATCCGCCTAGATTAAAAAAGGAAAAAGAAAAAGAAGAACTGATGCGCTGATACTAAATGGCACACACTAATGTCATACAATAAGCTTTTGCCCGACACTTTATTTGCATTTGTCATTTAACGCCAACTATGTTGGGAACAACAATTCTTGAACTATCCTCGTATATCACGTTAACGGCATTTACTAAATCTAAAACGAGTATCGATGTGTTTTGGTAGGCAATCATTCCGGTTCACCTTCCTCTTTGGATTGAGTAAATACGCGTTCCAACCGCCATTGCGAATTCAGCCAAAATAGCAACATTGCAGCTAATCAACGTAGGGATGTAAAATTAAAACGACCTGCCGCAGCCGAAAGAGAACGGTAACAAGTAAATAAATTAGCGTTCTCTACCAAAACAAAAATCATAAAATTGGCGGTGTCGCGTTGTTTCGCAAAAATGCGAAAAAAATTTAAAAATAATTTCGAGTGATTACATTTTAATTCGCGCCGAAATAATTATTCTGCTACAAACAAACATAGGGATTGTTCGGTAGATCTGTTATAGTTATGAGAGCGGACGTTGTTGGAGATTAAAAAGGTTCACGCTCATGTCTGTGAATTTAAAATTAAAAGAAAATATATGTGGAGGGAATTAAATTAAACAAATTTTTAGCGGCGCGATTTTAAAACCTTTTCGGTTGCACGAGTGCTGCTGCTAAAGATTCGGAATGTAGAAAGACGAAAATGTTCGTAATGAATTTATTGTTCTTTTCTTTGTTACGATTTATAATTTTTTTCATGAAAATTTATAAAGAACTAGAGGTGACCCGTGCAAATACTTCGCACCGAAAGCGGTCAGTTACGTAATATAATAAAGTAAAAATAAATAAATGTAAATATTTATTAATTTTCTTCTTCGTACGACTAGGATTTCTCCTGTTTGTCTGCTTCTTGTTCGGTTTCTGTTGTTGTTGATTGTATATTGTCTTGCCATCGCTTTTTTGGTCTTCCCACTGGTCGAGGACAACGAACCGATATAGTTGGTAATTTTGGTCTTGGTAGCTCCAACGAAAGAGGTGACAGACTCTACGAGTTCTGTCAGGATTCAGGGATGATAATTGCTAACACATTTTTCGATCTACCCAAACGAAGACTTTACACTTGGCAAGCCCTGCGCAGTGATCTAAATAACTCAACACCAATAAGAAATCAGATCGACTACCTACTGATAAATAGGCGTTTTAAAAATATAATTAAAAATGCCAAAACTTACCCTGTACCTGACATTGGCTCGGACCATATAATCCGTTTGTGGCTGAACTGTCGTTAAACATAAAAGCTAAAAGGCAAACACAACCAGCTAGAACGGTTGATGTAACGAGACTAAATGACCCTGAAGTCAGACATTTTGTTGCCGAAGAAATAAATAACAGGTTAACACGTCTGCAGGAGAACCAGCTCCACAGGATATAAAGACTGTCTGGAATGGTATCAAGACTATCATTGTGGACACGTGTAAATTACATCTCCGCGAAACCTTAAAACCCAAAAAAAAGTGGATGACAGATCACATTCTAACCCTTATGAAGCAGCGTAGACTGGCGAAGAACAAATCTGACAAATATAAAAAAATACAAAAGATCATAAAAAGAGAGATCAAAGAAGCCAAGCAAAGATGGATAGAAGGGAAATGTACAGGAAGAAAAGACCTCTGCTCCAAACATGATACTTTTAATGTATATAGAAAAATAAAGAAAGTAGCTAGAGTTCACAGGAAGAGAAAGACTATGTCACTAACAATTGATCGTAACCAACTAATTTTAAGGGAACAAGAATTAAAGAACACATGGACCAGTTGTATAAAGGTCAACTTTGAGAATCATGGAGCTGACGCGGTATAAGTACATTTTTTTATACTAAAAATAGTCGAAAAAAGGGTAGACCTATCGTGTGCGACTATTAGAAGGGGGAGGGATTATAAAAAGGAGATGATTTTAAACCCGCTTTTTGAAAAGTTGCAGGTCATAGTTCTCTGGAAAAACTGATTGATTGTGGAAGCTTGTTTCATTCTGTAGCGGCCCTGTAAAAGAAGGAATCTTAATGGAGATTGGTCCTTGTAGTGTCAATCTTGAGAGTAATTGGGTGAGACTGATCAGCGTGCCGAGTTCTTCGGCTGAATGTGGCCAGTAGTGGTATAAGAGTTTTTATTTCTCTGGAGCATCTGCCATAGAAATATCTGTAGAGTAATGTCTGGTCTTCAAGTCTTCTTCTATGTTCTAGTCATGAGGGCACAGGACCAACAATTATTAATCCGAGATGATACATGCATTCTCTATAGCAAAAAATAGGAAAGCATCTGGCCCTGACGAGATTCCGACCGAGGCACCAAAGCTCATTACAGAGGAAAATATTGGCTTCGTAGTTAAACTATTTAATAGTATCTATGAGACAGGTAAAATTCCATCTGACTGGTTATCATCAACCTTTATTGCTCTACCTAAAAAACAACAACCAAAAAAATGTGGTGATTATCGCTTAATCAGCCTCATGTCCCACATTTTCAAAGCATTCCTACGGATCATTCACGCTCGCATCAGAAGTAGATGTGAGGAAGATCTTGATGATTCTCAATTCGTGTTCAGAAACGCTTTCAGAACGCATGAAGCACTTTTTGGAATGAACCTTCTCCTCCAAAAATGCCGTGATCAGCGGAAAAATGTTTTGCATGCTTTATCGATTATAAAAAGGCCTTTGATTGCATACAGCACGATAAACTTATTGATATACTGCAGGAGGTTGGAATAGAAGATAGAGATATCCGCATAATTAAAAAATTATACTGGAATCAAACGGCACTCACCCCATACATAGATAATGTTGACCACAATTTACTCCTCACCACTTTGTCATAGGCCTTTTCCAAGTCTATAAAAGCACAGTGGACCTTCTGACTTCTAGCCAAGAATTTTTCGACTATATCTCGTAATGAAAAGATATAATCCATACATCTCCTTCCTCTTCTAAATCCCGCTTGCACATCCCTTATCATTTTTTCAGTTTCATTCGTCACTCTTTTAATCAATATCTTTGCATACAGTTTGCCGACTTTGCTGAGTAGAACTATACCTTGGTAGTTCTTACAGTCCTGCTGCGAACAGCAGCTTTTGTAAAGCAGCACGATAACGGCCTTGCACCAGTCGTCTAGGACGCTACCACTCCTCCAACAAAGGTTAAAAAAGCGGTACAGCAGACTAGTTACACGCTTTGTCCAGCCTTCAGCATTTTAACCGTTATCCTGTCGTACCCAGTAGCTTTACCCAATTTTATACTGTTCAACGCTCCCACAATTTCTGTCGTACTAATTTTATTTTCATTGCAACTTTTACTCATGTCTTCGAATGGGGCTTGTGCTTGTGTATTCTCTTTCTCAAATAAATTTTAAACAAAAAAAAAATCTTGTATTTGGTTATAATCTGTTAAAATTGTTTATTTTATGTGGTATATAAATTTGAAAATACAAATGTACCAGATTTGGTGAGATCGGTCAAAAAAATTAAAACTTGCCTAATGTTTGGACATTTTATAATAAAAATTTTTCAATTTTTTCTTGGTATCGCTGCTCTAAAGCGTACTAGGAATAATGATATTGCACGTACCAGAACCTAAACAATAAACAAAGTTTATTTTACTGTTACATTCTCCATTTATCACGTAAATTGTGTTTACTTAGGTAATAATATCAGATTGAAAGCGGTGTGGTAGAATGGCCGACCGTTATAATATATATATATATATATATATATATATATATATATATATATATTTCACAACTTCGCTATATTTGACACAGTGACAAGAAGAATATTCTGCTACGAGCATTCTTTTCAGAAAAATGAAATACAATCATAGTCCGGCAAAAATCCATTTATCAAATATGACTTACGGTGTCAAAAAAAAAAGAAATACAGAATTTTTTATACAAAGTTTTATTATCGTCTTTGTAATCTGGCCCCGCTCAAAATTTCTTCTAATATATTTGGACCATAAGGCTTCTATTTTTCATCAAAAAGTAGACATTTGATTAAAAAACATGAGTCGTGAAGCTTCTCCGCTGACTATGTCGATCATCCGGCTCGAAGGTAAAAGGAACTACGAAAACCGACTAAAAGATTTGAGATTTTTTTTTGTTTGTTTGTGACGTTGTTTGGCGTTTGATGTATTAAAACTGATCGCTATTGATTAACCATTAATTTACGTCTGGTAAAATCTTAAAACTAAATACTTATTTACTACTAAATTTCTTCCAACGAGGTCCTTTAGGTTGTTCTGACTATAACATGTACACAAACTCGCGAACTATACTCTGCTTTTAAAAACTCAGCTTTACACGAGTTTGAATGGCTTGGTCCTATTCAGTCTTCGATATTGATTGTCCAGCAGTTGAAGGGCTTCTGGATTTTCATGGAGGTGTAGCCCGGCTTTATATTTACCAGCAGACCTTTTAATTTTATTCTTAACCACTGGTTTCAGAATTTGATTGTAGATAAGTTTCTTATTGTGCAATGACAACTTGAACTTTAGTCCAAGTTTGGTTCTTTTCTTTTTTACATGCGCTTTTCATCTGAGTGCAAAAGAAACACCACAGGGCAGAAATCTATATTTTATCAGATAGCCAAGCAGCACTAAAAGCTCTGAAGTCATACACTTGTGAGTCTAAGCTGACTGAGACAACTGGCAGCGAACAATCAGGTTACTCTGATGTGGGTTTCAGGTCACAAGGAAGTTAAAGACAACGAAGAAGCAGATTACCTTGCCAAAGCTTATCGATTTGAACAAGAAAGACAGCACAAAGATAACAAGAAAGACAGGACAAAGATAAGCGAAAAGGCTAGTAAGCCTTTCGCCAAGAAAAGCTAAACAGCTTCTCGAGTTGGACAAGAACTGCCCTCTGAGGTATCAACTTAAAAAGATGGGCAAAACAGAGAGTGATAGTTGCCACTACTGCAAGAACTTCGCTAAAACTGCAGAAAATTTGATTTGCGAATGTCCAGCACTTTTCTGCAAGAGGTTTAAGTTTCTAAAAGGGCCTTCCTAAAGCCCTTTGACGTCAGAAACTTAGCCCCCAGGAAACTGATAAACTTTGCTCGAAGTCTAAGAATCCCGGGCCTCGAATGGATTAAGGGTTATGAACAAAAGATCTGATGGGTCGAGGTGCTTGAGAGGTTGCATGACCCCCCCCTACAATCTACAATCTACTTTTGAATACTCCTAAAAGTTCGATTAGTATTTATTCATTAAAATGTTTACCCCTTGTATAAAACATGAGGGCGTAATTCTAATAATAATGGTTTTCGTAAATGTCTGGCAGAAAGCATTTTATGTTCGATTGATTGGGAGACAAACGAATCCTGCGGGATTAATAATTTCTACCAGCAGTCGGCCCTGCTTTTGCAAGAATTGAAGGATTTATTGATTGTTAAAGTGACACAATAAACGAATTAGGTGAACTTAATAGAACCAAAACAAACAAAAACATCACTTTTATGTCGATAGTAAAAGTGAAATTGTTTTTTAGATTTAATGATAACAATATCGCGATATTTTTCACTCTAACTGGTTTATTTTGCGTTTTTACAAAACACGTTTGACAAAGTAAATATACTGAAGTTTAATAACATCCAAAAACCCAGTGAGAGTAAATCAATTTAAATAAATTTTATACAGAAACGTGTATAGGTAATACAAGTCAACAGGAATTTTTCGTCTGGGTTAAGTATCACCGAAACGTGTAAAGTTTAATTTATTTATGCATACCGCGTTTTTAACTCTATCTACAGGATCATCATCAGTGCATTAATCTACAAGTAATATTAAGCTAGTTAAACTTAAGTAAATTACATAATGTATTACAGGAGATAAATTTTTTATAAAGATAAATTTTGAAAAGTTAAAATATTTTTTAAAGGTACATTCATATCTGAGTAACAGAAAATCATTTTAAAAGGCTAAAAGCTTTAAATAGTCAATGAAACAGAATTTAATTTCTTTTTTAAGAAAAACTTGATAAAATATGAGAAAAATGTTTATAAAAATGCTTAATAATCATCCTTTAGACATCATTTAAAATTCAAAAATCATAATTTTAGTCACAACAAAAACTCTAAAATATTAATCAACATCAATTTAAAAAATTTCACTCGGTTAGATTTCCATGAAGATTTAGAGATTAAAAATAAAATTGTTAATGATGAACAATGTTTAAATTCACAAATTAACCTCAACAGAAACTTTGTTCCTCTATACCGTCAACTATTATAACTCAAGGATGTAAACCTTTGAGTCAATATATTAGAATCCTGCTTTAGGACCACGATCTTAAAAATCGTGAGCACACATATTGTATCGACTCAATGGTCTATTAATAAGCCTTTGAGTCATTACATTAGAATACGCTTCAGGACCACGATCTTGTATCGTAAACAAATTTATTGTCTACTCAATTGTTTATTAAAAAATAATTTCTCTTCACTAAAAATGTTTAGTTTTATTTTAATTACATACATACATACATAAAGTCACGCCTTTTTCCCATAGGGGTAGGCAGAGACCACTTCCTTCCACTTGCTACGGTTCTTACACACATCTTTTGCTTCGTCTACTTTCATCAAAACTCTCATACATCCTCGTCGATTGTTGGTACTTTTGACCTGGCCTTTCTTCAAAACAATGTGGATCTGATCGAGATATGTTCTCCGAGGTCTACCTCTACCGACTTGTCCATTCACACTCGCCATATAAATTTGTTTCGTCAATCTTCCTTCATCCATTCTTTCTACGTGTTTAAACCATCTAAGCATTCCTTTATCTATCTTTGTAACCATATCTTCTTTTTCACCACAGCGTTCTCTTATCTCACTATTCTTTACTTTATCCAACCGAGTCACTCCACCTATACTTCTCAGACTACTCAACTCCGCAGCATTAATCCTATTATTATGCTTCTTCTGCCAAACCCAACATTCACTACCATACATTAGTGTAGGAACCAACACACCTCTATGCACCGCCAGACGTGCCTTTTTTTGACACTTTCTGGCTATTCATAAATTTAAAAATAAGGTTTTCGAAATGTGAAAATTACCATGGTATATTACATATTAGCTTAATACCCAGAATAGGGCCATATTCGACATTTTGGTAACCTTTTTAGAGAATATTGGTCTAGACCTTTAACAGTTATAACATAACAAAAGTCTGTGGCAAATGGATTCTTCCAATGCCAAACCCCCCCACACACACACACACACACACACACACACACACACACACACACACACACACACACACACACACACACACACACACACACACACACACACACACACACACACACACACACACACACACACACACACACACACACACACACACACACACACACACACACACACACACACACACACACACACACACACACACACACACACACACACACACACACACACACACACACACACACACACACACACACACACACACACACACACACACACACACACACACACACACACACACACACACACACACACACACACACACACACACACACACACACACACACACACACACACACACACACACACACACACACACACACACACACACACACACACACACACACACACACACACACACACACACACACACACACACACACACACACACACACACACACACACACACACACACACACACACACACACACACACACACACACACACACACACACACACACACACACACACACACACACACACACACACACACACACACACACACACACACACACACACACACACACACACACACACACACACACACACACACACACACACACACACACACACACACACACACACACACACACACACACACACACACACACACACACACACACACACACACACACACACACACACACACACACACACACACACACACACACACACACACACACACACACACACACACACACACACACACACACACACACACACACACACACACACACACACACACACACACACACACACACACACACACACACACACACACACACACACACACACACACACACACACACACACACACACACACACACACACACACACACACACACACACACACACACACACACACACACACACACACACACACACACACACACACACACACACACACACACACACACACACACACACACACACACACACACACACACACACACACACACACACACACACACACACACACACACACACACACACACACACACACACACACACACACACACACACACACACACACACACACACACACACACACACACACACACACACACACACACACACACACACACACACACACACACACACACACACACACACACACACACACACACACACACACACACACACACACACACACACACACACACACACACACACACACACACACACACACACACACACACACACACACACACACACACACACACACACACACACACACACACACACACACACACACACACACACACACACACACACACACACACACACACACACACACACACACACACACACACACACACACACACACACACACACACACACACACACACACACACACACACACACACACACACACACACACACACACACACACACACACACACACACACACACACACACACACACACACACACACACACACACACACACACACACACACACACCACATAACCATAACCAAGAGAATCATTAATTCCAATAACTCTACTGCAAAACTTGTGCTAAAGTTCCTTTATGTTGGCTGCATTAAAGTCTTCTTTACAGGACAGAGTTTCCTGTATTTCCGGTAAAAATACCACGCCGGCCCTCTCTTACATGTGTTCCTGGGCATACAGGGATAAATGGCAACAAGGTAGCCGATGAACTGGCAAGAAATGGGATCCTAGTGAAACTAAGAAGCCAGTTGGTCGGATTGCCAATTGCCGAGGCGAAACATGAATTTAAATCGTCAAGTAGGGTTATTCGGCAATCGTCGTGTTTTGTAGACAATCAATCCCACTTTGTCGAATTTAGCCACATGTGGTCCCTTTCTACACGATAACTTAGCTACCGCTTTTGACATAACGTGATGCAAATACAAAAGCTACCAACTTCGGTCTACTGGAAATTTGCTGGCTTATGTCACTTAGCTCTTCCACCTTCCACCCTATTTCTTTTACACATTAACGACCTCTTGAAAACCACTACGAACCCCATTTACAGTTTTGCGGACAACAGCACACTTGTCTCAATTTTCACATACTATCGATCACTTTCGATGAATGATACAAATAGACTCAGATAGGAACAGGTTGACTCTATCAATAGAGATCTTAAAGCAATCGTCGAGTGGGGAAGCAACAATCTTGTTCAGCTCAGTTCAGTTTTTCAAGAAAGTAAATTACTCAAATTATTCCATCACAATGTCCGGAAGTACCCTTGAATCAAGTCCCTCCATCTCGATTTTGGAAGTCACGGTGTCCAATAATATGTCTTGGCATGACCATGTTGCTAACATTGCAAAGTCAGCAAGCCAGAAGCTGGGTTTTCTGTGGAAAGCTGGAAAGTGTTTTACTCCCGATCAACTGTTAAAGACGTATAAAGCTCAAATCCGACCTCTACTGGAGTAGTGCTCGTTTATTTGGGGTTCAGCACCAAGGCATTCTCTTTGTCTTCTAGATTTCATTCAGAAAAGGGCCATTCGGTTGATAAACAGCTCAACTCTTACAGATAACCTTTACCCACTAGAACATAGAAGAAGAGTTGCAGACCAGACATAACTCAACAAATATATCCATGGCAGATGCTCCAGAGAAATAAAAACTCTCATACCACTACTGGCCACATTCGGCCGAAGAATTCGGTACGCTGATTAGTCTCACCAACTTACTCTCAAGATTGACATAAGGACGAATCTCCATCAAGAATCCTTTTTTTACAGGGCTGCTACAGAATGGAACAAATTTCCAAAATTAATTTTTCCAGAGAACTGTGACCTGCAACTTTTTAAAAAGTAGGTTCATAATCATCTTCTTTCTATAATCTCTCCCCCTTCTTAAAGTCGCAGTACGCGCCGTCCACGGCCCTCACGAAACGTCTACCCTTTTTGCGACTATTTTCAGTAAAAAAAAATTAATTACCTACGAATGATTTTGTAGTCGCATTTTGACATTTCGACAATATAAATTCCGACAGTTTTTTTTTGTGTCATCCCGAACGTTCTTTACCAGAATTGTGTGACATTTTCTATACGATACGCTTTATCAAGAGGGTAAAGGACAAAGATGCTGAAGCCCAGCTGGTAATTGAAACCGCATCGCCGAGGGCAACAGAAAAAGGAAAGTCGATTCCTATACAGGAGAGTCCGACAATAAACTGGGTCAAGTGTGTATCCCAAAATAAGGGTTTTGCTTTGTTGTGATTTTTATTTACGTTTGACACCAACATTTTATCGTATTTTTCTTAAAAGTCGACTGAATACAGAGTTACAGAAATATTTTTAAAATGAAGTTAAATATACATACCCACGAATGGGATTTAAAAAATTCATTGCATAACTTATGCATCATTCATGCCCACAGAACTTTAAGAGATAAAATACTTTTCCTGTTGAAAGACACACTTGCAGCGTCCCCACTTCACTTTTAATAACAGCGGTTATCAGTGGCGTATCTTAATTATTTTATAACGCTACCAAAACTGTTTTATTTAAAAATATATTGCAATTAAACCCAAATAAAATATCAGTGGTCTGGGTGCGATCCGAGAGGTCCACACGACTAACTTCCCAGTGGCAAAAATAAAAAATTACCATATGTTTTGTTGCTATAATTATTATTATTATTATTATAAAATTGTTTATACATATATAAATACATAAAGTCACGCCCGTAGGGGTAGACAGAGACCATTTCCTTTCACTTGCTACGGTTCTTACACACATCTTTTGCTTCCTCCACTTTCATAAGGGCTCTCATGAATGCTCGTCGGTTGGTGGTACTCTTGACCTGGCCTTTCTTCAAAACAATGTTGATCTGATCGAGATATGTTCGCCGAGGTCGACCTCTACCGACTTGTCCATTCACACTCGCCTTATAAATTTGTTTCGTCAATCTTCCTTCATCCATCCTTTCTACGCGTCCAAACCATCTAAGCATTCCTTTATCTATCATTGTAACCACATCTTCTTTTACACCACAGCGTTCTCTTATCTCACTATTCTTTACTGTATCCAACCAAGTCACTCCGGCTATACTTCTCAGACTACTCATCTCCCCAGCATTAATCCTATTTTCATGCTTCTTTTGCCAAACCCAACATTTACTACCACTTCACTAGTGTAGGAACCAACACACCTCTATGCACCGCCAGACGTGCCTTTTTTGACACTTTCTGGCTGTTTTTCATTTTGTCAAATTTAGTTACGTGGGGGGCCTATTAATAGTAATTTTTTTCTTATTGATTTAACAAAGCCCAAATATTTTAAAATCAAATTTGTAGACGTGAAATAATTTTATAATTTCTTTCGACGAAAGAACTCCTGGTTTATATTAAAAGAAAATTTGTCACACGCGTAAATGGGAAAAGTATTTTTTTATGTTTTAAAATAAATTAAATTTTCCTGACAGTTTGTGTAATAGAGTAAACATCTTGAACCATTAATTAATCAACGTCTTTCTTCTCGCTTATTTCATTTTAGAGAGAAGACTGAATGATGTACACATTAATTCAAGCTGTTATCCGCAAGTAACTTCTTTAGTAAACTTTGAAGAGATTGAGTACTACTAAACAGTTAAGATTCGATTAATAATCCTCCTAATTGACAATTATTGATTAGTATTCGCGATATTCTACGCTAAATAATTTACATTAATATCTGTACAAAAGTTAAAAAAACAAAAAACTGCTCGCGATCTATTTTTCTGAAGTTTTTTTCGTGCTTTAAATCATTTTATATCTGGGAGCCTACATCAACTCCGTATTAGATCCAGATCAGGAGATCAGGGTAAGAATAAAAATAGCGAGGTCAGCATTCTTAAAATTCGAAATGTTATTATATGACCGAAATCTAAATACTGTGCTCAGATTGAGGTTTGTAGAATGTTATGTTTGGTCCTAACTACTCTACGGGGTGGAAACATGGACGTTAAAAGCACAAATAATAAAGAAGATCGAAACCTTTTAATTTTGGATGTACAGAAGAATGCTGAGAATTCCATGGACGGCCAGAGTCACCAACGAGGAAGTGCAGGGTAGAGTAGAAGGGAAGGGATGATAGAAAGAAAAATTTATGGCTACGAAATATTCGAGACTGGACAAACATGAATGTGGAGGAATTATTCCAAGCGGCTGAAGACAGAAAAACTTTAAAAAATGTGGTCGCCAACCTCCGTTAATGGGGACGGCAAAGGAAGAAGAAAAAGGCGGGGATTAGGGGATGACCCGGTAATATGAAATACTAATGAAGTACTGATGCCATCTACGTTTATTTATTAAAATTAAATTCGTATAAGTTCCTGATTCTTTTACTTAATGGAATAATCTGTGAGTATATGGAAAAATCACGGAGTGGGCGACATCTATTATTGATCGCATGAACTTTTCGAGGTGTGAACAACAGACTAACCTACATTTGTTTATTTATATGGATAAAAAGTGAATTTTATATATTATTTCAAGCAATTTAAACAAAAAGTGTTATATTTAAAGATTATTTTGTGAAAAATTGTTGTTAATAAACCCGCAAAGAATTAAAAAAGGTGATAAAATCGTGAGAAATATGCTCTGTTCCACATTGCTCTACGTATGGCAATTCGATTATATCTTTGCATACATTTTTTTCAAATCCTAAGGCAGCTCAGAAATGAATCTCATTCATAAACTTTTGATGATTTTTTCATTCAGACCGTCAGTTCTACATAAAATGATGTGGATTGATATTTCAATTTTCAAAGGCATTGCAACAAGAATTCCAAGGACAACAAAACTAAGAAACTTCAAAACAAACCAAAATTGATACCTGGACACATCTGATCTTCACTGGTATTTAAAGAGAATACAGCAACAATAAAACTGAAAGGTCGAAAACAAACCTTAAATCCAGCTTCAATCTAATAGTTAACACAAAAATTCAACCCAAATATCTGAGATAATTAAATTTTCCTTTAATAAAAACTTTGGTTTTACAAGTGATCAAATGACAGAATATTTGTTGTTCACGCTCGCGTTACGTGATTTTTCCCTATTAACCGACCGTCTGGCAGTTTCGATTGTTATAGTGATTTAGACGCATATCAAACTTATATACAGATACACTAAATTTTTATTTTAAGTACTTTTAAAAGTGTTTTTTTTTGTGTTGACTCAGCGGTCGAAGTGATGGGTTAATTTATCTGAACAAGTCGCCAGTAAGCTTAACATCAATTACCCTCTGTAAAAATGGACTGTTTCTAAAATTAAAACTAAAAGGCTTTAAATCTCGAAAGGGTGAACGTTGAGGAAATTTTGTTACGGAAGAGATCCATCATAATTTTATACAGGCAATCACTTCCTGAATTTTTTCGCATTAATTTAGAAACACCCTGTATGTCAATTTAATGTTTTTATTTATTATCAACCCATTAAAGCCATAACTTATGCTAATCAAATTATGCTAGCAGTGGCGGGTATGATTTTATACAGTGTGTACATTAAGTAAAGCATTTTGCAAATATTTTAATTTCTGTTAGGTTTACAAAAAAAAGTGTTGAATAAATTTTTTTTTAGTAATTCAGGTTATCTGCATATATCGATAAGAAGGATACAGAGTGCACTGTGCACTCCAAAATGACTTATTGACATTATTTTTTAAATGGTACACACTGCATATATTTTCAGATTTCCATAATATATTAAATAACAAATACAACTGTCAAGACTACATAATTCTAACCCTATTTTTCCTGAATTATTGAGATAAATTATTTATTAAAACGTTTTGATTACCAAAATAGTTAACAGGAGCAAATAACCTGTAACGTGCCTTTTTTTTCCTTCTACAGTTCCATTATAATTATATCTCTGATAATTTTATATTCCTCAAGTACTCGTAAATAGTGTCGCATACCGTATTTTGTTGTAACTTAAATATATCATTCGTTGTAAATAGTGTTGCATACCTTATTGTGATAAGATTCAATTGTTAATGGCTATGGCATTTTTGTTGATCACTGGAGATTGAGTAAGGTATTTTCATTATTAGATTTTGCTTTAGTTTTTAGCCTCGATTATTGTGTATTATCGATTATATTATTGTTTGGTTTACATTTCTGTGTAGATGAGGCTAGCTATCAACACGGACGAACGCGATTCTTAGTGTGGAACATAGACTTGCGAATATTCTTGGTTGACGTTAATTCCGTGTCATTTCTAGATATCCGGCTTGGGAGGTTGTCAAGTTGTGTGGTGAGACTCTTGGGAGTCGTGTGGTGAGAATTTTTGGGGCGGTGTGATATTAACAAGTGTGCAAAACCAAAAAGGTTTTCCTTTCATATCTGGCTGTATTTGGACAATCTTAATTGGATTTTGAAGAAAAACCATTTAATTTTTATCTTGACCATTCTATCTTACCTCCGTTGTTATTATTTTGGATTTTGGTGTCGAGTTAAAATGACCGCATGCGGGACTTATTTGAGGGAAGCCATTGTTAATTAGCAGGTGTCGTTCCATAACCAAACCGGCCACAGGAGTAGTGAATTCGTATCATCCATATCGACGATAAATTGCAGTGTTATAAAGTCTTGCTTGGTGTTTTTTTAGCAGGAACTCCTTATTAAGGTGTTCAAGATTAAAGTTATTTTTTTTTTATATTTGATTTACAATATGCGTTTACCCAAAGGTTACAAGTGATTTATTTTTGAATATTTAACGACGTGACTTATTTTTGACACCACAATTAAGTTTTGTTTTAATTTATTAATATATTACATTATTAAAAACTATTTATTGCATTAGATAATATGCCAAAACTAAACTTTGATTAAAATAATCTTCTCAATAATTCTTTATGTCCAATTAAAAATATTTTCTTCATACTTATTTGTAAATATCCTACAATATTGATATTTTACAACCATTGTAAATATATTTTTAAATAAACTCGATTGTTTTGACAGTGTAAATCTTTGTATAAATGGTAAAAACATGAGTAAATTAGCAGCCTTATGTGAACGTTTGATTTAGTATTATTAAGGTCTGTTACTCTTACTTTTGTTTTGGTTATTTTATAAAATTGTAAATTTTAAATTTTTGGTTTGTTTTAGCGAAAAAAATTTACCATAGCTGTTAATTTGACTATATTTGTTATAATTTTATTATTGAACTGTTTACTTTGATTTATTGTAGGAGTAAGGTATCTAATACATTTTAGCTATAATTTCATTTATTTAGTTCACCATAATCTCAGTTGTTTATCGTGTGGCTCTGCTAGTGTCTATAAGACCTAGGGGTTCCTGGCTTGAACCGTCTAAGTCGGTGGCGTGGCTCACTTTTATATATATTTTTTTCTACCCTCTACGGCTGAGCTCGGGCATAATTTGCCAGTAGAGAGACCGCTGGCAGAGTACTCTATAGAGAACGAACAAGACGTGGCAAATTTATAAATCTCATTTAATTAAATATTTAAATTGCCTTAAAAAACTTCATTTAAGTAATTTTGAACAGCAACACTAAAGTGTGGTGATGCACTATACTGCTGAAACCAAGTGTTATTAAAATTGTTACCAACTGCATTTCTTATTGCAGGAACTATTTGATTTCTTAACAAATCCAAATACTTTGGTTCGTTTGAATTGCTTTCTTTATGGAATGGTCCAATAACAGTGGTACCGATAATACCTGCATAAACATTAACTTTTAAAAGCCTACCATTTAACATATCTCACTGGTAAAATGAGCGTTGCATTAAACTTTTGCATTATAGTTTCACATAATTTCATTCTGCGGTTATAATCATCTTCAGATAATTCTTGTAATAGCGTTCCTTTATAAAAATAAAACAGACGGATCCCACACTAACATCATTTAATATATCTGAAAAGACTATCTCACTTGTAAAATGAGGGTTGCATCTAACTTTTGCGTTATAGTTTCACATAATTTCATTCTGCGGTCATAATTATCTTCAGATAATTCTTGTAATAGCGTTCCTTTATAAGGATAAAACAGACGGATCCCACACTAACATCATTTAATATATCGGAAAAGACTATCTCACTTGTAAAATGAGGGTTGCATCTAACTTTTGCGTTATAGTTTCACATAATTTCATTCTGCGGTCGTAATCATCTTCAGATAATTCTTGTAATAGCGTTCCTTTATAAGGATAAAACAGACGGATCCCACACTAACATCATGTTCTAATGCAGTTTTCCAAATAGACGTATAAGGATTTTTTACAAAACTTTGCATAACGTCAAAGGATTTTTTATCATTAGCTACAGTCTTTGGTCGGCCAGCGTTAGGGCGTTTTTTAATTGAACCCACTTCTTTAAAAGGTTTTACAATCCTCCAAACTGCAGTTTTGGAAATTTGATTGCTATTTGGATACGTAAAATTAAATAAGTAAGCCACGTCATCATAAGTTCTTTTACGATCACCGTAACCTCTCAAAAGAATCATAATTCTTTCCTGTTCGGTAAACATACTTTTATTGTAAAAGTAATTATTTATTTGAAACAACTTTTACTCAACATTTTTTTTTAAATCCAACAGAAATAAAAATATTAGTAAGTTACGTTATTTACGTACACACTGTATACGAGTTGAAAACAAATATTTTATTGTTGTAGATTTCCCCTAAAGGATTCCAAAAATTTGCAATTTGGGTTTAAAAAATGAATGTTGCAGACTGAAGTCCTGGAAAAAATTATAGACTGTGTTCAAAGCAGTTTAACCAGAATTTATTTCACAATATTGTTAGAAGAACTTGCCTATTGGATGATGCAGTACCCACAATATTTAAGGGATTGCCTAAATATTTACATACCAAAAGTAATAATATTTTGTAATAATATACGTAAATGTTTTTATTTTTGTATTTTAATTGTGAACTGTTTGTTATAAATAGCTAATTAAGTATACTGTGGTAGCAAGTTCTCTGCCTTTCTTGTACCAGTAAGAAATAATATGGTCACTCGTAGGCCTATTATCCAAAGGAGACGCAACATTCCATTCATAAAACTCTGTTTGTTTTGTCGCAATGATTACTCGAGAATGGCCATGAGTATAACAAAGAATACCTTTCGATTCTCTTTGTCCTGTCCTCGTGCTGGCAACGCTGTAACATTATTGTGGAGTTACGGCCACGCTTGTAATTAGTGGCGTGCTGTTTGTTCATAATAAGAATATATCTATCGAGTGAAATTTAGTTTTTATCAGAATATATTTATGAATAGGTAATACTCAGTTTTTTATCAAATTAAAGTGTTGTAGCCTACTAAAAATATTTTTCTAAACCCCAAAAGTTCGCTTACTGAGCAACACATGTCTATGATCTAGCGGAATGAAATAGTTCAATGGTTCAACATACCATAAAATGGGTTGTATTATTCACGTTGTTATAATTCATGAAATATTAATAATATTAATAATTATGGTCACAATATTGATGCAAATATAATCAACAAATACTATGGACAATTCAATAACAATCAAAATTCTCTCGCCATAACTAGAGAGCAGGCAACATCACAGCACAACACATTCCAGTCGACCGCATAAACACAATACAGTCGACCAGAAAGTGGAGATGTATGATCGTGTTAAAAAGTAAATAGTTCGATCTCCTCTAAATATAGGTCTATGTGGTCCCTATTGTGACACAAAATTTAGATAAAAACCTAGGAAAAAAAAATAAGAAGGCAGTTGTTTCAAGCAGTAAGCAAAGGTGGTGTCAAAAGTTAAAGTGCTAAGACAACCTTTGTTATAGTATTAATAAATTTTAAAAATTTTTTTTTTAAATATACCTAGGAAAAAATAATATTTGAAATAAAACCTTAGATTTATTAATTTTTTCCGCATTCAACAAACCACACATAAATAAATAAATAAATTTTATTTCCTTTCATTTTAATAATAAATATTTCGTTTTGGTAAAAGTTTGGAATCGCCTCATTATGCACCACTGAAGGTATGGTCCTATTGGTCTTTGGCTAAAGCCATAAATAAGAATTTCACAACTTCTTCTTTACCACCACTCGAGAGGTCCGACGGCACGACAGCCGTATTTTCCAAAGAAAAAGCGGATCTGCTGGCCGAAATGTTCAGCTCTAACTCAACCCTCGATACCAATGGAAAACAACCCCCAACGATACCTAGAATGAACGCATCAATGCCTGAGGTCACTATCCGCCATCGCACTATCAGGAAAATCATACAAAATCTTGACTCCAATAAGGCAGTAGGACCAGATGGAATTCCGACAATTGTCCTGAAGACCTGTGCTCAAGAGCTCACCCCAGTTCTCTGTAGACTCTTCAAGTTATCATACAGCAAAGGAGTATTTCCGTCCATGTGGAAATTGTGAATCCCGAATTTTGACATAACTCCACATTTCAAGGTCCCCAGAGTCACAATGGTTTGTGGATATCTGTTTGTATTTATGTTGCGTATGTTCGTATGTCACCGTCCATGTGGAAAAACGCTAAAGTCCAACCGATTCCGAAAAAAGGAAAGAAGACAATTCCTGCAAATTATCGCCCTATTGCATTGCTCTCAGTCATATCCAAAGTTATGGAAAAAGCGATTAACACAGAACTTATCAAATATCTGGAGAAATTTAAGATAATCCATGACAGACAATATGGATTTCGACAACTTCGGTCTACTGGAGATTTGCTGGCTTATGTCACTCAGCTCTGGACAAACACTATTGAAAAGTTTGGTGAATCTCGTGCAATAGCCTTGGATATATCTAAAGCCTTTGACCGCGTTTGGCACCAGGCATTGTTAAGTAAATTATCTGCTTACGGTCTCCCAACCAAACTGCGCCAATAACTCTTGAGCTTTATGCAAGATCGCTCCTTACATGTGGCAGTTGACGGTATTTCTTCTGATGCGTTTAAAACTAATGCCGGGGTACCCCAGGGTTCCATCCTGTCCCCCACCTTATTTCTTTTACACATCAACGATCTCTTAAAAACCACCACGAACCCCATTTACAGTTTCGCAGACGATAGCACACTTGTCTCAACTTTCGCATCCTATCGATCACTTTCGGTGAATGATACAAATAGACTTAGACAGGTACAGGTTGATTCCATCAATAGAGATCTTGAAGCAATCGTCGAGTGGGGAACCAACAATCTTGTTCAGTTCAAAGCCACGTGTTAGTTCACCTGTTCAAGACTTTTTTCTTGCATATACGTTTCGTTCCATGCAGTTAGCTTCCAATTGTGTTTCTTTAATGCTAAAAGTGATTTGTGGTTTTAAATTTGAACCTTATTTTAAACTTTAAACGACTTTTATGAATAACCTGTTTGAATATTTGAAAACTAAATTGCGCCAATGTAACTTTCACGCAATGCACCACTACTAAGAGTAAAATTATTTGAGAAATAAATAAAATAACAATTTTACTCACACGAAACACACACATCGCTTTAATGAATATTCGATGAGTGCGGTAAATTTGGACTCATCATAAGAATAATCCAATTGGCTCTTCCATTGTAACAAATCTACTAATGCTCCCAAATGAATTAACTGAATCCGTTAATTACTGCGATCCATTCATTCAATCAACAAACTAAATCAACTACGTTTTAACAAAAACACGGCTAACAAAATAATCAAAAAAGGTAAAACGAAAAGGAAATAATTTCCTTCGTTTTTCATTGATTTTCTTCTTTAATTACGCTCATTAGGACTTTCATTTCGAACGTTGTAACGCAGTTTCGAAAAAGTCCTTTTTTTTGCCGAATCATCCCGAAGGCATCGTGAACTTTTGTAACTGCAAACCCTGGAGAATAGTAACTGTAACAGTTTTATCTGCTCCGCTTAACTATAAAATCAACTGGATAAATAAAAACAGTTAACAATATTTCTAACTTCCCAGTGGAAGTTATAGTAACGGGTCGGATTTTGCGAATCCCGAATTTTGACATATCTCCACATTTCAAGGTTCACAGAGTCGAATACAATAGTTTTTAAGTGGATGTCTGTGTGTGTGTAAGTACGTATGTGCGTATGTTCGTATGTGCGTTCGAAATTTTTATCGTCTCGATTATCTGGAAAAGAAAAAATTATATCGACGTAGGACATATTGCATTCGACGCATAATTACGCAATTTAAAACTGATAAGATTTTCAGCAAAATCAGTCAAACTATTTTTTATGGAGAATCAAAAAACTAAAAAAAATGGTAAACTTTGGGAATTATTTTTCGTCTCGATTATCTCGAGAACAAAAAATGATATTGGCGTGGTACCAATTGCATTCGACGCATAATTACGCCACTTAAAACTGATTGAATTTACAGCAAAATCGGTCAAGCTGTTTTTTATAAAGAATAAAAAAATTGAGAAAAATGGTAAACTTTCGGAATTATTTTTCGTCTCGATTATCTCGAGAACAAAAAATGATATTGGCGTGGGACCAATTGCATTCGATGCACAATTACGCAACTTAAAACTGATTGAATTTACAGCAAAATCGGTCAAGCTGTTTTTTATAAAGAATAAAAAAATTGAGAAAAATGGTAAACTTTCGGAATTATTTTTCGTCTCGATTATCTCGAGAACAAAAAATGATATTGACGTGGGACCAATTGCATTCGATGCACAATTACGCAACTTAAAAATGATTGAATTTACAGCAAAATCGGTCAAGCTGTTTTTTATAAAGAATAAAAAAATTGAGAAAAATGGTAAACTTTCGGAATTATTTTTCGTCTCGATTATCTCGAGAACAAAAAATGATATTGGCGTGGGACCAATTGCATTCGATGCACAATTACGCAACTTAAAACTGATTGAATTTACAGCAAAATCGGTCAAGCTGTTTTTTATAAAGAATAAAAAAATTGAGAAAAATGGTAAACTTTCGGAATTATTTTTCGTCTCGATTATCTCGAGAACAAAAAATGATATTGGCGTGGGACCAATTGCATTCGATGCACAATTACGCAACTTAAAACTGATTGAATTTACAGCAAAATCGGTCAAGCTGTTTTTTATAAAGAATAAAAAAATTGAGAAAAATGGTAAACTTTCGGAATTATTTTTCGTCTCGATTATCTCGAGAACAAAAAATGATATTGGCGTGGTACT
The DNA here is from genome assembly GCA_950111635.1 of Agelastica alni. NCBI lineage: Eukaryota > Metazoa > Arthropoda > Insecta > Coleoptera > Chrysomelidae > Agelastica > Agelastica alni. Next base: position 22,175,946 of record OX467716.1, read on the forward strand.
AATTGCATTCGACGCATAATTACGCCACTTAAAACTGATTGAATTTACAGCAAAATCGGTCAAACTGTTTTTTATAAAGAATAAAAAAATTGAGAAAAATGGTAAACTTTCGGAATTATTTTTCGTCTCGATTATCTCGAGAACAAAAAATGATATTGACGTGGGACCAATTGCATTCGATGCACAATTACGCAACTTAAAACTGATTGAATTTACAGCAAAATCGGTCAAGCTGTTTTTTATAAAGAATAAAAAAATTGAGAAAAATGGTAAACTTTCGGAATTATTTTTCGTCTCGATTATCTCGAGAACAAAAAATGATATTGGCGTGGTACCAATTGCATTCGACGCATAATTACGCCACTTAAAACTGATTGAATTTACAGCAAAATCGGTCAAGCTGTTTTTTATAAAGAATAAAAAAATTGAGAAAAATGGTAAACTTTCGGAATTATTTTTCGTCTCGATTATCTCGAGAACAAAAAATGATATTGGCGTGGGACCAATTGCATTCGATGCACAATTACGCAACTTAAAACTGATTGAATTTACAGCAAAATCGGTCAAGCTGTTTTTTATAAAGAATAAAAAAATTGAGAAAAATGGTAAACTTTCGGAATTATTTTTCGTCTCGATTATCTCGAGAACAAAAAATGATATTGGCGTGGGACCAATTGCATTCGATGCACAATTACGCAACTTAAAACTGATTGAATTTACAGCAAAATCGGTCAAGCTGTTTTTTATAAAGAATAAAAAAATTGAGAAAAATGGTAAACTTTCGGAATTATTTTTCGTCTCGATTATCTCGAGAACAAAAAATGATATTGACGTGGGACCAATTGCATTCGATGCACAATTACGCAACTTAAAACTGATTGAATTTACAGCAAAATCGGTCAAGCTGTTTTTTATAAAGAATAAAAAAATTGAGAAAAATGGTAAACTTTCGGAATTATTTTTCGTCTCGATTATCTCGAGAACAAAAAATGATATTGACGTGGGACCAATTGCATTCGATGCACAATTACGCAACTTAAAACTGATTGAATTTACAGCAAAATCGGTCAAGCTGTTTTTTATAAAGAATAAAAAAATTGAGAAAAATGGTAAACTTTCGGAATTATTTTTCGTCTCGATTATCTCGAGAACAAAAAATGATATTGGCGTGGTACCAATTGCATTCGACGCATAATTACGCCACTTAAAACTGATTAAATTTACAGCAAAATCGGTCAAGCTGTTTTTTATAAAGAATAAAAAAATTGAGAAAAATGGTAAACTTTCGGAATTATTTTTCGTCTCGATTATCTCGAGAACAAAAAATGATATTGGCGTGGGACCAATTGCATTCGATGCACAATTACGCAACTTAAAACTGATTGAATTTACAGCAAAATCGGTCAAGCTGTTTTTTATAAAGAATAAAAAAATTGAGAAAAATGGTAAACTTTCGGAATTATTTTTCGTCTCGATTATCTCGAGAACAAAAATGATATTGGCGTGGGACCAATTGCATTCGATGCACAATTACGCAACTTAAAACTGATTGAATTTACAGCAAAATCGGTCAAGCTGTTTTTTATAAAGAATAAAAAAATTGAGAAAAATGGTAAACTTTCGGAATTATTTTTCGTCTCGATTATCTCGAGAACAAAAAATGATATTGACGTGGGACCAATTGCATTCGATGCACAATTACGCAACTTAAAACTGATTGAATTTACAGCAAAATCGGTCAAGCTGTTTTTTATAAAGAATAAAAAAATTGAGAAAAATGGTAAACTTTCGGAATTATTTTTCGTCTCGATTATCTCGAGAACAAAAAATGATATTGACGTGGGACCAATTGCATTCGATGCACAATTACGCAACTTAAAACTGATTGAATTTACAGCAAAATCGGTCAAGCTGTTTTTTATAAAGAATAAAAAAATTGAGAAAAATGGTAAACTTTCGGAATTATTTTTCGTCTCGATTATCTCGAGAACAAAAAATGATATTGACGTGGGACCAATTGCATTCGATGCACAATTACGCAACTTAAAACTGATTGAATTTACAGCAAAATCGGTCAAGCTGTTTTTTATAAAGAATAAAAAAATTGAGAAAAATGGTAAACTTTCGGAATTATTTTTCGTCTCGATTATCTCGAGAACAAAAAATGATATTGACGTGGGACCAATTGCATTCGATGCACAATTACGCAACTTAAAACTGATTGAATTTACAGCAAAATCGGTCAAGCTGTTTTTTATAAAGAATAAAAAAATTGAGAAAAATGGTAAACTTTCGGAATTATTTTTCGTCTCGATTATCTCGAGAACAAAAAATGATATTGACGTGGGACCAATTGCATTCGATGCACAATTACGCAACTTAAAACTGATTGAATTTACAGCAAAATCGGTCAAGCTGTTTTTTATAAAGAATAAAAAAATTGAGAAAAATGGTAAACTTTCGGAATTATTTTTCGTCTCGATTATCTCGAGAACAAAAAATGATATTGACGTGGGACCAATTGCATTCGATGCACAATTACGCAACTTAAAACTGATTGAATTTACAGCAAAATCGGTCAAGCTGTTTTTTATAAAGAATAAAAAAATTGAGAAAAATGGTAAACTTTCGGAATTATTTTTCGTCTCGATTATCTCGAGAACAAAAATGATATTGGCGTGGGACCAATTGCATTCGATGCACAATTACGCAACTTAAAACTGATTGAATTTACAGCAAAATCGGTCAAGCTGTTTTTTATAAAGAATAAAAAAATTGAGAAAAATGGTAAACTTTCGGAATTATTTTTCGTCTCGATTATCTCGAGAACAAAAAATGATATTGACGTGGGACCAATTGCATTCGATGCACAATTACGCAACTTAAAACTGATTGAATTTACAGCAAAATCGGTCAAGCTGTTTTTTATAAAGAATAAAAAAATTGAGAAAAATGGTAAACTTTCGGAATTATTTTTCGTCTCGATTATCTCGAGAACAAAAAATGATATTGACGTGGGACCAATTGCATTCGATGCACAATTACGCAACTTAAAACTGATTGAATTAACAGCAAAATCGGTCAAGCTGTTTTTTATAAAGAATAAAAAAATTGAGAAAAATGGTAAACTTTCGGAATTATTTTTCGTCTCGATTATCTCGAGAACAAAAAATGATATTGTCGTGGGACCAATTGCATTCGATGCACAATTACGCAACTTAAAACTGATTGAATTTACAGCAAAATCGGTCAAGCTGTTTTTTATAAAGAATAAAAAAATTGAGAAAAATGGTAAACTTTCGGAATTATTTTTCGTCTCGATTATCTCGAGAACAAAAAATGATATTGACGTGGGACCAATTGCATTCGATGCACAATTACGCAACTTAAAACTGATTGAATTTACAGCAAAATCGGTCAAGCTGTTTTTTATAAAGAATAAAAAAATTGAGAAAAATGGTAAACTTTCGGAATTATTTTTCGTCTCGATTATCTCGAGAACAAAAAATGATATTGACGTGGGACCAATTGCATTCGATGCACAATTACGCAACTTAAAACTGATTGAATTTACAGCAAAATCGGTCAAGCTGTTTTTTATAAAGAATAAAAAAATTGAGAAAAATGGTAAACTTTCGGAATTATTTTTCGTCTCGATTATCTCGAGAACAAAAAATGATATTGGCGTGGGACCAATTGCATTCGATGCACAATTACGCAACTTAAAACTGATTGAATTTACAGCAAAATCGGTCAAGCTGTTTTTTATAAAGAATAAAAAAATTGAGAAAAATGGTAAACTTTCGGAATTATTTTTCGTCTCGATTATCTCGAGAACAAAAAATGATATTGACGTGGGACCAATTGCATTCGATGCACACTTACGCAACTTAAAACTGATTGAATTTACAGCAAAATCGGTCAAGCTGTTTTTTATAAAGAATAAAAAAATTGAGAAAAATGGTAAACTTTCGGAATTATTTTTCGTCTCGATTATCTCGAGAACAAAAAATGATATTGGCGTGGGACCAATTGCATTCGATGCACAATTACGCAACTTAAAACTGATTGAATTTACAGCAAAATCGGTCAAGCTGTTTTTTATAAAGAATAAAAAAATTGAGAAAAATGGTAAACTTTCGGAATTATTTTTCGTCTCGATTATCTCGAGAAAAAAAAATGATATTGACGTGGGACCAATTGCATTCGATGCACAATTACGCAACTTAAAACTGATTGAATTTACAGCAAAATCGGTCAAGCTGTTTTTTATAAAGAATAAAAAAATTGAGAAAAATGGTAAACTTTCGGAATTATTTTTCGTCTCGATTATCTCGAGAACAAAAAATGATATTGACGTGGGACCAATTGCATTCGATGCACAATTACGCAACTTAAAACTGATTGAATTTACAGCAAAATCGGTCAAGCTGTTTTTTATAAAGAATAAAAAAATTGAGAAAAATGGTAAACTTTCGGAATTATTTTTCGTCTCGATTATCTCGAGAACAAAAAATGATATTGACGTGGGACCAATTGCATTCGATGCACAATTACGCAACTTAAAACTGATTGAATTTACAGCAAAATCGGTCAAGCTGTTTTTTATAAAGAATAAAAAAATTGAGAAAAATGGTAAACTTTCGGAATTATTTTTCGTCTCGATTATCTCGAGAACAAAAAATGATATTGACGTGGGACCAATTGCATTCGATGCACAATTACGCAACTTAAAACTGATTGAATTTACAGCAAAATTGGTCAAGCTGTTTTTTATAAAGAATAAAAAAATTGAGAAAAATGGTAAACTTTCGGAATTATTTTTCGTCTCGATTATCTCGAGAACAAAAAATGATATTGACGTGGGACCAATTGCATTCGATGCACAATTACGCAACTTAAAACTGATTGAATTTACAGCAAAATCGGTCAAGCTGTTTTTTATAAAGAATAAAAAAATTGAGAAAAATGGTAAACTTTCGGAATTATTTTTCGTCTCGATTATCTCGAGAACAAAAAATGATATTGACGTGGGACCAATTGCATTCGATGCACAATTACGCAACTTAAAACTGATTGAATTTACAGCAAAATCGGTCAAGCTGTTTTTTATAAAGAATAAAAAAATTGAGACAAATGGTAAACTTTCGGAATTATTTTTCGTCTCGATTATCTCGAGAACAAAAAATGATATTGACGTGGGACCAATTGCATTCGATGCACAATTACGCAACTTAAAACTGATTGAATTTACAGCAAAATCGGTCAAGCTGTTTTTTATAAAGAATAAAAAAATTGAGAAAAATGGTAATCTTTCGGAATTATTTTTCGTCTCGATTATCTCGAGAACAAAAAATGATATTGACGTGGGACCAATTGCATTCGATGCACAATTACGCAACTTAAAACTGATTGAATTTACAGCAAAATCGGTCAAGCTGTTTTTTATAAAGAATAAAAAAATTGAGAAAAATGGTAAACTTTCGGAATTATTTTTCGTCTCGATTATCTCGAGAACAAAAAATGATATTGGCGTGGGACCAATTGCATTCGATGCACAATTACGCAACTTAAAACTGATTGAATTTACAGCAAAATCGGTCAAGCTGTTTTTTATAAAGAATAAAAAAATTGAGAAAAATGGTAAACTTTCGGAATTATTTTTCGTCTCGATTATCTCGAGAACAAAAAATGATATTGACGTGGGACCAATTGCATTCGATGCACAATTACGCAACTTAAAACTGATTGAATTTACAGCAAAATCGGTCAAGCTGTTTTTTATAAAGAATAAAAAAATTGAGAAAAATGGTAAACTTTCGGAATTATTTTTCGTCTCGATTATCTCGAGAACAAAAAATGATATTGACGTGGGACCAATTGCATTCGATGCACAATTACGCAACTTAAAACTGATTGAATTTACAGCAAAATCGGTCAAGCTGTTTTTTATAAAGAATAAAAAAATTGAGAAAAATGGTAAACTTTCGGAATTATTTTTCGTCTCGATTATCTTGAGAACAAAAAATGATATTGGCGTGGGACCAATTGCATTCGATGCACAATTACGCAACTTAAAACTGATTGAATTTACAGCAAAATCGGTCTAGCTGTTTTTTATAAAGAATAAAAAAATTGAGAAAAATGGTAAACTTTCGGAATTATTTTTCGTCTCGATTATCTAAAGAACAAAAAATGATATTGACGTAGGACCAATTGCATTCGACGCATAATTACGCCACTTAAAACTGATTAAATTTTCAGCGAAATCAGTCAAGCGTGGGACCAATTGCATTCGACGCATACTTACGCAGCTTAGACTGGTTAGATTTTCGGCATAATCGGTCAAACTGTTTTTTATGGAGACTTAAAAAACTAAAAAAAATGGTAAACATTCGGAATTATATTTCGTCTCGATTATCTAAAGAACAAAAAATGATATTGACGTAGGACTTAAAACTTATTGGATTTCCAGCAAAATCGGTCAAGCTGTTTTTTATAACGAATCAAAAAATTTAAAAAAATGTTAAGGGTACCCATACATCGGATATACCCATACTCTCTGTTTCCTTTTTTTTTTATTCGACAGTACATATAAAAAATAACAGCGTCCTCTTTATCACTTGAACTGCTTATTATAAAAAAGGTGAACTGAACTAAGACTAAGTACGGTGCCTGTCCGATTACATCGCTTAAATCGTACGTGACGTAAATTTCGCTTCGACTTCGAGACGCATCCAGTTCGAATGACAATCGATCCACGTGCAAAGGCACTTAGAGTTCGTACAAATGTCTATTCCAGCAAATACCTCTGTTTGCCGTGGTTGCTTCTGTCCAAACCCAGGGATTGTAATAATCCACAAAGTCAGTTGAGAATCATTACTAACCTTCCGCAATAATAAAATAGCACCAGGATCAGCACAAAAAATAACACCATGGATTGAAATGCGCTTCCTTAACAAACCAGATTAAAGTTGGTGGAGTAAAAGCACACGAGGTACTATTGATATCACGTTTTAAGATCGAGGCGACATTTTTATCTAAATGGTGGAAAAAAATCAGCAAAAAAACTTGTCTGCTAAAATTGGGCAATACGCAAAATATAATGAATCATGGGAATTAATGACCACCGTAGTTTTCCATTCAAAATTTTAAAAACTTTGATACGTTGTTTTGCTCTCTCAATATGTACACGAGCTGCAGCTATTTTTGAATTAAGTAAGGCCTCTTCAGTACTCAGAGTTGTTTTTTGTCTGTCAGGAAATGTGGTCTTATTAAGTTTATTTTGAATATTTCCCATGGATCATCAATTATAAATCCTTTGTCTACTAAAACTGCATCAACAGATTTTGTCAACTTTGTGATTAACTCACCAGATGCACGACCTTCATATAGTTTACTAATGAAAGTAATTATTTCACCAGGTAATATACCTATCATAAACCTGACTGTTTTGTGAGATTTATACTGGGAGTAAAGACCCAAAATTGTTTTTTTTATTAACATTTAATTGGTTGTACAATCTGTTACACTGATTAACATTTACAAAATTTGGTGATTTGTATGTAGATATGAAGGTCAGTAATCCATTGATTTCTGTTTCTTTAAAATTCTAGTTTGAGCTAAAGAGCTGACAACATAATTACAATATTTTTAAATTACAAAATTGGCAACAATTTTTTTTTTTATGAAAATAGTCGCAAAAAGGGTACACCTATCGTGTAGGCCGCGGACAGCCCGCACTGCGACTATTAGAAGGGGAAGGGATTATAGAAAGGAGATGATTGTGGACATGCTTTTTAAAAAGTTGCAGGTCATAGTTCTCTGGAAAAACTGATTTTGGAAGCTTATTCCATTCCGTAGCAGCCCTGTAAAAGAAGGATTCTTGATGAAGATTGGTCCTTGTAGTGTCAATCTTGAAAGTAAATGGGTGAGACTGATCAGCGTGCCGAGTTCTTCGGCCGAATGTGGCCAATGGTGGTACCAGAGTTTTTATTTCTCTGGAGCATCTGCCATGAAAATATCTGTAGAGCAATGACTGGTATGCAACTCTTCTTCTATGTTCTAGAAGGTGAAGGGCATCTGTGAGAGTTGAGCTGTTTATCAAGCGAAAGGCTCTTTTCTGAATGGAATCTAGAATACGAAGAGAATGCCTTGGTGCTGAACCCCAAATGTGCGAGCAATACTCCAGTAGAGGTCGGATTTGAGCCTTGTACGTCGTCAACAGTTGATCAGGAGTAAAAAACTTTCTGGCTTTCCACAGAAAACCTAGCCTCTGGCTTGCCGACTTTGCGATGTTAGCAACATGGTCATGCCAAGACATATTATTGGACACCGTGACTCCCAAAATCAAGATGGAGGGACTTGGTTCAAGTGTATTTCCGGACATTGTGATGGGATGATTTGAGGAATTCACTTTCTTGGAAAACGTGGCACTTTGTGTTTTTTGGGTGTTGAACTGAACAATATTGTTGGTTCCCCACTCGACGATTGCTTTAAGATCTCTATTAATGGAATCAACCTGTTCCTGCCTGAGTCTATTAATATCATTCACCGAAAGTGATCGATAGGATGTGAAAGTTGAGACAAGTGTGCTATCGTCTGCGAAACTGTAAATGGGGTTTGTGGTGGTTTTCAAGAGGTCGTTGATGTGTAAAAAAAATAAGGTGGGGGACAGGATGGAACTTTCGTTGCCCGGGTATCGGAAACAAATGGAAAGAAAGTTCAGGATTTTTTTCTTCCCAGGAACAATACCGATTCATTGAAACATTAAAATCAATCAAAAATACCCTAATAATTGATGAAAGCAAAACACTATCTCTTAGGTAAATAAACCGAACTACTGCATAATTATAGATTTGTCCACCAGATGTCGCTTGTCTGGCATTTTTAAAGCAACATGAAAGCTTTTCAGGATGGTAGCTGACCTCAATATGTTTTAACCAAGCACCTTTAGTGTACTGCCCCTATATAAAAAAAGACAGTCATTGAGATTTCCGACGGAAGTAAAAACTTAAAACTATTGGTATTCAAAATTACATCAATAAATACCCTAATAAAAGTGGGCCGTCAGCTCAAGGCCACTTTTTAACAAACAGAAGAAGAAAAAGCTATGATGTATCCGTTGCTTCCGAACCCTTTGATTGCGTAAAAAGTTTAATGTGATTATACTGTGTATCGTTTATAGTTTAATTATTATTTAAATTCTTTAATTGTAGGATTTTTGTGCAGTACAACAGTAAGTTCTAAATATGTTTATATTTTTATATAGAAAAATTAATAATAAAAACAACACATTTGTGTTTTTTTATAATTATATTAATATTACATATATATATATATATATATATATATATATATATATATATATATATATATATATATATATATATATATATATATATATATATATATATATATATATATATATGTGCAAAATTTATTTATAGAAAACAATAATATTATTTTAGTCGACTATAAACATTTTTCGACAGCGTCAATAGATGGGAAAAATGAATAACTGATTTTTCCCATCTATTGACGCTGTCGAAAAATGTTTATAGTCTACTAAAATAATATTATTGTTTTCTTTAAATTTTGCAGATTACAATACTTCTTCGCAAAAGCTATTCACCGGGTGGTGCTTGTTAAAAAGTATAGATGTCGTGACTGGCGCTTTTCGCGTAGCACTTCATGTATACTTGGTAGGAGCCGAAGCTGTTGATGTGTTCAGTCGAGGTAGACCTACCCTATGCTGATGAGGAGCAAAACACCCCGAAACCGGTCCATAGGTGGTTACTTCGGATAGATAAATCTAATAGTTCCTTCTCTTACTTAACAAGCATCTGCATATTGTTACCTGAAATGGGGTATTATACACGATTATGTGTCTGATGTAATTCAATACCTGTCGCGGCATAAAGCAAGAGGAGTAGTTGTTTTTTGATACATAATCGACCCAAATGAACCTATAATATAGGAGACATACAGCAGAATTAGCTGATTTTTTAAAAATCAGTTATACATTTTTCCCATATATATACATTCAGAAATACAAAAAATAAAAAACTCAGAAGAACTTATTCTTGCGGGGGACCTAAATGGAAGAGTAGGACGGAGAAATGACGACACTACAGTAGGAAGATTTGGAGAAGAACGTATAAATGATAATGGAGAGCGATTGATAGAGATATGCGAAATGAACGATCTAAAGATAACAAATGGGTTTTTTAAACATAAGGATATCCATAAATATACTTGGATCCAAGAAACCAGGAACCTAAGGTCGATTATTGACTATATTATTACAAAGAAAAACAGCACAATCAAAATTAAGGATGTTAGAGTCCAAAGAGGGGCAGAATGTGGTTCGGACCATAGATTGGTAAGAGCAAAAATGTCATTTCCCTTTATACACACATCGGATAACCGACAACATAAAAATACAGTAGAACCGGAAAAAAGATTTAAATTAGATAGACTTCAAGATGAATCAATCAAAAACCTGTATCAATGGCGCATAGACCAAAAAATGGAAGAGTTTAGATATGACAGCATCACACAAAGCTACGAACATATTAAGATGTGTATGAAAGAAGCTGCCAGGGAAGCTCTAGGAGAAGAAGAGACACATAAGACATATAGAGAAGATGTCAGTGATGACACAAGGCAAAGTATAAAGGAAAAGAAGGACCATTACTTAAAATACCTCAGTACCAAAAATCCCGAAGACCTAAGGAAATATAAAGAAAAGAATAGGGAGGCAAAAAGAAAAATGCAACAAGAAAAAAACATAAGATGGGAACATACATGTGAAAATATAGAACAGTATATAGGGGGCACGAGGAGCTCAGAATCTTGGCGAGTACTTAAAGCACTTAGAAGAAACAACAGAGAAAAAGTTCGAATATCATATATCAAAGAACAGGAGTGGGAACGATATTACAAAGATCTACTCACGGAGACTAGGCCCCAATTTATGAGAAATGAAGAAATATCAGCAGATGAAAACGAACAAATTACTCTAACATTACCGGAAGTCAAACGTGCTATAAAATCTATGAAGAACAGGAAATCTAGCGGTCCAGGAGGAATACCACCGGAATTAATTAAATACGGAACTGAGAAGTTGGGGCGAATGATACACGCAATGTTCCTCAGAGCACTAAATGGAGAAGAACTACCAGATGAATGGACGGAAGCTTACATAACGTCTATCCATAAGAAAGGAGAGAAAAAAAAGTGCGAAAACTACAGGGGAATCAGCGTGATAGCTTCGATGGGCCGACTATTTGGAAAAGTCGTCAAACAAAAATTAGAAGAACAGATACAAGGAAAAGTTGATGAAGATCAGGCAGGATTTACGGCTGGAAGATCATGTATGGACCATATATATACAATTCAACAACTCATAGAGAAAAAAATGGCCAAGAACAGAGAGGTACATTTTGCATTTGTGGATATCCGAAAGGCCTATGATTCTGTCCCTCGGTCTAAAATCTGGGAAGCCATGTTAGAAATGGGTATAACGCAGAGAATTATCAGAACAGTCCAAAATATGTACAAAAAAAATACCGTATGGATTAAAGAGGGAAATAAACTATCAAATGCCTTCAAAACAACTAAGGGTCTCCTCCAAGGATGCTCAACATCACCCACACTATTCAAAATATTTCTACAACAGACACTAAGACCATGGAAGAGAAAATGTGCAGGAATGGGAATACCAATTAGAAATGATCATCTGTATACTCTAAGCTTTGCCGATGATCAAGTAATCATAGCTCAAGATGAGGAGGATTTAGGTTTTATGATGCGGAAACTAGAGGAGGAATATGGGAAAAATGGAGTGGAAATCAACCTCGAAAAGACCCAATATATGTCAACGGCACAAGACAGGATATATCACCTAGAAATAGATGATAACCGACAGATCTCAGGAACAGACAAATTTAAGTACCTAGGGTTTATAATATCAAAAAGTGGAACAACAGAGGAAGAAATAAAAAATAGACTAGGTCAAACTAGGGCATGTATTAATCAATTAAACCCAATATTATGGGATCGCCACATAACCAAGACTAATAAAACAAGAATATTCAATTCAATAGTTCGCAGCATAATGACTTACGGAGCTGAAATGTGGGTGATCAACAAAAAAAACAAAGGGAAGATTGTAGCCACAGAAATGGACTTTTGGAGAAGGAGTTGTGGAGTGAACAGATTAGATCGAATAAGAAATGAGGAGATCAGGAGAAGAATGGAGGTAAAAAAAGACATACTAGAACACATAGAGGAAAAGAAACTAACGTGGTACGGACATGTTAGAAGAACTCCGGAGGATCGCTGGATACACCGGGTAACTGAGTGGAGTCCATTAGGCAGACGAAAGAGAGGTCGACCAAGGCGATCATGGAGAGACGAAGTGGATGAGGCGATGGAATTAAGAAACCTGCAGGACGGAGACTGGCAGGACAAGGACAACTGGAGACAAGGGCTGAAAGCAGGAAGGCAGCGACAGCTGTAGATATCCTGGACTATATATATATATATATATATATATATATATATATATATATATATATATAATATAATATATAATATATATATATAATATGCTTACAGCCGATGTTATTTTCTACGTCGAAAAAACTCATCTGACGCTGACTTCACATAGATGATGCAAAAGTTTTCTCCCCATCACAAATTGCTCAACGTGCTTAACGAAGTTTTTACTTCAATATTAAACAAGATTAAAAAAACGCACAATAAAGAATACACGGATGGGCGGGATAAAATAACCAGTTGACAGACTTGCCAAAGAACTACTCAGTTACCTTAGCAATGATCTATCTGGCGATGTCCAAAGAGAGTCTACGATTACTAACTGGAATAGTGACTGGACACTGCAGGCTACGAAAAAATTGAAGATATATGGATAACCAAGGCTGATCTAAGGGAATATTTACTGGGCAGTAGGAATAAAGATTGAAAGAGGAGTAAGACAGGGATGTGTTCTCTCTTCTTTACTCTTTAATCTCTACTCGGAGAAAATCATGCAAGAGGCTAAATCTGTATAAACAGCGGGAATAAGGGTAAACGGCGAACTTATAAACAATATCCGTTTTGCCGACGATACCCTGGTTATATCCCTGAGTAGCGCGGACTTACAAAGAATGATAGATAAAATCGTCAACAACAGTGAGAAAGCTGGTCTTACACTTAATATCAAGAAGACAAAACACATGATCATCAGCAAAGCACTTGTCCAGGGAAGTCTTTATATTCGCAATGAAAAGGTTGAGAGAGTGTTTCTTGGACAGACCGGGTAATAAACGCATATATATTAAGGCGAATGGGTAAAGAGGCAGAAATAGTGAACGCAATAAAAACAGGAAAATTTGCTTATCTGGGTCATGTTATGCGCGGAGAAAGATACCGCATGTTACAGCTAATAATACAAGGAAAAATTCAGAGTAAATGAAATGTGGGAAGAAGACTCACTTCATGGCTGAAGAACCTGAGAGAGTGGTATCACTGTACTTCAATAGAATTGTTCCGAGCAGCCGCATCCAAAGCAAGAATCGCCATGTTGATAGCCAACCTTCTAAGAGGAGACGGCACGTGAAGAAAAAGAAGAAGGACTTTTTTCTAAAAAGGGATTCTTTTTAAGGTTTCTAGGTGGCGGGTGCATTCTGCGCCACCCTCATATATCAAATCAATTTCGTTAGGGACATCCCGTATTGCGTGTTTTGATTTACCTGCAATATAAAATAAATATATAATAAATATAAATAAAATTAATATATAAACTTAGTGACAACCGACACATCCATGTACTTCCTGTTATTTTTTTCTACTCTGATACATTCCAGCTATTAGACGGTAAACTTGAAACTTTTCTTCCCGAACTAAGTTCACTAACTTTATGATTTATAACTCGATGCGGGGGTACGTTATAACTTCATGTCTAATAAAACTATATGCCGTTGGCTTCTAAATATTGCAATGGAACTATTTTATCTGCACGGGTGATTCACGAGAGATTCAAATTTAAAACTTCGGAACAACATTAAGAGGTTGTTTTTTGGAAGAATTTGTCTCATCTTAACATTTTTTTTACGTGGGTTTATAAAAACTTGTGTTAATTTTAATGCTGTTTTCGACACATCTTTTGGTTTTTAATAATGAATGATGAAGTTAAAAATTCTACTCAAATAACACTAATTAATAATAATTATTTAATGAAAAATTATAAATATCTAAATCTTCACTTATTGATAAAGTAAATTTGGAACTCTTAATCATAAGCAAAACAAACAATTGCTAGATATTAAACAATACTACACTGCTCAATAATATATGAAGGTCACATTTTTTGACCTATTTACTTTTGGTTGAACTTTAAAGCAAAAAAATTATTTTTTAGGTTTAAAGAGGGAAATAATTTGTTGTTTTTAGAACATCTAAATATTGACATTTCATTTAGTTGAATCAAATACAAATGTTTTCGGCAAATAAAGTTAAAGTTTTTATTTTTACCAAATAAATAAGAAAACACTTTACAACATATTTCATACATACATACATATAATCACGCCTTGGTACTCTTGACCTGGCCTTTCTTCAAAACAACGTTGATCTGATCGAGATATGTTCGCTAAGGTCGACCTTTACCGATTTATCCATTCACACTCACCTTATAAATTTGTTTCGTCAATCTTCCTTCATACATCCTTTCTACGTGTCCAAATCATCTAAGCATTCCTTTATCTTTCTTATTTCTTATCTCACTATTCTTTACTTGATCCAACCGGCTATACTTCTCAGACTACTCATCTCCACAGCATCCTATTTTCATGCTTCTTCTGCCAAACCCAACATTCACTACCATACATAAGTGTAGGAACCAACACTCCTCTATGCACAGCCAGACGTGCCTTTTTTGACACTTTCTGCTATTATCTTTTGTTCTCGAGATAATCAAGACATAAATAATTCCAAACGCATATTCGAACATACGATTATACGAACATACTTACATACACACGCACACACACACACACATACACACACATACACACACTACACACACACGTCCACTTAAAAAATATTGTATTCGACCCAGGGGACCTTAAAAAGTGAAGATATGTCAAAATTCGGGATTCGCAAAATCGGACCCATTACTATAACTTCCACTGGGAAGTGAATAAGTCGTGTTATTATGTAGAATAAAGCCAAAACTCAGGTCCTTTATTCTTTCATTTAGTTACACTAAGGTATTTTGACTAAACAATTTTTATTTAAATATTTCTGTACAATAATCACTGTACAATCACTTAGAAATTTACTCTGTTATTATTTCAAAATACTTGACTTTAAACTAATTTTAACTTAAAATTAAAAACTTCGATCCATAATTCCTTTTAAATACCTCCAAATCAATGTTCTAGAAAAAAGACACTATTTAAAAGAATTCGAAAATCATCCACTGGCTTTTATTACTTGCGTCTCATTAGGTATTTACCCCAATTGTGGTTGACGCACCGTCGCCTCAAGGCAAGGTCGACAAAGGCGGACTCAAAAAATCGTAAAAATACATTTTATATTTAATTCATTGAAGTTTAAAATATGAAAAGTGTTTTGAAAGAATTGGTAGATCTGGTAAGTGGTGACTGTCATATGTTTTACCAGACTTTAAAATTTATACTCTATCTGACATTCTCTAGTAAATGGCTCGTGTCAATCGGTTGTAACGTCAACTTTGCCGTTTTTAATTTTTAACGCCGGCACTGGTTGCCTTTCAATATACTTTTAAGTAGTGGAAATTATTTATTTAAAACTGCGTTTGTCGATTTTTGGAAGGGAGTTTCATTACTTAATCGAAGTGAGCAAGTTTAGATAGAAGGCCATTCAGATTTTTTTTATTTTTTTAAAAGTTAAAAGTGAAAAAATTAAATGTGATTGGCCTTTTATGCTTCATGAAACTTTTATGCTTTTTGGATTCTTTTTGACTAAAGACTTTTTTTCCTATTGGAGACCTTTTTTTTTCCTGAGTTTTTTTTTGGAGACGTTTTTTTTTTTTCTGAGGATTTCTCCGTGTGCTTTTCTCCATGGAATTTCTCCGGGGAACTTCTCCTTAAACGTTCCACTTTAGTTTTAAGGATGTTGTGAATCGTCGCCGGTTTTTCACAAATCTTGTTTTGACTTAATATTTTCGCCTTTGGATTTGAATTTAGATTTTAGTAGTCAATAATAAAAGTTGAATTTGAGCTTCTCAGTCGCAGAAATGTTGGATGCTCAGAAGTTTGGATTTTTTCGCCGGTCGGAATAATTTCCGCCATTCAGTTTATTCAGTTTTTGATTTTTTTTTACCGTTGGATTTTTTCCGCCTTCCTAATTTGATTTTAAGTCTAATTTCATTCATTTCTTTCATTTTTATTTTATTTAAAATATATTTTTTTTTATCTTTTCAGGTATTGTAAACTTTTTTGTTGTATCATATTTTAATAAATCTGTTATACGTTTTAGTTGCTCTCTTTTTATTAATTGTTTCTGAAAGATAAGAGTGTAGTTTGTACAAATACGTTCATATTTATTGGTACTAAATTAAAATAAACTATTGGCTTTGTTTAGGGTAATTTTTTTTAGTGATTTTTGAATCTAAAAATCACTTGGCGTCCACGTGGTAGTCAGTTATAGTTTTATTATATTAGTTTGATATATCTTCTAAAAGAAAAAATTAAAAAAAAAAAATACGATTGTATCGATTCTCAAATCGACCCCAAATTAAATTCAATAGAGACGAAAAAATTACAAAAAATTTGACGAGGAACCTTCAAACCGCGCGTACAAAAACGAAACATTTTCGTTTTTGTGATTTTCGTGATTTCTTGTCCGTTGTTGACTGCGACACAATCATTTAATCTCTGAAGTTCAATAAAAAAAATGTTAACTAGACGAAAAAGATTTAAATTGTCGAGAAATAAACTTTAGGGCTTGCCGTTTATGTTCATTGTTTTATTTAAGTGCCAAAACACCTAAACCGCACTTTCTTTAACTTTAGACCCTATCATAAAATACTTCCGAAAAACTTTGCGAGGTTAATTTGTCGGAGCAAATTTAGAAAATAGTGTTCCTTTATACTCATGAGTGGGTACTTAAAATAAGGTAAAGTTGCGAAAAATATTTAGCTGAAAAAACGTAGAAACGATAGGTGAAAGAAGAATGACGAAACAAAGGCCAGGTCAAGAGCACCAGCAGACGACGAGCATGTATGAAAGCGCTGTTTATATTTCATTATTGTTAAAACAGCTTAATATTGTTACAAATCCGGTCCTGTCGACAACCGAGGATCAACCGCAGCTGTGGTCTGTACCGACGACCAGCTTTGTCGCCGCCGACGGGGCCTAGCAAGGTTAAGCAACCTTTTGAAGCCGTGTCGAATAATGGAGAAACAGATAGAATGATCTGGAATTGTGCTATCAATGTATAAAAGGGGAAGCGATCATAACAAGAGACAGTATCGGCTTATGTGTTCATGAATTATTCGGTTTGGCAGAAGAAGCATGAAAATAGGGTTAATGCTGTGGAGATGAGTAGTCTGAAAAGTATAGCCGGAGTGACTCGGTTGGATAAAGTAAAGAATAGTGAGATAAGAGAACGCTGTGGTGTAAAATAAGATGTGGTTACAAAGAAAGATAAAGGAATGCTTAGATGGTTTGGACACGTAGAAAGGATGGATAAAGGAAGATTGACGAAACAAATTTATAAGGCGAGAGTGAATGGACAAGTCGGTAGAGGTCCTGGATCAAAGACCTTCTGTTCTTTGGCCTAGCCATAAATAAGAATTTTACAACTTCTTCTTTACCACCACTCGAGAGGTCCGACGGCACGACAGCCGTATCTTCCAAAGAAAAAGCGGATCTGCTGGCCAAAATGTTCAGCTCTAACTCAACACTCGATACCAATGGAAAACAACCCCCAACGATACCTAGAATAAACGCATCAATGCCTGAGGTCACTATCCGCCATCGCACTATCAGGAAAATCCTACGAAATCTTGACTCTAATAAGACAGTAGGACCAGATGGAATTCCAACAATTGCCCTGAAGACCTGTGCTCAAGAGCTCATCCCAGTTCTCTGTAGACTTTTTAAGTTATCATACAGCAAAGGAGTATTTCCGTCCATGTGGAAAAACGCTAAAGTCCAACCGATTCCGAAAAAAGGAAAGAAGACTATTCCTGCAAATTATCGCCCTATTGCATTGCTCTCAGTCATATCCAAAATTATGGAAAAAGCGATTAACACATAACTTATCAAATATCTAGAGAAATTTAAGATAATCCATGACAGACAATATGGATTTCGACAACTTCGGTCTACTGGAGATTTGCTGGCTTATGTTACTCAGCTCTGGACAAACACTATTGAAAAGTTTGGTGAATCCCGTGCAATAGCCTTTGA
This sequence comes from Agelastica alni, assembly GCA_950111635.1. NCBI lineage: Eukaryota > Metazoa > Arthropoda > Insecta > Coleoptera > Chrysomelidae > Agelastica > Agelastica alni. The sequence continues at coordinate 22,194,413 of OX467716.1, forward strand.
TATATCTAAAGCCTTTGACCGCGTTTGGCACCAGGCATTGTTAAGTAAATTATCTGCTTACGGTCTCCCAACCAAACTGTGCCAATGGCTCTTAAGCATCATGCAAGATCGCTACTTACCTGTGGCAGTTGACGGTATTTCTTCTGATGCGTTTAAAACTAATGCCGGGGTCCCCCAGGGTTCCATCCTGTCCCCCACCTTATTTCTTTTACACATCAACGACCTCTTGAAAACAACCACAAACCCCATTTACAGTTTCGCAGACGATAGCACACTTTTCTCAACTTTCACATCCTATCGATCACTTTCGGTGAATGATACAAATAGACTCAGGAAGAAACAGGTTGATTCCATCAATAGAGATCTTAAAGCAATCGTCGAGTGGGGAAACAACAATCGTGTTCAGTTCAACGCCCAAAAAACACAAAGTGCCACGTTTTCCAAGAAAGTGAATTCCTCAAATCATCCCATCACAATGTCCGGAAATACCTTTGAACCAAGCCCCTTCATCTCGATTTTGGGAGTCACGGTGTCCAATAATATGTCTTGGCATGACCATGTTGCTGACATCGCAAAGTCGGCAAGCCAGAGGCTAGGTTTTCTGTGGAAAGCCAGAAAGTTTTTTACTCCTGATCAACTGTTGACGACGTACAAGGCTAAAATCCGACCTTTACTGGAGTATTGCTCGCACATTTGGGGTTCAGCACCAAGGCATTCTCTTCGTCTTCTAGATTCCATTCAGAAAGTAGCCATTCGCTTGATAAACAGCTCAACTCTCACAGATACCCTTCACCCTCTAGAACATAGAAGAGTTGCAGACCAGTCATTGCTCTACAGATATTTCCATAGCAGATGCTCCAGAGAAATAAAAACTCTTGTATCACTATTGGCCACATTCGGCCGAAGAACTCAGCACGCTGATCAGTCTCACCCATTTACTCTCAAGATTGACACTACAAGGACCAATCTTCATCAAGAATCCTTCTTTTACAGGGCTGCTACGGAATGGAATAAGCTTCTAAAATCAATTTTTCCAGAGAACTATGACCTGCAACTTTTTAAAAAGCGTATCCACAATCATCTTCTTTCTATAATCGCTTCCCCTTCTAATAGTCGAAGTGCGGGCCGTCCGCGGCCCACACGATAGGTCTACCCTTTTTGCGACTATTTTCATAAAAAAAAAACATATTTTGATCAGATCAACATTGTTTTAAAGAATGGCCAGGTCAAGAGTACCAACAACCGACGAGCATGTATGAGAGCACTGATGAAAGTAGGGGAAGCAAAAGATGTGTGAAAGAACCAGTTAAAAGGCATACTCTATTATTTAAATTAAATATATTTGTTTTTTGTCTTGTAGATTGTAGATCGTTAAGGCAATGCAGCCTCTCAAGCACCTTGATCTGTCAGATCTTTTGTGCATAACCCCTAATCTCTTTGAGGCCCGGTATTCCGAGACTTCGTACATGGTTTATTAATTTTCTGAGTTTCATCGAAGTTCTCGCAGTAGCGGCAACTATTACTCTCTGTTTTGCCCATATTTTTCAGGTGATACCTCAGAAGGCAATGTCCAGTGAGGAGTCCCGTTACCAGTTTCATGTTTTTCTTGTCCAAAAGCTGTTTAGCTTACAAGCCTTTTCGCATGTCTTTGTCCTGGCACTTTATGCCAGTGAAATTTTATTTCATCTGTTTTCCAGCGTCGAACTTCTTTTTTCAAATGGGCCTTGGAGAGTCCACCGAAGGGTTCTGGGCCGGAAAAGTGTGTATTTGCCCCTTTCTTGGCAAGGAAGTCTTAGGTTCAATGTTAAATTTTGAAATTATTTTATAACTTGTGGGTCCTTAAAAACAATAAAGATTATTATTATTGTGAATCCGTCTCTGTCGACATTACCTAGAGACGACGGCGCTGACCGAATTTAGGGTGCTTGTTATGCCGGCCCGCGATTTGACTGGTAATTTCTTGACGTGTCTAGCGGTTTCGATATGATAAAAGAATTGTTACGGAACCTCAAGAAAAAGGTCGATTACTCTGAAATTATGATTTAGAGGTATAAAAAGAAAACTGGCCGCAAAGAGTTTAGTTTAAAAAGTGTTTATAGATTATGAAATTTAAATAGTTGTAAAAATTGTAATTTGTTGAATATCTATGTGATTTATAAAAGTAAAGCTTATTGTGTAAAAGTATTAAAATAAAAATTGTTTTGTTACTGTATCGAGAATTTAAATGGCCGCACGACTGTCAGTGAGAATATCAATCTCACAGTTGGTCACTCTGTTTTCGTCAGGTGCGTGGTCCACCTGAGTATGGCATAGACCTCGGTCTGAAAGACTGAGGCGTATTTCCCCATGGGCATGCTTTCCCTGCGGTTGCAGTATGCTTTAAACACACCTGTCCCGTAGCGTCCCTGGTACCCGGATCCGTCAGTGTACTATCGTTTCACTCCTGGGCTGGTCAATGGTGTTTTCTTTAACCAGTCTTCTCTGGTTGGTATTTTTGTTTGATAGTTCTTACCTTTCAAGGTCTTTTTCGGAATATTTTTCAATTTAATTGTGAAGGGGTGTTTGCAGAGGGCCTCAATCTTGGTGTAACCAATCCCCTTGCTTCTTCACCCATGAGGTAGCTTACTTATTTAATGATACGTATTCAAATCGTTAGCAAATTACCAAAACTACAGTTTGAAAGATTATAAAACTGTGTGGCAGTGAATTTGTTTGGCCACCTAGAATTTCAGATTTAAACCCTGTAGACTTCTCAATATGGTCACAAATGAAGGACATGGTTTACAAAGATACAATTAATTTCATCGAAGAATTACGACAGAAAATTCAAGAAGCTGCTATTATTATTAAAAATAATCGACAAATGTTATTTAATAATCAAAGATCTTTAATGAGATGCCTTACAAAGTGTATTGAAGTGGAAGGCAGGCAATTTAAACATTTACTTTGAATTTTTCTTTTATTACTGTTACTGATTGTTATTTGTTGTCTGTACTGTTGTTACCCCGCATAGTAGTAATTTAAAGGAATAAATTCATCTCACAATAAACAAAATTCATTGAATGTTTAAAATGCAAATAACTCAAAAACTAATAGAGTTACATGAAATAAACAAAAGCACTTTTTTTATTCAAAATTGAACTGCCTTTTAGATTTTTTAGTTATTTTAGCCATAACTCATTAGGCAAAAAAGATATATTGTAATTTACCTACGTAACAGGGTCTAACTAATGCCCTGTATGAATAGTGCTAAATTCAGCATAAAATTAGTAATTTTCATGCCAAAAGACATAAAGTTGCCAATTTTCAAGACGATGCTGCTTAAAATCACAAAATTATTAAAAAATTTCAAACTAAAATTCCAACTTTAAATACCCTGAATCTCGTAAACCTGCAACATTTGTATAAGACATGTTAAGCTCAATCGCCATATTTTGGTGTGTAGTGTCTCCAGTTTAGAGATTGCCCATTCTTAATCAATCACCCTATATAAAAATATAAGATTGTATAATAATTTGTAATTTTTTTTGTAGTGTAGTGTGAGCAAACTATTAGAGTGCGCTTTCAAAAAAATCTTTTGAAGTTTCGTCGGTTATTTGAACATAATTGCTAATAAAGTATGCAACTCGGCAACCAGTATTACCTGGCATTCTTTTAACAACGTATTTTCACTTTTTGTAACTTAATTATAATTCAAAACTTAAAAAAAAAAATTAAATAGCGTTTTATTTTAATAAGATAATAATGCCCTCAGTCTTTATTTATTTATAAATGGCACATATGAAACCTTAAACTTCCTTAACATTTCAGGCAGCCAATTTAATTCTTTTATTTCCGTAACATACCACTAGATGGTAGCTTCAAAATCAGTAAACAACAATGTTCACGAAATTAATAAAGATGATAAAAATTGTAACTTATTGTTTTAATTTTTAAAACATTTAAGAAATTGTACCACTAATGTGATCATATGATCAAAATAAAGATAAAACATCTTATCATTGAGTTTACAGCACTGCATACTTTTTAAAAATCAAAGCATAAATAACTGCAATAATGTACAGTGCAACAGAAGTAGCTCGGCGAGCGACTAGCCTCTAAAATAACAAATAATCGGCTGAATATACTTCACATTCGTAAACTTTTTCCTCCGATTGTACTTGAGACGATTACTGAAAATTTTGTCGTCGCCGATCAGATTGTTATTAGAATGTTTTCGTTGTGCGCAGATTTGTGTGTTCTTCGCCCGCCAAGCTACTTCTGTTGCACTGTATAATTTTTCGCGGTTTTGCTCTTTAAACGAACTTGTAGGATGGCATTACAGTTATTAGTAACTATACTGTCATGAAAGGACCAAAGTATTTAGATTTGTTAAGAAATCTAATAGTTCTGGCAATAAAATATGCAGTTGGTAAAAATTTTAATGAAATTTGGTTTCAGCAGGATGGTACATCACCACACTTGTTGCTGTTCAAAATTACTTAAATAAAGTTTTTTAACCACTAATGTGATCATATGATCAAAATAAAGATAAAACATCTTATCATTGAGTTTACAGCACTGCATACTTTTTAAAAATCAAAGCATAAATAACTGCAATAATGTACAGTGCAACAGAAGTAGCTCGGCGAGCGACTAGCCTCTAAAATAACAAATAATCGGCTGAATATACTTCACATTCGTAAACTTTTTCCTCCGATTGTACTTGAGACGATTACTGAAAATTTTGTCGTCGCCGATCAGATTGTTATTAGAATGTTTTCGTTGTGCGCAGATTTGTGTGTTCTTCGCCCGCCAAGCTACTTCTGTTGCACTGTATAATTTTTCGCGGTTTTGCTCTTTAAACGAACTTGTAGGATGGCATTACAGTTATTAGTAACTATACTGTCATGAAAGGACCAAAGTATTTAGATTTGTTAAGAAATCTAATAGTTCTGGCAATAAAATATGCAGTTGGTAAAAATTTTAATGAAATTTGGTTTCAGCAGGATGGTACATCACCACACTTGTTGCTGTTCAAAATTACTTAAATAAAGTTTTTTAACCACTAATGTGATCATATGATCAAAATAAAGATAAAACATCTTATCATTGAGTTTACAGCACTGCATACTTTTTAAAAATCAAAGCATAAATAACTGCAATAATGTACAGTGCAACAGAAGTAGCTCGGCGAGCGACTAGCCTCTAAAATAACAAATAATCGGCTGAATATACTTCACATTCGTAAACTTTTTCCTCCGATTGTACTTGAGACGATTACTGAAAATTTTGTCGTCGCCGATCAGATTGTTATTAGAATGTTTTCGTTGTGCGCAGATTTGTGTGTTCTTCGCCCGCCAAGCTACTTCTGTTGCACTGTATAATTTTTCGCGGTTTTGCTCTTTAAACGAACTTGTAGGATGGCATTACAGTTATTAGTAACTATACTGTCATGAAAGGACCAAAGTATTTAGATTTGTTAAGAAATCTAATAGTTCTGGCAATAAAATATGCAGTTGGTAAAAATTTTAATGAAATTTGGTTTCAGCAGGATGGTACATCACCACACTTGTTGCTGTTCAAAATTACTTAAATAAAGTTTTTTAACCACTAATGTGATCATATGATCAAAATAAAGATAAAACATCTTATCATTGAGTTTACAGCACTGCATACTTTTTAAAAATCAAAGCATAAATAACTGCAATAATGTACAGTGCAACAGAAGTAGCTCGGCGAGCGACTAGCCTCTAAAATAACAAATAATCGGCTGAATATACTTCACATTCGTAAACTTTTTCCTCCGATTGTACTTGAGACGATTACTGAAAATTTTGTCGTCGCCGATCAGATTGTTATTAGAATGTTTTCGTTGTGCGCAGATTTGTGTGTTCTTCGCCCGCCAAGCTACTTCTGTTGCACTGTATAATTTTTCGCGGTTTTGCTCTTTAAACGAACTTGTAGGATGGCATTACAGTTATTAGTAACTATACTGTCATGAAAGGACCAAAGTATTTAGATTTGTTAAGAAATCTAATAGTTCTGGCAATAAAATATGCAGTTGGTAAAAATTTTAATGAAATTTGGTTTCAGCAGGATGGTACATCACCACACTTGTTGCTGTTCAAAATTACTTAAATAAAGTTTTTTAACCACTAATGTGATCATATGATCAAAATAAAGATAAAACATCTTATCATTGAGTTTACAGCACTGCATACTTTTTAAAAATCAAAGCATAAATAACTGCAATAATGTACAGTGCAACAGAAGTAGCTCGGCGAGCGACTAGCCTCTAAAATAACAAATAATCGGCTGAATATACTTCACATTCGTAAACTTTTTCCTCCGATTGTACTTGAGACGATTACTGAAAATTTTGTCGTCGCCGATCAGATTGTTATTAGAATGTTTTCGTTGTGCGCAGATTTGTGTGTTCTTCGCCCGCCAAGCTACTTCTGTTGCACTGTATAATTTTTCGCGGTTTTGCTCTTTAAACGAACTTGTAGGATGGCATTACAGTTATTAGTAACTATACTGTCATGAAAGGACCAAAGTATTTAGATTTGTTAAGAAATCTAATAGTTCTGGCTATAAAATATGCAGTTGGTAAAAATTTTAATGAAATTTGGTTTCAGCAGGATGGTACATCACCACACTTGTTGCTGTTCAAAATTACTTAAATAAAGTTTTTTAACCACTAATGTGATCATATGATCAAAATAAAGATAAAACATCTTATCATTGAGTTTACAGCACTGCATACTTTTTAAAAATCAAAGCATAAATAACTGCAATAATGTACAGTGCAACAGAAGTAGCTCGGCGAGCGACTAGCCTCTAAAATAACAAATAATCGGCTGAATATACTTCACATTCGTAAACTTTTTCCTCCGATTATACTTGAGACGATTACTGAAAATTTTCTCTGGGAATATCTAAAAAACATTGTGTTTAAGACAAAACCTGATAATCAGGATAAACTGAGAAATAAAATACTAATAAAAGCTCGTTAAATAACAAATCAGCAATTGCATCATACATTATCAGCTTTTTAAAATAAACTTGGATACTGTCAAATAGAAGAAGAAAGACAATTTGAACACTAATTAAATAAGATCAATAAATTATTTGTTCTTGTTTAATATTTTTGTAATAAAAACGTTACCGTACATTATTTTTTTTTAGTTACTAAAGAGTAAATAAGGTTTTTATTATTATGCGGTCTTGACGGTTGTATTTGTAATTTGATAAGATAAAAGATAAAATTACATAGAGAACCTTTTTACGGATAACAGATCAGAATTTCCTCCGGATCTTACCTCTACTGATAGTCTATCAATGACAATAGACGTCACGAAGGCTATATCTCAGCTAAAGACGCCAAGGCTCCTGGTCCGGATGACACGAATACTGAGTTTCTATAGTTACTTGATGCGGAAGGCATTAAACAGCTGACACGAGTATTCAATAACATATACTCTACTGGAGTGATACCAAAGATGTGGTTGAAATCGACTTTTATACTATTGCCAAATCACCACATGCCAAACGTTGCAATGATTACCGTGCCATCAGTCTTATAAGCCACTTTCTGAAACTCTTCTAAAAAATAATACATGGGAGAATTTTTAAACAATGCGAAGAACATATAAGCCGCTCACAATTTGAATTTCGAAACGCGCTAGGTTTTAGAGATGCCTTATTTAGTGTTCAGGTCCTTTTTCAACGATGCATGGATGTTAGCTGTGATATCTTTGCATGTTTCATTCATTATCAACAGGCATTTGATAACGTTTAACACAACAAACTCATTGAGATTCTAAAGAAGATTGGATTAGGCGAAAAAGATCTAAGAATCATTTCTAATTTATACCGGAGACGAGTCGGAAGATATTCTTATAAAACGGGGGGTTCGACAGGGCTGCGTGCTGTCGCCTCTACTTTTTAATGTATACTCAGAACGTATTTTCCAAGAGGCGTTGGAAGATACAAACAGCAGGATCAAGATTAATTGAAAGTATATAAACAACATACGCTATGCAGATGATACGGTAGTGTTTGCAAACAGCCTTGAGAGCCTTCATAAGGTAAAGGCTCGAGTGGTTGAGGTCAAAGATATAAACTCTCTCTGAACTTTAAAAAAACAAAATATATGGTAGTGTCAAAAACGAACAACCACGCTGGCCAACTCACGATAAATAACAAACAAATAGAAAGAGTACAGACATTTTTTTTTATAAAAATAGTCGCAAAAAGGGTAGACCTATCGTGTGGGCCGCGGACGGCCCGAACTGCGACTATTAGAAGGGGAAGGGATTATAAAAGGAAATGATTGTGGACACGCTTTTTGAAAAGTTGCAGATCATATTTCTCTGGAAAAACTGATTTTGAAAGTTTGTTCCATTCTGTAGCGGCCCTGTAAAAGAAGGATTCTTGATGGAGATTGGTCGTTGTAGTGTCAATCTTGGAAGTAAATGAGTGAGACTGATCAGTTCTTCGGCCGAATGTGGCCAGTGGTGGTACAAGAGTTTTTATTTCTCTGGAGCATCTGCGATAGAAATATCTGTAGAGTAATGTCTGGTCTGCAACTCTTCTTCTATGTTCTAGTGGGTGAAGGGTATCTGTGAGAGTTGAGCTGTTTATCAACCGAATGGCCCTTTTCTGAATGGAATCTAGAAGACGAAGTAAAAGCCTTGGTGCTGAACCCCAAATGTGCGAGCAACACTTCAGTAGAGGTCGGATTCGAGCCTTGTACGTCGTCAACAGTTGATCAGGGGTTAAAACTTTCAATCTTTCTACAGAAAACCTAGCCTTTGGCTTGCTGACTTTGCGATGTTAGCAACAGGGTCATGCCAAGACATAATATTAGACACCGTGACTTCCAAAATCGAGATGAAGGGAGTTGGTTCAAGGGTATTTCCGGACATTGTGATGGGATGATTTAAGGAATTCACTTTCATGGAAAACGTGGCACTTTATGTTTTTTATACTTACCTCGAAACAATGACAAGTGAAACTTGGGATCATTCTTTTGAAATCAAATGCAGAATAGAGAAGGCCAGATCCGCATTTCTGAAAATGTCAAAATTGTTTAAGTGCCACGCCTTATCCCTGCCAATCAAGATCAGACTGTTGAAGGGCTATGTCTTTCCAGTGCTACTCTACGGTGTCGAGTCTTGGACTATGACTGAGGTTTCTTGAAAAAAACTCGAGTCGTTTGAAATGTGGTTGTACCAAAGAATTTTGAAAATCCCATGAACGGACCATATCATTAATCTTAGTGTCCTAGAACTAATGGGTAAAGAAAAGGAATTGTTTGTTTTAATAAAAACGCGCGAGCTGGAATATTTGGGACATATAATGAGAAACAGCCAACGGTAAAAACTACTACAACTGATATTACAGAGGAAAGTAGAGGGCAGGATGGGACCTGGAAAAAGAAGAATATCATGGTTGAAAAACTTGCGCACATGGTTTAATACAACAACAGTAGGTCTTTTTTGAGCGGCCGTCGACAAAGTATGCATCGCCAACACCTGGAACAAATAGGCACCACAAGAAGAAGAAAAATATATAAAGGATGTACTATTTAAAAAAAATTGTTAATGAGTTATTTTGAAGTAACGGTGCACCCAATATACTTTTAATCGACTTATGCAGATGGCCTGAGTTATTTGAAAAAACTTTTATTCAACATTTTTTGTTTGTAAACCTAACAGAAATCGAAACGCACGTTAAAATCGTGTTGTTGGTGTCCTTTAAAATACCGCAGATGTGTTTGCGTTGTGTATTTGTGGAGATTAAACAAGTCGTGCTTACTGTTAAGTGTCTTCATTTCACTGCATTTTTTAGCCAGCCAGCCGTTCTTTGCTTTTCGTCTTTCAGATCTCACCGCCCTATTCAACTCCCTGTAGAGGTTATTGTCTGTGGTTTTGTATTTTCTTTTTTCATTTATGAGTTCAAGAATCTCATTCGTCATCCACTGTTGTGTTTTAGAGGCTTGTAATATCCAATGTCGATTTCCTGCGTTTCTAAAAGAGCCTTTTTTAAGACAGTCCACTAAGGTTCCACGTCGTCGTCATTATAATTGTTCATTGTTTGTAGACGCGCCTCGAGATACCCGGTTGCGTAAGCTTGTACCTCGAAATCAACGAGTCTTTTGACATTGATTTGTTCAAGTTTATGTGGAAGTTGGACTTAAGTGAGGTAGAGAAGCTGTAGATATATTACTATGGGATTGTGCTCGCTGTTGACGTCAGCACCAGGGTATGTTGTTGCTGATTTAACAAACTTTATTAGGTGACTCTTAATGAAGACAGAATCTATTTGATTTTTGATTATGTGGCTATTACGATCGGCTGAGAATTTCCACGTGTACAGACGTCGAGGATGTTGTTTTAAAAAAAAAGTGTTGGCAGCAGAGAAGCGGTGCTCTGTACAAAATTGCACTAGACAAACACCTCTAGTATTGCGTTTTCCAAGACCGTGATCACCGCAGACCTCGCCATCAGCACCCTTCCTGATTTTGGCATAAAAGTCGCCAAGAACAATTGTTATCTCTCCTTGTTTTGGTATTTTTATAGCCTCTTTCAAAGAAGAGTAAAACTCCTTAACCGTCTCATTAGTCTTGTATGAAACATATGCTTTGATTACATTCATAACTCTATAAGTAGTGAGGAGCCTCAGAAGCATCACTCGACCTTCAAGTGGGATAAAATCGATTACGGATTTTTCCAATTCAAAGAAGATGATTATAGCTACGCCGTATTGGTGTTTGGGATCTTCGCCGCCAGAGTCGTAAGGAACACCATTTTAAGTCCAGTGAGTCCGAGTACCTGGCCATCGCACCTCGCTTAGCCCCAAGATCTTGATCTGTAATCTGTGCATTTCTGCATCTACAAAGGCAAGTTTTCCTGCCATGTATATGCTACGTACGATACACGTAGCAATTTTTGCTTTTTTTCTGTATACTTGTATTTTGTTAGTTTTCAAGGACAGGGGATTTTTCGCACCCTCTTCGCACTGAAGGGATGCCCCAGACTGAGGGCCGTGTTTATATCTATCCATATATATATATATATATATATATATATATATATATATATATATATATATATATATATATATATCCATTTCAGCCATGGTAAATAAATGGAAAGATAGTGTTGTTGGACTTTCGTTTTCCTTCTGCACCGCAGTGTGGAAACCGTTGAGACTGCTACAGTCGTGTCTCCCACATCTATTGTAGCGCTGTGTGTGAAGTACTTCTTTGGCATAGCCACATGGTACTATTGCTGCTGCTGCACAGCAACAGATATTTGCCACATCTGGCTACCCTCACTTGGTTTAGCATGCGGGCCAACGCAGTTTGCCAAGGTGTGGCGTTTGGAGCCAACAAGCAAGAGCTGAAGACCCTGTGAAAAGAGTGCATTAAAACTACCCTCGCAGATGCCTGTGTGTGGCCATATCGCAGTAAAGGTTCATTGTCCTCGAAGACTATGAATTCGACACTAATATCAGCCGTCTTTATATTTTATATTCCATCACCTTTTCACCTCGTTTGTAGTAGTGCTAACACAAAAGTGTTTTTTTTCTATAACCACCCGTGGTATAAATTAAATAACTTCTGAAAATTTCATTTCAATCGGTCCAGCTGTTTGAGAGTTTTGAAGGACATACATACATATACAGAGTGGAGCAAAAGTCTGGAAACGGACAATTATCTCGTAAATTGCTAACTAGAATTGTACAAAATTTGGGATAAGCCTATTTTGAGATACGGAAATTCCAGATTTGACAGTTGCAATGATGTTAGATTTGCCGTTTCTCTGATATTAATAGTCACTTTGGTTTTTTAAACCCATTACCATGTATATTCAGTCATAACTGGAATCTCCTATTTAATCCAATTTTAGTCATATGTAACACTTATGATTTTATGTAGTCTAGACAAGGGCTGGAAAAATGTGGTAGACGCATTCTACCATCGATTAAGGTACTGTCAACTTACGAATGGAGCACATTACTTAATTAAGTCATCAGTATGTTAAAAATGTTATTTTTCAATTGTTACGTTTAAATGTAGTTGAAAATAGTTTGTATTTAAAAAAATATCAAGACAATTAGGCGTTGCCACACTTCTGTTTTATTTATTTAAGACCTTCTAGACTATATAAAAATAAGAAATAAGTGTTACATATGGCTAAACTAGTATTAAAGAGGAGATTTCAATAATGACTGAATATACAGGGTAATGTATTTAAAAAACCAAAGTGACTAATAATATCAGAGAAACGGCAAATCTGACAACATTGCAACTATCAAATCTGCAATCTCCGTATCTCAAAATAAGCTTATCCCAAATTTTGTACAATTCGGACAAGCAATTTACGAGATAAATGTCCGTTACCAGACTTTTGGTCCACTCTGTATACATACAAAAAAAAATTTATTTTTATTTTATTTTGATTTTTTCATATGCAAATTAGACTTTAAATGAACCTTACTCCATCCCGTTAAAGGACATCTTTTCAGATTTTTGCTATCGTCTTTCCTTTTCTTATAATCGAGCTGAGACATCGAGTTTAGCTCACCCTGTACAATGGTGCTCAACATTTTAATAACCCTGAACTGTCAGCTGTCCCACAGTTATTTTTCGCAACACTTCACTGGACATCCTTTAGTTAAAATAATTGTTATTTATAAAATTTTTTTTATATAAACTTTATGCCGCATTCATTTGTTTTTCAAAAATACCAAAATGCAGCACGCATGATGGAAAATATTTTGTATTTGATAATTTTGTTTATTACCCAGTCGGCGCCGGGCGAAAAATATACGTTAATGAAGCTGGTCGCAAATTTGATTAAAATAATTTTTTTTTTGGGTTAATAAACAAGAATGTTTAATCCGCATAATATTCAGTCGACACGTAACATTTTAATTGACAGTCAGTGTCAACTAATTAATTAACGTACTTTTTGACGTCGGGTGACGTCACCGCTCGGTTACGTCCCGTAAAATACACAATATCGACGCGTAAAAAACGAAATGGAATGCCAAGTTGCGAACCTCATTCTAATAGTTAGTTGTAGTGGTGAATGAGCTTTCCTCCGTTTCAGCGGGATTAAAGCGACGAATTAGGTCAGGCAATACGGCGCCATGAATCTTCTAGGAAAATCTTTACTTTTTCTATTAATAGGTATGTACCACGATTTATTTACGCACCATCTTTCAATACCAACCACTGCAGCTTAACTTTTAATCTCACTTGCCGAATCGTATAGTATTTCTAAAGTACCGAATATTTCATTTTTATAACTTTCACTAAAATTATATTACAATTTTTTTTAAATATATTTTTTTAATTTAACATTATCATTAATATTATAATGATTTTGCTCGCGTTTTTGCTAAATAAAAGTGTTTTATAAATTCCTTGATTAATTTATGTATTAAAGTTTAATCAAAGATTATTTTTTTGTTTTAAAATTATTTATTTAAAACGAGTAATGACAAAAACTTTGAAACACGTGCGTGAGGTCGAAAAACAACGTTATTTTCAATGCTATGCTTCTTCTTCGTTGAGTTCAAGCGCTCTAAGTTATTTATACTTTCGGTTCTTCCGGCTTCGCTTAAAGTCTACAATGGCTGTCATTGAAATGAGCGTTATTTTTAAATAAAATGAGCGATATCTTCATAAATAGAATGAGCGTCATTTTAATTAAATGAGCACAATTTTTTTTAATTGGTCAATAACTCGTAAGCTACAATACAGAGAGCGTTATGGGATCCTTAGACTCATCATTAAGAAAAAAACAAAGGGCAAAAGAACGGTAGGAAGGCGACAACATTCATGGTTCAGAGAATTAAGTCAATGGTTAGAAATATTTATATTTATTCATGCTAGCTTCATATAAACCTAGCAAAGCCACACCTTAGGAAATCTTTCTTCTATACTTGATGTAGGTCATAATTTATTAATCTTATATTACTAATTTATTACCATATTCCCGATTATTTACTTTTTATTTTAAAGAAAAAATTATCGACTGTTTTATTTTGATCCTAACCTAGCAGAACCAAAACTCCAAGTATCCCTGTGTAGAAATTTCATTCAGTCCATGGTTTATTACTAATTTATCACTAATTACTTACAACATTCCTGAATTTATTCCTTCATTAAAACGAAAAAAACAACGGCTCTGCTAGTTTCATATTAACCTGGCAGAGCCACACCTTAAAAAAATAACAGTAAATTATGACCTATATCAAGTAAGAAAAAAAAAGATTTTTTAAGGTGAGGCTCTGTTAGGTTTATTTAAGGCTAGCAAAACTGTTAGTTTTTTCGTTTTAATGAAAGGTAATAAATTCGCCGATGTGGTAATAAATTAGTCAAAAACCATACAACCCAATGAAATTTATATACATGGATTATATACATGGATTTGGAGTTTTGCTAGGAACAAGTAATAAAAGGGTAATACATTATGACATATATTAAGTATGGAAAAAAGTTAATGAATTTGTGTATTGGGTTCAAAGTTTACGAGAGATGGAAAGTATGACAGTGACATTGAGCGAAGGGTGTTGGCATAAAAACAAAAGAATGGGGCACTGCATAGCTTTATGAATAGCCAGAAAGTGTCAAAAAAGGCACGTCTGGCGGTGCATAGAGGTGTGTTGGTTCCTACACTTATGTATGGTAGTGAATGTTGGGTTTGGCAGAAGAAGCATGAAAATAGGATTAATGCTGCGGAGATGAGTAGTCTGAGAAGTATGGCCGGAGTGACTTGGTTGGATAAAGTAAAGAATAGTGAGATAAGAGAAAGGATGGATGAAGGAAAATTGACGAAAAAATTTATAAGGCGAGTGTGAATGGACAAGTCGGTAGAGGTCGACCTCGGAGAACATATCTCAATCAGATCAACATTGTTTTGAAATAAGGCCGGGTCAAGAGTACCCACCACCGACGAGAATGTATAAGAGCACTGATGAATGTAGAAAAAGCAAAAGATGTGTGTAAGAACCGTAGCAAGTGGAAGGAAGTGGTCTCTGCCTACCCCTACAGGAAGATGGCGTGACTTTATGTATGTATGCATGTATTTTTTATATGATGGATGATTACCATTTTTTTTAATAATTTACCAAAAAATGCAATCAACACGTTTTTAAAAAAGAATTCTGTTTCTTTTTGTTGTTGCCAATCTCTTAACATGCTTTATTATTTTTTATATTCCTGTTTTGATATCAGTTTTCTCTTATGTTATTAGCGTAATTTGTAATCTCAGGAGGAGTATTTTCAAATTATAAATCTGATTCACTTAAATTCTTGTTTATTTTTATACAAAAGTTTTGAAAAATAACTTTTGAAAAGGACGCGTCGCCAATTTAATTTAAAACTGACATTTACTTCAAATTATTTGACATTCACGGCAATTGGTAATTACTGAATATTTATACCGTTTTAAGTAATGAAATGAAAATACATGCAAACCCCAAAAATTTAAAAATAAAATAAAAAAATAGTTTTGGGCATGTTTATCTTTCTTATTTTATTTTATTTTATTGGGTTGCACTCTGGGAGTGCCGGCAGAAGTGAAAACTTAAGTATTAACGTTGTGCGTTTTGGATATTTTGGAATGGTTAAACGAAACAGCCGGTGCAGGCATAAATTTTCGCCGCGCCGTAGAAAGAGAGGGGGATACTCCCTTTCCTACGCCACGCCAGCTGGCGATCAGGTCACGTGTCCTGACGCGAGTTTAACATTTTTTACCCATTACAACATCCGTCTTACGAATTTTCGATCAGGCCACGTGTCCTGACGCGAGTTTAACATTTTCACATCAAAAAGAATTTTCTAGGTGTGGCTCTGCTAGGTTTATTAAGATCCGTTGGTTTGTTCGTTTTAATAAAGGGTAATAAATTCGCTAATGTGGTAATAAATTAGTAATAAACCATACACCGAATGAAATTTATATACACAGATACTTGGAGTTTTGGTTCTGCTAGGTTGAGATCGAAATAACGAAATTAATGATTGTTTCCTTAAAGTAAAGAGTGGTAAATTCGGGAATATAGTAAAAGACTAGTAAGAAAAGGGTAATAAAATATGATCTATATAAAGTAAGAAAAAAAAGATTTCCTAAGGTGTGGCTCTGCTAGGTTTATTTGATGCTAGCAGATCCGTTGGTTTTTTATTTTAATGAAAGGTAATAATTTTGCCAATGTGGTAATAAATTAATTAATAAATTAATAACAAATTGTTGCATCAATGTGATTTTAAAATTAGCAAATGCTAGGTTTATTGGGTAGGTTCGCTTAATAATGTTTGTTCTAAAATAACAAACAGATATTTATAAAATTTATATTTATTATTTTTTACTGTGTATTCGAAAAATAGAGAGGGTTCTATTGGCAAGTCCCTAATTTTAATGTTTCTCGAAAAGTTTTAGCTTATACCCATACAGATATTAAAAAGGTTTATTTTAAAGTTAGATTGTCTTTTTCGGAACAATTTGGTAAGTTTGTTTTAACATCTTTCTAATAATTTTATGAAGAAAATATTTATTTTAATAACTCATGTCATAGACTTTGCAACAATGAATTTGTAGGTTAATATGAGTACAATAGCCTTGGATGTATCAAAAGCCTTTGACCGCGTTTGGCACCAGGCATTGTTAGGTAAATTATCTACCTACGGTCTCCCAACCAAACTATATTAAAGCATAGAGCACCGCTTTTATCCTCTTACCCCTAAAAGTACCTTTAAAGATCTTTAAAGTCTACAATGATTGTGTATGGAAACAAATGCGCTTCAACATGCAAATAAATTTCATGTTGATCGTGATTTAATATGTGAAATTGTATTTTATTTTATGAAATTGATTATTTATGTACCCAAAAAAAATTGTTTAATATTAACTTTACTGTGGGAAATTATAGTAATGGGTCCGATTTTGCGAATCCCGAATTGTGTCATATCTCCACATTTTAAGGTCCCCTAAGTCAAAAACAATAGTTTTTAAGTGGACGTCTGTGTGTGTATGTACGTATGTGCGTTCGGAATTATTTTTCGTCTCGATTATCTCGAGAACAAAAAATGATATCGACGTAGGACCAATTGCATTCCACGCATAATTATACAACTTAGAACTGATTAGATTTTCAGCAAAATCAGTGGAATTTTTTTTATGGAAAATTAAAAAACAGAAAATAATGGTAAACTTTTGAAATTATTTTCGTCTTGATTATCTCAAGAACAAAAAATAATATCGAAGAGGGACCCATTGCATTCGACGCATAATTACGCAACTTAACACTGATTAGATTTTCAGCAAAATCGGTCAAGCTGTTTTTTATGAAGAATCAAAAAATTAAAAAAAATCGTAAACTACCTGAATTTTGCAATTTTAAATAATATTAATTATTGCATGTAAGGAATATTTGTATTTTATAAAAACAAATAGTTTTAGAAAACAAAAATAGAAATTAAAAAATTTTAAACTTGCGTCAGTATTGAGATAATAGCATTGAAGACGATATAACAGTGAGAAATTATTGTTAGTAATAATCAAGCATTGTTTATAACAATTGAATATTGTTAATAACAAATAATTATTGATCATAATTTAAAAAAAAAATCAATTTTTTATAAACAATTGAAAATAGCTCTCGCTTATGAAATGCTAAGAAAAAGTTTGAAGGTTGACATAAACAGAATATTAATTATGACAATTATAATTTGTTTTTTCCACTGGGAAGTTAGTCGTGTGGACCTTTTGGGTAGCACACAGACCACTGATATTTTTTTTTATATCCAACTTATTAAAAATAAATTATTCAATAAAATCACGCATCAATCATCCTTATTTCTAAATAAAAGTTTTTCGTGTATTTCAATATAGAGACCATGTTCAATGCAATCAAGGACAATTAAAATTCATCCATAGTTTGATTTACAATAATTGATACTTGTTGTATAAACGTCTAGTTTAAAAATATTAATGTAATTGATTCTGAAATTTTCTTTACCATTGATGATCTAATACGTTAAAATACTTTTAAATAATTAAACATCTTTTTTTAAATGAAAAAAGTCCAGACGTGTCTAAAAAACTAGTTTATTAATGCGACGCTACTACCCATTTGGAAATATTATTATTAATGATGTCATTGTTAATTTTTATTACTCCTTAATGTATTTAACTAAATTGGGTTCATTGTTTTGACTAATGTATGGTTAAATTTTTTTGGAGTACTTAAATAAAACTTCGTTTTCTAAGTTTCTTGTGCATTAAAAGTGGAAATACTAAACACTGTAATTATGCCCGAATTTGCATGCAATCAATGTGCATGTTTCATAGTCAATGCGAAGTGAAAATTGGACACTTCTTTTGGTTATTTGTGAATGTTTTGGGGTTGCTAATTTTACATTTGCACAGCAGAATTTCGCAAATTAAGTAGACAAACTGCCACGTTTCACGCAACTACCACGAAGGAATAGGCAACAATAAACATTTGCTTCTTTAAACGGATCGAATTTTAAATGCAACTAATTTCCTCTAGTTTTTGTGTAATCAGCTCAACGTATATTGATGCGTTGAACAAAAAATGTACGACTATCTCTTGGCATGCGCACAAAATCATTTTTCTATATTTAACTTTTCTTCTGTGAATATGTTTTGGTAAATCATTCGGTGGTATATCCGGTGATCTAGATAGTAGATCGCAAACACTGTGGCGCGACCAAATTTTGGGTCGTAGAAGTTTAAAAATGGGGCGTTTATAAAAAGTCATTGTATTGTGTTAAGAGATGACTCCAATTACAAAGTTTTGCTACAATATTTACATATACAATGGCTTTCAAAAGGAAGAGTACCGAATATATTTTTCGACCGTCGAATAGAAACAGAAATATTTTTAAAAATATTAAAATTTATAACTAGCAGAACAAGAATAAAAACGAACGATGGACTTTCTACGGAAGTGCAAATCAATACGGGCATACTACAAGGTGACAGCCTTAGTCCTACTCTGCTTAACATTATGGACCAAATCATTGAAACTATTAAAAAAGTGAACGCTGGATATAGGATGGGCAATCGCACCATTAAAGTATTATGCTCATAGCAGAGAATGAAGTTGACCTACAATGCCTGATATACAAGAAAACAGTAACAGCACACATATTTAACATGAACATCGCAACAGAAAAAACACACTCAATGGTTATCTCTAAAGAACCCATAAGGTGCAAACTGGCAGTCGACAACAAGATAATCCAGCAGGTGAGAAGATTCAACTACCTAGGAGTGGAGGTATCAAGCGAAAAAAACCTTATTAAAGAAGCACGAACACAAGCCATAAAAGCAACAAGAGTCAGCGGATACCTGAGAGATATCATTGGGCTAAATAAAATGATGAGTACAAAAAGTAAGCTGAGGATTTACAAAACATGTGTAGGACCTATTTTAACGTACGCCACAGACAGAAACCAGAGCTGAAACATCAACAACGAAAAGAATAATAAGAACGAACTATATGAAAATACTAAAAACCATCAAGGGTGTTACCCTCAGGAATAGAATAAGAAGCCAGGATATCAGAGAAGAACTAGAAATACAGGATATGGTAAGATGGGGTAGAACACGCAAGAGGTGCTAGAAAGACCATGTGGAAAGGATGCCAGATGAAAGGTGAGCAAAGTGGGCTATGTCGCAAAAAGCAAACTCGCGAAGACCGGTAGGCAGACCACCCAAGAGATGGTATGAAAGCTGGAGCTCAGCATCACAGAAAGAGCTCCGAAGGAGGCCAAACTCAACGGACTAAACAGGACTCTGTCCTATTATAAGAAGAAGAAGAAGAACTAGCAGTTAAGAAACATCAAAACAGTATATGGCTTACCAAAGTTGTTAACCTTGCTGACATATTTTCATAAATAAACAATGCAAGATCCGATGGTAAACTTATTTATGTGCTTTAGTAAAGTGAAAGGTTTCATGAAAAAAATCATTCTATGAAAAAACGAATAAAAAACGTATAATTTAAAATGTTTCAATGTTATCATTAAATGGTTAAAAATAAAATTAAAAAAAAAATAATTCAGCAGATTTAATCATTACTTTTCCTCAACTGTAGATATACCTTTAGGCAATATGTAAATACAAATTCCATTTTTTACACATATAAACGATGTTAAGGAGCCATCCAAGAATTAGCTAAACTTTTAAGCGATTGCTCAAGCAAAATTTGACAATAAAAAGGACTTGGTCAAATTTTGTATAAAACTAAAAAAAGGAATACTCATATTGAAGCAAAAAGGCAATCCCGCTTCAACTATCCTTTGCAATACAACAATCAGCAGAAACTGGCTTTTCAGCTCTGACTATAATTAATTTTAAATTTACTTTAAAGTATTGACGTAACGTTGAGGATTTAATTAACCAAGTCAATTGAAGCAAGAATAGACAAACAACTGAACAAGAATCAGGAAAAAAATAACCGTGGTAAAAAATAATATTGTTTGAAAAATTAAAATTTTGTTACGTACATTTTTTCCAACGCACAATGGGCCGCCATATAATATTGCTTAAACGCTGATCCAAATGACCATTCATATCAAAAACCAAAACATATCGATAAAAAAATATGACAATATTAATTTTGTATCCTGAGCAACTTTTGGTATAAATATCCTAAACGATAGGATGTTAAGGAATCAATTTTAATTTGTATGTAATCTTTAAATTACATTGAAGTTGCAATGAAAGTTAAATCAGTGCGACAGAGATTGTGGAAGCGTTGAAAATTAATAAATTGGCTAATGCTGCAGGGTACGAAAGGTTAAAATGCTGAAGGCTGGACAGTGTGTGGTAGCTAGTCTAATGTACCGCCTTTTTAACTTTTATTAGAGCAGTAGCGTACCGGACGACTGGAGCAAGGCCATTATCGTGCCGATTTACAGGGGAATGGTTCGCAGCAGGACTGTAAGAACTACCAAGGTATAAGTCTACTCAGCATAGTCGGCAAACTGTATGCAAAGATATTGATTAAAAGAGTGACGAATGAAACTGAGAAGATAATATGGGATGT
The DNA here is from genome assembly GCA_950111635.1 of Agelastica alni. NCBI lineage: Eukaryota > Metazoa > Arthropoda > Insecta > Coleoptera > Chrysomelidae > Agelastica > Agelastica alni. Next base: position 22,215,491 of record OX467716.1, read on the forward strand.
GCAAGCAGGATTTAGAAGAGGAAGGAGATGTATTGATTATAACTTTTCATTACGGGGTATAGTCGAATAATTTTTGGCTAGAAGTCAGAAGGTCCACTGTGCTTTTATAGACTTGGAAAAGGCCTATGACAAAGTGGTGAAGCGTGAATTGTGGTCAACATTATCTATGTATGGGGTGAGCGGTAGTTTAATACGAGCACTGAAATCACCTTACGATGATTCCACTGCTTGTGTCAGGATAAACGAAGCTTACACTGACTGGTTTAACATCTAAAAAGGTGTGAGTTGCAGGCGATGGTTAATGTTATACTATCAAGGCATTAGTTTACTCAGCATCGTCGGCAAACTATATGCAAAGATATTGAATAAAAAGAGTGACGAATAAAACTGAGGAGATAATATGGTACGAGCTAGAAGGATTAAGAAAAGGAAACGTCTTTTCACTACGGGGTATAGTCGAAAAATTCTTGGCTAAGAGCCAAAAGGTCTACTGCGCTTTTGTAGATTTGGAAAAGGCCTATAACAGAGTGGTAAAAAATAAATTGTGGTCGACATTGTCTATGTATGGGGTTAGCGGTACGAGCACTAATAATAATTCACGAGGATTCCACTGCTTGTGTCAGGATAAACGGAGCTTACACGGACTGGTTTAACAAGGTGTTAAACAGGGATTTGTGGCTTTGCTATGACTGTTTAACTTATTCATAAAGAATTGTTTAAATGATTTAAAAGAAAATGTGCATGAATTAACAATGAGTGATTGCATCGTCAGATACCTCCTTTACACCGATGATTAGTTCGTATTAGCGTCAACTTAAGAGGAGCTGCAGGCAATGGTTAATATCATGTATGACGCCCTAAAAATTAAGGGAATAAAAGTAAATGTAAGCAAGAGAAAGGAAATTGTTTTTATAAAAAAAAGGTGCTGATTAAAGCAAAAAGAGTGAAACAAGTAAATGAGTTTGTGTACTTGGGCTTAAAGTTTGCAAGACAAAAAATATGATTGTGACATTGAGCAAAGGTTTTTGGCAAAAGTAGCTAGAACGTCTGACTTTGCATAGAGAAGTGCTGGTCTCTACACTTATGTATGGTAGTGAATGTTGGGTTTGGCAGAAGAAGCATGAAAATAAGGTTAATGCTGCGGAGATAAGTAGTCTAAAGCGAGATAAGGAAACGCTGTGGAGTAAAAGAAGATGTGGTTAAAAGGATAGATAAAGGAATGCTTAAATAGTTAAAACACATAGAGAGGATGAATGAAGAAAGATTAAAGAAACAGATTTAAGGCAAATGTAAATGGGGAAGTCCGTAGAGGTCGACCCCGGCGAACAAATCTCAATCAGATCGACATTGTTTTAAAAAAAGGCCAGACCAGGAGTACCAACAACTAACGAGCATGTATGAGAGCACTGATGAAAGTAGAAGAAGTAAAAGATGTGTGTAAGAACCGTAGCAAGTGAAAAAAAGTGGTTTTTGCCTATTCCTTTAGGCGTGACTGTATGTATGTAAATTACTTTGTTATTATCCTGTCGTTTATAATTCAAGAAAACTGTATGTTGTACACAAAACAAATCCATTAATTGTGAATATTTATAAAAGTGGCGCCGTTTGAGTTTTTACAAAATAAAAATGAAAACTTTTTAGTAATAGTTTTTCTATGTGTCCGAATAAACAATTTTTAAATATTTTTGTACTCTCCAAATGATTTTTTAAGGCTTCTACATATTTTTAAAGCGTGAAATTGTGTACAATAATTATTTATTTAAAAATGCTCCGTTAAAAAATACTTTCTGTTTAAATACTTAAGTATTAGTTTATTGTTCATATTTAGTTTAATATACATAAATCGCAAAATAAATTTATGAATGACCGTTTGTTATGATATATATATATATATTTTGTTAATGTGTTAAAAATAGTCACGTCAAAGTTTTAAATTTGTTGTTCATTTTAATGTGTAAAACATTTTAATTTTAATACTTACTTATCGGTAAAATAATTACACTTACCTGAAACAAATAAATCATTATGAGCATAAATATTAAAAAAAACAATCAAACATACTTTAGAAAATAATTTTTTTTTTAAATTTATTAAAGCGAAAGAGAAAAGAAAAATGAGAAATAATGCACTCTTAGACATTCCACAGTTATTTTGTTCTCCTTCCGATTTAATTAATTATATTTTTCTTCGGATAAACGGTCATATTTAGAATTTTTTAAATAAAAAGAAACGCTTATTAATGTACCACAAAAGCTGCTTTTTAAATGGTTCCTATAGACAATAATACAGCTTTATTGTTACTTTATCAAACACTCATATTTACGTAAAAATGAATTAAGAAACAGGAAACCTTTTAGGAAAACATAGGAAACATTTTAAACCTCGCTTTGATTTAAAATTCGACGTGTTTTTTGTTTTTCTTACATATACTGTAATTGTTACGATATTTTTACTTCTTGGGTTTGGTGATTCTAAACGCTCAGTACAATAACTAAACAATCTTTATTCTAATATTTCTAAATCTAAAAGTCTGATTTGAAGTAACAAAAGCTGCGCCTGTAACTAAGTTAGTTTTGGAAGCGTCTGTATATATTTTGTGAAAATCCTGATACTGCTCATGTAGGATGCGGTTTAGATTAGTTTTAAGGACGTGAAGATTTACTGCGTGTTTCTTAAAACTATTTAGATCTGTATTTACATCAGGGGTGTTAATTATCCAGGGCGGCGGATGATCAAGGTCTAGAGAAAATACTTCTGAAAACTGAATGTCCAGGAATTTTAGATAAGTTCTTATCCCTTCGTAATAAGCTTTGGATGAGTGAGGTTAATCAGTAAAAAGCCTTTTATAATTATTAGTTAAAGTGATTCTGAACAGTGTCTCGTTTTTATTTGATGCAATAGATGTGTAGCATGCGTTACGGTTAAGAGTATTCTTCTGTAGTGTTATGATGATTCTCCTGTTTCAGCATATAAATTCTCAACAGGAGTGGTGCGATGGGCTCCTAGAACGATACGAAGTCCGGTGTTGTAAATCGTGTTTAGATATTTTAGCACCGATTTAGTAGGTGGTCTTTTTTTAATCACAAAAATTTATTTTACGTGAAATGATCTACGGAATAAAGCATATTAAATTTCAGGGTGTGTTCTAAAATATTCCGTCGTAAAATGAACATTTTGGGGCGTGGAATGATGGATGTGTAGTCATCACGAAGAGATAAAGTCACGCTTACTGCACAACACCACAGCAATTGACCTTTTTCGGTATCTGTTATAATTCCCTTCCCATTCGAAAACGATTAATAAAAAATATTTTATTCTCACGTAGTGGGAGCTTTTTAAGTACATTATTATCAATCATTACTGAAACTCAAACTTACACGTTTATATTATCACGCAATTTATTAAAAACAATTATTTAATAATTTATTGGTCAGGAGCTTGGTGTTTTCAGTCTTTCTATCTGAATCAAAATGCTGGACTTTAAAAAAGACTGATAAACGGAAGATAGATGCTTTTAAAATGTTTTGCTGACGCATAATGCTAAGAGTGTCCTGGATTGAGAACCAACCAATCCATTCTGGACCAACTTGGAATTAGGAAGAGATTGAGCATTGTGGTAGCGGAGACAATAGCTAAATTCTTCGGTCATGTAGTTAGAAGAAATGGACTCGAGAGACTCACTTTGAAAGGAAGTTCCTGGCCCTGGCAAAAGATTAAGAGGAAGGTCGCCTACAAGATACATTGATCTTATAACCGGTCTTACCGGCAAAAACCTCACCCAAACATTTAAGATGGCAGAAGATGGACAGGAATGGAAAGCCATCACAGAAAACAATACAGGAATTCATGATGCTCGAAATTGAGCAAATGACTAAGAAGAAGTTGTGCTAAACAATAGCCAAATTTGTAAAACATAGAATTTTGTGAAACCATAATGGAATAGCACAATTAAAATAATTTTTTTTTACAAAACATATTATTTACAGACGATTTATCGTTTTTATTAGAAAATACACTTCATCTGTTTTGAGATATTGGTTTCGGAAAAATCAGATAATGAATATTCTTGTGCTTACTTAATACCCAGGAATTTTAAAAGACTATAATTATAGTTCCCTGCTTTATTAATGGTAACCTAAATGCTTTAAAATATTCACAGCTTCTGCAAGATAAAATTAATCTAAGAGTTTAGCTACTTTCTAATAATAAGGGACATTTAATCGTTTAATATCTACACGTGGTAGGATCATGTGCCCCCCTCCTATATCTTCAAATAATTTAATTTTTTTGGGATATCTAAAAGAATCCACTTATCAATACGAATGTAAAAAAAATATATCTTTGCTTCAGAGATTTGGCAATTGTTTGGCACAGCAAGATAGTTTATTTGAACCTTTATTACATTGGATTAATAACGTCGCTAATACCCGACGAAGTAAGAACAATTTAAATTAGAGTCGTGTCGGTATATAATTGATTATTTATCGCAGATATATATTATATTTTGTCAATTGGATAACGTACACCTCAACGTATTGCATTGTTTCACAAATATTTTTTCATATCTGCATAAACGCCTTTTTGCGACTATTTTCATTAAATAAAAAAGGGCACACAAGCTTTCACAAGCGTGTTTATTGAGTAAAATCCAAGAATTTTGGCGACCAGAAAACACCTTGATTTCAAAATGTAAAGACGTTAGAAACAATATTTCTAGCAGTTGTGTGGTACAACTTTGTCGACGGCACTAGAGCAAAATTATCAAAATGTGTAAATTCCTCACAAAATATCGATTTAAATGAGATTGACAATTTCCATTACTCTGAAGCTATTAATGAAACTCGAACAAATCTGGGAGTGGAGAGTAACGCCCATTGTACAAGGCTATTCAATATATATATATTACCCTCTCTTTACCATCGTTGTTACTTCCTATAAAAAAATAAGTTTTACTTACATAAATGTTGAGTGGTTATAATTGAATTTCATTAAAATAATGTTAAAGTATAGCAGAACTAAGAATAATACCCTGTGTGTATTTTTAAGTTTTTATTATAATTTTTTTTCGATTATAAAATATACTTTTGTAGAATATCTTCATTGAAATTTGTAAAAATTAATATATTAGGCTACGTGTTTTGTAAGTGAAATTTTAATAAAATAATCAAAAAGGAGCAGGATATTTTCTAATACAGAAATTTTCTAAAAGCCGAATTTGATGATATAATGTGAATGCATGATGTAGCAACTCTGCACAGTGTCCTACCTGACCGAAATTTAAATAATGTAATCCTTACATAGATTGGGAATAATTAAACTATTTAATGGCCACATTAAAGTCAAGATTTGACCACTATAGATTAATTTTTTAGGACATTGTCAATATTAATTATTATATTTTATTCATTGAAGACAGATCTCGAATTAAAATAAACAATCTAAATATTAATAATTAATATATTTACAATGCAGTTAAACGAACTGGTTTAATATCCAAAAAGATGTAAGACAGGGATGTGTGGCTTCGCCATAGCGTTTAGCTTAACCATAAACTATTGTTTGAACGAAAGTGCGTATGGATTAAGAATAACTGATTTGATCGTCAAATGCCTTCTTTACGCCGAAGATCAGATCATATTAGTGTCATCTGAAGAGAAGTTACAGACGATGGTTAATATTATTCATAATGCCCTGATAATAAAAGTAATGGTTTTTAAAAGAGAAGAAGGTATGGCAAACTGCGGGGTGCTAATTGAAAAAGAAAGAGTGGAACGTAAATGAGTTTGTATACTTGAGTTCAAAGTTTACGAGACAGTGACATTGAGCGAAGGGTGTTGGCAGGAAAACAAATGAATGGGGCATTGCATAGCTTTATGAACAGCCAAAAAGTGTCGAAAATGGCACGTCTGGCTGTGCATAGAGGTGTGTTGGTTCCTACACTTATGTATAGTTGTGAATGTTGGGTTTGGCAAAAGAAGCATGAAAATAGGATTAATGCTGCGGAGATGAGTAGTCTGAGAAGTTTAGCCGTAATAACTCGGTTGAATAAATTAAAGGCTAGTGTTAATAGGCAAGTCGGTAGAGTTCGACCTCGGCGAACTTATCTCGATCAGATCGACATTGTTTTGAAAAAAGCCCAGATCAAAAGTACCAACAACCGACGAGCACTTATAAGAGCACGATGTTATTAATAATACATAGATAATAATGGTAGACATATTAAACACCCTTTACGAGCTATTTTTTTTTATATTTAAATTTTTCCAAATAAATCCTTAATATACAGGGAGTTAGAAAATAAGTTCTGTATGAAAAAGCGCGTGAATATAACGTCACAATGTTTATGTGCTTTGTCGACTATTCCAAAACGTTCGACTCCATTAAGTAGGATGCCCTCTAGCAGATATTAGAGGAAATGGGCACACCAGGCCACCCAATACAACTGATACGGAACCTCTATGAACATAACACAGCAAGGGTCAGAATAGACCAAACTTACTCAAACAAATTTGACGTTAAAGCAGGAGTTAGACAAGGGTGCATCTTGTCACTAATCCTATTTAACATATATAGTAAGTACGTCGTGCGCAAAGTACTCGATGAATGGTATGGAGGGATTGTAGTGGGAGGAAGACCCATAAGTAATCTGAGATATGCGGATGATACTCTCATATTGGCGACAGATCAGCTCGAGCTGGAAATGATCATGACAAGACTGGGAAATATAAGCAAAGACTACGGCTTAAAACTAAACATCAGTAAAACCAAAGTCATGATAGTAGACCGGAAAAAGAACAACTCTCCGCATATTCGACAGGTAGCCGGTTTCTAAGTAGTGGATAAATTTATTTATCTTGGCTCCCTCATCACCAACATAGGAGGTAGCGAAGCCGAAATAAAGCGACAGCTAGCAATAGCAAGAACGGCCACTGCTAAACTGACATGCATATGGAAAGACACGTCAATTAGTAAAGCTACGAAAATCAGGCTGGTCTCTACTTTAATTTTCCCAATTGCATCATACGAGGCTGAAACCTGGTCGATCAGACAATCGGACAGAAAGAAAATAGATGCATTTGAAATGTGGGTTTACCGACAAATGCTCCGAATATTATGGACGCAGCACCGCACCAATGTATCGATCCTAAAAGAAGTGAAAATCGAGTTCAAGGGAATTAACCGGAACAAAGTGCGGTGTTTCGTGCACGTCTCCAGAAGACCGGATGCTTTAGAAAAGCTGGTGGTTCAAGGCAAAGTCGACGGACGAAGGTCACGAGGAAGATCTCCAACCCGATGGGTAGACGGAATCACAAGCTTGACTGGACTCTCTCTGCATGAGGCCTCAGAACTAGCCCAAAACAGAGAGAGTGGAAATTTGCTATAAAAATGGTAGCAGCATAGTGCCACCCAACCCTTGTGAGGGTAAAAGGACCAAAGAAAGAGAGAGATAAAAAAATAATAACAGTTTGCACATTTGGGGTTCAGCACCAAGGCATTCTCTTCGTCTTCTAGATTCCATTCAGAAAAGAGCCATTCGCTTGATAAACAGCTCAACTCTCACAGATACCCTTCACCCTCTAGAACATAGAAGAAGAGTTGCAGACCAGTCATTGCTCTACAGATATTTCCATGGAAGATGCTCCAGAGAAATAAAAACTCTTGTACCACCATTGGCCACATTCGGCCGAAGAACTCGGCACGCTGATCAGTCTCACCCATTTACTCTCAAGATTGACACTACAACGACCAATCTTCATCAATAATCCTTCTTTTACAGGGCTGCTACGGAATGGAATAAGCTTCCAAAATCAGTTTTTCCAGAGAACTATGACCTGCAATTTTTTAAAAAGCGTGTCCACAATCATTTCCTTTCTATAATCCCTTCCCCTTCTAATAGTCGCAGTGCGGGCCGTCCGCGGCCCACACGATAGGTCTACCCTTTTTGCGACTATTTTCATAAAAAAAAAAAATGTATGTCCGCAAATGCTTCGTTTTCGGAGATACGGGTTCTGGTTTACTGTTATTGTATTAGATTGTTCTTGATAATGTTAAAGACATGAAAAATACGCGTTAAGATGTTTTATTTTTTTGCATAAAAACGGCGCCCTATACGAAAAAAAGACAAGAGAGAATTTTTGTCAAAAATTTACCGAGAAATTCAAACATAATTTTTTATTTAAAATATCTCAGTGCCGTACCATTTTTTTCTTTAAAAAAATTGGGCTTATTATCCGTATGCCACTTTGTTACAGTAGGTAGATAATTATTTTAACCAAGACAAGTTTCATAATTTAAAAATAAGGGGTTAATTGTTGAAATTAAGAAATATGGTCATTTCAAAAAATTTAAAAATATACCTACTGTGCTCATTGAAAGCTGTCAGTTACTGTAGTTTTAATAAAATTCAGTCAAACCACAGATGTGAGAAGTATATTATTGAGATAAATCCATTAACACCATGAAGGCAATTGAGACGAGAAGAAGGGTGTTGTGTCGTATAATGTTAAGTCTACTTCTTGATATTAACATTTTGGTATCGGGTTTCATGGGAAAAGATAAAAACGAAAGACTGGGAAAAAGAAAAAAGGTAGTTAGTGTTGACTTCTTAAAGAGTGAAGTGTCTGAGATATTACATTTTTTCTATGTACGAGGCGGGTAATTTAAATTGAATAATCGTGTGCATTAGCCTTAAAAACATACATTGTTGGTTTAATTTGAAAAAATATACAACAAAGTACGTAATTATTGAAAGCTATAAAAAATTGATTCGTTGCCAAATATCACACTGGAGACTGATTTAAACATCAATATAGTTTATTTTTGGCTTTTTCAAACCAGTGTAAATAAAAGTTTGGTGTATCCAATTTTTTAGTCAAGTTTTAGAAGTTTAACTGCTTATTTCACAAAAAATCAAACATAATCTTTATACAATATAGTTATGCAAAAAAAATTTAAAATTAATTATTGTGATAGAAACTGCTCTACAAAAGTAAGGGAATTTTACAAAAATTGGATTTATGTTAAAAATTATTTACTATTTTATTCACAAAGGTTTTGTCTGTTATATATTGACTATTTACTTGCTAATCTGACTAGTTTTTTTGTTTCCAAGTTGATAAGTTTAAAGCAAGTTGTTTTCTTTTGTATTTTAAAAATGTTTACATCGGTTATTGGTAGCGCCGCAGGACTGTAAGAACTACCGTGGTATTAGTTTACTCAGCATAGTCGGCAAACTGTATGCAAAGATATTAATTAAAAGAGTGACAAACAAAACTAAGAAGATGATATAAAATGTCCAAGCAGGATTTAGAAGAGAAAAAAGATGTATGGATCAGGTCTTTTCATTACGAGGTGTAGTTAAAAAATTCTTGACTAGCAGTCAGAAGGTCTATTGCGCTTTTATATACTTGGAAAAAGCCTATGACAGAGTGGTGAGGGGTAAATTGTGGTCATTATATAGTATGGAGTGAGCGGTAGTTTAATACGAGCAATAAAATCACTTTACGAGGATTCCACTTCTTGTGTCAGGATAAACGGAGCTTACAACGACTGGTTTAACATTGAAAACGGTGTGAGACAGGGATGTGTGGCTTCGCCATGGCTGTTTACATTATACAAAGACGATTGTTTAAAAAATTTAAAAGAGAATGCGTAAAGATTGAAAATGAATAATTTGATTGTCAAATGTCTTCTTTACGCCGATGATCAAGTCATATTAGCGTCATCTGAAGAGGAGTTGCAGGCGATGGTTAATGTTATGCATGATGCACTGAAAATTAAATGGATGAAAATTAATGAAAGGAAAACAAAAGTAATAATTTTTGAAAGAGAAAGAAAGCATGATAAACTGTGAAGTTCTGATTAACGGAGAAAGAGTGAAACAAGTAAATGAGTCTGTATAATTTGTTTCAAAGTTTACGAGAGATGAAAAGTATGAGATTGACATTGAGCGAAGGGTGTTGGCAGGAAAATAAATAAATAGAGCACTGCATAGCTTTATAAACACCCAGAAAATGTCACAAAAGGCACGTCTGGCTGTGCATAGAGGAGCGTTGTTTCCTACACTTATATATGGTAGTGAATGTTGGGTTTGGCAAAAAAAGCATGAAAATAGGATTAATGCTGTGGAGATAAGTAGTCTGAGAAGTATAGACGGAGTGACTCGGTTGGATAAAGTAAAGAATAGTGAGATAAGAAAACGATGTGGTGTAAAAGGAGATGTGGTTACAAAGATAGATAAAGAAATGCTTAGATGGTTTGGACACGTAGAAAGGATAGATGAAGGAAAATTGACAAAACAAATTTATAAATCAAGTGTGAATGGACGGAAGTCGGTAGAGGTCGACCTCGGCGAACATATCTCGATGAGATCAACATTGTTTTGAAGAAAAGCCAGGTCAAGAGTACTAACAACCGACAAGCTAATGGCTAATGGCTTTGCGTCCCTGGCTTATTCGGTCCCTTACTGTTTTATCAGTATTACCATCTACTGTAACGTACGTTTCCAGATACTTATAACTGCTGGTATACTTTGTTCTTTGCTGTGTGTCTTTAAGGACCAAGTCTTCTTGGGTCATATACCCTAGGTCTTCGTAGTCCTGGGCTAAAACCACTTGGTCATCGACAAAACACATGGTGAAAGACAGCATCCCTGTTTCAGGCCCTTGTCCACTCTAAACCCTTTTGAAACCGTTTTTTCTATTTTAATTTTGGTTGCATTGTCCCTATACAGATTTTTTATTGCTTTAATTTAGTTGACATTAATATTGATCCTTTCTTGTGCTTCCCATAGTTTGCTTTGGGGGATATTATCGTAGGCCTTTTTTAGATCTACATACAGTTGGTGTAATTCCTGTTGAAATGATATTTTCTTTTCTATGGTGTGGGTGAGAGAAAAAAGATGATCTACTGTAGACCTTTCTGCTCTAAAGCTCGCCTGAGTTTCCGCTTCCACATGTAAACGTGTATATTATGCTGCTACTGGACCAACTGTAAATTTATGAATTTCTTTAACTTGTGGATTACTTTATATTTAGTATTGCAATAAAAATGATTTGTATACCAAATCAAAGATGTATTTTTAAAAGTACTTTTTATACTCACGTAACACATACATTTTATAATTGAAAATTGTGATAAATTTTATAAATAAAATACAAGGTTATTTTTATAAATCTAAATTTTGTTGTATATATTATGAAATAAATTTTAATGTAGTGAAAAAAATAAAATCTTTTCAGAATGATAAATTCAAAATAGCAAGTTGTGTTTTGCCTGCCAATTTAAAATTATACCTCGAAAAAAAGTAAAAATAGTATCATTAATACTAAAAATATGCGTTCAATTTTTATAATAGTTTGATATCACATTCATGTAATTTTAAAAATAATATTTGTTTTTGGTGTTTGATAATGTTGATACCTGCCTAAACCGCTGAATAATAATCACTCAATTTTAATTGAAGTTTTGCCAGACTTTTAATGATATTTTCCTTACAACAATAAATAAATTGGCATGGGTTTAAACATATGTCACCTAGTTGGCAATCAAAATTGTTTACGATCAGAAGGGGCATCAAAAAAGGATGAGTATCCTTTAAAATATAGAAATAACTTTCTTTTTTTAACATGTTTTCTACTCTCTTTTTCAATGTTTTTTTATTTATTTTGTTTTTAATCGGGACACTGTTTATTTTCTATACACTTTATTTTTAACATGTTTGTTACGTGTTTTACAAATTTAGGATAAAAAATTACAATTATTTTAGTTTTATTGCACAGTACACCATTAATATCTGGGAAATGTGGTTGCGCATCTTTTGGCAAGTAGTTACCAAAATTTTAGTCATTTTGGACTCGCAATTGTTGTTTGACAATCGTTTAAATAAATCAATTCGAGTGTTTTCGTGAAAATGAAAAAAATCAAGTATCGAGCCATTAAATTGGTATTTAATTTTGAAAAGCAATATGCCTACGCAAATCAAAGATAACTTGGACGCTGTGTACGGGGAATCTGCACCATTTTTTAACTTGGTAAAATTTTGGGCAGCTAAATTTAAACGTAGCCGTACCAGTTTCGAAGACGATGAACGTTCGGGACGTCCAAAAACTGCAATCACTGACAATAACATCGCCAAAGTTCAACAAAAAGTGCCAAACGAACGTCGAATTGAAATGAGAGAGATAGCAGAGGCTATGAATAGGTCCAAATAACGTGTTTGTCACATATTCTTCTTCTTCGGTTGGCACTACAACCCGAGGTGGGTTTAGGCCAGCTCTACAATAGTCTGCCATCTCTTCCTATCGGTAGTCATGGTTCACCAGCTTCTGCATCTCAGCTTCTTAAGATCTTCCACTACATCATCTTTTCACTTTTTCTTAGGTCTGCCTCTGTGTCCCTTTTCGTAGGGTTTCCATTCAGTTATCATTCTCGCTAATCTTTCCAACTCCATTCTTTGTATATGGCCCAGCAATCTAATTCTTTGAGATTTCACAAGTTCTTTATGAGGTACGATTTTGAAAGCCTTTCCAAGATCTAAGAAAACAGCAACATTATGTCTTAATATTTTTATTAAAGAAAGAATAAAATTTTAGAGATTTTAAATAATTTTCAGAGAACTAAACAAACGTCAAACCAAATACAATACACTCTTAGATAAGTCCTGCTGGCTTGCATATTTTTAAAAAATTTAAATTCGTAATTTGTATATTATCACTTGTTTTTTATAGGAAATGCCTTTTCCCAGAATTTCAACCAAAATCAAGATTTTGGATTTGTAAATCAAGAATATTCGGGTGGACCCCAAGCAATGCTACAGACTGCCATGCTTGTACTAACACGTAAATGCCAAGATGCCGGTCATTCCGAGGTCATGAGTGAACTTCCTGTAAGTACAATTTTGCAAAAAAAATTTTTAATCACACAATTTTCTTATCCGGCAAAAAAAAAATAAAGCCAGTGATAGGTACCAAATATTGTTTGGTAAAGACAATGCATAAAAACCGTAGTAGTTCCATGGTAACCTGTTGGAAAAAAACTGTCTCTAAACCTTTCTTGTAAAAAATACTGGTTTTAAAACTTGTGGGACATAGTACAGACAAAATAGCTATTAAGTCTTTATTCATGGGCGAAGCTGGTGGGTAATAAAAGTCAAATTATTAAATAGAGGCATAGTAAAGACGCCTTCCTTTATTCTTAATTTTTAAGTGGGTCATTAATATTCGAAAGATTGCTGCTCTTATTTTTTTTTTTCATATTTTTATTTTAGGCTATAACTCCATCACTTTATAGGACGTCCCGTACTTCTTCCTATTGGTGATTTTTACGATTATTTTGTTGTGCATTCTATCTATATGTTGGTTCAGCTCTACTCTTAGTTTTTGCATCCATTCGTTGACTGGTTTTATCAGGCATGTTTTTTTAAACGTTGTCACTCCTCTCTCTATCGTAAAATGTTTTATTAGTTATTTTACGGAAAACTTTCATTTCTGTTGTGGGTCGTTTTATTTTTTTTTATTGGTGCCCTTTTATATGCAGTGTAGGTCATTACTGGTAGTACTGGCTCGTATATTCTTGCTTTTGTTTCTACGTTTAGGTGATTTTTTTCTCCGTATCGTGTCATTCAAACATCCCGCGATCATATTTGCTTTTATGACTTGTCTTGTTTTACTCTATTTCCAGTGTTGCCGTTATTAGTTATATTCATTTCCAGATAGTTAAAGTATAGTATACTGCTGCTTTATAATATAATAGGTTTAAGATTATTCTTATGTCTCTGAGATCTATCCTTCTCTCGACCAATGTTTCTATGAGTTTGTCATGTCTAACTATATCAAATGCTTTATTGTGTTCAAAGTGTAAATATATATGATGGTCATGATAATAGTTTGCAGGATTTCCCTATTATAGATTTATAATTGTATCGCATTCTCAAATAAAACTTTGTCGAACGACTTTTGGAGATCGATGAAACATATAAACGCTGGTTTGTTATATTCAACATGACCTGCTTTTTCTAAATCCTTGCTAAACTTGCCATACTAAACCATGACTAAACCTTTTTTAAAAATCATGACTGTGAGTGTGTGAGGTTGGGTATTTTTGATAAAGGGAACTCTTAATAGTAAACTTTTATTAATTAAAATTATCATTTTGGTAATCTTGCAGTTTTGTTTTTTATTTATCTGTCAGTTAGTGCGTATTCTAGCTGCAGTGGTCGAAATGAATTAAGATAAATTTATTATTCTTTTGTGAAAGTTGCAAAAAAATGTTTTTGATTCGTTCTACCCTAAAACAGCCCTTACTAAAGCTTGTATTACAGAGAGGGGAGACAGTTAATGTTCTGAAACTCATAACAACACACAGATTTTTTACCACCAAGAAGCAAAAGAAAGTTTTGCAAAAAAAATAAAATACCTTTATCTTTTAAAATAAATAAGATATTCTTTCAACTTTTAAAAAATAGTAATAATAAATAATATTGTACTGTAGAAATAAACTATAAAAATATTTGCATAATTTTTGTGTAATTTACAAATATGATTTTGAATGTGTAAAATAAATTATATATATATATATATATATATATATATATATATATATATATATATATATATATATATATATATATATATATATATATTTATAATTTTTGCTTTTTGTACCAGTTCTTTAGTGTTTTAGTTAGATATATATTAAATTAATCTTTTATTTTTACAAACGCATATAAAAATTGTTTTTTATTTCAATATGTCAAGCCACACTTGCTCCCGATTTTGAATACTGCCAAATATCGGGGTGGACTATTTTTTGTGGCCCATTTAAGGTATATTAAAAAAACAGTAAAAATGAAATTTTTAAAATTTTACAAAACAAATGCAACGAATTTATTACTTATAGTATCAAAAACTTAAACCGTCATCAAGTTATTTAATTTTGAAACCTGCAAGATGGCTTTTACAATTTTAAAAATGGATTTAAGATAAAAATACATTAATTAAAAAATATAAAAACCAAAAAATATTTTGTAATAAACACAGTTTTTTTTAGGTGGACAAACACTAAGTAATTTATAAAGATAATAATTGTGCAATAAAATAATCTGTTATTTTAAATGATTGCTGATAAAAATAATAATATTAATTAATATATTGTGTAATCTCTAAGGTTATTTTAATCACGATTTTCTTTGCTTTTGACCTTTAAGATTGTAAAAATCAACTTAATAAATCTTTAAGTTACACTTAAAAACAATAACTAGAATCGACTGTTGATTGTACGTAATTATTTACAGCAAACATTGCAAGAGTTACAACGTTGTATAGAGCAAAAAGTAAACGTAAAAGAACTTACCGAAGAATTTTCCTCATCGTTAAGAACTTCAAGTTTGCAGACATTTGCCCAAAATTTTTGCTCTATATGGCCCAATATTCATACCTGCATCAATCCTGTTACAACATTGGTCAAAAAATGTCTAGACAGCGATGAAGCCAGAGCAGTCGATAAAAGTATTGATATTATTGATGCTACTAATACCTTTTTCTGCGAAAACAAAGCCCAGCGAATTATCAGTAAGTCTGTTTTGTTTATTTAATTTAAACAAACCGCGTGGTATTATTAAACACCCAGTAGGAACGAAGTTCATTACGCTTTTTGACAAATAATATGTGAGTAAATGTTAAATAACAATTAATAGAAGAGGTAAAATAAGCCGTTGTACCCAACCTGATATGTCAAAAATTTAATAATTAAATATCACTTTTGTTTAACACTAGAAACAGTTAACTATATTAGCAAGTCAACCATGTTAATTATATAATATTACTTTTTAATTTATGTTAATGCATTAAAAATGCCCAACATTTTATAAAAAAAAGAGACATTTATAAAATATGAATTAATGACTACTATTTAACAAACAAAGTTCAAATAAAATTTCATTAAGTATAACTACAAATTAAAGAGATAAAAGTTTTGTAATCTCAACACATTTCAATGAAAAAAATGGCAAAATTTATTTACAAAAATGTATATATGACAACTATTATTAATTTTAAGTATTTAAATTTGAACATATTATAAACTTACAGCACATTGCTATATACTAATTCAAATTACCTCTCAAGACGTATTTAAAAGTCTAATAATAGTATATTATTTCAAGCGGAGGAGAAGTAGGACTTTTCATGGCGCGCCTGAGTTTATAATAGAAGTCAAGCCATGAAAAGTCACTTCCCCTTCAAATGAAATATGCTATTGTTTTTTTTTCAATCGTACAATAAATAGAGCATAAACACGAATATGTAACACGGTTAGATAGAAAAATGGTTTGTTGACATCTCTTATTTTATAGTTGTCATTCAGCATTAAAAAATGTTATTTTGCAAGTTTTAAATTAACATCACAACTCATGACGTTTTAACGGACAGCGCCAGCCTAGCATACTTTTACCTCCCGCGGGGGAATAGTATATTGTGTAACTAGTGCGATAAGTTGTCGATTGCTTTTGAGAGCGAAGTTAAATGCACGAACAAAGCGAGTGAGCAATCGACAACATCGCACGGGTTGCACATACTATTTTTTATTGCGAATGCGGAATAAACGCGAGCATAAAATAGGGGTCCAGACCAAAAATATTAACTTAAAAAAAAATATAAACTTTGCAATGTCAACTTGACAAATTAACAATTAAATTAACAATTTAAAGACTCCTTTTATTTAGCTATTAATAACTAGTCATTTTAAATAGGGTCACTAAAAAAAAAAGGTTTGTTGTCAGGTATTACATTTAATAACTTATCTTTTTCAAACTAAACACGTAAAATATAGATAAACTGGTACTTAACAGATTTTCAGGAAAAAATCTGGCATTAAACAGATTGATTTATTTCCCAACTTTATTTGTACACCACGATAATAAAAAAAGATTACATGAATCAAAATAGATAGTTGTGTTTGCCTAATTTCGCTGACACAAAAAGTCTTTTAAATAAATAAAAATCAATATAAATACGTTTGTCCTTTATTGACTCCAAAACAGCTAGACGCAGTTTAATGAAATTTTAAGGAAGGCTTCAGATTATCCCGAAGGGTAATTCTGTTAAAGTTGTTGGCGATCGGATCAACGAAGATGGTGGGAAGAGTATGAAATATAGAAAATATCAAAAAGGGCTGATATTAGTGTCGAATTCATACTCCAATATTAATAAAATTCTATAAATAGGAATAAGTTGCTTTAACTTGAAAGATGGCATAATTTTTATCCCAAAAAGTTCCTACGAAAGGGAAGAGAGGCGGTTAAAATATAAAAACCATTAAAAATGGCCGATATTGGTGTCAAATTCATAGTTTTTAGGGCGCTGATTTTAATGATGACATTTCCCATTTTGTAAGCACTCCTACGAAAGGGGTGAATGAGTAATGGAATATAAAAAATATCAAAAACGGCTGATATTAATAGTCTTCGGGGACGCTAAGTTTTATAGTGACATTTCCAATAATGTGGTCACCCGTACAAAAAGATTGGGATGTGGATAAAATATAAAAACTATTAAAAACGCCGGTATTAGTGTTGGGTTCATAGTTTTCGGGATCGCTGAGTTTTATACTAAGCTAGCCAAAGTTCGGACAGGACAACGTCTGGCGGGTCCGCTAGTGAGTAATATAAATAGAGGAGATTATGTAAATATTTGGTTGGCACTTTTAAAATAAAGTTATTTCTGTCAGTTTTAAAAAAAATTACACTATTTGGATAATTATATAATTTAGAATTGTAAAAATTATATCTGAAGTCTTCATACAAAATAAAAAGCACTCTGGTTTTTAACTATAAACTAAAATAAAATAACTATCAAAAACGGATGTAGATTTTAACATGGTCGTGGTTGCGAATTCCTGCAGCTCCGGAAGAGTGTCACCGATATCCATATCGCTATCACTATCCATTTTTGATTATTAGAAACACTAATATTAACACCACGGTCTTATTCACACGTAAAATTTAGCGGTTTTCGCAATTAATTTGAAAACAGCAAATGACAGTTATTTTCGCAGGCGCCCAAGTGGATTTACCAAAATGACCCAATGGAGGAAAAGTGTTTGCGGACGAAAAACACTTGCCCTTAAAAATAGTCGATTTTTCGTCCGGAAATTAGTTAGTAAAATATCATTTTTTGTAAAGGTCGACAAAAAATATTTTTTTTTTTACAATAAATTAGTACATGTAATGGTAAAAAATATTATTCACAACACCACAAATGTACCGTCATTTTCAATACCAGCAGTCATTGTGGGCCCCCCCCATCAAGTGCTGAAAACATTAAACCCAACGTTCTTTTCTAGTGTTATGTAAAAACAGACTTATGTCCTTAAAATTGTCTGGAGACATGTTTTCATCATAAGTGCTGCAAGGTACTGCGAGGTACCTTAAATGTCTTTGCCGATAAGATTCCTATTTTTTTTTGACTCGTACAACTGTGAATGCTTGTTATATGTCGTCAGGTTTTTAGCACTTCCTTTTTTCCTTTTTTTAATAGTTCTTGGCATTTTACAACTAATTATCCTTATAGGCTATGAGATGTGATAAACATTAATAAATAATTCTAGATATGGGCTAGCTGATTCTCAGACGGTGAACCAATAACAAAATATTACTTCAAACTGTAACACGTATCAAAAAGTTATTAATTAAGGTTTAAATGTTTTTAAATTTAAAAAAAACACAATTTTTCTTTTTTTTTTCTTCTTTGTAAAGACATTTTGGTCTATTTATTTCGAAGGCTATTTCGGGTGTTTCCTTCGATGCACTCCTGGGCACAAGTCTCTATGGCATGTAATTATGCTTGAAAGATGGTTGGGGTGTTACCAAGGGGCCCTAAAGGGATGAAAGTAAATGTAGGCAAGACGAAACCAATGGTTTTTAAATGAGAAGAAAGCAAGACAAACTGCGAGGTGCTGATTAAAGGAAAAAGAGTGAAACAAGTGAATGAGTTTGTAAAATTGGGTTCAACGTTTACGAGAAACGAAAAGTATGACCATGATATTGAGCAAAGCCTGTTGGCGAGCAAACAAATAAATAGAGCTCTGAATAAATTTATGAGCATAAAGAAGTGCAGGTCCTTATACTTATGTATGGTAGTGAAGTTATAGCCAAAGTGACTCTAATGAATAAAGTGATAATTAGTGTGATAAGGGAACGCTGTAGTGTAAAAGAATACATAGCAACAAATAATGCTTGAATGGTTTGGAAACGTAGAGAGGATGGATAAAAGAAGATTACCGAAACAGACTTACAAGACGAGTGTGAATTATTGTCAAGTCGGTAGATCTAGACGAACGTATTTCGACCAGATCAAAATTATTTTAAAGGCCAGGTCGAGATTACCAGCAACCGACGAGTATTTATGAAAGCGCTGATGAAAGTAAAAAGCGTAATACGTGTGCAAGAATTGAAGCAAGTGGAAAAAAGTGATCTAATTTTGAGGAAAAAGGCGTGAATATATGTATGTATGTACGAAAACAACCACATTAGCCAAATCTGTCTTCTTATGTATTTCTAAATTTATCGAGCGTAGTACTTAGGTACTAGCTTTTTATCTTTCCTTTCTCGTTCATAAGCGTATGTTCGTATGTGCGTTCGAAATTATTTTTCGTCTCGATTATCTTGAGAACAAAAAATGAGATCGACGTGGGACCAATTGCATTCGACGCATAATTACGCAACTTAGAACTGATTAAATTTTCAGCAAAATCGGTCGAGCTGTTTTTATGGAGAATCAAAAAACTAAAAAAAAAATTGATAAACTACCCAAATTTTGCAATTTATAAATTACACTATTTTTAATACAAAATTTTGAGATCTTTTAAATAATATGATTGATAATAATATTATTATTACATATGGTATTTTTTCATTCTTTCCACTGGAAAGTTATTCGTGTGGACCTCTCAGGTCGCACTCAGACCACTAATATATATTTTTTTAAACACTACGTAAAATGTTTTGTTTAGCATTCATTAACGAAGGAGGCCAACAATGTATAGAATCGGAAAAGGATAAATTAACAGGTTGCATTAATGAGACAATGAAAACCAGACAGCCAAAAAAAGAAGATAAACTTTTTTTCAATTACGATGAAAACGATTGTGGGTAAGTACATAATAATGATTCCAATTTGTGAGTAAAATTGAAAAAACACCATCTTCTTTGCTATAAATGAATGAATGAATAAATAATAGGAGTTGTGGAAGAGGTCCAATTTTACCCTAGGCACTGTAGCATAGTCTGCTTTTTGTACTTTTTCAGCTCTTTATTTCTTTAATACTCCTGTTAAGGAGTTGAGGCTCATGTACTGTTATTGCCCCAGGTCAATCACTCTCTTGGTCTTGTATACACCCCAGGTAGTGCTTCACTGAGCGGTGGCTTCACATTTAAAGATAATATGAGTGGCTGTTTTCTCCTCCTCATTAAATAATCTGCATGTATGTTTTGTGCCAGACACGCCTATATTGTGGAGATGTTTTCTCAAAAACCAGTGTCCGATATAAAACCATACAATTGTTTTAAGTTTTTCGCTACTTAGTGAGAGCAGCTTCCCTGCTGCTTAGGTGAGGTTTCTTTCAGCATTAACTTGCTGTGCCTAGCTTCCTCTGGGGGTGCCCACTTCAGCTGATGCTGAAAGTGGACCCAGCCATTAATCGCTGTTTTAACGCTGGCTTTGGGTATCCCTATTAATGGTTCTTGCCCAATAAATGGTGTTTCAGAGCCCCACCTAGCTAGTTTGTCCGCTTCTTCGTTACCAGAAATACCTTTATGCCTTGGCACCCACGACAAAGTTACCTTGTTATGGTTACCCAAGGTTAGTAGGTTTTCGACACATTCCCGGGCAATTTTTGAGTACATTCTCCGTGATGCCAACAGAAACCTTTACTAAGGTAAAAGTAGTCGTAAAGAAAACTAATTACCTTGGTTTTGTCTAAAAATAGTTAAAATGTAGCGGCGAGTAATTTAATTTTACTTGTTTGTTGAGCTTGACTAGTAAGTAAACAGTCAGTACATTAACAAACTCAATTGCTCGCGTTTGCATAATTTTCTTTTTCAGTGATTAAACATTTAAATAACAATTTCTACTTTTTGTATAAAAATTGTCGTAGTTTTTTTGGTAATATTATAAATAGTCAGCATTGCTGCCCGGATCGTAATTGAAAATGTTGTCACGAAAAATATTGTTTCTGATATTAGATCCACAAATAAAAAGCTTTTATATTTTCTTATGTCATAGTCGAGAAACACAATTCTGATACGGATTTGTGTAGAAAATAAAAATTCTTTTTGCGTTTGGGATCGTCATATCGGATAAATTATTTGTGCTATTACCCAAAAATAAAATTTTTTCTTATCCTATTTTCATACAAATATTAGATTGTGCAATAATTAATGATTTTAATGTTTTTTTTAGCGATTTTCACAAAACACGTAAATGTTTCGTGAGCAAACTATCAGAGTGCCCTTCCAAGGAACCTTCCAAGATATTTGACGATTATTTGAGTATGATTGGCGTCAAAGTGTGCAGCTCGGCAACCAGCATCACTTGGTACTCTTTTGTCAATGTAATATTACTTCTTGTAACTTACTTATATTCCAAAACTTTCTAAAAAACTACTTATAGCAAATACTTCCTCGATGTTTCACGACAGCATTGTTACTTATAACATTAGCGCCATCTAGTTCGTTTAAGAAGTAGAACCGCCAAAAATATGGTATTATTGTAGTTATTTGGGTTTTTATTTTGTAAAAATACACAGTGTCTCAAAAGGAAACTCAATGATTATGTTCATTTTAATTACATTTTTGGTCCAAAAATAAAAATAAACATTTTTTATCATCTTTATTCATTTCGTTAACATTGTTAATGGACGCTTTTTACTGATTTTAAATCTGCCACCTGGTGGTATTTTACGAACATAAAATAATTAAATAAGCTGCGTGAAAAGTCAAGGATGTTTCTGGTTCCTTTTGTGCTATTTAAAAAATAACTGTAGATCGAGGGCATTATTAGCTAATTAAAAAATATAAACGTTTATTAAAATGTCCCCAATAAGTATTTTTTTTACTCTCGTTACAGATAACTGTTTTATTTTGTTGTTTAATAATAAAGTTTGTTATTTATTATCTGTAATAAAACAATATTGCGGGAATAAGTTTCCAATTTATTCAAATTAAAAATGTTCTTTGCAATACCACTGTTGTTATCATAACTGTTATATATTTAACATATTTAATATTATTTAACAAACAATTCTATTTAAGGCATAAATAATTTAAAATATTTAGAATAAACTATTCCCAAAACATTTGTATCTTTTAGAGTATGATTAAGTTTTTCAGATATTATTTGTTGTAAAATAAAATGTTTATTTACTGTTATAATACAAAAACAATACTTGGTTTTTCTCATATTTGTATTTCATTACAAAGAAATTGTTTCTTATAAGTTTTTTTAATTTATAAAAAGGTAATAATATTTGTATATCTATGTAATATGTAATAGATTAGAATTGTTGAGTTGTTTTTGTTACGGTATATTTCGTATGCAAATAATAAAGGCCTTTAATTACATTTTTTGTTACTGTTAATTAATTGTTAAAAAAATAATATTTAATTAATATTTTTCACGTGTTGATTTTCTGACAATTTAAGGAGGTTCGAAGGTCAAAGAAAAAATGCAGCCAATTTGTTAAAAAACATATCATCATCATCATCATCATCATCATCATGGTCAACCCATACGCGTTTACTGCTGGACATAGGTCTTCCTCAGTCTTTTACATCTGTCCCTATTTTCTGCGTCCTGCATCCAATTGCTTCTAACACGTTTCAGGTCGTCAGTCCATCTAGTAGGTGGGCGGCCTCTACTGCGGAACGCTTCTTGCCTTGGCCTCCACTCGACGATACGTCTTGTCCATTGGTTGTCAGATAATCTGGGAACGTGTCCTGCCCAGTTCCATTTTAATGTAGCAATTCTACAATTCTATAGCGTCGATTGTTCCTGTTCTATGACGTATTTCTTCGTTTAAGATCCGGTCTCTATGAGAGACGCTCAACATCCGGCGCTACATAGCCCTCTGTGATACTTGGATCTTGTCTAGGACCTTTCTTGTAAGTGTCAATGTTTCCGCGCCATAAGTAAGAACGGGCAGCACACATTAATTAAAGGTTTTCCTTTTGAGGCATACTGGCAAGTGCGACTTAAATATGTTATTTTATATTCCAAAGGCTGCCCAGGTTAATCCTATTCGACGGGGGAGCTCACATGTTTGGTTATCCCTGACTAGTCTAATTTCGTGTCCCAAATATTTATATCACACAATTTGCTCAATATCCTTTCCAGCGATAGAAACATTACTGTTTAGCACCAGGTTCGTCATTATTTGTGTCTTGGTCATGTTGATTCTCAGTCCGACCTCGAAGGAAGCGTGATAGAGTTTTTCCAACATTGCTATTGCATCATCCATACGATCGGCTATGAGGACGATGTCGTCTGCAAATCTTAAATGACCAAGCTTCTCTCCATTTATGTTGATACCATGTTCGTATAGGTCTGCCCTCTTACAAGAATGTTTCAAAAGTGTCGTAAATAACTTTGAAGAGATGGTGTCTTCCTGCCGCACTCCTCGCTGTATAGAGAATTAGTTTGTTTCTTGTTCGGATAATCTTACACTAGCCGTGGCGTTTTGGTAGATATGTTTAATTAAGTTGATATAGCAATGGTCTGTTCGACACTTAGTCAATGCTGCTAGCATTTTCTGTTGATCTATAGTATCGAAGGCTTTTTCATAATCTACGAATATCAGGTTTGTTATACTCTGTAGATTTCTCTATCAAATTCTTTATCACTAGTAGATGGTCATTGGTACCATACCCCGATCTAGATCCAGCTTGTTCTCTGGGCTGATAGAAGTCAAACCCAGCCTCCAGTCTCTTTGTAATAATTTTTGTAAAGAGTAAAGAGTAAACTAATAGGTCAGTAGTTTGTCAGGTCTGTTATATCTCCCTTCTTGTGTAATAAAACAATTACTGCATTGTTCCAATGAGATGAGGTGGTTCCTTGGTAAATACACTCGGTGAAAAGTATGGCCAAAGTCTGGATGATTTTATTCCCGCCCAGCCTGATTGCCTCTATCACCACTCCATCGTCACCGGGGGATTTGTTATTTTTCATTTCTGAAAGTGCCGTCTTTACTTCGAATGTTGTGAATAAAAAACATTTATAAGCCTTAAAACTTGGTTGTTATAGTTCTTAACACTAAATTATGATTTTTCACTGATAAAAATTATTAGAAAACTTGAATTTTTTTTTCGCTCCTTTAACATAGGTTTTTATGAGAAATCATGAGTTATTCATATTAAAATAAACAAAAACATTGTAAAAAATGCAAAATTCAATAAAAAAAAAAATACGTGTGTGTAGGAAATTTAATAACGAAGAGTTTGGGTGCTTAAAAAGTTTTATCGACTGTCTAGTTTCTGAAATATTTTATTTTTAACAATGAAAAATTTAATTTACGGCTTAGGTGAACGTGGGCGTCAAAAAAGAATGCAACGGCGCATTCGTGCAGACGACTCAAGTCTCAAGTCACCCAATGTAAATACTTTTATTATTACAATATTTAAAAAAAGAAATTGACACTACTGTCACACTTGTTAAAATAATGTAATGTCAAATATGATATGAAAAGTATAAAAGTTGCAAATTTTGGAATCATTATTTTTATTAGTGAAAAGAGTTTTCTCTGTTTGACTAGTTGTGTTCTAGTTTGTATTTGAATATCTGGGACTTAATATTAATGAGTTTTTACCACTGTGACCAATCCAACATTCTTACAAATACACATAACCTGTGTGTTGTGCACTAAAAAGAAATAATGATTAGTAAAGGTGAAAAGGGAATAAATATAGTGTATTGTAAGTAATAATATATAATGTTATACATGAAGTTAATATTAGTGTTAAGTTTTCTGTACTTTAAATAAATAAAATATTTTTTTTTCAATTTTTAATTATAATTCTTCAACACTTTTGCTATCATGCAAAGATTATAAATGTTGTAAAACTTTTTCTATAATGGTATTTTTTTTTATCAATGTTGCCTTACCATCTACATCATTTTTTAATAATAAAATAGTTTTTTAAACGTTCGAGGTTATGTTATCAGCTGTCAGCTGCTGCTAATAAAAGTAACTATTTGCGCTGTTGTCACGTTTTTTACAACTACACACATAAATTCGGACTTAATGTTCATCATATTATTTGGATAAAAACCATATATTTTATTAAATAATGATTTGTCAATTAATTTTGTAATGATTTTATTATAAAAGTGTCCGTCAATTTCAGTTAAAAAAATCAGTATATTTTTTATATGAAGTTGGCAGCGCTGATTATTTAACATGTTCAGCATAGGACCCCCTCGCGTCCCGCTTCTTTACCCCGCTCTGATCAACGAACCTCCTTAACTAATGTATAAAAAATATGCGGCAAAAGTTAGCTTTAAATTTTACAGCGACAAATGCACTAGTGGTTTCTTCACTACAGTTCATTTGTTTATCAATTATAGCGGTGTTGGTTGCCAAAATAAATAGTTTAACATGTTTCTCAACAACTTATTGAATTTCTAAGCACTAACAATGAGTCGATTCGGTGAGTCTACGAACGCCGAAATTAGTCAAATTGTTAATACCCGTGTGGCTACTAATACAGTTGCTAGTCAATCATTAATCTGGCGGAAATTTCCTACATTTTGCGATGCAAAAATATATAAATTTCAGCCAGATACTTCCATCGTGTAATTGAATGTAATATTGCAAGATTGGGCATTTAATATGCAAAAAAGTAAGAAAAAAAACAACAAAGAAGCGGTAGTTAAATAGTCCATTGAAATGTTACATTTTTTAGGCCTTACCTTGCGTTTTTTAGAGGACGCAATTTTATTTTTTTGATGTGTAGGGGAGGTCAGTGTAAAGCTAAAACCAAGTTTGTGGGGTCGCCACCCTTGTCCCACGGCCGCCATCTTGAAAATAGGGCTTTAAATGGTTTTTACGATATATCTCTTAAACTATTTATTTGATAAAAAAAATTTATTTACATTTTTTGTTGCAAATTAAATTCTCTACAACTTTGTCGTAGAACTATAAATAAAAAAGTTATAAGCGAAAATTGGAGAAAAAAAATTATATTTTTCGATATAACTTTTTTTCTTATCATGATGATGAACCGCCAACATTAACACCCTTTCCTTCTCCAGTTCTCCCACTGGTATTTAATTCAGAAAGCCGATCAGATGCTGAGCCGCAGCCTGGTCCGCAGCCTGTCAGTTCTAGGTGAACCAAAGCGAAGATTGGACTCTTTTTTAAATATTTTCCGGTACAAAGTGACGCTAGCCTCAACAGCAGGGTAATTTAGCTTAAAAAGTCTGTACATCTTTTTGACAGACAGATCTGAAGACAAACATTCTTTAGACGAAACATTTCGGCTATAATGACTTACTTCACGAGGGAAGGAGTTTATGTGATCCACAATATTTTTTCTAACGGAATTATTCACTGCGTGAAGTCGATTTGTATGCAATCCCCTTCCATCCTTCGGTACTAATTCACCCATCTTCATTTTGTTCTGAAGAACTTGGATCCGACGGGGGGTCACTGAAAATGTGTGGCACAACGTTTTCTTACACACTGATTCTTCTCCATCCAAACTATAAATAAAAGATGCCATTTTTCTTGATGTCGAATCAGTTTTGCCGGTACGCCTTTGCGTTGGTTCACGTAAAGTAATATATTTCAGCAACATCAGATTTTGCTCATTATACGTCAATTTATAAAATTGGCCATGCAACGAATGGACTTTTTCAATAGACAATCTCATACAACCTGATCTCATACAAGTTTCACCACATCCCTTTGCAATAGTTGGTAGAGTTTTTTCCGGGATCTCCTTGCCTTTACCTCGGTTGGAAATGTATTTATGTCCGCTGTCCTTTAAAATCTTCCTCTTCTTGTCTTTCCACTCCGAAATATTAAGCGAACGTTTCCGATTATTTACTCGTTCCTTGTCACTTTCGGTTAAGTTCCAACTTTTATTCATTTTGAACAAAATGAAATTCACCCTAACGTAAAGAAACAACAGCGGTCCTAAACAACAAGAAACTGGGTAACTAAAAGGTTCACATAGCGTAACCTTACATCAACAGGCTGTCATAGCCATTAGATACGACATACAACGTTTTTCCATTATTAGGAACACTCAATTTTACTGGGAAAATGCCTTACAGCCCATTCTGATGGCATGTGAACGAACTAAAATCACTGGGGATTCATTCTCTGGTCTACATAGATCATTATTCCGTAAAAAAAATTGTCAAAAATCGACATACAACGTTTTTCCCGCCACCCATTCAATTGGTAATTTTTTCTCACTTTTGGTAATATGACCTGATCATTGGCGTAAAGAAGGCATTTGACGATTTAATTATTCTTTTTCAATTAAAAAATCTGTATTACAACCAAATCGCTGCTGTCAAAGTTGAGAACATGACTACCAAGTACGTTCCCATTTAGCGAGGTGTGAGGCATGGGCGTGTCCTTTTTTCACTACTCTTTAACATATAATTGTTGCCAACGGAGAAGTAATAAATAACTTGCGTTATGCGGACGATACAGTTCTACTGGCATAAAGTGCTGATGACTCGCAGGCGTTACTGGATCGGGTTGTGGCTAAAAGCGAAGAAAGAGGGTTCAAATTTAATATAAGATAAACCAAAGCTATGGTTATTAACAAAAATGGTGCGCTTTCAGCAAACCTGAGTACAGGCATCCAACAGATTCAGCAAGTCTCCAGCTTCAGATATCTGGGATTCTTATTGAACAGTAAGTGGGATAGCACGCAGTAAATGAGGTCCCGCATCGAGCAGGCTAGGGCAGCATTTAGCAACATAAAGAAGGATTTTACATCTCAAAACTTGTCAATACACCTACGTATTCGTTTACTATGGTGCTACGTATTTTCAATTCTGTACTATGGAATGGAAGGTTGGACTTTAGCAAAGGCAATGTGTAGCCAAATTGAAGCGTTCGAGATGTGGTGCTATCGTCGCCTGCTACAAATATCGTGGGTAGACAGAGTCCGAAACACCGAGGTGCTTGCCCGTCACCAGAAGCAACTAAAAGCCATGTGAACCATTAAGAAACGTAGGTTGGAATATTTTGGACATGTTATGAGAGAAGAGACCGTATCTTAAAAAATATCATGCAAGGCAAAATCCAAGGAAGAAGATGTCCAGGAAGAACCCGCACGTACTGGTTGAAAAACCTGGGAGAGTGGTATGGTGTTAATTCCACAAGCCTGTCTTGTGCCACTGCTAATAAAATAAAAATCATAATGATGATCGCCGACATCTTAGGAGGACATGGCACGTGAAGAAGAAGAATTCTCAATCCTTATGCACTCTCTTTAAAATCTTTTAAACAATCGTCTATGCATAAGTATAAGCCATGGCGAAGCCATACATCCCAGTCTAACCCTTTTTTTTAATGTTAAACCAGTCCGTGTAAGCACTTGTACTTTACTTAAAATTAGTACTTGCCATAATACTTAATTTAAAATGAAATTATAGAAAACAAAACCAAATGATAAATAAATGTATAAATTTAACAGGTTGCCACCTGTGTTGTTTGTAAGATAAAACGGTTGATGTACAATAATAAAAATAAATATTTTAAAAATAAATAAAAAAATATTTGTTTATTTTTTTCTTGCAGTTACCTTTTGTCAAAAACTCTGTATTTTTATGTGACCAAGAATTAAAGTCACGTGATCTATAAGTTAATTTAATACTACGTTGTTTTTAATTAGATATTTGTTATTTCTGTAACATAAACGAACCAAAAATAACACATTTTTAGTTAATAAATAATTATGTTGGAAAGTTATTGTTACAAAGGTCAATTTAAAAAAAAATACCTTACTTTGAATTATTTATTTACCAAAACAACATTCAGTCAAAATTTTTATTTTGACTTTTACAAGATTATAAATTAAAAGTTTATTGATATTGATTATTAATATATTAGATTAAACTTTCTATTTTATTATGTAAACAAATTTATAAATAATTTTCAAATTTTGATATTTTCGTCGACCTCTTTGGTGGTCGGTCTTCTTGGTGGACAATATCCTGCTGGTTTTACATCTAGTACTATGCGAGGTAGTCTATCTTTAATCATCCTTTTGACATGGTTGACCATTCTCTTCTTTTTTGTCTTCCTTATCTTTTATCTTGTATGCCGCATTGTTCTCTAAAGTGTATATTTCTTACATTTGCTCTGGTTTTGCCAGTTATTGTTTTCAGCACCTTCATTTCGGCTAACTAAAGAACTGGATGATAAAGAATTTTTTTCACCAACTTCTTTAATTTCGATTTATTTCAAGGCGTAAAAATTAGCGTAGAAATCTTCCTAAGAACTGGTAATGTAATTACAAAATTAAGAAATAGTGTTTCATCAAATTGGGATTGACAATTTAAATCGAAACATATGATTTGATTTAAATCGAAAAAAGTTTTTTTAAAATTTAATAAATCAATAAAAGAAACAATATTTTTAAAAAATGCGTTATAAATTATATATGTCGTACCATTATTTATAACACATTAAGCATTTTTTTAAGCATTTTTTACAGTGGAGATACCATAATTCTGGACAATAATATTATTAAATTGCCAACGGTGGTACTGTGGGTAAAACCTAAAACCTGTTAGGTAATACAGTGTTTATAAAAGAGGGGCAATCGATAATCGTAGCAGCAATTTCAGTTCTTTCGTGAATGCAGCGTCATGGGTCTTTTAGTAATCACATTTGTGTTGATAACTATCGGTAAGCTAAAATATTTTCTTAACTGAGCATACAATTTTAAAACTTTTTTTTTTATAGTATTACACGTACCAATACATCAAACTATTAAAATTTATTAATTAAGTTTGTTGTTCAAAATTGCATTTGTAGATTTTTTAATCGACCTTAAGATTTAAAAACATGCAAGCGATAGGAAAAACCTTGTTTAGTAAAAAGAGATCTTTAAATTTACTTGTTGATTCATGAGTAATTATATAATATATACGAAAACTGTGAATTAGTATAAAAAAAATTAGATTTAATTCTTCTCTTTTCATAATTATGTATCAGCATTATTATTTTATTTATATCTAAATATTCACACCGCATTCATTTATACCCAAACGCACAGCTGTCTATGCAAAAAAATACGTTACAATTTGTTATTCCTAAGCGACTGGATTTTAATTATACTGAAATCAGAAACCATGATGGTAGTATGGTAAAAGGAGAGGAATGCATTTTAAAGAGATTAAAGTGATACTTTAAAAGTTTATTTGAGAAAAAGGATACACAAGTACAGGCCCCATTCAGAGACATGAGTGAAAGTTGCAATGAAAGTGAAATTAGTTACGACTGGTGCAAGGCCGTTATCGCGCCGCTTTACAAGGGAAAAGGTACGCAGTAGGACTGTAAGAACTACCGAGGTGTAAGTTTTCTCAGCATAGCCGGCAAACTGTATGCAAAGATGTTGATTAAAAGTGTAACGAATGAAACGATGATATGGGATGTGCAAACAGGGTTTAGAAGAGGAAGAAGATGTATGAATCAGGTCTTTTCATTACGAGGTATATTCGAAAAATTTAAAGACTTGAAAAAGACCTACGACAGAGTGGTAAGGAGTAAATTGTGGTTGACATTGTCTATGTATGAGGTGAGCGGTAGTATATTACAAGCACTAAAATCACTTTAAGAGGATTCCACTGCTTGTGTCAGGACAAACGGAGCTTGCACGGACTGGTTTAACATCAAAAAAGGTGTGAGACAGGGATGTGTGGCTTCACTATAGCTGTTTCACTTATACATATACGATTGTTTAAAAGATTTAAAAAAAAGTGCGTATGAATTGAAAATGAATAATTTGATCGTCAAATGCCTTCTTAACGCCTATGATTAAGTCATATTAGCGTCATCTGAAGAGGAGTTGCATTCGATGGTTAATGTTATGCAAATGCCCTGAAAATTAAATGTAATAAATGTAAGCAAAACAAAATTTATAGTTTTTAAAAAAAATAAAGCATAATAAACTGTGAAGTTCTGATTAAGGAAGTGAAACAAGTAAATGAGTTTGTATACTTAGGTTTAAAGTTTACGAGAGATGGAAAGTATGACAGTGACATTGAGTGGATGGTGTTGGCAGAAAAACAAATGAATGGACAGTGTATAGCTTTATGAACAGCCAAAAAGTGTCAAAAAAGGCATGTCTGGCTGTACATAGAGGAATGTTGGTTCCTACACTTATAAATGGTGGTTAATGTTGGGTTTCACAGAAAAAGCATAAAAATAGGATTAATGCTGCGGAGATGGGTAGTCTAAGACATATAGCCGGAGTGACTTGGTTGGATAAAGTAAAGAATAGTGAGATAAGAGAACGCTGTGGTGTACAAGATGTGGTCACAAAGATAGATAAAGAAATGCTTAGAAAATTTGGACACGTAGAAATGATGGATGAAGGAATATTGACAAAACAAATTTATAAGGCGAGTGTAAATGGTCAAGTCGGTAGAGGTCGACCTTGGCAAAAATATCTCGATCAGATCAACATTGTTTTGAAGAAATGCCAGGTAAAGAGTACGAACAACCGACGAGCATGTATAAAAACATTGATGAAAGTAGAGGAATCAAAAGATGTGTGTAAGAACCGTAGCAAGTGAAAGGAAGTGGTCTCTGCCTACCCCTACGGGGAAAAGGCGTGACTATATGAATGTATGTATGTATGATAGCGCAGAAATGATGTTTGCATGGCAACGTCGCTTTAATCTAATTAGGACGTATTAGTTTGTTATCACTTATAAATGTTTGTGTTTCTGATTGGGTCAGTTAAACGTGCGTTGTTTTCTATGTGTTGCCACTGCACTAATTTTCCGTTTTTAATAGTCCACAAGGACACGTGATACCCAATTACAGTGGTTGCTCGTTTAATTTATTTATTTTTTATTGCATCAAAATCCAATCTTAGCCGTTGTTTTGGCACGCGTCGTTGTGTTAAAGTGTTTTTTTTTTCCGGTGTTGTATTTGGATTTTAAAACTTAAAAAATGGCGTTTAAAGGACTTTTAAAAGTGATAAACATTATATAGTCACAGAAAGTTCTTATTAAATTTATAATTTGTATGAAACATTTTTTAAACAAAGACGTATATACTTCCAAGCAGATTCCACATTTTTAAATATACCATAGACAAACGTAAAAACTTCTGATTCTTTATTTTTCTATTCAGGTTGCAGCTGTGCCAACAACTTGCAATTAGACATTAACAATGAATTAAAGTTAACATCGAAAAATAATCATTATCCAGCGTGTCAAATCGCAATTAATTTAGAAAAACCGAAATTATCTGCGTTGGAACATTTAAATTTAAAATGCCACGAAAAGGTGCCAATTAACACACTGCGGGTAAGTTAATAAATTCTTTAAATACTTATTATACTAAAACTAAAATTTGAGACCGTTTTTCTGAAATCGCTCAAGAATGCCTACTTGCTTGGAGCAACTTCGGACACCAAAATACGCTAATCTAGTATTTTAGTTCGTTGCCGGCCTAGACTTTGGTCACAACAATAAACAAACAGTGATTGTCAAGAAACAGATATATGCAAAAAGATGGTAATCAAAAATATTGGACCCATTATCATAAGATTGGCCACGACATTATCCAATATCTACTGCCAATTTGTCTAAAATCTGTTGATAAATGTCCTCTCCTGTCTTTCCAGCAACTTCTATGAAATCAATGAAACCTTTTTTATTTTACACATATCGCCAGTTCTTTTTACATATCGAATTACCTGGCTCATTTGTTCTGTATGGGACACATCTGGAGTGCAGTCGAACATTATCGTGTCTCCCCTAGATCCAAGCTGCCTGAAAGTACACAGTTTTATTTGAGACTAGCCCTTGTTATCATTACCATAGTAAATAACGACTTAACAATCTGAAATTAAAATGGCAAACATTTTACATTAAAAAATTTAGGAACCAGCACTCCTCTATGCACAGCCAAACGTGCCTTTTTTGACACGTTTTAATTGCTCATAAAGCTATGCAGTGCTCCATTTATTTGTTTCCCTGTTAACACCCTTCGCTCAATGTCATACTTTCCGTCTCTTTTTAATTTTGAATCCAAGTATTTACTTGTTCCACTATTTCTTTAATTATTATCACCTCTCAGTTTGTCATACTTTCTTCTCTTTTAAGCCTATTTTTGGCAAGAACAGTTTCACGCCGGAGAAATTTTTTTTTTAACATATTTAGTGTATATTGTGCAAATTGAAACTAAGAAAAAAACATTTTTTGTTTTTTGCCTAGTTTCAATTTTACAAAAACCTATTTTTGTTTATATTGTCAGATATTGTTTCGTATTCTAGAAGATTCTCTTCCTGGTTACGAATATATAAATTTAGTGTTCTTTGGTCAATCTGTTTACTTATGACATAGGCGGCACGTTAGGCAGCTTATTAGGCACACAATTTTTAACATTTATAGCAGGAAAGTCAATTATGGCTTTTTTCGCTTGTTGTTTTATACTATAGAACTGTGAATATAGCTACTGGTTACGCATATATTTTAGTATTGGCCACAAATAATAAAAGCAGTAAAGTTAACCATAGAAACGTCACCTTTTCCTTGGTTTTTACCTTTTTATCGAGTGGGCGTTATAGGGCCGAATTTTAGGCTCTCAAAACCACTTGGTAACACCCCAAACATCTTTCAAGCAGAATTACACGCCATAAAGATATGTGCCCAGAAAAGCATCGAAAGAAACACCCGAAGGGCAGAAATCTATATTTTATTAGATATCCATGCAGCACTAAAAGCTCTGAAGTCATACACTTGTGAGTCTAAGCTGACTTGGGACTGTAAACAGTCCCTGAGACAACTGGCAGCTAACAATCACGTTACTATGATGTGGGTTCTAGGTCACAAGTGAGTTAAAGGTAAAAAAGAAGCAGATTGCCTTGTTAAAAAAGGGGCAAATACACAATTTTCCGGACCAGAACCCTTCTGTGGACTTTCCAAAGCCCACTTGAAAAAAGAGGTTTGACGCTGTGAAACAGATGAAATGAAATCTCACTGGCACAAAGTGCCAGGACAAAAACAAGCGAAAAGGCTAGTAAGCCTTTCGCCAAGGAAAGCTAAACAGCTTCTCGAGTTGGACAAGAAAGACTTAAAACTGGTGATGCGGCTCCTCACTGGACACTGCCCTCTGAGGTATCACCTTAAAAAGATGGGCAAAACAGAGAGTGATAGTTGCCGCTACTGCGAGAACTACGTTGAAACTGTAGAACATTTGCTTTGCGAATGCCCAGTGCTTTTCTGCAAGAGTCTTAAGTTTCTGGAAGGGGACTTCCTGAAGTACTTCTATGTCAGAAACTGATAAACTTTGTTTGAAGTCTCGGAATCCCGGGCATCAAATAGATTAAGGGTTGTGCACAAAAGATCTGATAGGTCGAGGTGCTTGAGAGGTTGCATAGCCTTTACGACCCCTTCTACAATCTACCTTTTTATCGATTTGACAGGATAGACGTCTGCAGATGAAGAACACGGAATAACTGGTTTATTGTTTTTAACTTTATTGCAACCACTTGATTGTCGTTATCAACAAATTGTTGAAATGATCCTCGTCCTTTTTGGCCTGTGTGGCACACACAATGTTGCCAACTTCATCCCTAAATCTTACGACTAACTATATAAAAAAAAATCAAAAAAATTGGTATCTTGAGCAATACGACGCCTACAAAAGGGTTAAAAACTATTAGTTCCTTCTTATGCTGCGTTCATATGCTGCGAATTTAAGTAGACACATAGTATTATTCTACAAAACTTACTGACTTGTCAATCATGGTATTAAAAAATTTATTACTTTTAGGAAACAGTATCACAAGCCGCATGCTGCATAGAAAGTCACATAAATTTAGATATTGTACCAATAGTAATACTCGAGGCATTGGATGCAAGTAATATCTCATCATGGTTTAGGGAAAGACCCAATTTATGGCCCAATCTGCATCAGTGCATTACTCCTGTTTTTTCGCTGGTTAAAGTTTGTTACAACAACAACGAAATCGAGGCAATCAAAACTTTTCTAAAAATTGTAAACGCTACCAATAACTTTTTTTTTGAAAATAACGGTACCCGCTTACAAAGTAAGTATTAGTCATATAAGTGTACTACAATATTAACAATATTTGTAAGTTAAAGATGCTTCCTTTTTATCTTATTATTAAAATGAAAATATTTGTAGAAAAAAGATAAAATATTGTGGTGAGGTAAAAACTATTTAACGTTACCTCGTATTATATCTAACCAAAAAAATTGACATGATTTTTTTTTGTATTACATCTGGTTTTTTACAAACTATGTAATATTTTTTTTTTTAAATTTTCAGAATTTGCACATGAAGGAGGTAATGAGTGTATAAAGAAATTTACATATTATCACTTGCTCTGTGATCCAATTTTAAGTAAATCGGAAAAAGACCAATTGGAATTGCTGGATTATTTTAACAAAGAATCATACTGCCAGTAAGTATACATGGTTATTCAAACGATACGGAAGAAAGTGGCGAAACCTCTCGATTTAAAAAAAAAAAATATTGTAATAGATAGAGGTTTATTAGGGATACAATTTAAAATTATTTTCGTAATAAACAGAGTATCTTAAAAACACTAAAGGAATCATAATATAAAGAATGCCCTGTATATTACTTTATTTTCTGTTTTTAGGTTAAAAATAAAGGTAACTTTTATGAAATTTTATAATACACTTACCGGAAAAATAATCGATCCACTGAAACAACTGATGAAGTATGCTTATTAATAAATTTGTTATTTTATATTTAATTTAATTAATTTTTTTTATATTGTAGATTAATTTATATGAAATCTAGCACATTATTTAAATTTTAAGAAAATTAGACGTACGTCATTTTGTACAAGGTGACACAAAGTGTGTTTTTTTACTCCAACTTTAAAAACACATGTGAAGTGTTAGAGTTATTCCATCTTGTAATTTCTTATTTTGCTATTAAGACACAAGATTCTTTTACAATAATTTTTAATTTATTACAATATCTTACTTTTTGTATTAGATACAAGGGTTTAAGGAAAACATTACATTTTTACATTTTTCTCATAGTGATAACAACAAGTTTAACAAAACTTAATACCAAACTAAATTAAAACAAAGTAAAAAAAACAAGACAATACGAAGTGTTTCCCCACATGCACGGATAACAGCTGCAATTTGTCTTGGAATGCTATCAATTAAGTTTTGAATGTAAGCCTGGTCGATTTGATTCCAATCTTCTATTAGAACGTCACCAAGCCGCTGTATATTTGCAGAAAATGGTACACGAAATCGTATTTTTCTCCCAAGAGCATCTCAAACATGTTTAATTGGGTTTGGGTCTGGGCTTAGAGCAGGCTAAATACTGGGATTTTAACCTCGGCTATATTTTATATTTCCGTGGCCGGATCACCAAATCAAATCAAATTTTTAGTTGCCAAAAATCAGCCACATATGGGGCTTTGCGAGTATAAGGTCCTCCTCTGTGTAAGTCTCACTTATATTTGGGCATACGGCCAGATGTTGTGATTTTGGGTTGCGCCGCATTTACAATAGTCATCCTCTTTATAGCCCCATTTTTTTAAGTTGCTGTTACATCGTGTGACTTCCGACCTTAACCTGTTAAGCGTCCTCCACGTCGGAAAAGGTTGCCTTTATCAAAGTGCGGGTGAAAGCCATAGGTTTGCTCGGTGTGCTTCAGGCGTGATCTCCAGTGGTGTTGTTGGCTGCAGAAAGCTTTTTCGAGATTTAAGTCTATGCGGTTGCATTTGATGCCCTTATAGGGGATGTCTCTAGCCAATTTTTTGTTTTTTACGCTTAGCCCCCGTGGCAGCACACCTCCTGATTGTGGATGGGGCAATATCAACTATTGGGTAGATTTTCTTCACCGGGGTAGCTTTCAAACAGCCAGACACTATGCGTATCGTCTTATTTAGTGTCACGTTAACGTGATTAGTTAAACCACACCGGTTTATCATATTTCGCGGCTAAGAAACATAAAGCAAGAGACGAGGTCTGGAGTGTGAGGTTGTGCTCCCCATTTTGTGTTTGGTAGTTTTCGGATGATATTGTTTCTTGCGCATACTTTCCCTTTGACCTCCCGATAATGTTTTCGAAAACTCAAAGTTCGGTTCAGGCATATGCCTAGGTATTTCTGTGTGTTATTATGCTCCAACTCATGGCCCTGCCATGTACCTCTTAGCTTCCTGTGTGCTTCCTTGTTTCTAAGATGGAAAGGACATACCTGTCACTTAGTGGGATTAGCTCTGAGGTGGTTATTTTTGTAGTAAGCTGCTGGGTTCTCCAGAGCGCGGGTTAGTTTAACCTCCATGTCGTTGAAAGTTTTACCTTCAGCTGCTATAGCCGTATCATCGGCGTATATGAAACGCTTTGTCTCTTCCTTTATTGGATGATCATTGGTGTAAATATTGTAGAGGATTGGCGCCAGGACGCTGCCCTGTGGTAGATCGTTTTTCTGAATCCTCCACCGGCTATTCTTGGACTATTACGTTACAAAAAACCGTCGGTTTTGTAGTAAGCATTCTACCAATCTTCGATATATTGAGTGAAATTGAGGGTTTTCCCGCTGCACGATTTACCCGGTCTGCAACCTGCCTGTTCTGGTATAATTTTTTCCTAGATAATGTCAGATATTCGGTCGAGTATCATTCTTTTAAGAACCTTGAAAAGTTGACACAGCAACGAGACGGGTCTAAAATTCGCAGTATCTGTTGGTTCTTTTCCTGGTTTCAGAAGTGCAACTACCTTCGCAGCTATTCAGCATTTGAGTAAGCCAGTCTATGGTTAGGGTCCCAAAATGCATAATTTGCTCTGACCTTATTTCGATCAGGCCGGCTGCTTCGTTTTCTTTCAGTTGGTGAATTGTTCATTTTTTTTTCATCGGTGCTGGAAGGTACGAGGGCGGTTTGATAAGTCAGTGACTTTTTCAATAAAACAAATTTTTTTTCGCAAATAAACATTTTACTCTTCTACATAATCACCTGTTAGCTGGATACATTTAGTCCAGCGTTTTTCTAATTTTTTTATTCCCTCCAAATAATAGGTTTTTTCAAAGCTCTCAAAATACGCGTTTGTTTCGGTAATGACTTCTTCATTCGACTCAAATCTCTTACCGCCCAGCCATTTCTTTAGGTTTGGAAACAGAAAATAGTCGCAGGGGGCTAAAACTGGAGAATATGCTGGATGGGGTAGCAGCTCGTATCCCAATTCGTGGATTTTGGCCATCGTGACTAGACAAGTGTGCACACGTGGATTGTATTGATGGAACAGCACTTTCTTCTTCTTAGCCAAATGCGGCCGTTTTTGCTTCAAATCAACGTCGAATCTGTTCAAAAGCTTTGAATAATATTCGCCGGTGATCGTTTTACGTTTCTTGAGGTAATCGATGTGAATGACACCGCGTACATCCCAAAAAACTGTGGCCACGACCTTGTTGGCTGACAGACTCTGTTTCGCCTTCTTTGGTCCACGTTCACCCAAAGCAACCCACTGTTTCGATTGTTCCTTGGTGTCTGGCGTGTTGTGAACATCGCTAAACACTCTTTTAAAGTGGTCACACGATTGCGCTTATGGTCGAGTGTGAGCAATCGCGGCACCCATCTCGCAGAGAGTTTTTTTATGTCCAAATATTCGTGTAAAATATGATGTACCCGTTCAGTTGAGATACCTACAGCATGAGCCAACTCACGCACTTTCATTCTCCGATCATCCAATATCATTTCATGGATATTATCGACGATTTCCGGAGTGATCACTTCTTTTGGGCGACCTGGACGTTCGGCGTCACTAGTGTTGGTACGACCACAACGGAACTCTGTAAACCACTTCTTAACCATTGAAATTGATGGTGCCGAGTCCCCGTAGTATTTATCAAGTCTTTCCCTAGTTTCAGTGATGGATTTTTTACGTAAAAAGTAATGCTTAATCAGCACACGAAATTCACTTTTTTCCATTTTCGTAATAATTCACGAGGTTGTCTGCTTTGAACGGATATCAAACACCAACTGCACGACGTAGCTTGCTCAAAATTAAAAAGTTGCCCACTGATAGATTATAGTT
This sequence comes from Agelastica alni, assembly GCA_950111635.1. NCBI lineage: Eukaryota > Metazoa > Arthropoda > Insecta > Coleoptera > Chrysomelidae > Agelastica > Agelastica alni. Next base: position 22,254,799 of record OX467716.1, read on the forward strand.
GACGGCAGCACTGTTGCATTTGGAGTAACTGCGCGGGAAATTCAAAAAGTCACTGACTTATCAAACTGCCCTCGTATGGTTAGCACATCGTTTTTGTTGTTTATGTCGCGTTGGAGTTTGGTTTTCCCCAGTCTAGTTGACGATTTACCATTTAGTGATAAGCGGTGAGCTATCTCGGCTACTCATGTACAATTCTCGCAACATGCGGTTGGGCATCATTATGCATCAGCATAAAATCGTCTCCAATAAACGGTGCAAAAGAAACAATATGTGTTTTTAAAACTTCTCCTATGTCGACTGCCATTGCTTCCCTGTTTATCAAAACCAAGTCTGTCCGGGATTCATAACCTACGCCACCTACACCATTACCGAACCGCCTCCATAACTTACTCTAGGAGAAAAATGGTTATGAAAGAAACATTAAATAGTTCTCCGGTAAATTCTTTAACGTCTTTCCGGTGTTCTAAAAAAAACCTTGACTCATCCGTGAATAGAAAATTGCTTCATTCTTTTTTACCCCAATTTTTATGTTCCCTAAAAAATAAAATGCATTCAACTCGATGGTGTCTCAATAACTCTAGACCAGTTGCATGTGGTCTGGCACGCAGTCCAATATTAAAAAGCCGCCTTCTTATTATTTTGTCACTTATTTGAACTTGCCTTACGTCCTCTAATCTTTTTTTCTTTTGCACAGAAGTAACTTTTCTGTCCCTCAAAACAGCGTTATAAAGCAATTATCTCGTTCATTAGTAGATTTTTTTTGACCACAATAATTTTTTCTTGCCAATACACCAAACCACGAAACCGTTTAACAGCTCTTAGAACTTTTTATCTTGAAACTACCAACACTCTGGCCATATAATAGTGTGACCCACCATCCTGGACCAAAGCAATAGCTCCCGCTGCGTCGGTTACAGAAAGATCCATATTTTAAATTACTATTCGCCAAGAAACACATTTAAACATTTAATTGACAAGTTTCACTCGTAGATTTCTTAACTTTATAGCCCTTTATGCAAACTAGTTAAATTCGTAAACTTATTGTTATTACCATAGGAAAAATTTAACGTTTTTCTTAAACCCTTGCATCTTTTCCAAAAAGTAGGCTATTGTAATAAATAAAAAAAAATTTATAAAAAAACGATGTGATTTATTAACAAAATAAAAAATAACAAGGTGAAATAACTCTGACACTTTAAATGTGGTTTTAAAGTTAGAGTAAAAAAACACACTTTGTGTTACCATGTATAAAATGACGTACGCCCAATTTTTTAAAATTCAAAACATGTGCTAGATTTCATGTAAATTCACTTACAATACAAAAAAAAATAATAAAATCGAGTTTAAAATAATAAATTTATTAAAAAGTTAACTTCATCAATTTTTTAAATAGATCGATTATTTTGCCGGTAAGGTTTTTGAGATATTTCAAATAATGGTGAAAATGTCAAATTTTTAAATTCTTATAGTTGTTTAACTTTTTTATACCAAATTTAATTTTATAACTAGTAATGGATTAAGTTTTTTGTGACATTTGTAAGAATTGACTTTAGTACACAGGGTGGTCAAAGACTATCAGTAAATGATTGCTACTTTCAAACGATTAACAATTTTTAATACGAGAAAAGACCCTGTATTTTATTACACAAGCAAATGTAAAATTGTATTCTCTATTCAAAATTAGTTACCTTCCCTATTTATAGCTTGCTCATGCTTTTATAAAATACCCCATTTTCAGAATTCCTACAAAATTCAAACATTTTGACAAATTTAACATTGCCTACGGTATTTTAACAATTTTATTTTCTGTTTCCAGATTGAAAATTATATTAAAATTTATCCTATTTTAACGTAAAGGTTTTTCCTATATTTTGAATTTTTTATACCAAATACCAGAAAATTTGTTTTTTGTTTTGTTTAATATCCAAAATGACGGTTTATTCAAAATAAAAACAAAACGACATAATTTTACTTACTTACTTCAACAACAACAATCAATATGAAGGAGCTTATTAAAAAAGCATTTAGATAGAACATAAGCCCAAAAATGTTATTACCTAATTGTTTTAAATACGTACTAATAATTACTTATTTTTAGAATATCCTTAAAATATTTGCGGAATAGCTCTATGAACAGCCAGAAAGTGTCAAAAAAGGCACGTCTGGCTGTGCTTGGAGAAGTGTTGGTTCCTACACTTATGTAAGGTACTGAATGTTGGGTTTGGCAAAAGAAGCACAAAAATAGGATTAATGCTGTGAAGCTGAATAGTCTGAGAAGTATTGCCGAAGTTACTTGGTTGGATAAAGTGAAGAATAGTGAGATAAGGAACGCTGTGGTGTAAAAGAAGATGTGGTAACAAAAATAGAAAAGAAATTCTTAGATGGTTTGGACACGTAATAATGATGTATGAAGGAAGAATTACGAAACAAGTTTATAAGGCGAGTGTGAATGGACAAGTCGGTAGACCTTGATCTCGATCTCTATCTGGAACAGATCAACATTGTTTTGAAGAAAGGCCAGGTTAAGAGTACCAATAACCGACAAGCGTGTATGAGAGCACTGATGAAAGTAGAGGAAGCAAAAGATGTGTGTAAGAACCGTAGCAAGGAAAAGAAAGTGGTCTTTGCCTACCCCTACGGGAAAAAGGCGTGACTATATGTATGTAAACTTACAAAAACTTACATCGTTAAATTACCAAAGGCAACTTGATAATTGTAAAATTTGTTTAAGTAAGTTCAAATTTTAAAAATGGGGTATTTTCATAAAAACATGTAGAGTTATTCGTAGTGAATTATAACAGTATCCGATACAGAATAAAGTTTACATCTGCTTTGGTAATAAAATATGAATTAAAAAAGTTATTATCGTGCAAAAGTAGTAATAATGTAGGGCTTACTTTTGACCACCCTGGATAATTAATTCAATTTAAACAAAACTTAATCCATCACCAGTCTCCAAATTGAATTTGATACGAAAAAGTTAAGCAACCACTGATAATAATGTAACGATTTCGCGATACACCACTGGAATATGTTTGGTAAGCGAGCGTTGACGTCACAGCCAATGGCAAGGATGGTTTAGTACCTTCCTGATTAATTACAAAATTTCGATGAAACAGTCTGGATACGTTTGAAAACGTCTAGCCTTCTCTCGTTTTAATGTTAATTAATAAATTGGCCTCCGTTCACGGAAGTTGGGCAGTCAGTTTTCTGAAGCTGATTATCATTGTTCACTAGTTGGGTGACTTATAGCTGCCTACATCACTTGCCTTTATCTATCACGGTTTTCTGCTATCTTTTTAGTTCGACTTCCAAAGTTGAGAGGTCCTTTCTTATGTTGTCCCGCCATTTCAATTTGGGCCTTCCCAACGGCCTCTTTCCTTGAGGTGCCTCTTCCCATACCGATTTAATGAGTATTGTGTTCTGACTCCTTTGAACGTGGCCAGCCCATCTCAGCCTATTTGCCTTTATTTCTTGTATTATATCTGGGCTCGCATACAGCTGGGCTAGTTCAGCGTTAGTTCGTATTCTGTATAGGCCAGTTTCTGGGTCGCGACAGGGGCCATAGATTTTTCGAAGTATCTTCCGCTCAAAACGTCTTATTATTTGGTTATCACTTATGGTCATGGTCCACGTTTCGCACGCATAGGTCACTGCAGGCCTGACAATGGTCTTATACAAGATAATATTTAAAGCTCTAGAGAGGTGTTTGGACTTGAAGAGTGGTTTTAAGGCGAAGTAACATTTATTTCTTTGGGTGATGCGATGCTTGATTTCTTTATGTAAGTAATTATCCACTGTTATTATTGCACCCAAGTAGTGAAAGGTTTGTACATGCTCGAAATTAAATCTGCCTATTGTCACGTTTAGACGCAGACGATCACGTGTAGGATTTCTATAGTCGTGCATGTATTTCGTTTTCGCTTCATTAACATACATTCATACCCTGTATATTACGGAAATGATTATAAAATGTACCGCTAATATACTTTTTTTTAAAATTAAAACTTTAAAAAAATCTTGCGGTTTAGCTAATCTTCTGTGTCGTTTGATGTAAATCCTGTGCATACAGTGTTTCCACAAATAGATTTCACAAAAAAAATGGTTTATTTTAAGTTTTGTCAAAAAATATCGTTTTGGGCAAAAAGTTTAGCTTGTTGTAACCCTAAATAAAAACGATTTACATTTCACTTTAACTAATTCATTTTATAGTCAATTTGATGGAAACTCACATCAAAATTCATTTCAGGTTTAAAAATTTAACGACACTCTATTGAGTGAGAAAGCGAGTTTATACAGCAAATAAAATAAATTAAGAAACAAAATAAAATAAAATAAGAAAGATAAACATGCTCAAAACTATGAAAGCGTTTATACAAATAATAAGATAAAATAAGAAATAAGATAAGAACAAAAGATGGCAAACTTTTATCTCTTTGTCTTATTTTATTTTATTTTGTTTAAAAACTGATAATGCGCGTGACCCAAATCTTTTTTGTTCTAAATGTTTCGAGTTTACAATCAACCTAACCTAACCTCATAATATTATTTAAGGAGGTATTTTTGATTTTCCGCTTATGGCTTGTATATTTATTTATTAGAAGCTTTCATCTGTGTTTAGAAGCTTCATCTACAAAAAAAGTGATTTAAAAACCATTAAACTGTTTGATTTTTTGGCACTTACGTGCTTTCTTTATTATGTTAGCAATTGTGAGCAAAACATTTTCTTTCAGTTAGCTGTACTTGTATTTTCCATCAGTTTTTGCATATAACTGAGGAAAGGTCGATACCTGCTCTATCAACACGCCATCATCCATTATAATATTTTTTAATAGAAAATGGATGGTAGATATATAGTTGGATAATTTAAGATAATGATAAAATTAAAAAAATCTGTATTTAAAATAAAATAACAAATCAATTTGAAGATTATATACTGTTATACACAAAACATAAAAGTCATTGTCAAAAAAGCTGCGATTTCATCGGTTCATTCTTATTTCTTATTTTATTTTAGTCATCTGTATAAACCAATGATTTTTGCACTCATTCCTTATTTTATTTAATGTTATTTCTAATTTTATTTTATTTGCTGTATAAACTCGCCTCGACATTGTTAAATTAATGTTCTTTGTCTATTATATGTAATGTAAAGTTAATGAATTTGTGTACTTGGGTTCAAAATTTACTAGAGATGGAAAGTATGACAGTGACATTGAGCGAAGGGTGTTGGCAGGAAAACAAATGAATTGGGCACTGTATAGCTTTATGAATAGCCAGAAAGTGTCAAAAAAGGCACGTCTGGCGGTGCATAGAGGTGTGTTGGTTCCTACACTTATGTATGGTAGTAAATGTTGGGTTTGGCAGAAGAAGCATGAAAATAGGATTAATGCTGCAGAGATGAGTAGTCTGAGAAGTATAGCCGGAGTGACTCGGTTGGATAAAGTTAAAAATAGTGAGATAAGCAAACGCTGTGGTGTAAAAGAAGATGTGGTCACAAAGATAGATAAAGGAATGTTTAGATGGTTTGGACACGTAAAAAGGATGGATGAAGGAAGATTGACGAAAAAATTTATAAGGCGAGTGTGAATGGACAAATCGGTAGAGGTCGGAGAACATATCTCGATCAGATCAACATTGTTTTGAAGAAAGGCCAGGTCAAGAGTACCAACAACCAAAGAGCATTGTTGAGAGCCCTGATGAAAGTAGAGGAAGTAAAAGATGTGTGTAAGAACCGTAGCGGAAGTGGAAGGAAGTGGTCTCTGCCTACCCCTATGGGAAAAAGGCGTGACTTTATGTATGTATGTATGTAAACATTCGAATATTTTTTAATAAATAGGTCAACTATTAATAACAAACGTCATTCACAAGATTATCCTTAAATTTTTTAATTTTGAATAAATTTCATAGTAAACTGTCTACAAAAATAAAATTTTTTTTCATTTTATGGGATCTTACAAGAAGTAAAACTTTTATTCAAGAATGGCAAAAATAAAAAAAATTTCTTTTGTGAGCTCTGTTATAGAGACTGTATACAGATATGGAATAATATTTTTGGAACATAGTAATTTAAATGCAAGACGTTGAGGTGTACGGTATCCAGTGGACCAACACAAAATATAATAAATATTCGCAATAAATAATCAAGTAATTAACTACACGACTCTAATTTGAGTTGTCCCCACTTCGCTGACATGTGTCGACGTTAATTATCAGTATGAAACTTTTGGTGATGGTTTGTAAGTTTGACTAAATAGAAAAGTAACAACGACGTATGCAAGAGATCAAATAATTTCCTCCAAAAATGTGTTCATTTTTACTGTAACGGCTTTATAAATAAAATAAATATTTCACGAATTAAAAAACATAACATTAATTTTTAAAGAATAAACTAAAAGTTTAAATTTAAAAATACAAATCTAATGTAATATTGGTCCTAATAAACCACCTTGTTTTTGTCAAACAATGGCCAAATCTGTAAAACGCAGATAATCTCAAATCGCAGAGTATATTTTGTGTAATTTTGGCACAAAGTTGAATATTTCTCTTCCCTAGTCCTTAAAGATTTTACTAGCTTTTATTTAACTTGCAATGTATGTAAGTTTGTCCGGGTGGAATCTTGCAACTCAATTTTGAAGTAGATAATTTTAACCGATTGAGCTGAAATTTTGTATACACGTTTAGTTTGGATGACAATACAAGGTTAGCTGTGTGACGTCATTCTAAATTCAACATGGCGAAAAACCCAAGATGGTTAGTTTTAATGCACTCCTACAATATAGGTACTAAATGAAAGGGCTTGCTGAGAATAACTCAAAAAATAAAGTGACGTCACTCTGAATCCAATATGACGGACTTGAAAGATAGGGCATTAAATTTTTTATGCTTTCTTACAATATGGGTATCAAATGAAAGGACTTGCTGAGAGTCAAAAGCTCAAATCTGTCCGAAATTTTGGTGTACTAGGGTTTCACTGTCATACATTCACTACCATACATAAGTGTAGGAAACAACACTCCTCTATGCACAGCCAGACGTGCCTTTTTTGACACTTTTTGGGTGTTTATAAAGCTATGCAGTGCTCTATTTATTTATTTTCCTGCCAACACCCTTCGCTGAATGTCACTCTCATACTTTTCATCTCTCGTAAACTTTGAACCCAAGTATTTAAACTCATTTACTTGTTTCACTCTGTCTCCCTTAATCAGAACTTTACAGTTTGTCATGCTTTCTTCTCTTTTAAAAACCATTATTTTTGTTTTGCTTACATTTATTTTCATCCCTTTGATTTTCAGGGCATCCATGCATAACATTAACCATCGCCTGCAGCTCCTCTTCAGATGACGCTAATATGACTTGATCATCGGCGTAAAGAAGGCATTTGACGATCAAATCATTCATTTTCAATCCACACGCATTCTCTTTAAAATCTTTTAAACAATCGCCTATGTAAGTGGCAAAGCCACACATCCCTGTCTTACACCTTTTTTAGTGTTAAACCAGTCCGTGTAAGCTCCGTTTATCCTTACACAAGCAGTGGAATCATCGTAAAGTGATTTCAATGCTCGTATTAAACTCGTAAAAAAACAATATTTTTATTATCCTTTTCCATCATGTTTTCACAAAATTAATGTTTTACAGATTTGGCTATTGTTTAGCACAGCAAGGTGGTCTATTCGAATCTTTATAACCTTAGATTTGTAGTGTTTTTGTTTACAGTATAACAAAAAAGGGGTGTTATGTATCAATAGGTAAAAAAAGGCTATAGTACACCAAATTTTTTTTTAATTATTACAAGCCAATTCTCATACGGTTTCGGCGTCAAGCCATCATCAGGAAAAATTTCTGAAAGTAAGTAAAAGTAATTATATCATTATTATTATTATTATATTAATATTTAAAAATGTTTTTTAAATTAATCATATTAAATAGTTTAACAGTACTTACTTGTCACAAATTTGTGTACTAAAGACTAAACATGAAGAGGACATGACTACAGCTCAACAATGAACATTTCAAGATTAACAAAAATTTTATAAAATTGTAGCTAAATTACATCTTTTAAAAGACATGTACATTTAAGAATTTTAAATTTTTTTAAAAAACATTGAAACATTAAAATTAAATTCAAGTTGAGGGATCACTACTGACAACATGAGTTGACAAGGAGACATATGACAACACTAACAATATTGTCAAATCGAGATGGTTGACATGAAACTAATACCTACAAAATGGATTACAAAATAAATTTATGCAAACAAAGGAAAAACGATGTCTGATTGGAGATATAACAATGAATGATTGGGATTATCTTCTTCTTAAGGTGCCGTGATCGCTTGTCGATCGTAGGCTTTTATACTGCACAGCATATTTATTTATTTATTTACACTGTTCTACAGAAAAAAAAATTCCAATTACAGAACAGGAACAAAGTAAACATTTGCACAATAGTACTAACAATAAAAAAGCTTAAGAGTAATACACAATTTATAAAATCAGACTGACATTAGTAGAAAGCTTAAGACTAACACAACATTATTACTGTTGATAATAATAGCTCTTAATTTGCCTCACATTACAATAGAATATATCAAGCTGGTCACTTATAAGGTTATAGTTGCTACACATAGTATGAACAGGAGAGTTTTTAAGTATATTTGTTCGTGGTGTAGTAGTGTAGAATGAGTCGGTGTATCGAGATGCCTGACGGGGAATTTTAAAGTTTATCTGATGTAGTAAGCATTGACATTTAATTTCATTGTTAATTATTTTGTGTAGCATAATGACACTAGAACATTCTCGTCTTTTATCCAGAGTGAAAAAGCTATGTCTTGACAGTAAACTCTCGTGTGCCGTGCCAATTAGTGGATAAGTCCGATCTACTTTAAAACTTAAGTATTTGAGAAAGCGTCTTTGGATTGTCTCCAGTTTATAAATATGCACTTGATAATATGGGTTCCAGATAACCGATGCATATTCTAGCTTTGATCTCACAAAAGCATAGTAGAGAGTTTTAAGTGTTAAATGGTTAAAGTCGCGGCCTACTCTAATTATAAATCCATACATACGGTTTGCTGACGTAGTTATATTGTCTATGTGGTTTTGGAAAGATAGCTCTCGGTCGAAAGTAACTCCAAGATCCTTAAAAATACATGGTCTGTCTAGAGAATATTTGTCTATCTTATAGTCAAATATAATTGGATCAGATCTCAATGTATATGACATTACGAAACATTTGGTAGGATTTAACGCTAAATTATTACGACTGCACCATTGGCTTATTTGATTAAGATTTTTCGATAGTTTCTCACATTCAGTCATATTAATGATGGGAGAGAAAATTTTTAGATCATCAGCATACAGTAAAAAATTAAGCTTAATTATGTCACCAATGTCATTGATAAAGATATTAAACAGTAGTGGACCGAGGTAAGATCCTTGCGGTACACCTGATTTGGCGAGGTATTTGTTAGACTTAAATCCATTTAACTGCACATACTGTGTGCGGTCGGACAGATATGATTTGAATAACGCAAGTAGGTTACATAAGTCAATTATAGTCTTATTTACAGCTGCGCGGAATAATTCACTGGTAGTTGTTCCAAACCACTGGCGTAGATTTTTAAACCAGGAAGTAGTGCGGCGGCCCACACTTCTTTTTCCCATGATTTTGCCTTGTATAACAAGATGTAGTATGTTGTACTTTTCTGAGTGAGTGACGCATTATATGACCAAAGTATTCCAATTCACGGCCTTTAGCCGGGTTCCCGACTTCATAACTTTTATTTAAGCGTTGCAATACCTTTTCGTTTGCGACTCTATCCACCCAACTGATCTTCAGGATACGGCGATATACCCACATCTCGAATGCTTCTAGTTTCTTTAAAAGCGATTCAGTCAAGGTCCATGCCTTAACCCCGTAAAGCAATACTAGAAATGTATAACAGCGAACTATTCTCATGCGAAGTTCCAAATTAAGATCATGACTGCAAAGTATTTTTCTAAATTTCATAAAATTTGTACGTGCTTTAGCAATTCTACTTTTGATTTCTGTACTAGGGTTCCAGTTTTCGTTAATATTAGTACCCAGATATACTAGCTAACTAACGCGTTCAATTGAATTGTTACCAATTGTAACGTTTTACTTAAGTTTATTTCAAAGATTTAAAAATTGGATGGAATTTTGTTTGATTTAAGTGTATTTGTGTATTAGAGCACATTGGGTTGGCAGCTATTTCTTTAGTTATTTCTATTTTTGTTTATAGTTCCAATTTTAGTTTATTTTTTAGAAGTTACTGTTATATTTTTTTAATTCGTAGAATATTTATTTTATTTTTAAAGCCGTCATAGAAAAAATTAACAAATTTTTAGATGAGAAATTATTTTATATCTTGCAAACGTCGCAGTCTCTTTCCTGATGAGTCAGACGTACACACCGTCCTTTACAGTTTCATACCGATTGCTAACGTCGCAAACACATAGTTGGGACAATTCAAATCAGAGTCGTGGAGTTAACTACTTGATTATTTATTGCAAATATTTAAAAAAAATGCTTAAATTAATTATTGGGCTTAATTTTTTTTAGGTATTTAAAAATAGTTAACAAAGGTTTGACCTGCATGTTTAACAAGTGTTCTAAAGTAATAAGTAAAATGTTTGAAGAATACATTACTGTATTAAAGGATACAGCATGCAATGAAACAAAGAAGTAAATCCTTGCCAAAGGGTAGTAGAAAAAATCATCAACCCGATGGAGGTTTTTGGATCCATATTTTATAAAATACAATGAAATAATTATTATCAAATTTAATATTGTTATTTAAATGATAAGTAGATACTTGATCAATATTTTCTTAATAAATAAATACTGCTAAACTATTTAATAATTTTTTAATCGCTTTATGCACTGTGTTCATTTGAAAAGGACCCACCCTTAATATTTCAGGGGACACTTTTTGGCGCTAATGTCATAAAGTCAAATTCACCCACTCCCTACATTTTTTTAAATGGCGTTAGGTATTAAGTCATACCTTATATAAAAGGTCTGGTAAATCTCTATTTAATCATATTGTTTTTCCTTTTATACCAGCCTTTCATTGTTATTTAATCGTTGTTTAAAATTGACAATTTAAAAAGTCATAGTAACAGTGACAAAAACATAAACAATAATGACAATTAATAAAGTCATAGTAATAATTGCAATAACAGGATTTAGTTTTGTGGGGAGTTATACATATGGTGTGGTTGTTGATAATAATTATTAAATGTTAAGATAACATCTTGTTCGTATAAATATCTAAATTTATGTTATATATAGCAGCTGTGAAATAATAAATAACATTCATTGTTTTTGAGTAAAAAAATAAAATATATTTTCCTGCTTCTGCCTTATATTTAAACAGTGGTATAGGTTAGGTGGTAGCCCCCTATCCTATCCCCATCCTTTTTTACCTGAAGGGCGTACTTTTGAAAATATAAGCGCTAGAAAGTTTGCCCTCTATTAATTTTAAAAACAGTCCAGAATATTCGAAAATTCAATTTCCAATCGAATAAGCCCATAGTTTTACAATTAACAAAGCGTAAGGACAAACTTTAAAAAATTACGGCATCAACCTCAAAGACTTCTGCTTTTCTCACAGTCAACTATACGTAGCTTGTATTTAAGTAGCAAATTTAAAAAATGTGTACATATATACCCTGTATAACAATAAGTACAGTTTCACGCATCATTATGGCCAGTTGGATCACCGACCTTCGGAGGGAGACGGCGTCCTAAGAAGAAGATAACAAAATAAAAAATGTTTTTTATAAACAAGTATCGTAAATAGTAAGAATAGGTTTTCAATAAAAAATTAATGCTGCGGAGATGAGTAGTTTAAGAAGTATATCCAAAGTACCTCGGTTGGATAAAGTAAAAAATAGTGAGATAAGAGAACGCTGTGGTGTAAAAGAAGATGTGGTTACAAAGATAGATGAAGAAATACTTGGATGGTTTAGACACGTAGAAAGGATGGATGAAGGAAGATTGACGAAACAAATTTATAAGGCGAGTGTAAATGAACAAGTCGGTAGAGGTCGACCTCGGCGAACATATCTCGATCAGATCAACATTGTTTTGAAGAAAGGCTAGGTCAAGAGTACCAACAACCGACGAGCATGCATGAGAGCCTTGATGAAAATAGAGGAAACAAAAGATGTGTGTAAGAACCGTAGCAAGTGGAAGGTAGTGGAAGCCGGGTACCCAATATAGTTAAACACTAAATGCTAAATTTAACTATGAAATGAGCCAACACTGTAGTTAACTGCATAAAATACACCAGAGACTAATTACCAAAACCAGATTGTTATTATTTGGTTGTTGGTATTTCCAAAATGAACAAAACAGATATTTATAGCCAGATAACGACAAGAATCTCTTAAACCTCGAGTAATTTTTATTACTCAAGGCAAATCTGCTGTCATACTTTTTCGTGCAAAAAACTATAAGTTTAAACATTTGGATATTTAGTACTCAGTTTGGTACAAATTTATTTGAAACTGTCTGAAAGCCCTACAAAAGACTGGCTTCAGAAAAAAACTTCTAGCAATAAACGTCAGAACAAGTGAAAAAAAAACGATATCTCAGAAACTGCAAGTTACAACAATGACAATATAAATATAGTTGAATTTACAAACATTTTTTAAACCATTGATAGCAGATAAATCTAAAAATTAAAAAAAAATGTTTAATTTTTATTAATTAAAATTGGCAGGAAATTTCTAACAAATATTTTCAAAAACAAGAAAATAATTATTAGTTACAGAAGTGTAAATAATTAATTTTCAATGTCAATTGGCTTTAAATGGGAAAATCCTTAAATACAATTATGAGTTAATAATAAATAATATTAGACCAATAACTGGGACTCCCGTCATATAAAAATAACGTCTAAGGAGTTTTATTTTTTAATACAATTATTCTAAATTTTAAATCATAAATAGTAAAAATACTTTAATAAGATAAAATTGTTAACTGACGTCCAAGTCTGATGATAATAACCAATCACAAACGTTTAATTACTCGACGTAATTATACTTGACATTATGTGTTTTAAATAGTGTATACGTAGTATTTTGCAATGTTGAAGTTAGTTTAAATTGACCGTAAATTAATTCTTCCAAACTAACAGCGAATGACCTTAAACCTTATGGACTCATAAGCTTGCTCTCAGCTGCATTAAAATTTTTAGAAAAACTATTATTAGCCAGGCTAGAACCCATTCTAGCTCCTCAACTAGTTATACCAAACCATCAATTTGGTTGTCTTTCACAACACGCTACAACCTAACAAATCCACAGGGTGTGCAACCACATTCCCAGACATATCACAGGCATTTGATAGAGTTTGGCATAGATGACTTCTATATAAAATGCGCATTCAACATTCATACATTTTAAAATTGAAAAACAAAGTGGTGAATACATGCAAATGAAATTAAGTCGGTCTATGTTACGTTTACCAACAGACATGGCCTCTGTTGTTACACTAAACGGACATTAAATAACCCACAAGGAGGACGTAAAATACCTAGGAATGAACTAACATGGATTGCCAGTTTTTGAGAAAGAAACACAATCTTGTGAAAAGAAAACAATGCATTGGACTAAAACAACTATACAAAGTAATAGATCGCAGTAAGACTGTCTTTAAAAAAAAGTCCTTTAATAAAAAACAATCATTAAACCCATATGGAGCTACGGCATATCACCAACGTTGTAAAAAAATATGCCACTAGGAACTTGCCAAGAACTTAATGAAAACTACACAACGCTAGAAGAAAACTGAAGAAAACAACTCCACACTACTTGTTAAACATATTTTAGCAGCAGAATTCTTTATCCCGGCAGCCACAATTGGTCTGAGTTAGTATTAGTATTTTATAGATAGGGGAGTGCTACTAAGCTTCCTTTACGTCAACAATAATATATTTACAATATTTACTAATTTTAACTTGCTTTACAGATTGTAAATAATATTGGGAGATTAAAAAAAATACTAGACTTCAGACCTTAGGTCCTCCATATACTGAGAGGATTAAAGTTTTTCCTCTTTTAACGTTACAAATAGTATCTTTGTCAGACCTTCGCAGTAGCATTATATATGTGCAGAGGATACCTCATTTACTCATCTGCATATGGTTGGGTCTGCCAGCCTGATGTTGTTCACGTGTTTGTTGAGTCTACAATACCCTGTCAAAAGCCCAACCATGATCCATTTTAAGCTTGGTAGGTACTTCTCAAAGTTTAAAGATGGTTTTTTATTAAACTGTTTGGTCTGATTCAGTACCGTCGCCTAGTTTTACCATACTCGAGATTGCTTTTTTATCTAAATGCTGTTATAAGTTTAAAAGCACATCATGCTCCTATAGGGCTGGTAAATCAGCCTCTTTATCGTCCTTGTAACCTGCGTAACCACCTAGGCTAAAGACAGTCTGTTTTGACTGCCTTACTCTTGAAGGGTTTTTAAGTAATCACAGGCAAATTAAACGAGTATATAGTGATTTTTTTTTAAACTTGTGCATTAGTAAATACTCTTCACAGTGACGTAAAAGCTGCAACTTCTGCCTGAAATATCATCACGTATTTATCTAAGCTCATTGAGACTCTTGTCTTTGGTTGGCCTTTGGCCTGCATAGCCATATATTTATATAGCGCTTGATTAAAAGTCTAAATAAATTTGTGGATGTAAAATAATTGTTAATCTGATTATTTCCGACGAACTATAATAATTTAGTTTTATCGAGAATTGTTATACTGTGGGTAAAACCTAAAACCTGTTAAGTGGTTCACTGTTTGTGCAAGAGGGGCGATCGATAGTCTTAGTAGTAAAAGATAAATTTCAGTTTATTTGTGAATACTTACAGCGCTGCGTCATGGTTTTTCCAGTCAACACAATATTGTTGATAACTATTGGTAAGTAAGAATATGTTCTTTACCTAACAAATAACTTTTTATGTACCATATAAATTACACGTGTTGATACATCGAAATTTTAAATTTTTGCCTGTTTATTTCTGCCTCGTGATGTTTTTTTCAAGAATGTTGAATTTTAAATTCGTTTAAATTAGACTTTAATGTACTTACAGATGGTATGAACGTGATCACACTATTTATTTCTAGTTACCAAGTTAAAGGCTTTTAAAAAATTGACGTCTTTAATAAAAGGATTTTTCGGAAGCTGCTTTCCGATTAAAACAAATTTGCAATCAAATATTAAACGTGGTGATTTGTATGAAAAATGTACTGTTATTTTTAATTTTACAAACGGAATGAAAAACATGTGGCGATTATAAAATCAAGCAATCTAGATAGCATGTTATTTATGATATATTTTAATCTGTGGGTTACATTTTATGTGTGTTAAAGTCAGTCGTTGTATTTAGATCAATAAATGTAATGTTTAAAATAGAATATCAACCTTTATTTCCTATATTGGTGACCCCGATAGCGATCTTTTAAAAATGCATAAGTGCAATTTTTAGCTCTTTGAAAATGAAAACTCCAGGTTTGCAGTTCCTTGATGTTGGAGTAGGTCTAAAAGGTAACATTATTTCTCGAAAGAAAACTTTTCGAATCGCCAAGATTCTTTTTCTCAGAATTAAAAGAGAACGACTAAAAAGTTAGACAAAGAATTTCTCCAAATACCATCTTTGCTGATATCTTATTTGAAAGCTAAACGAAGTCCGAGAAGTAATGCGCGACATACATCCATATAATCACGCCTTTTTCCCGAATAAGTGGGCAAAAACCCCTTCCTTCCACTTGCTACGGTTCTTACACACATCTTTTGCTTCCTCTACTTTCATCAGTGCTCTCATACATGCTCGTCGGTTCTTGGTACTCTTGACCTGGCCTTACTTCAAAACAATGTTGATCTGATCGACCTGTACCGACTTGACTATCCACACTCGTTTTATAAATTTGTTTTGTTTATCTTCCTTTATCTATACTTTTTACGTGTCCAAACCATCTAAGCATTTATTTGTAAAGCGTGTTACCCAGATAGCCCAAGGAGACAGAGTTCTATTAAATTAAATGTTTATTTGCAAAATGAAAAATATATACAATAAAAAAAAGAAAGTAAAAATAAGATTCTATCGGTGATGTCGAATGAATACTGGTAGCTCGACGTACTTTTTACGGCGTGGGCGGCTTGACTTCAACGAGGACGGTATATGCGACTAATTGTTTGTGTAGTACGGGTCGATTAGGGACTGAGTTATCGACAGAAAAATACTCTATCGGTTTGACTCAGATGACAGGAATATCGTTTATGACCGGTTAATACCCGGCCTAACAGTGATTCCGTGTCGTGGAACTGTAAATGTATTTCGAATCGTCAATACTGCATCTGAAATTATCCTGGCAGTTTAGACCAATCATTTCAATTTTTGTCAATACCGAAAATTAACGGCGGTCCCGGTGAGCGTGTGCAAGATCGGTTAGGTTAGGTTAGGATCGGTTAGATCGGATCAATACTTCGACTTCGTCCAACACCCGGTAGGTAACAGTGTAAAACGTTCTAGACCAAAGTCAATACCCCTGGTCTACGCCTCGCACAACAAGGTGTTGCTACTGTCCCTGTGCAAAGTGCACCTGACACCCCAAGCTTGGATCACTTGGCAAGCGAGCACTTTGTTCGTCTGCTAAGCTGCCAAAGCCCCAGGAGCAACTTGAAGAGTTGAACCTGCCACCACCCCCAGTACTCATTGTACCAGGCTTACTCTCGAACCGAAACCCTGAGGTCCAAAGGTGGCCGATGAAGTCAGCGCACAAGTACCTAACGATGTGTTGCTACTGCTCGGTGCATGGTCTTTTATATCCGTCGTGGTGGTCTCCTTCTACCATCAATTCATCCGGAGTGGGAGTTCAACAGGTCTGGTGGTGGATATCGTCATCGTGGCATCGTTACATATTTATTTATCTTTGTAACCACATCCTATTTTACATCACAGCAATCCTTATTTTATTTTTTTTACTTTATGCAACCGAGTCACTCCAGCTATACTTCAATCCCATTTTCATGCTTCTTCTGACAAACCCAACATTCACTAAGTGAAGAAACCAACACTCCTCTATGCAATCTCATAGAGCTAATTCGCGAGCCCAGTCGATATCGAAATGAGCCATAATTGCAGCTTTTAATTAACGATGCAAGCGTTTGACTTAACCGTTGAAAAAAGAATGCCAGCTTGTAGTGAGGTTTTTTTTTTAATGAAAATAGTCGCGAAAAGGGTAGACCTATCGTGTAGGCCGCGGACGGCCCGCACTGCGACTATTAAAAGGGGAAGGGATTATAGAAAGGAAATAATTGTGGACCCGCTTTTTGAAAAGTAACAGGTCATAGTTCTCTGGAAAACTGATTTTGGAAGCTTGTTCCATTCCGTAGCAGCCCTGTAAAAGAAGGATTCTTGATGAAGATTGGTCCTTGTAGTGTCAATCTTGAGACCTGGACACTAAAGTTTGCTACGATCAATCGACTAAGAGCGTTTGAAATGTGGTTGCACAGAAGAATGTTTTGAATACCCTGGACAGCTATGCAGACCAACGAAGCAGTATTAAATAGAGCGAATGCAGTCCGTGAATTATTTAATTAAAATCATACCTGGGACATGTTCTTAGAGGAGACCGATACAAGGTGCTTCAGCTTATAATGAAAGGTAAAATCGAAAGCATCCGCGGAATTGAAAGAAAACAGATGTCATGACAAAAGAACATTCATTTTTTGAAATATAGCTAAAATTACCAAGAGTAGTTAGGGAGATGTGTAGAATTTGGATCTTCTAACTCAATTTTCAACTACTTCTAACATTGACGATTAGAAAAATTAAATATCCCATAAAAGCTGAAAATTTGTAGATTAATTTGCACTTTGCAAGTAAATTATAACAATATACTTGTAGCTCCTAGTAGTTTTAAAAATTGATTAGTCAATAACTGAATTTAAAAATCTTTAACACTAGCATTTTGTAAAATATTTTACGTAGACGTACGAATTTTGGAATATTGCTTTTCTTGGTTACCCAAATCCCTCTGAAAATTTGGTCCTGCAACTTGAGAAAAAGGGGCCAGTAGTTATATTTTTTTTTTATGAAAATAGTCGCAAAAAGGGTAGGTAGACCTATCGTGTGGGCCGCGGACGGCCCGCTCTGCGACTATTAGAAAGGGAAGGGATTATAGAAAGGAAATGATTGTGGACACGCTTTTTAAAAAGTTGCAGGTCATAGTTCTCTGGAAAAACTGATTTTGGAAGCTTATTCCATTCCGTAGCAGCCCTGTAAAAGAAGGATTCTTGATAAAGATTGGTCCTTGTAGTGTCAACCTTGAGAGTAAATGGGTGAGACTGATCAGCGTGCCGAGTTCTTCGGCCGAATGTGGCCAATGGTGGTACAAGAGTTTTTTTTTCTCTGGAGCATCTGCCATGGAAATATCTGTAGAGTAATGGCTGGTCTGCAACTCTTCTTCTATGTTCTAGAGGGTGAAGGGTATCTGTGAAAGTTGAGCTGTTTATCAACCTAATGGCCCTTTTCTGAATGGAATCTAGAAGACGAAGAGAATGCCTTGGTGCTGAACCCCAAATGTGCGAGCAATACTCCAGTAGAGGTCGGATTTGAACCTTGTACGTCATCAACAGATGATCAGGAGTAAAAAACTTTCTGGATTTTCACAGAAAACCTAGCCTCTGGCTTGCCGACTTTGCGATGTTAGCAACATGGTCATGCCAAGACATATTATTGGACACCGTGACTCCCAAAATCGAGATGGAGGGACTTGATTCAAGGGTATTTCCGGACATTGTGATGGGATAATTTAAGGAGTTCACTTTCTTGGAAAACGTGGCACTTTGTGTTTTTTGGGCGTTGAACTGAACAATATTGTTGGTTCCCTACTCGACGATTGCTTTAAGATCTCTATTGATGGAATCAACCTGTTCCTGGCTGAGTCTATTTGTATCATTCACCGAAAGTGATCGATAGGATGTGAAAGTTGAGACAAGTGTGCTATCGTCTACGAAACTGTAAATGGGGTTCGTGGTGGTTTTTAAGAGGTCGTTGATGTGTAAAAGAAATAAGGTGGGGGACCCCGGCGTTGGTTTTAAACGCATCAAAATAAATACCGTCAACTGCCACATGTAAGGAGCGATCTTGCATGAAGCTCAAGAGCTATTGGCGCAGTTTGGTTGGGAGACCGTAGGCAGATAATTTACTTAACAATGCCTGGTGCAAAACGCTGTCAAAGGCTTTAGATATTTCCAAGGCTATTGCACGGGATTCACCAATCTTCTCAATGGTGTTTGTCCAGAGCTGAGTGACATAAGCCAGCAAATCTCCAGTAGACCGAAGTCGTCGAAATCCATATTGTCTGTCATAGATTATCTTAAATTTCTCGAGATATTTAATGAGTTCTATGTTAATCGTTTTTTCCATAACTTTGAATATGACTGAGAGCAATGCAATAGGGCGATAATTTGCAGAAATAGTCTTTTATCCTTTTTTCGTAATCGGTTGGACTTTAGCGTTTTTCCACATGGTTATGTTGAAAACCATATACATTTAGGTCTAATGTGAACGAATTTCAGAACCTTGCACCTTTTTCGCTTTTTAATTTACATGAAATGCCCCCATTATACAAAGTGATTTATAAATTATTACCCAAGTCATATTAAAATTGGGAATCTTTAGGTTGCAGTTACGCCCAACATTTGCAATCACATGTTAATAATCAATTAAATTTAACAGCAAACGTTGATAACGATACAAATAACGAATTGGAAAATGATCCTTTTGTGACCTATCGAAATCAAAGAATATTGCAAGATATGAAACTGTTTGTATTGGAAAGGTTAAATTTAAAATGCCAAAATAAGGTGCTCAAAAAACCTCTAGAGGTAAGTGTAAAAAAATTTTTAGCTATTTTTTTTTCAACTCAAAAAAATTTCTGTAACTTTTTCAAGTTTTTCCGTGTATTTTTAAGTTTTTAAAGGTATCAGGTTTGACCATTCAAGTGTGAAATATGAAATTTTATGACTCTATTTTTTTTTACATATTTAATACATGAATATTAATAATTTAAATTAAGAAAAAAATGTAACGGATGATAAAACAGTGAAATCGCAGATGTATTTCAAAATAACATTTATATACGACCATTGGATTCTACAACAATTACATATGCGTTATCTATTGATGAATGGATATGATTCCTTAGATATGTTGAATCCTGATACACTATTCAACAACTGGCAGCCAATCACCAAGATCCTGGTTCATTATTCAACAGCTGACAACCAATCACCAATTTCATTATTCACGATCCAATAGGCTGAGACCAATGAGGAAGCTGCAATAGAACGACTATTTCATAAGTTGGCTCTACTTCTCTAACTCGATTATCGCGAATGTCATGTTTATTCTGATAAACTGTCATCTCGACTATTCCATTACGACAATAATATGGAAAATTTAACCAGTAGTAGTGATGATCTGCGAGGATCTTAGAGAAAATATAGTCTTCTACTCGCGTAAAAAAAATTGACCATGACCATAATACCAGATATTAATCCAACTCAAATCTTATTACTATAAGACCTGAAAAAAGTATAATCCAAAGAACGTAAGTATTCATATCTAGGCACGAAATGTTATAATTTTATCCCAGTGTAACTAAAACAAATAATCTCAACATCACTATTCAACAGACTTGCTAAGAAATGGGTTGGGAGCATTCACAGACTAAATATTCATGAATTTATTGACCAGTAAACAAAAATTTGAAATATGTTTATGTTTATGTGTGTTATCTTTACAAAGTATATTCAAATTGTATACATGCTATCGAGTTGTCATTGTTATAAACTTATTTGTACACCTACGAACAATTATTGTACTCCCATTCCTTATAATTTTTTAATATTTATATATTTTTTAAATTTTTCATAGAACCCATGCACAGACTTGATCTTTTATGGGTTTCTTCTCTATATTTGTTCATAACTTTTTTTCCTTTTATCTTAATTGCATTACAATAATTTCTAAAATATAAATAAATAATATTATTATAATGACAATTATTCTCTCGAATGATTCCAAAACTCGCCTGTGGCTCGAAATTTTCATCCACAAGAATAATAACCATCATTATACGCTCGTTAAAAAAATATACCATTATTAAATACGTTACACTCTAAGAGTATTAATGTAAAACACAGTGATATAATTATTACCTAAATGCTCTTCATTTACGAACGTTAATAACAAAATATTTCAATATTTTTGTTTACACTTTGTCATGATTCACTTTTTATTTTTTTAATTCTTTTTTAAATGCGCTTTGATTTAAGTTCTTTTATCTTAATGCTTTTCGCTTTTTTCCTCTTTTTTATGAATTTTTGTAGATTATTTTAATCTTTGTTAGCCTCCATGCTAGGTTCAAGCGCAATGAATTAGAATGTTGGAAACTTATTAATTTTGCACACTACCTACATTCAGGATAACGAGGAAGCAGACTGCCTTACCAAAAAAGCGGAAAATACACAATTTTCCGGCCCAGAACCCTTCCGTGGACTCTCCAAAGCCCACTTAAAAGAAGAGGTTCGACGCTGGGAAACAGATGTAATGAAATCTCACTGGCATGAAGTGCCAGGACAAAGACAAGCAAAAAGGCTAGTAAGCATTTCGCCAAGGAAAGCTAAACAGATTTTTGAGTTGGACAAGAAAGACTTAAAACTGGTGACTGGACACTTTCCTCTGAGGTATCACCTAAAAAAGATGGGTAAAACAGAGAGTGATAGTTGCCGCTACTGCGAGAACTTCACTGAAACTGCAGAACATTTGCTTTGCGAATGCCCATCGCTTTTCTGCAAAAGGCTCGAGTTTCTGAAAGGGGCTTTCCTAAAGCCTTCCGATGTCAGGAACTTAGCTTCCAGGAAACTGATATGCTTTGTACTAAGTCTTGAAATCCCAGGCCTTGAATAGACTAAGGGTAATGCACAACAGATCTGATAGGTCAAAGTGCTTGAGAGGCAGCATAGTCTTCACGACCCTCCCTACAATCTACAATCTACGTTCAGGATGGCATAATAAACTTGACGACTGATTCTTCGTGCATATTATCAAAAGGTCATTCAGAATTCACAGAACATCAACGCCCAACGTAAGCATTTCCATGTGAAAGACAACATATAATTTTTACAACCAGCATAAAGTTTTTATAATTCTTCTCAACATTCTCTCTCCAGAAATGGTCTTTGCGTGTTTCAGTGCATAAGTAAGATTTTGTAGCTTCAATTATTTCGGAAAGTGTTACAAATTCCTTAAATTCCCTGGGAACGACATCTCCAGTTGATCTTCAAATACGATCGTTTTCTGTCAGGATGGACATTAATTTAGTAAGACGATTTTTCAAAAAATTTATCTCCGATGCAATAATTTGAGGATCAAGACCAGTCGCAGGTTGAGTCAGTGGGTAAGACAAGGAAGAACGTTTTATCAACTTCCTGATGGGTTTCTGCATTGCTGATCGACATTCTTCACGAAATTTCATGTCATCCTCCAAGTTTAAAGTTTGTGTTGGAAACCAGTACTTTCAACTTTTAATTCCTCATTCCAATCATCGCGCGCATTTCTTAGCAAGCAGTTAGACGGTCACAGCGACAAATCAAAAACGCTTAATTTAAAACGAGAAGCCACATTCGAAACGGTTTCCGGCTATCATCTCGCTTTCAATACTTTAAAAAGCACCACGTGGTAAAATTCACATAACTATTCTTCTTCTTGTGGTTCCTATCCGTTACGGATGTTGGCAACCAGCATGGCAAGCCTAACTTTATTTACGGCAATGCGGAAGAGTTCGGCTGATGTTTTTCCGGTCCACTTTCTAAGGTTATGCAGCCAAGATATTCTCCTTCCTGGACCTCTTCTTTCATCGATTTTTCCCTGGATGATTGTCTGGAGTAAGGAGTACTTGGAGTCGTTTCTAATGATGTGGCCCAGATATTGCAGTTTTCGGATCTTGATGGTGTTCATAATTTCTTTTTGTTTATTCATCCTTCTTAGTACCTCTTCATTAGTGATATGTTCGGTCCATGATATCCTCAGCATTCTTCGGTAGAGTCGCATTTCGAAGGCTTCTATTTTCTTGGATGTGTTTTCATTGAGTGTCCAAGATTCTGTCCCGTACAAGAGGATAGAAAAGATGTAACATCTGAGAAGTCTCATTTCTGTTTCTAGTGTAAGGTCATGGCTTCTGAAGAGTTTGCTCATCTTGTTGTAGGCGGCTGTGGCTTTGGCGATTCGTGATTTGATTTCTTGAGTTGTGTCCCAGTTCTCGTTTATACGTGTTCCCAGGTACGTGGTGTGTGGTACTCTCTCTATTGGTTGGTTATTGATGGATAACTGGATGTTGTCGATCTTGTTTTTGCTAATGACCATAATTTTAGTCTTTTGTATGTTTATGTCCAAACCATATTCCTTACTAACTCTTGCTATTCTGTTGATAAGTTGTTGCAGTGCTTGTGGGCTATCTGCGAACACGATAACTATAATTAAGTAAAATACATCAAACAAAAGCTAGTAACCAGTGAAATAATTCTAAAGATACAGGAGGCTTTAAAACTGTAAGCTCCATGTATTAAAATTAACAATATATTATCGATGACACGTGTTTGTTTCATTTACTGTTAAACCATATTTAACAGAATGAGAAATGTGTTATGCAGTAAAGATCTTAATTTACAACTTAGAGTCAGAATATTAAGTTGCTACGTTTTCTCGGTGTTGTATGGGATGGAATCCTGGACGTTAAAGAAAAATATAAGTAATCGACTGGAAGCATTTGAAATGTGGTCATATAGATAGATAGATGGATCTTAAGAATAAATTGGGTAGACATGATAACAAATGAGTAGGTACTGGGAAGAAAGAGAAAGGAAAAAGAAATATTAAACACAATTAAAATAAGAAGGCTGCAATATCTGGGCAACGATCTGAGGTATGCGGATGACACGGTTCTTGTTGCCGACTCACTGGAAGGACTGCAGGAGCTGGTAAGCCGCGTGACGGCTGCAAGCTCAGAGGACGGACATAGCCTGAACGTGAGAAAGACAAAGTGGCTAGCAGTTAGCAAATCAAACAACGTGGACGGACACCTGACAATTAACGGTCAACGAACTGAGCGAGTAGAAACTTTTAAATATCTTGGGTGTCAACTAAATGAGAAGTGGGACAGCATGCAGGAGATTTGTGCCAGAGTAGAACAAGCTCGTGCTTCGTTCCTGTAAATGCGTAAAGTACTTTGCAGCAGAAATTTAAGCTTGCCTCTGCGCGTCTGAGTGCTTCGCTGTTACGTGTTCAGCATACTGTTTTATGAAATGGAAGCTTGGACTTTGACAGATGCGATGTGCAAAAAATTGGAGGCCTTTGAAATGTGGACGTACAGAAGGCTATTAAGAATCTCCTGGGTAGAAAGAGTGCGTAACACCGAGGTACTTCAACGCCTCGACAAGCAGCTGGAAGTTCTGTTTACACTAAAAAAGCGCAAACTGGAGTATTTTGGTCACATCTTAAGAAATGACAAGTATCGACTTTTAAAGCTTATTATAGAAGGGAAGATCGAAGGACGAAGAGGCCCGGGTAGAAGAAAGATATCCTGGCTAAAAAACTTAAGACAATGGTATGAAGTGAGCACTACCACATTGTTCCGCCGCGCTGTAGACAAGGTTCAGATAGCGCTGATGATTGCCAACGTCCGAGGAGGACAGGGCACCTAAAGAAGAAGAAGAATATCTGGGCCACGTGATGAGGGGGGAGAAATATGTATTATTGCAGAATATTATGCAGGGAAAGATACAGGTTAAATTACCTAAGAAAATGATACAACTATAGTTTCATTGGGTTGGTTAGAGTTGCAGCATCAAAAGTGAGAATAGCTATGATAATAGCCAACCTTCTAAGAGAAGATGGCACTTGAAAAAGAAGAAGATTGAAACTCCAAGGAAAGGCTGCATTTCCATGGACAAAAATTTAAAGGAAGCCAGCTAAGC
Organism: Agelastica alni; assembly: GCA_950111635.1. Lineage (NCBI taxonomy): Eukaryota > Metazoa > Arthropoda > Insecta > Coleoptera > Chrysomelidae > Agelastica > Agelastica alni. Next base: position 22,279,880 of record OX467716.1, read on the forward strand.
ACAAAACAAAATTTTTGATAAAAGTTTCTATTGTTGAAACTTTCACATTTCGGCTCAGTTCGATGCTGATCGGTTGTTACTCCCGCGTTTACTTCTAATCGAAGTAGATATAATTTATGTCACGGATTTATTGAGAATAATGTTTTTTTTAGTACCTACACTAGTAAAAATTATTATTAAATTTTGTTACCAGAAAAAAAATTAAGTAAGCTCGTAAAAAAATTCTCCGACTTTGAAAAAAGTCCTTGACATATCCAGAGTTTTTCAAAAATAAAAAAATTCCCTGGCAAATTAAGGTTTTCCGGGTTGTCAAGGGTGGGTAGACATCTTGTTTAACACTAAAGTCATTATTTTAACAATATTTTTTTAGGAAACTATATCAGAAGCCGCAAGTTGTATAGGAAGACAAATTAATTTTGATGATTACCCAAGAGAATTTGATTTAGCATTAGAAAAAAATGAAATTTCAAATTATTTTGAGGAACGTCGTGATTTATGGCACGATTTGTATTACTGCATTACACCTGTGTATTCAATGGTTCAAGTGTGCTTTAACAGCACTGAAAACGGTGCAATTAATATTTTACTAAACATTTTAAACGCGACAAATAATTTCATTTTTAAAAACAACGGTACCCGCTTACAAAGTAGGTATTAATCAAATTTAAGTGTGCTTAGATATTTGTAGGTTTAAGTAGCCCCGTTTTTCACCTGATCCAGCTCAATTCCATACTTATTATTGTAGTTACAAATTCTTCACAATGAAAAAGTCTTTTATAGACACCCTTTTTTGTCAACTCTTTTAAAAAGAACTGGAGTCGGGACAAAGGGTAGTGTGGGACCCATTGATCTGAGCGAACATTGAGCATTACCCACTTAAAAACCCTTGTGTGTGTTTTGTGGGCTATTTTCTCATGGTTTGAGACAATCTTACCCATAATACTTTCTATTTAATTTGTTTAATTACTCTAGTTGTAAGCTGCGGACTATTCAACGTACCCTCTTACTATATAATCATCATCTTTAGCTTTTCTCCGTCCATCTTCGGACAAAAGCCTCTCCAATTTGTCGCCATTCACTTCTGTCTGTCGTCTGACTCATTCATTGGGTACCTGCCAGTTTCTGGATGTCATCTTTCCACCCCGTTCTTGGTCGTCCTGGGTTCCTTTTAGTTGTTCTGGGCCTCTTCTCAGTTGTATTTCTGTTCTATCTATTATTTTTTTTTTATGAAAATAGTCGCAAAAAGGGTAGACCTATTGTGTGGGCCGCGGACTGCCCGCACTGCGACTATTAGAAGGGGAAGGGATTATAGACAGGAAATGATTGTGGACACGCTTTTTAAAAAGTTGCAGGTCATAGTTCTCTGGAAAAATTGATTTTGGAGGCTTATTTCATTCCGTAGCAGCCCTGTAAAAGAAGGATTCTTGATGAAAATTGGTCCTTGTAGTGTCAATCTTGAGAGTAAATGGATGAGACTGATCAGCGTGCCGAGTTCTTCGGCCAAATGTGGCCAATGGTGGTACAAGAGTTTTTATTTCTCTGGAGCATCTGCCATGGAAATATCTGTAGAGCAATGACTGGTCTGCAACTCTTCTTCTATGTTTTAGAGGGCCAAGGGTATCTGTGAGAGTTGAGCTGTTTATCAAGCGAATGGCTCTTTTCTGAATGGAATCTAGAAGACCTGTCGTCATTAAATAGCCAGCCCATTTCCATTTTAGCCTTGCCACCCGTTCTGTGATGTCCTAACTTTTGTCTGATCCATTTGTTTGTTTTTCGGTGTTGTAGTCGTATTACTAGCATTTTCCTCTCCATTTTTCTTTGAACAATCCTTAAACACTCCATGGTCCCCTCATTAAGTCTTTACAATATGGTGTCCATCCAAGCTTAATTTTTTCTCGTACTATAACCGACCAAAAATTATTGTCAGGAACCCATATGTTCAATATTTACCTTAACTTTTTAATTTTTTGAAAAAAATTGTGATTTATTTTTATTAAAATGTGGTTATTTTCAGCATTTGTGGATGAAGGAGGTGATGAGTGTATAAAGAATATATTAAATCATTTGCACTGTTCACCGTCTGTCAAAAAATCGGAAATAAGACATATGGAGGAGATGAATTTCTTTGACGAGGCATCGTATTGCCGGTAAATATTATAAAAAATATATTTTAAAAAAATTCAATATTAAGTTAAAGTAATTTTTAGGAATTTAAAAATAGCTCACAGATGCTTTGGTTATAAATTTGACGAATGTCAATCAAAAGTAATATCTAATTTATTTAATGAATACATGATGCTGGTGACGGAGACAGCATGCAGTAAAGCAACAATTATGACCTCGTCGGTATCCAGAAACACGATTTTGTTGTTATGCTTTTATTTATTTATCAAAATGTTACAAAAATAAATACCGTTCCAAAATAATAAAAAAGAAATCACCAACTTGGTGATGGTTTTTGGATCTAAAGTTACAGAAACATACTTTCTTTATTTAATACCAAATTCTTTGTGTGATAATTGCTCGATTATTATTATATTAAGTGAAATATTTTTTTCTTTAACTAATGCTACATTTAAATATAAATAATAAAGTATAATAAATATATTTTTTCTACGATTATGCGTTTTCAACCACTTTTCCGCACTCATTTCAGTTTCGAAAGTGTCAATTTTAATGTCATTAATTTTAACTGTAGTTTTTACTATTCTTGCCGATTAAGGTTTCAATATTTTTCTCTATTTATGGGAATAAAATCAATATAGTATGGTATACCTTTATATCCCATCAAAAACATAAATTTGATATGAGAGCCAAGTTCAATATTATGATATATGCCTTGGTTGTTGACTTCAACGACAAAAGAGGTGAGATCTAAATGGGTGCCAAGTTCAATGCTTAATCCTGAAATTTATTTATAACAACAGAAAATATTTTAAAACAATTTAAAATATCATTTCTTCTAATAACTTAGGATAATATATTGAAGCCTTAGTTCTTAATTGGCTAGTATATATTATAAAGGATTTAAAAAATTAAAATGGGTCCTTAAAAATAAGGAAGTGAAGCAATATCTAAAAACCAGAGTATTTGACCAGTGCATCCTTTCAATGCTTACATACGCCTGCCAAACATGGACCTTGACTAAAGCAAACATTAATAAAATAAAGAAAACCCAAAGAGCCATAGAGCGATCAGTGTTGGCAATTAAATTACCAGACAAAAAACAAAATAACTGGATACGAAACAAAACAAAAGTCAAAGATGTAGGTCAACATATAGCCAGGCTAAATTGGGAATTCGCAGGTCATAATGCCAGACAAACGGTTAATAGATGAAATACCACGATATAAAAATGAAGACCATGGAATGGAAAGAGAGCAAGTGTACGACCTCAGATGAGATGGGGAGACGACGTGAAGAAAATAGGAGGAATACACTGGAAACAAAAAGCACAAAATAAAAACGATTGGAAAAAACTAGGGGAAGCCTATGTCCAAAGTTGAACGAATTAAAAAGCGAAAGAAGATGAAGAAAAATAATAATATTTAAGCAATATTTCAATGGATTCGTCGGACTGCCTAATTTAAGTAATTTGCAAAATGCAACAAATTGTTTTTTACATTAATAATTATAAAAATTAGTAGATTGCATTTAAATTTTTGTATGTTGGAATAAAATATAATTATAATTTTAATATGTTTTTTAAATTTGTAAGTTTTCGTGGAAAAATTAATGTTCTTAACTCACGCGTGAAGTGTCTTTTCTGCCCTTGACTGCTTGCCAAATTATTAGGCATTGAATTCCCTTTTAAATGATACTGTGTTTGTTAAAATCCATAAAGCGAGACAAAAGTTATATTGTTTTATTGAGTCAGCTTTGCCACTCACCCCTATCAGTTATTTTCCAGGATAGAGGAAAACACTGGAGCAAACTTACGTAAAATGATCTGAAGATTAAATTTTGTGATACTATTACTGTGAATTTATTATTGAAAAATGATGTTTTTGTGTTATTATTGTGAACTACGCCCTCTAAAGATGAAGTAAGAAACTTAAATAATTTTTAGCAGTTCCCATTGACTATATCAATATTAAAAATCTTTTATGTTTTTAATAAATAGATTAACCTGGCCATCGCATGAAAATACAATGTATCTCACATGTAATACATATAATAAATTAGATTGTTTAGTTCGATTGCCAAGTCAACCTTTTTATTTAAAACATAAAATATTTTAAATATTAATATGATCACTGTAAGATTTGTTAGGTTAACTAATTACGTGATAACTTAAGGCAGAAGGACCCTTAAATAGAGACTGAATAAATTAACCGACTCGGTATTACAGGAATCTCACAACTTTTTACGGTAGAAGAACTGAGTTGCGAGACTTACAAGTTATGTTTTTGATGGTATCTCATTTCTTTTTGTAGATAGTCCTACTGTTTTCCTTTATTATACATACACTGGCACACTGATTCATTCACTGCAAATCTAACTTTGTAATCCTATATATTTATATGGGATTACAAAGTCATTTATGCAGTTGGTGTATCTAGAAAACTGGACCGAAATTACAAAATATTTTAGTTTTTCCTTGATTTATACACTAATCACTAATTGTATTCTAAATTTGAAGCTTCTATGTCTGCTAGAAGTGCCTTAGAGTTTTGATGATCGGTCAGTCAGTAAGAAAGTGACAAAATTAAGAAACTTTGACTAGGTATATTTCTTAAACTACTGGTTTAAATTATATAAAATTTAAAATATTATGTGTTTATACAATGCCTGCTTGGTTACTAAAAATTTTAGTTTTATCCACAACGAAGTTATAAGGGGTCGAATTTAAAAAAAAACTCAGTACAAAAACTAAACAATTTATTCTAATATTCATTAACAATAAATTCTTACTTTATAAATCACTTCATCTTCTTTTTACAATGTTTTGCTTGCTTAAGCGTTGACGACTCCCATATTGACTACTTCTTTGTATCTATCTCTATCTTGAGCTGCGTGGAGAAGTTCCTCAGCAGTTAAACCTGTCCATTGTCGAAGATTTCGATACCAGGATAGTTTTTTGTGGCCTACCCATTTTTCCCTTAGATCTTACCATTCAGAATAAGCCAAAGCAGACTATAACGTGGTCCACGCATCACATGTCCCAAGTATTCCAGTTTGCGGCGCTTGATGGTAGTTAAGAGCTCTCTATCGTGCCCTATTCTGATGAGTACATTCTCGTTGGTAGTTCGGCTTGTCCACGGAATTTTGAGCATCCTTCTGTACAGCCACATCTCGAATGCACTAATGCGGTCAATAATTTTTTGGCGAAGCGTCCATGTTTCGCAAAAGTACAACAGAATAGACCATACAGACATACATACATAAATCACTTAAATTTTCATAAACTCTATACGATCTGTTTACACTTTATAATTAACTTCAAAACTAACTAAACAACTTCCGCAACCGCTGTCTTTTTATATACCTACAAATTTTTACGGAAAGAGCGAATTCTCTTTCGTCATTTCCGTCATTGTCTAGCAATTTCTGGACCTTTTAACGGACGCTTTCAATCGCGCCGCGGCCAGAAATCATTCGCTAAATGGGGGCGTTTTTTTTTGTTGCCGCAAAGAAATAGGTAAGCGCCTTGTGTGGACGATACCGCCTCGGCTAGATAAAAGAATAAGGACGTATTTATCGTAACAATACATATAGAAAGTGGCAGTAACTTAATGTAGATAGTGAGAACACACTAATTTCATTAATTTTTTTAAAGCAATTAAAATTGTTTATTTTTATTTTAAGAGCTAGGATTAAAAATTACAACTATGTAAAAACATATTGGTAGGAAAATAAAACAATGTATTTGTTGCTAAAAAAGTATTCTTGTAATTGACCTACTGAAACCAGGTTCGCATGTATTTTAATTGATTCATTAAAGGTCAAGTGTTTTTTTCCTTTAAAGGTCATTCTGACGTAATTCTTGATTGATAATATAATAATGTTTACAGCACTAATGATTTATTTTTATTAAAATGAAATCGTTTTCTTTGCCTAAAGTGAACGGACAACTAAACTAAAAATAGTTAATTCTCAATGTCAATGGGGAAATCCTCAAATATAACAACACTCTTCTAACTGATGCATAATTCGCTTAGGACAAATTATTATTAGTAATTAGTTAAACATTTAAACATAAGGTACAATACCGCGAAAGAAACCTGTTATCTAGGCAAACTTTTATGGGGGAAGGCAATTGATAGTTGCAGTAGTAATACAGAGATAAAAGTATTACTTTAGTTAATCGTTAGACCTTGAGTATAACGCGCGTAAAATATTCGGCACGTCGTCATGGGTTTTTTAAAAAATGTTTTTGTTTTCATATCGATCGGTAAGTATTCTATTTCTATTTATTTCAACATAAAAATGCAGCATTACACTTTAAACTGTTTATAAATAAATCCAGATATTTAATTTAGAATGATTCTAGTGCGTGATATTTTCATCATTACAAATGCGGGTCGACTTTTTTAAAAAATAAAAAAATTTTTGGTAATGTAAAATTTATGGTCGCCTCATTTTTTTTACAACAAATTTTAAGGTTGATATAAAGTTCAAGAAACTATCGTCGAAACGGAAACGAAAAGACCACATAAATATAATAAAACGTTTGTTGTCACAAATTCTTCGAATCATGTTTGCTGTACATAAAACGACAATGATGTGATGATGATTTTTAAAAGAACCTTTAACGAAAATACACTTCGTTCATTTTAAAAAAACCCACCCTTAATATTTCAATAATGTAACATATTAGAATGAAATTCCGAAAAACGTTAAATTTTAACTTAAGGGAGACACTTTTTTAGCGCTAATGTCATAAACGTCAGATTAACCTCCTCCCTACTGGAGATACCCCTTGAATTTGTTCAAATGGCGATGGGTATAAAGTCATACCTACCTTATTTAAAAGGTCTGGTAAATATCTATTCAATACCAGCATTTCATTGTTGTTTAATCTTCTTTTTCTTCTTCCTTATTTAATGTAAGCAATTTGCTTGTTTATCTTCGTATCCTCTGCCGTTCAATTGTTAGAAAGGTTGTCGCTCCATATCTTGCGGGGTCTTCCAACGCTTCGGCGCCCTAAGGGCGACTTGTCTCTAGTTATTTTGACCATTCTGTCGTCATTCATCCGGTCTATGTGTTCGTTCCACTCTCTCTTTCTTCCCAGTAACCATTCATTTACATTGTCTATTTTACATGTTCTTCTAATGTCCTCGCTTCTCTCCCTGTCAAAAAGTGTTTTTCCAGCGATCCTGCGCACTATTTTCATTTCGGTGGTTTCTAATATTCTCTTTGTGTTCGATGTATCTGGTTTAGTTTCCGCTGTGTATGTTAATATAGGTCGGATGACCGCTTTGTAGATTCGGGATTTTGTCTCGATTCCCATATATTTGTTTCGGAGGATTGTATCGTTCAGGTAAGCTGAGGTTCGTGCTGCTTTTGCCGCTTGGTTTCTTACCTTCGCCTCGATGTCAACGTATCCTGATATTTCTATGCCTAGGTATTTAAATTTCATCACCTGTTGTATAATTTTATCATCCACAACCAGTTTGCATCTGATAGGTGTTTTTAAAGTGGTCATGCATTTCGTCTTTGCTGTAGATATCTTTAGTTTTAGACTTTTTGCCGTTTTGCTGAATTTGAATAGTAATCTCTGTAGGTCATCTTCATTTTCTGAAATCAAATCAGCATCATCGGCATAGCATAGGATTTTGACGTCTTTGTTCCCCATTTTATACCCTTTCAGGTAACGAGTGCTTTTTATTATTTCGTCCATAACGATGTTGAACAATAAGGGCTAAGGGAATATCCTTGTCGAATACCACTATTTACAGGAATTTCTTCGGTAGTTGTGCCATTGATTTTGGCTTGTATTTTGTTTCTCTGTTAAATATTTTCGATGGTTTTTATGATGTTGTATGGGATTTGCCTATGTATAGAAGGTGTATCACGTCCTCCAGTTGTATTCGGTCAAAGGCCTTTTCCAGATCTATAAAACACATGAAGGCTGGTTTGTTATACTCGATGGATTTTTCGGTTATTTGTCGCAGGACAAATGTTGCATCTGTACAAGATCTTTTTGATCTGAATCCTTGTTGTTCATCGCCCAATGTGGTGAGTTTATTTATTTTATTTGTTATAATCTTTGTTACCAGCTTTAAGGTTGTATTTAGAAGGTTTATGCTTTGGTAGTTTGCGGGTATCTTTTTGTTTCCTTTTTTAAACAGTAAGATTGTGGTGCTTAGGCGCCATTCGTTCGGAATTTTTTGATGTAAAAGGATTTTGCAAATTATGGCTGTTTCAGGCTTCTTCCGCCGTATTAAAAAAGTTTATTTGAAATACCGTCTGGGCCTGTTGTTTAATCGTTCTTTAAAATTACTGGAGGACTGGTATCAAAGGCGCGCTAATTATTTTGCTGCGCAATATAAATCCACTAAAATTATGCAATAGCACCAGATTGCAAGTAAAAACATTGCATCGCAAGGTAATCCAGGAAACTATAATGACAGGTTGTTTTCGTGGAGAGTCCGTATTTATTTCTAGGATTCCCCTAACACCATCAAATTACCCCTTCGAATTCTAGAAAGTGCAGTTTCCCATCAAAGTCTGCTTCGCCATAACCATAAACAAAGCTCAAGGTCAAACTCTTAAGGTAGCGGGAGTAGACTTTATAAAAAGCTGCTTCTTTCGCGGCCAGTTGTATGATAAAAACGGTTTTTTCGATTGAAGATCTATTGGTGCCAACTGGCAGTTGACAGTTAATTTATAAGTTGACAATTTTATATACATTTTTAAGACGTTGTCAAATTGTTTATGTTTATAATTTAATTTCGACTCTGTTAAATGTTGCTTTTATTATTACTAAAAAACTAAATAGTCGCTGCAAAGAACTCGTTGCATCATTAATTGACTATTTTAAGCAAGAACGTGAAAATAATGGACCATTACTACCTCTAATGGCTGTACGAGAGGTAAGTTTAAATATGAAACATTTTTAATAACGTCCAGTCTAAAAATTTTTCTTTTAGCGAGTAGCTGAAGCTCTTCAATTGAGTATAAGGACCCTTAGTAGAATTTCACAAACTGTGAAGAACAATAAACCGTTAAAGTCGCCTACAAAGAAGCGTTCTTGTGTAAAGAAAGTAACGAATACCACGACATTAGATATAAGTGTTATTAGAGCATTAGCATTAATAAACCAACTTAAATAGTTTTTATTGAAAATCTTTTGTTTAGGTAAAATTCTTAAAGTGTTATTGCAATGTCCTAGACTAATTAATGGTAAAGTATGTTTATTAAATGATCAACAACATAACATTATTATTTCCTAAATGTCCGTACTACTGTCAAAGTCTGTACTGTTCAAATGTGACCTTATACTCGCTCTATGTCTCTATGACGTGCACGCACATTTGTATTGTTTGAGCTATACTGAGTCATTTTGCTATAGTTACCTATTTCATTCCAAAATATCAAAACTTACAAATATTTCTGTTGGTTTCATACAAAAAATTAAAACTGTATACGTTTTTTTCTTATAAAATACTTTGTTTCAGTAATAAATGAACTTTTTATTTAAATAGCTTTATTAACAAACACAATTGTAGGTACGTGGATGAGAAAAATTCTCACGTATTTCGACAGGATAATACTTAGTTTCCAGCGAAGATCAATGTGTGGGCTGGTATTCTGGGAAATGAAATAATTGGACCATTTTTATTGACCAAAACCTAACGGAAAATCTGTACCCACAATTATAACGAAATAAATTTGAATCACTCATTACTCAGTCACTAGAAAGGCAAGTTAATTAGCAGGGAAATATGGTGCTAGATAAACAGAATATATACCTTCAACAGGACGGATCTACACTACATTACGCACTAACCGTAAGACAATGGCTGGACGAGCTATTTTTAATACATTGGATTGGCAAAAGGGATCTCTAGATCTAACACCACTTGACTTTTTTCTGTGGAGCTATATATAAACATTAGTTCACAAAACTCCTTTCCAAGACATTGAAGAACTAAAACTTGGAATAACTAAAGAATGTAGACGAATTACTAGCAAAACTTTGCAGAGTTCGAGAAGAATTTGAAAATAGATCATAATGGCTGATTTGAATTTTTTTTGGGTTTTTATTAGATGTATCACAAGGTAGGGGTTGCTTTTTAACATTTTAAAGTAGGGGTGGGAGATGTTAAAAGAGTGCCCTTTGGGAACAACAAAATAACATTTTTAAATTTCCCTTTGATTTAAAATTTGACTTGTTTTTTGTTTTTCTTACATTTACGCAGAATAAAAGGTTATTTGGACTGGCTGGCTTTGAAATTCAAGTACTGTATATACTAATATCCATTTTTATTCAGATTTATTAGTTCAGGCCATGTAATTTACTGACAGTAAAAACAACAACCCTAGCTCTCTGCTACTCTGCGGCTGAGTATGCAAGTCCAGTTTGGTATACCAAACAAATTGATATCACTTTGAATGAAACCTGCAGGCTTGTCACCGGCTATTTGAAACCGACACCTCTAAAAAAACTTTACCACCTAGCTGGCATCGCCCCCCATGCTATACGCCAAGAAGTTGCTGCAAACAAGAAGAGAATCAAAGCCATAACATCACACACGCATCCCCTGTTTGACCACCAACATCCCCAACATAGGCTAAAATCAAGGAAAAGTTTTCTTAAGAGACCAATGCCAATGAAATCCCGAATAGATAGGTGAAAAGCCAAATCGATCAGCCACTGCATGGAACCTTTTGAAAGCTTAGCTGCTAAATACAATAAAAAGTGGGCAGAGTGGAAATCGATCAACAGACTGCGGTCAGGTGTAGGAAGGTCTAAAGACAATCTGAGCAGATGGGGCAGATTGGGCAAAGATTATTTATTGTAACATTTTATATATACCATATCTTTTGAGATGCTTCTGATACGAATAAATAAATGTAATTTACTCGTTTACTAATTTACTTCTTCCTAAATACTGACGATAAAACTGGTTAACATTTCAGAAATTTTTTTACGTGATACCTATCTAAATTTTGCAAAACTCGATGAATAATCCCTAACGTTTTATTATAAATAAGAAAAATGGTTTAATGATGATAATTAGTCGCAAATGAAACGTATCAGTTTAAAAATTTGCATATTATATTCACCAACATTTTTTATGTATCAGTAATATTAAAAAAATAAGAGAGCAAAATTGTTTTATTTAAACATAAATTTTCTACTATTTACGGGATCTTTATTTTTAATTTGAATTAATATCTTCACAAAGTATTAAAAATACTAGTTTTCAAGAAACATTTAATGTGTACTTATTAATATATTTGTATTACTGTATTTAATATTTTTAAAAAAATTTAATACTTTAATTTAAGTATACTGACTATAAAAAAAAATAAACACCCAGTAAAAGTTAATCAATTTTAATAACATTCATACAAAAATTAAGCTAAAAAATGAAAAAATTTAAATGATTTATGGTATACAAGTTAAGATAATTTCACTGCAATTGATCGACTCTTTCTGGATGTTCGGACTTGTTTGAAAATAAGTTTATTTTTTTAATGAAGGTTGTGGATGCGTGCTAAATTCGGAATTAATTCCTTATACCTCATACGAATTAGAAAACGACGAATCAAATCCTCGTCTGATGTATCAAAAACAAAATAGTTTGGAAAAACTAAAATTAAGACTATTGGAAAAGATGGAAGTAAAATGTAAAGATAAAGTTCCTATTGAAACATTGGAGGTAAGTAAATATATCTACGTTAACATTTACTTATTTACTTGTTTATTTATCAGGATTTTTAATTAATGATAATAATTCGGCTGCTTCTATTTATCATTACATTAAAATTTACTTATTGTATTAGCATAGTTAATTATTCTTTTGTTATGTTGTTTACAAATATTTTATTTACAGCTTACAATTATCTTTTTTTTTCTTAAGTTTAAGTGGAGTTTCGATTTAGGGAGAAAAAGTGGAACAAGTGAATGAATTTGTGTACTTGGGTTCAAAGTTTACGAGAGATGGAAAGTATGACAGTGACAGCGAAGGGTGTTGGCAGGAAAACAAATGAATAGGGGCACTGTATAGCTTTATAAATAACCAGAAAGTGTCAAAAAAGACACGTCTGGCTGTTCATAGAGTGTGTTGGTTCCTACACTTATGTATGGTAGTGAATGTTGGGTTTAGCAGAAGAAGCATGAAAATAGGATAAATGCTGCGGAAATAAGTAGTTTGAGAAGTATAGCCGGAGTGACTCGGTTGGATAAAGTAAAGAATAGTGAGATAAGAGAACGCTGTGGTGTAAAAAAAATATGGTTACAAAGATAGATAAAGGAATGCTTAGATAGTTTGGACACGTAAAAAGAATGGATGAAGGAAGATTCACGAAACAAATTTATAAGGCGAGTGTGAATGAACAAGTCGGTAGAGGTCAACCTCGGCGAACATCGATCTCGATCAGATCAACATTGTTTTGAAGAAAGGTCAAGTCAAGAGTACCAAAAACCGACGAGTATGTATGAGAGCACTGATGAAAGTAGGGGAAGCAAGCAGATGTGTGTAAGAACCGAAGCAAGTAAAAGGAAGTGGTCTCTGCCTACCTCTACGGGAAAAAGCGTGACTATATGTATGTATGTATCTAGAAACACCCTATATGTCATTTTCATTTATTTAAAACTTGGAAAATGCACCTGTTTTTTAAAATTGGGTCTGGATTTATTTATAAAATCCTTAAAATCAATATTAATATATATTTAGTATAAAGAAAAAAACGTTCCAATTTAATAGTTTTAAAGTAGCTCATCAAACTCGCTCCTTTAGATAAAGCCATGTATAATTGCTTTCTATTTCAATGCCAAAGGAAGACAGTGAAATACTCATTTCCACGCTACCCAGAGCAGTGAGAGAAAGTTTCTTAAACATTATAATTATTTGCCATATTATTTAAATTTACCTAATTTATTCTTTCAGGAGACATTTTCATCAGCGTCAAGCTGCATAGGAAATCATGTGAATACGGACAATTACCTAAACGAAGTTTCCGAAGCAGCAAGAATGAAAAATCTTTTAACGTATTTAAAAGAAAACTGTTATTTATGGACGAATATTCTCCAGTGCATCAATCCTGCTGTTGCAACCGTTAAGGACTGCTTTAACTACGACGAAAATACTGCGATCGAAAAAATATTTAAAATATCTAGTATGACTAACAAGTTTATGTGTGAAAACAACGGCACCCGAATGCAAAGTAAGTTTTTATACAGGGTGGCCAACCCAAAACGAAACAGAGCCATTTGCAGGAACCTTGTCAACATTATAGACGCTCAGACCTGTCGATTTTTGATTAAAGGGGGATACTTTTCTTTCTTCGGTATTTTTGACTCCACTACTTTCAACCAAAAGTGAGGGTAAGAATTACCCCAAATTTTTTAAATGGAATTGGGGGTCGAATAAGATGTCTTTCAAAATCTCTTAAAATTCTCTATACATTAGTATTTAAATTTTAAAATTTCGCCCATTACTTATTAAGAAATTAGATTTTAAATGTGAAACTTTTTTTGAAAATAATCCACAGTATGACGAATATCATTTTGATTTTCAACATGACAGTGCTTCTCCGTATTATACGGCGATTGTTCGTCACTATTAAGACCAACGTTTTTCACGGCATTGGATTGGAAGAAGAGGCAGCATTGAATGGCCTCCACGATCGCCAGATTTATTGCCCCTCGATTTTTTTTTGTGGGGACATCTAAAAAGTAAAATCAATAAAAAACAACCAGCGTCGTTAGAAGATTTGCGTCAAAGAATCGTTGACGAGTGCCGTCGAATAACTCTGGCAATTTTTAGGAATGTGCGTGAACGTTTTGAACAAAATTTTTATTATTGTATGGAAGAGGGCGGTCATCAGTTTAAACATATAATCAATTAAGTAGTAAGTAAAAAACTAAAATAAATAAAATTTTAACATGTAATTTTTTTCAAAGTATTGGAAGAAAATGTAAAATTTAAAGACTATTGTAAAGAGAATTGACAGAGCTTTTAAAAGACATTTAGTTCGACAACCAATGGCATTTAAATTTTTTTGGGTAATTCGCTTGGGGTTGAAAGTAGTGGAGACAAAAATACTGAAAAAGATTGTCCACATTTGATCAAAAATTTTATTGCATGGTACCTTTTATTATAAACAATAGAATAATTTAAAATAGTTCGCTTGCACGCTCGGCTCAGGCGGAACGTGACAATGGGTCATGCTTTTTCGTACATCGGCTTTCATCGATTTATAAGACGTTATTACGTCAAACAAATATTTTTGTAGTTTAAAAGAAATGTTGGAATGTAAACAACGAAAACTACTCAAAATGCAAAAATATTTCATTTTTATATTTTCAAAACTTAACAGGACAACGACATCGTAGGTGTCAACAACCACAGTAAAATATGATTAAAAATGTTTCAATGTTTATAGGTAGAATTAATTTGTAGTTCTTTGAGTAAAATATAAAATCGTTGCTTTTACTGTGACACAATACCATAACATAGGTGTTGCAAGTGGATTTCGACAACTTCGGTCTACTGGAGATTTGCTGGCTTATGTCACTCAGCTCTGGACAAACACTATTGAGAAGTTTGGTGAATCCCGTGCAATAGCCTTGGATATATCTAAAGCCTTTGACCGCGTTTGGCACCAGGCATTGTTAAGTAAACTATTTGCCTACGGTCTCCCAACCAAACTGCGCCAATAGCTCTTAAGCTTCATGCAAGATCGCTCCTTACATGTGACAGTTGACGGTATTTCTTCTAAAGCGTTTAAAACCAATGCCGGGGTTTCCCAGGATTCTATCCTGTCCCCCACTTTATTTCTTTTACACATCAACGACCTCTTAAAAACCACCACGAACCCCATTTACAGTTTCGCAGACGATAGTACACTTGTCTCAACTTTCACATCCTATCAATCACTTTCGGTGAATGATACAAATAGACTCCGGCAGGAACAGGTTGATTCCATCAATAGAGATCTTAAAGCAATCGTCAAATGGGGAACCAACAATCTTGTTCAGTTCAACGCTCAAAAAACACAAAGTGCCACGTTTTCCAAGAAAGTAAATTCCTCAAATCATCCCATCACAATGTCCGGAAATACCCTTGAACCAAGTCCCTCCATTTCAATTTTGGGAGTCACGTTGTCCAATAATATGTCTTGGCATGACCATGTTGCAAACATCGCAAAGTCGGCAAGCCAGAGGCTAGGTTTTCTGTGGAAAGCCAGAAAGTTTTTTACTCCTGATCAACTGTTGACGACGTACAAGGCTCAAATCCGACCTCTACTGGAGTATTGCTCGCACATTTGGAGTTCAGCACCAAGGCATTCTCTTCGTCTTCTAGATTCCATTCAGAAAAGAGCCATTCGCTTGATAAACAGCTCAACTCTCACAGATACCCTTCATCCTTTAGAACATAGAAGAAGAGTTGCAGACCAGTCATTACTCAACAGATATTTCCATGGCAGATACTCCAGAGAAATAAAAACACTTGTACCACCATTGGCCACATTCGGCCGAAGAACTCGGCACGCTGATCAGTCTCACCCATTTACTCTCAAGATTGACACTACAAGGACCAATCTTCATCAAGAATCCTTTTTTGCAGGGCTGCTACGGAATGGAATAAGCTTCCAATATCAGTTTTTCCAGAGAACTATGACCTGCAACTTTTTAAAAAGCGTGTCCACAATCATTTTCTTTCTATAATCCCTTCCCCTTTTAATAGTCGCAGTGCGTGCCGTCCGCGGCCCACACGATAGGTCTACCCTTTTTGCGACTATTTTCATTAAAAAAAAAAAATTTATAGTTTATCTCCTATCGGAGGTTAGCTATCATCACAGCTATCCGGACCTTATTGACTGCAGCTCGAAAGAGTTCAACATTGCTACAATATTTCTCCAATATTTCTCCTTCCACCAATATTTCTCTGAACTATCTGCTGGAGAAGTGCGTATTTGGGTCCTTTCAGTATATGACCTAGATATTAAAGCTTTCTTTTTTTTATGGTGTTAATGACTTCACATTTCTTATTTAGGACTTTCACATTAGAGATCTTTTCTGTCCAGGGGATAAGCCACATTCTACGGTAGCACTACATCTCGAAGGCTTGTAGTTTGTCTGTGTGATTTTTCTTGAGAGTCCATGCCTCCACTCCGTACAAAAGCGCGGAAAACACGAAACAACGCAGTATCCTCATCCTAAGTCCAATTTTGATATCTCGACTAGTGAACAACTTTTTCATTTTCGTAAATGTTGACCTGGCTATCTATATTCTCGTTCTTATTTCTCTTGTTTGGTCACGCGATTGTTCTATCCAGGCTCCCAGATATTTGTATGACTGCACATTCTCTATTAAGATGTCTGCTACTGACACGTTTACATAGTTGTAATTTTGGGGGAACTTTGTAACTGCAGCTGTTGCAAACACATAAAACACAAACTTCTTTTGGTACCATTTTAAATCGTTTTTATGAAGCTTACTTGGGATCGTAAAGATCACTAAGATGTCAGCCTTTACCAAGTAGCAATCGCGCTGCTCTTTTAGCTTGTGCGGCGAAACACGTTTTATGGCAAAATGTCCAATAAAATACTATTTTTTTTCATCTGGACATCCTGATTCAGGACTTATAGGAGTGTAAAGAGGACTAGGTTATAAAGGCACGATTGCAGAATGTAAAGGTTATTACTTATGGAGAAGGTACAGTACTAATGATCACCGGACCTAAACCCAATGAAACATGTATGGGACATGCTTTAACGAAGAGTTATGAGATGTGACAGGAATTTTTAAACCCCAACAATTATTTAAGAAGGACATATAACCAGTACTTAATACTTTACTTTATTTTGAGATAACCTAGAACATTATTTGCATACAATCACACAACGCTGTCTCGATGTCAATCAGGAAGTTTACGCCTGTTTTACAGATTACAATAAGGCGTTCGATAAAGTTAGGCATGACCAGCTAGTACAAGTGCTAAACCAGATAAACCTGGACTCACGAGATATCAGGATCATTCACAACCTTTACTTTAACCAAAAGGCAACAATGCGAGTACAAAAAAAGACGACTGATCCTATAGAAATCAAACGGGGCTTAAGACAGGGATGTGTCCTCTCGTCACTTTTATTTAACATCTACTCTGAAGAAATAATCACCCAAGCCCGTGTTTGCGAGTTGGAAGGCATCACAGTAAATGGCAAGACAATTAATAACTTGCGCTATACAGACGATACTGTTCTTCTTGCTGGAAATATGCGGGACAGGGTCGTCACTGCCAGTCGACATTTTGGCTTGACACTTAACACAAAAAAGACCAAATACATGATTATAACAAAGTAAAACGCACCGCAAGAACACCTCTATGTAGACGGAGAACAATTAGAGAGGGTTACAAGATATAACTGGGTACAAACATTACCTGCACCGCTGATTATTGCTCCAAAATCAATATCCGTATAAAGAAAGCACGTGCAGCTTTTGTTAAAAGATGCTTTGTAACCGCGACTTGAGCCTAGATCTTAGAACACGCTATGTAGTTCCGATACTGTATTATGGAGTAGAAACTTGGACCATTATCAAAATATACTAAGGGAAAATAAAAGCATTTAAGATGTGGACTTACAGAAGAATGCTCAAAATATCGTAGGCACGACCGACACAGTAGTGCTTACCAGAATGAATAAAGAGTTGGAGGTGTTAAAGGAAGTATAGAAAAACAAGATCACCAATCTGGGTCACATAATGCAAGGTTCAGAATATGAGGTACTCCACTTGATAATCCAGGGAAAGATTATGGGCAAAAGGTCAATTATAAAAAGAAGAATACCTTGGCTGCGGAATCTGCGAGAATGGTTCAACATGTCTTCTGCAGATCTATTCAGAGCAGCAGTTTCCAAGGTAAGGATTACCATGATATTAGCAAACCTACGATAATGGAGAACCTACTGATTTTATGAAAATTTTATCCCATATAACCATGAACTTCGTGAGAAGATCTGGATTGTGAGGTGAACTGTAACCTTTAGCCACAATAGATCTATGAGGAGCGAAGTGGAGGGGTGACACTACGCCCCACTCACATGATAACTAACCCAATTCAACCTTATTTTGGAATAAAATTGAATTGAAATTTGAGTTTTATTGATTGTTTAAGTTACTTTTTGGTGTTTCTATATATTTTTTTAAATATATATTAAAATTATTTTTTTAATTTATAAAACTGCGGAATCACAACTTAGTTGATAATTTCCAGTTTAGAATGGATTTTTTTTTATGTGTGTACTTTAACATTGTGGGTGATTTATTTTGATAATTTTGGTTTGTTCTTTTTTCAGAATTTTTTGATGAAGGTGGTTACGATTGCGTAAAATATATCAAAACAGATGTTATGAAATGCTCATTACAATTTACGCAAACATCGGACATAAAAAAAGTAAAATCAATTATTTATTTCGACGACACATATTGCAAGTACGTATAAAAGATTCATTGCCTATTTTTTCCCTTCTACAGTTCCATTATTAATTGTGTCTCTGATAGTTTCGTATTCCTCAGGTACCGTATTTTGTTGTAACTTAAATATATCATTCGTTGTAAATAGTGTTGCATACCTAGTTGTGATAGGATTCAATTGTTAATGGATGGGGCTGGCTAACAACACGGACGAGGCGATTATTGGTGTGGAGCATGGACTTGCGAAGATTGTTGGTTGACGTTTATTCCGTGTCATTTCTTGATATCCGGCCTGGGAGGGAGTCGTTGGGTGGCAGTCTTGGGAGTCGTGTGTTGGTGAGAGTTTTTTTTGGAACTATGTGATATTAGCACGTGTGCAGAACCTCTACGGGATTTCTTTCATATCTGGCTGTATTTGGGCCATTTTGATTGGATTTTGAAAAAAAACCATTTAATTTTTAACTTGACCATTCTATCTTACCTTTGTTGTTGATATTTTGGAATTTGGTGTCGAGTTAAAATAGCCGCATGCGGGATTTATTTGAGGGAAGCCATTGTTAATTAACAGGTGCCGTTCCATAATCAAGCCGGCTACAGGAGTGGTGAATTCGTATACCCAAAGGTTATAAGTGAATTATTTTTAAATATATAACGCCATCGAAGAATTGAACAAGAACAACTACACATATGTAAGAACTGCAAATAAGCTAAGCAATAAAATACCTATGACAACCGGAATCAGGCAAGGAGATAGCCTAAGCCCAATCCTATTTAATATCATCATTGATAAAATTATAAATGAAGTCAAAGTAACTGGGAGAGGGTATCGACTGGGAGATAAAGAAATAAAAATCATATGCTACGCTGATGATGCTGCAATCGTATCGGAAGACGAGGACAACCTACAGAGACTCTTACACAAGTCCCAAAAAACAGCTGAAGAATTCAATATGCAAATATCCGTCAAGAAAACCAAATCGCTAACAATATCCAAAGAACCGAGAAGATGTAAACTCGCAATCTATGAGCAGAGTGTAGAACAAGTGATGTCCTTTAAATATTTAGGAGCTAATATAACTAGCACTAGAAATATTAAGGAGGAAGTAAAAGCTCAAACAACAAAGGCATCTCTAATCTCAGGATTCTTGAGAGACATAATCTGGAGAAATAAACACATAAGTACCAGAGGTAAGGTCAGAATATATAAGACATGTGTAAGACCGATTATGACATACGCGATAGAGACCAGAGCGGAGAACACGACTACAAAGCGACTTCTTAGATCAACGGAAATGCGAATTCTTAGATCGATAACTGGCTATACCTTACTTGACCATAAAAGAAGCGAAGAGATAAGGGAAATATGTGAAGTCCAAGACATAGTAAGATGGGCAAGAAACCGAAGAAGAGAATGGAGAGACCATGTTAGCAGAATGCCAAACGACCGGCTGGCAAAAATTGTGAGAGAGAAGCGGCCCAACACACCACGCCCAACTGGACGCCCACCAAAAAGATGGTATGATAGCTGGTCTTCATCGTCCCAATTGTTTTTGGGCAACCTTTGAGGCAAACACAGGACGTAGTCCTAACGTAAGAAGAAGAAGAAGATATAACTTATTTTGACTCCACGATTAAGTTTTGTTTTAGTTTATTAATATAGTACATGTGAATTCGTATACCCAAAGGTTATCAGTAATTTATTTTTAAATA
This sequence comes from Agelastica alni, assembly GCA_950111635.1. Lineage (NCBI taxonomy): Eukaryota > Metazoa > Arthropoda > Insecta > Coleoptera > Chrysomelidae > Agelastica > Agelastica alni. Next base: position 22,300,189 of record OX467716.1, read on the forward strand.
TATAACGCCGTGACTCATTTTGACACCACAATTAAGTTTCGTTTTAGTTTATTAATATAGTACTTTGTGAATTCGTATACCCAAAGGTTATAAGTGATTTATTTTCAAATATATAACGCCGTGACTTATTTTGACACCACGATTAGGTTTTGTTTTAGTTTATTAATATAGTACATTGTTGGAAACTATTTATTGCATTAGATAATATGCCAAATTTAAACTTGGATTAAAATAATTTTCTCAATAATTCTTTATGTCCAAGTAGAAATATATTTTCTTGATACTTATTTGTAAAAATCCTACAATTTTGATATTTTAAAGGACAACCATTGTAAAAATATTTTTAAATAAAGTCGATTGTTTTGGCAGTGAAAATCTTTATGTAAATGGTTAAAACATGAGTAAATTAGCAGCCTTATGTAAACGTTTGATTTAGTGTTATTAATGAGTTGATTTATATACGTTTTACTTTTTTTTTGGTAACTTGGTAAAGTTTGTTACTCTTACTTCTGTTTTGGCTATTTTAATTTTTGGTTTGTTTTAGCAAGAAAATTTACCATAGCTGTTAATTTTGACTATGTTTGTTATAATGTTGCTATTGAGCACTTTGAGTACTTTGATTTATTGTAGGAGTAAAGTATCCAATATATTTTTGCTATAATTTTATTTATTTGGTTCACCATAATCTTAGTTGTTTATCGTGTGGCTCTGCTAGTGCCTATAAGACCTAGGGGTTTCCGGCTTGAACCTTCAAAATCGGTGGCGCGGCTCACTTTTATATTTTCTTTTTTTTTCTACCTTTTACGGCTGAGCTCGGGCATAATTTGCCAGTAGAGAGACCGCTGGCAGAGTACTTAATAGAGAACGAAATAAGACGTGGCAAAATATTCAATATTAACGTTATTTAACGTTATTAACTTTTTTTTGTGGTGGGTTAACTTTACAGCGTAGTTTTTTTGCCACAGACTTTTATATCATTATTATCTATATATTATTGTGATATTAGATTAAAATTAAATTGTGATTTTTTCTTTGATTAGAAATTCCATAATTATTATGTATATATCTTTTTTGAATGTACTCAGCAGAATAACAATATTTGTTGGCAATTGGATACCTTGTAGGATTAATTTATTTAAAAATTCCGACCGATGTGCTTTTATTCTTATCTTTCTTCTGGTAATACAATAAATTCTAATTTCATAAATCAGTAAGATATACTTTAAGTTAAATTTTTTAAAACAATCTGTTTATAAACTATATCGCTTTTCATATAACTGAATGTTCTGCGGCCCGCGATCTATTAAATATATCCAACTAATATTTCCCGAAAGAACGAGCATTCTTTCGGAGATTATCACGAATCATGCGCTCTTTTGATGACACCGAAAAGCCGCACCATCGCCATGGCTACAGTGGCGTATTCGCTGACCACAATCCGTAACATTATTATGATGCAAATAAAAGACAAGTATTTTAATATAGTAATTAATCGATAATTTATATTTTACTGTGGTTTACAGTTAAGTAAACTATTGGCAGAAATACAAATAAATTCAAAAGTTTTGCCACATGCTAAACTAGTTTTTCAAAAAAATTAAAATGTAGAAATTCCAGAAAAAGGTACTTAAATATCGAGCAAGTAAAATGATTAGGACTGTACTGTTAAGAAATCGACCGCGCCAGAATTGTTGCTATTCTGAAAGTAGGTCATCATTTTCCGAAAGATAAGATGTTTGACAAAGTGATGTTTCTTGCATATGGAATCGCTATATAGAGACTAATTATGTGCGAGATGGACCTAGAAGTGATTACTAACCAATTGCAAAACCAATGTAAAACATTAACCATTTTAAGAAATCATAGCATGAAAATTTAACAATTTCAAAGGAAAGTAAGTCATGTACTTTGAGTTCAAAATTCTGCCTTTACACAAAGGGCTCTATTTCACCAGAAGACAATAGTGGCGTATACAGTTTTAAATAGAATATCTCACCTGGTATCCGATTGGTTGCGCAACCACTTTTTTTTTTGCTAAGGTGAAGAAAATACTTTATGAAGAGGTTATGAGCCTAAAAGCTCTACTGTGAGGCACTGACTAAAAACTCCACCCGTATGTGGGTTCGTCAGGCTGTTGCCTTTACCTCCCGGTAACACTTATGCCTGTGGCTCATTGTATCTTGTCTATATAATTTTATGTCATTGTAGCCAATCCAGTACTTTTATGCCTGGTACAAGTTTGAACTTTTATGCTTCTATCAAACTTAACATTCACTACCATACATAAGTGTTGTAGTGACCAGCACTTCTTTATGTACTGCCCTGTTTTGAGCAGGAATTATGTCTGTACGTCGTACCGAATTAATACAACGACTGGTGAAAGATAAATTAAAGAAGTTTTAGTCCTATATTAGACTGTTAAGTTGGGCTATTGGTGATAATTTTGTATTCACTGACAATGATCTTACTAGAGCAATAAATGACAACCATACATTTAAGTAAATCATTCGTTTAAACTGGCCTGCTTTTTCTCAGGATATAAATTTGTTATTATCAGGAAGTCTTTAAACTTGCATTAATGCCAGTGGTAAGAATATACTGTAACGTGCCTATTTTTTCCCTTCTACAGTTTCATTATAATTGGGTCTCTGATAGTTTCGTATTCCTCAGGTACTCGTAAATAGTGTCGCGTACCGTATTTTGTTGTAACTTAAATATATCATTCGTTGTAAATAGTGTTGCATACCTTGTTGTGATAGGATTCGATTGTTAATGGCTGTGGTAATTTTGTTAATCGCTGGAGATTGAGTGGGGGTTTTCGTTATTCTTGGTGTGGAGCATGGACTTGCGAATATTGTTGGTTGACGTCGGTTCCGTGTCATTTCTTGATATCCGGCTTGGGGAAGTAGTGTCAGTCGTTTGGTGGCAGTCTTGGGAGTGGTGGTGAGAATTTTTGGGATGGTGTGATATTGGCAAGTGTGCAGAACCTCTACGGTTTTACTTTCATATCTGGCTGTATTTGGGCCATCTTAATTGGATTTTGAAGTAAAACCATTTAATTTTTAACTTGACCATTCTATCTTACCTTCGTTGTTAATATTTTGGATTTTGGTGTCGAGTTAAAGTAACCGCATGCGAGATTTATTTGAGGGAAGCCATTTTTAAGTAGTAGGTGCCGTTCCATAACCAAACCGGCCACAGGAGTAGTGAATTCGTATACCCAAAGGTTACAAGTGTTTTATTTTTAAATATTTAACGACGAGACTTATTGTTGACACCAAGTTTTGTTTTAGTTTATTAATATAGTACATTGTTGGAAACTATTTATTGCATTAGATATTATGCCAAAACTGAGTACTTTGATTTATTGTTGGCTGTTGATTTTGACTATATTTGTTATAATGTTATTATTGAACTGAGTACTTTGATTTATTGATAGCTGTTGATTTTGATTGTATTTGTTGTAAGTTTATTATTGAACTAAGTACTTTGATTTATTGTTGGCTGTTGATTTTGACTATATTTGTTATAATGTTGCTATTGAGCTGTGTATTTTGATTTATTGTAGGAGTAAAGTATCCAATATATTTATGCTATAATTTCATTTATTTGGTTCACCATAATCTTAGTTGTTTATCGTGTGTTTCTGCTAGTGCCTATAAGACCTAGGGGTTTCCGGTTTGAACCGTCTAAGTCGGTGGCGCGGCTCACTTTTATTTTCTTTTTTTTTCTTCCACCCTCTACGGCTGAGCTCGGGCATAATTTGCCAGTAGAAAGACCGCTGGCAGAGTTCTCTATAGAGAACGAAAAAGACGTGGCAATACTTAATAACAGTTTTCTCTATTATTTTAAATTAAATGACATGACAAACAGTAAAGTTCTGATTAATGAATAAAGAGTGGAACAAGTAAATTAGTTTGTATACTTGGGTTTAAAGTTTACGAGAGATGAAAATTATAACAGTGACATTTAGTGAAGGGTGTTTGCAGCACTTATGTATGGTAGTGAATGTTGGGTTTAACAAAAGAAGCATGAAAATATGAATAATGATGCGGAGATGAGTAGTCTGAGAAGTATAGCCGGAATAACTCGGTTGAATAAATTAAAAAATAGTGAGACAAGGAAACGCTGTGGTGTTAAAGAAGATGTGGTTACAAAGATAGATAAAGAAATGCTTAGATAGTTTGATACGTAGAAAGGATGAATATAGGAAGATTGACGAAACAAATTTATAAGGCAAGTGTAAATGGACGGAAGTCGGTAGAGGTCGACCTCGGCGAACATATCTCGATCAGATCAACATTGTTTTAAAGAAAGGCCGGGCCAAGAATACCAACAACCAACGAGCATGTATGAGAGCACTAAAAAAAGTAGAGGAAGCAAAAGATGTGTGTAAGAACAGTAGCAAGTGGAGGGAAGTGGTCTCTGCCTACCCCTACGGGAAAAAGGCGTGACTATATGTATGTATGTACGTTTAAATTTTTTATGGAAACTAGGTTTTAATTTTTTGTTGTTTTAAACTTTAGAGAAAAATTAAATTATTAAAAACTCATTGATTTTTTTCTAATAATAAACAATCAATTAGTATTTAGTCGATTTTAAAATGGACTAATATACCTATTACATAAGAAATATAACAATAAAAAACTTTTGAATCTATATGTATGATTTTAACACAAATAATTATTGCAATAAAATTAATAAAACATTTTTTTTAGGTCCTTTAAAACACTTCAAACATGTATTAAATCCAAATTAACGCTGTGTCCGTCTAAAACAATTTTCCAATTATTTGAAGATTATATGGCGAAAGTGACAGCGATTACATGTAGTAAAGCATCAGTAAACACTTTTTCGAATATTGAAAATATAGTTTTACTGTTAAGTATATACTTAATCTTCAAAATAGCGTCCTGAAAATAAACTTATTTAATTTTATACGTGAGAGTGCCAAATAGTGGATGAATCCAGTGATGGTTTTAGGATTTTATACTTTATTATAAAATAATTTTCGAAATAAATGTTATTTATAGTAAAATAAACAATATTTCTAAATCATTTTTATTGTACCAAAAACATGTTGATTACCACTATGAGACACCGAAACAATAAGTGCTTGATGACGCAGATTTACTAAACCTAAAGCACCCTGGCTAACATACAACATTAGACAAATAATGTCCATTAGAGCATTAAAAAGAAATAGAACCGAGAGACGGTAACAATATTATAAAGATATCAGGAACTACGTAAATGTAGCAATTTAGAAAGAGAAAAAAGCATTTTTTGTTATTATCCGAAAAATACATTGAAAATCCAGATTGTTTGATTAACCCAAATAAAGTAAATAACTTTTTTATTAATTCTTTAGCTAACATGCAGCCACCCAAGAATTATTAACTTTGTACAAGGAAAACCATCTGGTGGAACCTGAATTAAATCCAATGCTAAAGGTTGTGATAATATAAACATTAAAATGATTAAAATGTGCTCTTCCCATATCGTACCATATATCACCCATATAGTTAACTTTTGTTTAACCCAAAGCGTGGGGGATAGCAGTGGTAAGAGTATCACCTAAGAAATCTAATCCAGTTGAATATAAAAATCTGCGTGCAATTAGTGTCTTACCAACTTTATCGAAAGTTTTTGAACGAGCAGTTGAAGAACAACTACAAACTGTCTTTACTTTCCGAATCACAGTCTGGGTTCTGCAAAGGCCATAGTTCCGCCACTGCTCTACTGCACATCGTGGACGATATTATTAGGGCTACAGATGAAGGACTTTGTTTTGTACTTGTGCTTCTTTATTTCAGTCGAGCTTTCGACACTTTGAACTATGATCTTTTAGCAATATTACATTATATAGGTTTATCGAGTAGTGCTAATTAAATTACTTAAATGTTATATAAAACACAAAGAACAAAAAGTATGCATAAATGAAATCAATTTCAGCTATTTGATACTCAAATCAGGTGTGCCACAGGGCTCTATACACCAATATCTCAAACATCATTTTTTTTTTGGATCTAAAACAGAAAGTAAGTGAATATCTTATAATTGCAGTTAATAATGTTGCATTACATCCCACAAATAAATCCAGAAGTCTCCTTCTCTTCTTCCTTCTTTAATGTAAGCAATTTGCTTGTTTTTCTTCGTATACTCTGTCGTTCAATTATTAGAAAGGTTGTCGCTTCATCTCTTGCGGGGTCTTCCAACGCTTTGGCGCTCTAAGGGCGACTTGTCTCTAGTTATTTTTACCATTCTGTCGTCATTCATCCGGTCTATGTGTTCGTTCCACTCTCTCTTTCTTCCCAGTAACCATTCATTTACATTATCTATTTTACATGTTCTTATAATGTCCTCGCTTCTCTCCCTGTCAAAGTGTTTTTCCAGCGATCCTGCGCAATATTTTCATTTCGGTGGTTTTTAATATTCTCTTTGTGTTCGATGTATCTGGTCTAGTTTCCGCTGTGTATGTTAATATAGGTCGGATGATCGTCTTGTAGATTCGGGATTTGGTCTCGATTGCGATATATTTGTTTCGGAGGGATTGTATCGTTCAGGTAAGCTGAGGTTCGTTGCCTGGTTTTTTACCTTCGCCTCGATGTCAACGTATCCTGATATTTCTATGCCTAGGTATTTAAATTTCATCACCTGTTTTATAATTTTATCATCCACAACCAGTTTGCATCTGATAGGTGTTTTTAAAGTGGTCATGCATTTCGTCTTTGCTGTAGATATCATTAGTTTTAGACTTTTTGCCGTTTTGCTGAATTTGAATAGTAATCTCTGTAGGTCATCTTCATTTTCTGAAATCAAATCAGCATCATCGGCATAGCATAGGATTTTGACGTCTTTGTTCCCCATTTTATACCCTTTCAGGTAACAAGTGCTTTTTATTATTTCGTCCATAACGATGTTGAACAATAAGGGCTAAGGGAATATCCTTGTCGAATACCACTATTTACAGGAATTTCTTCGGTAGTTGTGCCATAAATTTTGGCTTGTATTTTTTTTCTATGGTAAATATTTTTAATGGTTTTTATGATGTTGTATGGGATTTGCCTGTTGTATAGAAGGTGTACCACGTCCTCTAGTTATATTCGGTCAAACGCCTTTTCCAGGTCCATAAAACACATGAATGCTGGTTTGTTATACTCGATGGATTTTTCAGTTATTTGTCGCAGTACAAATATCGCATCAGTACAAGATCTTCCTGATCTGAATCCTTGTTGTTCATCGCCCCATGTGGTGAGTTTATTTATTTTATTTGTTATAATCTGGGAGGTGTAATCGATTTCCACTTGCGATTTGAGATTTGAGCTCTCTGTGATATACTGGTTTTATCGCGATTTAATTATTCGGATACATTATATGGTCCAAGTTTAACGAAACAGTATGCTCAGAAAATACAGAAAGTACAAAATTCATGTTTACGGCTTGTTCACGGAATAAAAAAATATCAAAGAATATCTCATAAGTTACGTGAAACGGGTTGAATTACAATGAAAAATAGACGAATATTACATGTTGCAAATTTATATCAAAAAATTTTACTAACGAAAAGGCCGCATTTCGTGTACAGGAAAATCACTTTTCGTACCGACGTTTATAATTTGAACATAAGATTCACATAAAGGTACTCTTACCCCATCTAGTTTCAAAACAGAATTTTTCAAACGATCATTTAGTTACAACGTATGCCAAGTAATTAACCTGTTACCAAAAGAAATAAAAAAAAAAATTTCTGTTTTACGAAAAAAATTTAAGCACTTTCTGCTGGAAAACCAACTTTTATTATAACCTACTTTATACATTCTTATTATTTAGTGGTCTAACAAAGCAAGTCTCAGTAATGTACGTCTTTTCCCTTCTTGCATTATGTTAATTATACTAGTACCATCTCCTAATTTTTCTCCCACTTAATTCTATTTTTTTTTAGTATAAGTAAAAAAAAAAATTGAGGTTGAGTGGAAAGGCAGCTTATTAGCACTTGTGCTGTCTAAGTTGAACATCGCATTTTGTATCTCAGCTAAGCACCACTATTTTTGTTTAGTTTAAATTAAATTATATGTAACTAGGGCTGTGATACAATAAAGACGATTATTATTATTATAAACAGATCGAAATTTGGTGTATGCGATAGTTGTCACCCTGTTACGTCGTTGTGCTAAGTATTATTAAAACAACCCCCAACCATTTCATCTTGAACGCTGTTAAATTTAAAAAGAATGTTTAAATTTTAACTTTCAAACAAATCCGTACATTTCGTAGTCCAGTTAGTTAGGTACTTCAAAGCTGCAATTTTTTAAAAACTTTATAAAAATGATATTAAAGTATGCATAATGCATGTAAAAATTAGCAGGGTTTTATAAATAAGTTTTTATTATCAAAACTTAATTTTAGTTTCACAGAACTATAGGCAGAACTGTATACAGAATTAGCTTTCAGTAAATTTAACTATCTTATGCAAAACCTCGAAGGAATCAAAATCTAAAGTTTGTAACGTGCCTATTTTTTTCCTTCCTTCCTTCGCTGGAGATTGAGTGGGGGTTTTCGTTATTAGATTTTGCTTTGGTTTTTGGCTCGATTGTTGTGTGTTGTAGGTTATATTATTATTTGGTTTGCATTTCAGTGTGGATGGGGATGGCTATCAACACGGACGAGCGCGATTCTTGGTGTGGAGCATGGACTTGCGAATATTGTTGGTTGACGTCGGTTCCGTGTCATTTCTTGATATCCGGCTTGGGGAAGTAGTGTCAGTCGTTTGGTGGCAGTCTTGGGAGTGGTGTGGTGAGAATTTTTGGGACGGTGTGATATTGGCAAGTGTGCAGAACCTCTACGGTTTTTCTTTCATATCTGGCTGTATTTGGGCCATCTTAATTGGATTTTGAAGAAAAACCATTTAATTTTTAACTTGACCATTCTATCTTACCTTCGTTGTTGATATTTTGGATTTTGGTGTCGAGTTAAAATAACCGCATGCGGGATTTATTTGAGGGAAGCCATTGATAATTAGCAGGTGCCGTTCCATAACCAAACCGGCCACAGGAGTAGTGAATTCGTTTACCCAAAGGTTACAAGTGATTTATTTTTAAATATTTAACGACGTGACTTATTTTTGACACCATGATTAAGTTTTGTTTTAATTTATTAATATAGTACATTGTTGGAAACTATTTATTGCATTAGATAATATGCCAAAACTGAGTACTTTGATTTATTGTTAGCTGTTGATTTTGATTATATTTTTTATAATGTTATTATTGAACTGAGTACTTCGATTCATTGTTGGCTGTTGATTTTGACTATATTTGTTATAATGTTATTATTGAACTGAGTACTTTGATTTATTGTAGGAGTAAAGTATCCAATATATATTTGCTATAATTTTATTTATTTGGTTCACCATAATCTTAGTTGTTTATCGTGTGGCTCTGCTAGTGCCTATAAGACCTAGGGTTTTCCGGTTTGAACCGTCTAAGTCGGTGGCGCGGCTCACTTTTATTTTCTTTTTTTTCTTTTACCCTCTACGGCTGTGCTCGGGTATAATTTGCCAGTAGAGAGACCGCTGGCAGAGTACTCTATAAAGAGCGAAAAGACGTGGCAAGTTCGTAACACAAATTAATTCATGTAAAGTACTCATAGGTAAAGAATGATAAATAGAAAGTACGTTACCAGGTACAATCATTCAAATGTAACAAAAAGCGCATAATTTTTAAAGGGTCACTATCACTTTAACCACAATTTACAATCACGTTCATCTAAAAAAAATACTTTTAGTTTTTTACATGTTTTTTATACATACATACAGGGTGTTTCAACAAAAGGTGACCCCGTCACATTTACACATTTATTACGATGTTGCCGAAACTACTGGAAACATTGTAATAAAATTTTATACAAATATATTTTAGAAGCTGATAAATCCCATGAATTTGTATTTATATTTGACTTCCATAGAGGGCGCTAGTTACATGGTTCGTACCAAGTAGTATTAAACATAACTTTTTTAATATTAGATTTATTAATTAAAATTTTAAATGAACTTAAACATCGTTCAATTTTACACCAAGAAGGTACTCTTTGTAAAACTCGATACCGTGTACCGTTTTCGAAATATTTTGATTTAAAAATTATGAAGTAATAACCAAATTTTTTCTTCAACGCACTGTATCATGAATACGGATGGCGTAACGAAGATTTTTTACTAAGCAAACCCCAATTATTTTTTAGTTTTTTAACTATCCTAGGGACGGGGTTACCTGTTTTGGATTTTTTTTTAAAAATTTTTATTTATTTTTTGTTTTCTATTGTTAACATTTGTTTCCTGTGTTTATTTAAGATGGTTTCTAAACACTGAAAATTTGTTTATTTTAATGTTCATTTCTACTGTATTTTTTTTATAATAAATATTTTTGCCTTTTTTGTTTATTTTCTTGCCACTTTCTAGCATTGTTGTACTTCAAATGTTTATTATTGTCAACCTTATACATAAATGTGATAATCAAGTTACAGTGGCTGCTTAACTAAATCAAAATAAAAACGAAAATATCTGAAATTGATTCTGTCGACGAACTGTCTTGTTTGTACGTGTGAAACGAGTCTTAAGGTAGGTGAAACTAATATTTCCCAATTTCTATTTTGTCAGTTCATATACAAAACGATAAGAGTAAGCCACTTGCTATTACTGCATATATTTTTAAAAATGATTAATGATACCAAGTAGTCGTGTTAAATGGAAAATAAGCTACTCAAACAACATTAGCTTAATAAAAGGCGAAAATGAGTTTCCCCAGCTACTAGCAAAGACCTGTTTTGTATTCGGAAAATTACAGAAATTGAATAATGCATGTAGAAGACCGTGTTTTTCTCTATTACCGTTTGCAAATCATTCCTACATACAAAAAATTTAGGCAGAAGGCTAGATATCAAGAGAATACTCATTTAAGAGTAACTAAAAGCAAAGTACAGATTTAAATTATTTTTATACTACCCAACCACACTAAAATTTTACCTTCATCCTAATACAGTGTTATAATATTATAAACAAACAAAATTATTTATCAATAATAACCATCATGATATGCATTGTACGTTAAATATGGCCAGTGCTATTACCAGATCTTACGCAGTTGGATTTTTTAAGACAACAAGAATTAAAGAAATCATAAATAATTTTTTCTTTATAAAAAAGTAACGACCAAATTTAAAAGCAGTTTTGCAAAAAGTAGACGATGCACAAGTAGTTTTTGAGGGTGAGCAGTCAACTTTAAGGAAAAATTTTCATAAAATTAGGTTTTTAGTAAAAAAAAAAACCTGATAATGGAGATATGTTAACAAAAATTATGATGTGATATTAAAGCATATTCATTTTTTGAATAGAATATATCAGCACTTCTCAGTAATCTTAAAAGTATTCATTTATTTCCTTTATTTTTACTTTTAATTTCAAAACAATTTCTGTAAGTTTAATATAACGTAAACGTTTGAAAATAATTGGGATCCGCCACTGGTACCAATTCGGTTAAATTCGGCACCCGGTTTAAACTCCTGTTAAATGTGGAGAGGGGACGTTGCAAGAGTGTCTTTTGCTAGCAAAACTACATCAGTGCAATGAATAAAAAGTTCAGGAAGCCCTTCTTCAAATTAAAATTTAAGTTTAAAAGAGTGACGAATAAGACTACAGAGATGATATGGAATGTGCAAGCAGGATTTGAAAGAGAATGGAGATGTGTGGATCAGGTCATTTCATTAAGCGGTAAAAACGAATAATTCTTGGCTAATATTTAAAAGATCCACTGCGCTTTCGTAGACTTAAAAATGGCCTATAACAGAGTGGTAAAAAGTGAATTGTGGTCGATATTGTCTATGTATGGGGTGAGCGGTAGTTTAATACGAGCACTGAAATCACTTTACAAGGATTCCAGTGCTTGTGTCCGAATAAACAGAGCTTACACATACTGGTTTAACATCGAAAAAAGGTGGCTGTTCAACTTAAACATAGACGATTGTTTAAAAGATTTAAACGTGTAGGGATTAAAAAAGCATAATTTGATCGTCAAATGCCTTTTTACGCCGATGATTAGGTCACATTAGTGTCGTCTGAAGAGGAGTTGCAGACGATAGTAAATATTATGCATGATGCCCTAAAAATCAAAGGGATAAAAATAAATGTAAGCAAGACGAAAGTAATGGATTTTAAAAGAGAAGAAAGCATGACAAACTGACTGAGTAGATTGCGGGGTGTCTTCTCAGAAGACCCCTTATTTAGCCTGTCGCTAATTACTGCCTGATTACTGCAGTGTGTATCAAGCCAAAATGATAGTCATTACCAAGGCAGCTGCCTGGACACTCCGCAATAAACAAAAGTTCAGCAAGATATCCATTTTTTGCGACAGCCAGGCTGCTACCAAATTACTAAACAGAGTTACTTGGCCTCTAGGGCAGCGGTGCAATGCCGAGTCACCCTAAATAAGCTAGCAGCTAAGTTAAGAATTCACATTGCCTGGGTACCCGGTCACAGGGACATACCAGGCAACTGTAAGGCGGACGAGCTAGCAAGAGAGGGCACCACCCTCAAAGCTGTATCTGTCTCATCTCAGCCAAGTGGTTAAAAAGCCAACTTGAGGTAACAAAATGAACCCATATGTATATCATCGAAACTGATTTGGCATAAACTACGGCGAACTAATGATGTTTTAAATCTATCCGGGGAGTCCATTGAAAACACGATCGCGGCCATAACAGGACATGAATGGATCCCATAAACGGCGCATAGAAATCGCAGAGCTTCGACACCACTTCCATAAAAGCTGTCACGATACGATGAGTAGGAGGAGGAAACAATGATACATCTTCTCTGCCACTGCCCTGCCCTAGACAGGCAACCGAACTTTGATAACTTATCTGATCTCAGCTTAGTTAGCATTAAAGACCTCACACTTTTCATTTAAAGTTCCTACTGGTACTCACGGAAGAGGGGGAAGGCACCGCCGTCCATGCGGTATTACAACGGGCCAAAAGGCCCAAGTGGGTTCCATTCGAGCCGCCGTTTTAACATAACCTAATCTATGACAAACTGCGAGGTGCTGATTGAAGAAGGAAGGGTGAAATAAGTAAATAAGTTTGTATACTAGGGTTCAAAGTTTACGAGAGACGGAAAATATAACAGTGACAGTAAGCGAATGATATTGGCAGTGAAAAAAATTAATGGGGCACTGCATAACTTTATCAGCATCCACAACATGTCAAAAAAGGCACGTCTACCTATGCATAGAGAGGTACTGATCTCTACACATATGTATAGTATGGTATGGTATGGTATGTAAAGCCGAAGTGACTCGGTTAGATAAGGTGAAGAATAGTGAGAACGCTGTGGTGTAGAAAAAGATAGATAAAGATAGTAAATGGGCAAGTAAGTACAGGTCGACATCAGCGAACATATCTCGATCAGATTGATATTATTTTAAAAAACGCTAGGTCAAGAGTACCAACAACCGACGAGCATGTATAAGAGCACTAATGAAAGTAGAAGAAGCAAAAGAGGTGTGTAAAAATTGTGGCAAGTTAATGGAAGTGGTTTTTGCCTATCCCTACGGAAAAAAGGCGTGACTATATGTATGTACGTACTTTTATCAGGATCCTAAAACGTCAGTAAAATATCTTGATAGAATTAAACATTTTTAACTATTTTTCGTAATTCATACATTAAAAGAATTATTATTAGAATATTACCAATATTTGGAGTATAATTAATTAAAAAACAAATTTGTTCAGACAGTCGTCAATTTATCTAAAATAAAAAAATAAAAAAAAATATAATAACTGAAAATGGAATTGTCTCCTTAACCATAACCAATTTTAAAAGTTAGCTACTAAATATGTATTAGGCAAGCTGAAGACAATTATCGCAATAACGAGGGAAATGATTATTATTTTGGTACTGAATTGCGTTTACTTTGCGAATTAAGGATTTATTTTTAAATAATTAAATAACTTGTTGATTTTTACAAAGAAAACACTTTGTAAATGAATGAAAATAATTAACATTTTCGCGTTTTGCATTTTAACGAATTAATTATTACTTGATTTTTTTATATAATAAGATGACATTTTTTTTTTTGTTATGAAGCTTTGACTACTGCATTAGCTCGTTTCGTTTGGTAAATATTTTTTAATTTGTTTAGCAATCAATCCTGCACATTAATTAATTTTTCGCAGTATCTGAGTTCTTTATTACTGAAAAGAAATACACTGTTGAGCGCTAAGTTACTTTTAAATATATAATAACTAAAGAGAATGTCAAACATTGTGAAAAAATTAAACCGTATCTGTAAAATTTTATACAAAGATTTAACAACCGGTGATTTGGGTACAAAAAAAAGTGAAAATACAGGGTGATTGATTAGTGTGATAAAGCTCAGTTGCTCTGTTATTATAAAAGAAACAAGAAAAAATTATGTATAAAAATTAAAGGCAGCTTTTAACTTCACATTTTAAAATTAGTTACAATGTTAAAGGGTGTTCCATAACGCGGTGCCAGATCAACGTATCAACGTTATGTTTTTTTAAATAAAACGCGCTGTATTTTACCTTAAAATTAAAATCCGCTTTACTTCCTCATTACCACAATACAAAATTATAGTATGTTATACAGGGTATTTAAAAAGTTATAACCAATTCTATGTGGAAATCTTAACAAGTTCAACGGCCTGTATATTTAAAAAGAAGTACAAGAAAAATATTCTATTTAAGTCAAAGTTTTTTAATGATTGTCAAAGTTTATAAACACGAACGAATTTGCGAATATTTGTTACATTCATCAACATCATTTAGCGCTACAACCCTGGGTCAGCCAAGACCCGACTGCACAACTTATTTCCAATTGATGCGGTCTTCCATCAATCTTTGGTCAAAAGGGACATTCATTTTCTGCAAATCTGATTTAATGTAATCTCTTCAACGCATTCTGGGACGTCCCAGTGGTCTCTTTCCCGTTGGAACCTCCTTCCACACCAATCTTACAAGTTTTTCATCCTGAAGTCTGTGTACGTGACCTGCCCATCTTGATCGTTGGGATTTAATCTCTTGCACGACATCGCTATCGTTGTATAGCTCCTGTATTTCAATATTCGTTCTAACACGATACCGGATCGTGGTGGGCTCCGAAGATCTTTCTGAGAATTTTCATTCGAAACGTCTGAGTTTTTCTTCGTTTGATTTGATCATTGTCCACGTTTTACTTCCTTATCTTATTACTGGCCTGACAATAGTTCTGTAAATTTTAATTTTTAATGTTCTGGTTAGGTTTTTCGACCTTATGAGATTGTTAAGTGCGCATAGGCAGCGGTTTGCAGATTGGATCCTGCCTTTGATTTCTTCAGTAACGTCGTTATCAGCAGTTATTGTAGCTCCAAGGTATTTGAAGCGTTTCACAATTTCAAAATTAAGATTGTTGATTGTGACGTTTTGCCCTGTTCTATCTCTTTTTCCCATTCTGTTTATACACATGTATTTTGTTTTTTCTTTGTTGACTTTCAGTCCCACCAGTTGTTTTCTCGATCTTGTTGAAAATGTCTTTCATGGTTACGATAGAGTCTCCGACAATGTCATCTGCGTATGCTAGCAGTAAATTGGTACCTTTAGTTGTTAGCAGTTCGGTTTTAATTTCGGCTGCTCTCACGGCTTTCTCTAATACGAGGTTAAAAAGTAATGGTAATAGGGCGTCGCCTTGTTTAAGCCCACTGTGTATTTCGGAACTACTAAATAGGCTGTTATTTACTCGTATTAGATACTCCGCCCTCCATACAAACTTTGGTCAACTGAATGAGCTTCCATCGCATTTCTTACTTGGCTTCTCTCTATACTATCATATGCCTGTTAAAAGTCTATGAAGAGGTTTATGTACTGTTTTATTATATTTCCATCCTTTTTCCAGGAGCTGCCTCAGTGTAAAGAGTTGGTCTTTCGTTGGCCTGTTTGTCCTAAATCCAGCTTAGTATTCCCACAGCAAGTTTTCTGTATATGGGGTAAGTCTGCATAGTAGAATGTTTAAGAGAACTTTATATGTAGTGTTTATCTGCAGGTATCTCGTCCGAGCCAGGTGCCTTGGAGTTCTTTAAATTTATTTATTGCCATTTGTGTTTTCTCAAGGAAGGGTTCTTTAACTGGTAGGTCCACTGTCATATACATTTCTTCTTTGTGCGGTTTTTTCTGTTTAACGTTTAAAAGATTTTTAAAGTGTCCTTTCCATTTTTTAATTAGTTCTTTGTCACTGAGTATCATGTGGCCTTGATTGTCCTTCAGTAATGGGATGGATCTGGACTTAGGACCTCTCTTCTCCAAAGAGATTGCTCTATAGAATTCTCTGGATCTTGGTTTGGGGACGATTTATTTTCATTGCTTTATACTTTTGTTCTTTATATTTTCCTTTCTTCGCTCCTAATATTGTTTCTTTTCGGCAGTTTGCGTATTTCTCTCTACTCTCGTTTGTATGTAGTTGTATCATTCTTTTCCTTAGTGTTTCTCTCTTTCCTAGCTGGTTTCGGCATTCTTCTTCAAACCATGTTTTTGCCCTCCTTGTGTTACATTGAATACAGGGTAAGTCGAAACTTAAGTACATTATTTTCTCAGTAATTTCAAACGAATTATCCCATATTTTATATCACTGTCGAAGACTACTGTTACCGAACTTTCATTTTTTTATCCATTCCCCATACCTAAAGTTATTAGTTTTTAAGATATTTTCGTTTTTCTACGCAAAGTATTAATTAGGAATCTAAACTTATTATTTCTTAGATAACCTTGATTGATTTGTCAGAAACACTGACAATTACGAATATTCACCATTACTCTTAATCCATTGGTGTGTTACACTCCAAACTAGCAAATATAAATTTCACTCGTGACGAAATGGTAGATATAAAGATCGATCGCCTTGATCGGTGAATGAATGTCAGGAAAAATCGATTGCTGTGATCGGAGAATGAATGGGAATTTAACGACCCCAACTCTGGGTGGTATTTTAAAAAAACTGGCCTTAGACCAGCTGCTTTGCGCAGGTAGCAAGGAGAGCGAAATCCAACGGTTCACACACGTTAAATGTCAGAAACAAATATGAATCGCCTGAGAACGCTCGGGGACGGCTTAAGAATGATTTGAAAAAAAAAAATTAAATATTGTATTCAGTGATTGCAACAGTCTGAACAATAAAAAACAGTAAGTTTTTTAGAGAAAAGATTTAAAGGATAAATTTAAAATAATTTGAAATCCCTTTTTTCTTTTAGAAAGCTGAAAATAATTTAACAAAACTTACCAATTATATTTTTAATTTAACTACAATCGAAGGGTGCACTTATACAGAAAGTTAGTTAATAAGTGCGACAAACTTCAGAGGGTAATTTTACACGAAAAAATATTTACTACATAAACGTATGTCCGCAAATACTTCGTTTCAGAGATACTAGGTGTTAAGTTTTTCTTAAAAACTAACTATTTATTTATTGTTCTGAAACTGGTCGAGATATGCAAATAAAATTTGGTGGGTTTTAAGAGGTAGTAATTTAATAAAAAAAATGGTACGCCACTGAGATATTTTAAATTTAAAATCATGTTTAAATTTCTTTGCAAATGTGTGACAAAAAATCCATTTGGCTTTTTTTCATATGGGGCGCCGTTTTTATGCAAAAAAATAAAACACCTTTACTTCTTTAATACATTATTAAGAACTATCTAATACAATAACATTAAACCATAGCCCGTTTCTCTGAAAACGAAGCATATGCGGGGACATACGTTTGTATAGAAAACTGTCATTTTATTTTTATATCTCGACCGGTTTCAGAACAATAAATAAATCATCAGTTTTAAAGAAAAACTTTAACACCCCGTATCTCTGAAACGAAGTATTTGCGGACATATGTTTATATAGCAAACTGTCATTATTTTTTTATGCAAAATTATCCCCTGAATTTTGTCGCACATATTTACTAACACTCTGTATAATAAATTAAAACTAGTTATTACCAACGAAGAATCACCGTTTGGAAACGAAAATCGGCTGAATGTTCGTTTATCGACCAACTAAAACGACACATATATACCAGGATCGGCTAATACAGCTTAATAATTAAATCTAATTGCCAGAGTTGACCTGATAATTTTGATCAAGGAAAACATTTCCGGAACATACAGAAAAGTAACTTGACATCGACATCTCTCACAGCGGGGCCTGTGTGCACCTAACGGAAGGTAAGGGATCATTAGATTTGTGTGCCTAATCCTTATTCTACTTAATACTTTGGGTACGTCCAATGTCCATTTTTTACACTACTTTTAATTGTTGACCAGAGAAACTGTTTCATTGTAGATTTAATATTGTTACGATTTTTTTAATCCGTCTCTGTCGATCTACCTAGAGACGACGGCGCCGACCGAGTTTGCTTTGTGCTTTGTTATGCCGACCAGCGATTCGCCTGGTAAATTCTCACAGTGTCCAGATCGTTCGCGAAAAAGGTCGAAGTATGATTTGCAGGTATAAAAAAGGACGGCGGTCGTGAGGAAAGACAGTTAAGTTTAAGTGTTTATGATTTATGGAATTTAAATAGTTATAAAAATTTGTAAAAGCTGTATATCTAAGTGATTAATACAAGTAGAATTTATTGTATTGGAATAAACATTATTTTGTTACTGTATCGAGAGTTTTAAATCGCCGAACCCAAGTAGGAAAAAAAGGCGTAACAATATTATCATAGAAATTGAGATTGTGTAATGAATAAAATTTTGTATGATTTTTTTCTTGGGTAGAAGCATATGCTACTTTTGTGACCTTGCCCTGTCTTTTTCGTTCTCTAAAGAGTACTCTGCCAGCGGTCTCTCTACTGGCAAATTATGCCCGAGCTCAGCCGTAGAGGGTAGAAGAAAAAAAAATTAAAATATAAAAGTAAGCCGCGCCACCGACTTAGACGGTTCAAGCCGGAAACCCCTAGGTCTTATAGGCACTAGCAGAGCCACACGATAAACAACTAAGATTATGGTGAACCAAATAAATAAAATTATAGCAAAAATATATTGGATACTTTACTCACACAATAAATTAAAATACACAGCTCAATAACAAAATTATAACAAATATCATCAAAATTAACAGCCAACAATAAAACGAAACTTCAAAATTTACAACTTTATAAGATAACAATAAATCAAAAATCCAAAGTTTACGATTTCATAAAATAATTAAAACAAAGGTAAAAATAACAAACCTTATCAGGTTACCAAAAAAAACGTATACAAGTAAACTTTTTAACAATACTTCATCAACGTTCACGTACGGCTGCTAATTTACTCACCTTTTTTTTTATCATTTACATAAAGATTTACACTTTTAAAACAATCGAGCTTATTTAAAAATATTTCTTTTTACGATGGCTGTCCTTCAAAATAGCAATATTGTAGGATATTTACAAATAAGTATAAAGAAAACATTTTTACTTGGACACAAAGAACTATTGAGAATATTACTTTAATCAAAGTTCAGCCCTGGCATATTATCCAATGCAATAAATAGTTTTCAACAGTGTACCATATTAATAAATTAAAACAAAACTTAATCGCGGTGTCAAAAACAAATCACGTCGTTTAGATATTCTAAAATAAATCACTTGTAACCTTTGGGTATACGAATTCACTACTCCTGTGGCCGGTTTAATTATGGAACGGCACGTGCTAATTAACAATGGCTTTCCTCAATCAAATCCCGCATGCGGTTATTTTAACTCGACACCAAAATCCAAAATATCAACAACAAAGGTAAGATAGAATGGTCAAGTTAAAAATTAAATGGTTTTTCTTCAAAATCCAATTAAGATGGCCCCAAATACAGCCAGATATGAAAGAAAAAACCGTAGAGGTTTTGCTCACGTGTTAATATCAAATCGTTCCAAAAACTCTCACCACCACCCGACTTCCAAGACTGACACCAAACGACTAACTAAACTACTGACTCCCAGGCCGGATATCAAAAATGACACGGAACACGCGTCAACCAACAATCTTCACAAATCTATGTTCCAAACTCATGATCGCACTCGTCCGTGTTGATAGCCAGCCCATCCACACAGAAATGCAAACCAAATAATAATATAGCTGACAACACATGACAATCGAGGCCAAAAATCAAGGCAAAATCTAATAACAAAAACCCCCACTCCATCTCCATCGATTAACAAAAATGTCACAGCCATTAATAATTGAATTCTATCACTACAAGGTATGCAACAATATTTACGTGTGATAAATTTAAATTACAACAAAATACTGTAAGCGAAACTATTTACGAGCACCTGAGGAATACAAGACTATCAGAGATCCAATTAATAATGGTACTGTAGAAGAGAAAGAAAATAGGCACGTGACAACCTTTGCTTTACCAAAATCACTTCATGAGGTGATGTTTATATTAAGTCTAAATTTTTGAGTAACAAAATATTGAAAATCCTCTTGTGGGGAAAGGAATGTGCTACTTCTGTGACCTTTTCTTTGTCAAAATCACATCGTGGGGTGGTTTTTATATTTTCTGTTCACAGTTCTACATTTTTGGCTTAAAAGAAAAGCGAGTAATGATTTATATCTTAAATACATTTTTTTTAGCTAAACGCATTTGCTATTTCTGTGACCTTTTCTTTGTTATTAAAATTACTTTAACCTTTGATTATCTCATTCGGAGCTACAAAACTAAGTTTGCACGAAAATGGTATTCCTTTGAAGATTAATTTTACCATTACTCTGGTCCCGAATCGAATTATCGCTCATTTAACATTCGCGTGACACAAAAGTAACTTAAGAAGTTCTTTACTTTCCCCATACCTGTGGGAGTTTTATTCGATGGATGGATAAATTGCAAATTTTCGCAAAAGAAAGACAATACTGACAGTCCACCGTTAATTGTAATCTCTTGCGTTCAAAACCATGACTAAAATTAATTTAACTTTTGTCGTTTACATAGTCACGCTTGAAATATTGGAATTTCGAGAAGTTCGTCTATAATATGTAAGTTCTAAGAAATTAATGTTTCCATCAGCGACGTATCTGATATATTTTTTTTAGTTTCGTGACTAAATAGATACGTTACTCTCCTTTAACACTTTGACTGCTATTTTTTGTTGTTAATATTCAGTTTTTTTGTTATATCAGTACGAAAACTAAACAATTTATTCTAATCTTTTTATATGTAATACAATAAACTTTTATTTAAAAATAAATTATAGTTAATAAAAAAACTAAAAAACACGCTCATAGAATTAATCGAAGTAAAATGTAACTAAAAGTTTATCTTACCCAAATACTAAAATAAATAACTAAAAATAAAAAAAACAATCAGTAATTTTGTCAGGGTTCGTAGCTATTTGATTTCACAATCGAAAAAATTTGAGGGATTGACTAAAATAAAAATTAAAAAGCTTAACTACGGTGGGCGCCAAGTAATTTTACTGAAAAATTACTAAAACGAAATTAAACCTCAAATAAACCCAACTGCAATATTTTAATTTAGTACTATTAAATAAGAACGTATTTTTACTTCGTAGCCGTACAAAACTTCACTCTAATTTTTTCAAAAACGATAAAATAAAAAAACTTAAAGAGTACAACAGGTTAAATTCAAACAGAAGTGTTTTTACATTCACTGGAAAAAAAACGTACATTTGAATAATAAAATGATAAAGTTTAAAAAGAAAAAATAAATTGTCAAGTTGTATCTAAATTCCCCGCAGTAGATACAGGAGAAAGTATTTTTATAAAAACGTATACCAACGGTCCTTTTTAAAGGAAAAAAGTAATCTTTAAATATTTCATATTCGAATATGGTGTGCTGCGCCAGTCGGTGAATCAAATAAAAAAGAATTTCCTTCGGATCAAAAAAAAGAGGACATCTGCAGAAAACTCCTCCAGATCAAAAAAAAGACAGAAAAGCTTCGAAAAACTTTTAAAAATGAAAGTTTCAAAAAATCCAAAAAGGTTCCACTGTTTTAAAAGATTAAGGTGTTTTTATTCCGAAGTTAGTTTAAAAATGTTATACAAAGCAACCCACGCTTTTCGAACAGTGACAGTAATTTTATTCTTATGTTAAGAATTATTTTTACTTTGATTAACTCTTAAAGCGTGTTTTTTAGTTTTTTTAAACTATAATTTATATCATTAATGTTTTTAAAAAATTAACACTCTTCTTTTATGCACCACAAAATACAAACTACCATTTTTATTACTGCAAATTGCTAGTGGCGCTATCTACTAGATAATAAGCAACCTACTTATTTTGAAAAGTAGAAGACTGTAGTGTATTTTTAAGCATTTTTGCAACACTATTGCAGCTGCGCGCATGCGTAGTTCACGCACTAATTTTATCTCTCTTACTCATGCAAAGTATCCCTGAAATAAATTTATGAATCCTGGCAAAACTTATCAGGATAATCGTATATTATTATCGAATTAATGCATTGTCGTCGGTTTTTAACAAGTGTGCGAAGTTTAAATTAAATCTGATCGCTTAAAGTAGGGCAAAATTAAGGCCAAAGAGTCAGTTACAAACAAAATACATACGTACAAGTGAAACTAATATAAGCGTGTTAATCACTGAGATATTTACTTCATAAGTTTTTATATTCACTAAACTATACTTCAACTTAAAACTTTTAAAACAATATTTTCAAAAAAAGTATTTCTTCCCGAGGCTGATTGTAATAGATCCAAACAATATTTCCAGAATTAACTTTCTTATTCTAGAAACATAATGGGTCTCCAATTGCCGCCCAGGGCTATAAATTATTCGCTTAAGTGTCGGGCGTTTGATGCTAACAAAAAAACCATACGACAGAAATAGATTATTATATCGATTTCACTATTTTAAAAAGTTTTATTTGACGAAATAAGCATTACAAGATATGTGAAGAATACAATATTTAATGACGAGAGTAAAACAACAATAATGAATACAATTAATTAGATTAAGCTTTTAGATTATTAACACACGATGGTGATAAGATATGTTTTCCTGGAATTTGCGGCTCGTGCGTATACGTTTCCCCTGATGAAGCATTTTATTATATCGTTACTCCTCCTGACCCAAGATGCTGCTTCTGGGTTCCATTTGTAAATTTGGGTGTACTCGCTAACCACAACCATTGGACCCAAAAAGTATTTCTCGTGAATAATTTATTGTTTTTGCATAAAGTCCCTCACATAAAAAAAACTTAAAAGTAGTGATTTTATATCTAAAGCGCTATACTTTAATCTCCTCTTTATGAGCTGGTGGGCGAGATGCAAATACAGTGGACTTTATTTACTAATAAGAGATGCATAAAAATAACTGATTAAACGTCAATGACCAATCTGAAATGGTACAAATAAAGAAATATTAGACCCACCTCGGTTTAGCTGAAGTTCCCTTTTTATTGTTTCTCTTTCAACTGATGAACCCACTGCCTCTTTGGGATACAAAAAAATATCTGCTTTATAGGACACTAAGAGATTTTCAAATTACTTTTATTTTTTAATGAAGTCCCAAAGAAACCTAAAAGATTTTTTAAATTTGATTTGGTTTTAAGGATAAACATTATTCGCAATTACCAAAAAAAAACAATAAGTCCTTTATAGGACCCTAAGAGATTTTTAAAAACGTTCCTTATTTAAATGTTTTTTAATCGTTTTAAAGTAATTTTAATTTTTTTTTAAGTTTTTTGTATAAATATCATTCATATTCACCAAAAAACAGCGACAATCACTTTAAATACCGCATTCTTGTTTTTCTAAATGACACAAGAGATATCCGTTTTTAACGTTTATATATTATGTTGCCAACGAAATAACGAAACAAAGTAAATAAAAAGATTTCAATTGTAACAAAAATATCTAAACCGAATCGGAAGATTAGCTGCGTCTGCTGCAACCGAAAAAATAAATCATTTCTTATCCTGCTTTTATCGATCTGTGTATTAAAAAGAATATTATTATTCATTTCACTGGATGATCTGATTCGAATTTATAAAAGTGAAGTGATTTTTGAATAAACATACGAAAGATTTTAAATTTTTGTGAATTGTGAAAATGTGTTAAGAGCAGTATATTCTAAAAACGACGCTTATAATTTAGAAACGTAAAACTTGCAAAACATTTTGTATTTTAATGATAATTTAAAAAAAATATTATACAAAGCATATATATTGCGATAAAATTCTGCAGCAACTGGGTTTTTAGTAGGTATTTTGGAAATTTTGTTGGTTTATGCCCTATTAGTGTATACTCTGAAGTGTTGTTATTCAAGGGGTCAAGAAGTTTTAAAACTTGGCAAGTTTGTACAGGTTAGTTACCTTAACTCTACGAGAATAGTTCACAAATTGTTGTCCCTATCATAGAAGAAAACACATGAGAAAAATAAAACTAATTAATTTTTAACATTGTCACCTGCAACGTTTATACACTTGGCATATCGGTGTTGAAGTGTTTTAAACCTTTTTAAAAAAAATTCAGAACTTTGAGCCTTCAGCCATTCATCTACCACCGACATCACTTCGTTATCATCAGCAAAGCGGATTTCACAAAGATGTTTTTTTAATTTTGGAAATAGATGGTAGTCGCTGAATCTGAAGAATAAGGGGGTTGTTTAAAAATTTTAAATCCCACATTGTGAATGGTAGTCATTGCAACACAAGTTTTGTGAGCCGGAGCGTTATCTTGGTGGGAGAGCACACATTGACTCAATTTTCCTCTTCTCTTTTCTCTGATCGCTTCGCGTACTTTTAGTATTAAATTCGCATAATATTCACCTGTTATGGTGCGTCCACGCGGTAAATTATCTACAAAAATAACACCTGCAAAATCCCAAAAAACTGTAGCTGTGATCTTACCAGCTGATGGGACAACAAGAAACTTTCGAGGGGGTGGAGAACCCCTATGCCGTCATTTCATGCTTTGTTTTTAGATTCTGGATCGAAGTGATGGACCCATGTTTCGTCGACCGTAAAAAATTTTCGCTTAAATTCATCGGGATTTCTGTTAACGATCTCCAAATTTGTCTTCGCTGCACTGTTGCAAACACGCTTCTGGTCTGCCGTCAGCATTCGTGGAACCCAACGTGCAGAGGAATTTTTGAAACTTAATTCCTGATGAAAAATTTGTTTAACACTTTCAACAGAAAACCTACATGTCTCTGCTACAGTCTTGACTGTAATTATTCTGTCATTTAATACCAATTCATGGACTAAATTCACATTTTCTTTGGTCACCACAGTTTTGGGGGCTTCTGCACTTGGTGCATGTTTAGTTTGAAATCTCGTGACCAGTTCTTAAGTACCCGGTACGAAGGGGTAGTCACCCAATACTTTTACCATGTCCTTATAAATTTCTTGCTGTGATAATCCCTTTTATCGCACTTCTTATCTCAGTTTTGTCCATTTTTATAAAATCACGCACACCTTAACATACACGAACTGATGCGCTGATGCTAATTGGCACACTCTAATGTCATGCAATAAGCTTTTGCCTGACACTTTATTTGCATTTGTCATTCAACGCTTACTACGAGTATTATAGAGACAACAATTCGTGAACTTTCCTTGTACATCTGGTTTATAATTATTAAAAAAAAGTTAATGTAATAACAAAGAGCTAAGTGTCAAAAAGTTTAAGCTCACAAGGATCGTATATTTCGAAACGAAATTTTGATCTATACGGTTTCACCAATGGACAAATTAATTCGTGAGGAAAGTTGAAGCGAATAAAATATTTTTTATTTAAAAATTTCTTAAGGCATGTTTAGCAATTCTTGGTAGAAGGAAAGCTTATGGTTTCGCATTATATTGGTGAAGTCAAGCGTCAGCACGGTGATGTCAGCTACACATGGGTGTTTTTGAGATAGAAGGTGATAGCGGCTATCAGCAGTAGTCAAAATAATATTAAAATATTTAGTAGGAGCTTTCTGTTTAACTTTAAAGTAGTTTTATACGTAAACATTGAAAATAATAACTAAACTTAAACACAATTGAAAGAATGCACAATATACAAACATTAAATTTTCTTTGGTCTTTTAAAAAGTGGCCTCATGTTAACAACCCACTTTTATTAGGTTATTTAATATTTATTGATATTAATTTGTAAATTATGAAATTTTAATTTTTAGTGCTACAAATAATTTAAAAATTTAAAAAAGTTTTCACTTCTGCTCTTTATAAGTACGTAGTAAAGTTTTTTCCTGTAAAAGTACACAAAATATTTTTTAAATATTTATGAATGTGGCTGCAAAAACATATTGTTTTTTTATGACACTAAAATTTGACGCTCTTTTTATTTTGTTCAGTCATTTATCACAATATAAAAAGTTATTTGTTAGTCAATAAAAACGTATACATAAAAAGTTTAAATAGTTTTTTTTTCAAAAACAGTTCATCACAGAACATTCGTAAAAAGGTTAAGATGTAAGATTTTTTTTATCTATATTTATAAAAATAAAAATATGTTTGTATGTATGTCCTTTAAAAACTCCCAAACCGCTGGACCGATTGGGATAAAATTTTCAGAAGTTGTTTTATATATACCAGGGGTGGTTTTAGTAAAAATTGTGTAGCAAGTGGTAATGGTACCTCCCATACAACGCAAATAAAATATTCGTAGCCTGCCATTTCAAATTTTTTATTCGAAAATATTAAAGCTGTCATACATTTTTGTATTTAAGTTATTTCAGTTTGCGCACAAACATTTCTATTTGAAAATCTTTGTGAAACTAAAAATCTGTGTGATACAAGAACTACCGCGATTTTGATTGACTACGATTTGAATAACAATTTATATTGGCTTGGTTTTGATTTCGGAATGTTGGATAAGAATTTTGATATTGACTGGATTGGCTGGTTTTGATTCTGGATTGGACTTTGACTACGAACAAAGTTCCTGTTTTTCGCAAGGTCAATTATATGTTGCCTGCTCCAGAGTCGGAAAACCAAAAAATCTTTACGTGTTCACACCCAGCGAAAAAGCTGTAAATATTTGTTAAATAAATATAGATTCTTCTTCTTCTTTAAGTTCCATGTACTCCTAGTACGTTGGTAACCAGTATTTGTAGCCTAATTTTATCTACTGCCGTACGGAAAAGTGTTCTGGTGCTGATGCCATACCATTGTCTTAAGTTTTTGAGCCATGATGTTTTTCTGCCACCTTGGCTGCGGCGGCCCTCAATTTTACCTTGTATAATGTTTTGGAGAAGTGAATATTTTTCGTTTCGTAGCACATGTTCGAAATACTCTAGCTTCCGTTTCTTTATTGTTGTTATTATTTCGGTTTCTTTGTGTAGTTGTTAAAATAGATTGGGCATCCCAAAAAAAATAAAAATAAAATAATGGAGTGTAGCAACGGACACTTGGTTCTGCTGGTATTATTATACAGTGTGGAACAGCTAAATGGAATAATTTTCATAACGAATAAATGAGAGCGTGTTGGTTAAAACGCTTGGACACGTCGATTTGTATTTTTAGATGCGCATTTTTTTCAAAAAAAAATAATTATATAGGGTGTGTCATGTGACAGTGGCCGATACCAACTTTCTTATTTTAAATACAACTCCTTGTATATTATTTATTTTTTGGTTCTTCAGAAAATTCTAGACATAATTAATGTAAAATGTTTCATACCTATTTTCCACTGTTTCGGAAATATTAAGTTTCAGATGAATTACAAAAATTAACATTAAAAAAAGAAAATTATTTTATTTCACAAATTCGCTACATTACACTTAATACTTATTTCCCATTTAGCTCTTAATATTGAAAAAATAAGCAAAAATCCATTAATGCGTTCCTTTTTACTGATATGAAATAAAGAAAATACAAAAATAGTTTTGTTTATTTTTGTATAAAAGACGATTTCGACAGGATAACGTATTTTTGTGAACAAATGATGGAAATGTTAGATAACAATGTGATCCAATTAGAAGATGATTTGTTTTCTAATGAGAGCACATTTACACTTCACGGTCATGTTAATCGTCAAAATTGCCGCTATTGGTCTAATGAGAATCCTCACTGGATGAGAGACGCAATATCCTGAAAAAGTTAATGTTTGGGCAGGAATTATTAAAAATCATATCGTAGGTCCCTTTTTCATTGATGGCAACTTGAATGGAGATAAATATTTAGAACTGCTCCAAAATAATATCGTGCCAACTTTGTCAAACTTATATACTGATCCATAAAACCCACAAGTTCCTGCCAATATACTATAGTTTCAGCAAGATGGAGCACCGCCTCATTACCAAATCAATGTCCGGCAGTACCTGAACCATTATTTTCCAAATCGGTGGATAGGGAGGCGCGGATCGATAGAATGGCCAGCACGATCTCCTGATCTGACGCCATTAGACTTCGTTTTGTGGGGGTATGTCAAAAGTATTGTATACAAAACTAAACCACTCAACTTACATGACTTAAAAAGACGAATCACGCTTGCGATTAGATCAGTCACGCCTGAGATGTTGAGTTAGAAGACATTTCTAGATAAGCATGTTGCCAAGACGTTCGCGACGAACATTTTGAACATCTCTTACATTGAAATTAATGTTTTTTTGTTTTCTTTACATTGTTTGTGAAATAAAATAATTTTCTTTTTTTGATGTTAATTTTTGTAATACATCTGAAAACACTTAATATTTCCGAAACAGTTGAAAATAGGTATGGGACATTTTACATTAATTATGTCTAGAATTTTCTGAAGAATCCAAAAAATAAATAATATACAGTGAGTTGTATTTAAAATAAGAAAGTTGGTATCGGCCACTGTCACAAGACACACCCTATATAATTATTTGTTTTTGAAAAAAATGCGCATCTAAAAATACAAATCGACGTGTCCAAGCGTTTTTCCCAACACGCTCTCATTTATTCGTTATCGAATTTATTCGATTTGGCTGTTCCACGCTGTATAAAAATGTTAAGTTGGTTTGTGTACGCTTCAAAAACTCAAAAAATTCTGCATCGATTGAGCTTAAATTTTGACACAATATACAACCCGCTTTAAAGATTAATTTTATTCAACTTTAACCCCCGTCGTAAGGTGATATAGGGGGTGAAAGTCGGGATGAACAATCGATTTTTTTCGAATATACCCAAGTGAAGTATCAAATAAAAGGGCATGAATGTACTTTACAAAACTGTAAGTTATATGAAAATAAGTTCAGCCGTTAAAAAGTTGTTAACTCTTTTTTCGGAGGTTTATAAAATTTTATAAAATTTATATTATGTTTATTTGCGTCAGTAACATACCCACGACCGCAAGAAAACAGCTTTTTTAACGGTCAGCTGTGTACCAGCAACTACGCCATTTGTTGGAGGGGAGGGGAATTGACGAACAACATAGTAAAAGCATTTCAATTTAAAAGATTTCAATTCCCAATTTGATTGGCGTTCGCAATTACGATCGATAAAGTTCAAGGTAAATCTTAAGAATTGTGTGGTTTAGATTAAAGATATGGTTTGCTTCTCACATGAACTACTGTATGTTGCTTGTTTCCGTGCCGGCAAACCAGATAGCCTTTATATCTACGCAGACAATGAAAAAACAAAAAATATTGTATACCCACAGGTATTGTATTTTTTAATTTTTCTGGACACCCTGTATAAAACAATTTATTGCCAAGTATACTCGTACTATTTAAATTATATCGATCAGATGAGTCATTTAATAAACCGTATCGAATTCTCTTTCGAACTTCCGTTTCTTTGATCTTTTTGTTAGAGTCTCAATAATTGTCTGGAATGTTTTAATTTTTTTTGCAATAAACTCTCTCACAAACTTTATTATTCACTTTGCAATCCAATTGTCTACCAGCATCTTTATCACAATGGTGCAGAGAAGGGTAAACTACTTGAAATATTATCAGTAACGTCACTTAAAATTGATCAAATATAATTGTACTGTTTTCTATGCCCTAATAATTATTAAATTGTAAACCAGTTTTCTTTATTACACTTTATACAGTTTATCTAACTCTGGCTCTGGCTCTAGCTGTGCATAGAGAAGTGTTGGTTCCTACACTTATGTATGGTAGTGAATGTTGGGTTTGGCAGAAGAAGCATAAAAATACGATTAATTCTGTGGAGATGAGTAGTCTGAGAAGTATAGCCGCAGTGACTCGGTTGGATAAAGTGAAGAATAGTGAGATAAGAGAACGTTGGGGTGTAAAAAAAGATTAGTTACAAAGATAGATAAAGGAATGCATAAATGGTTTGGACACGTAAAAAGGATGAATAAAGGAAGATTGGCAAAACAAATTTATAAGGCGAGTGTAAATGGACAAGTCGGTAGAGGTCGACCTCGGCGAACATATCTCGATCAGATCAACATTATTTTGAAGAAAGGCCAGGTCAAGAGTACTAACAGCCGACGAGCATGCATGGGAGCACTGATGAAAGAAGAGGAAGCAAAATATGTGTGTGAGAACCGTAGCAAGTGGAAGGAAGAGGTCTCAGCCTACCCCTACGGGAAAAAGTCGTGACTATATGTATTATGTATGTATCTAACACTTGGTGAGTATACTGACATTTTTGATTGTATTGACATTTTTTAGCAAATTTAAGACTCTTATGGTTTTCTCATAGATGCCATAGTCAAAAAGGGACCATAATAAAATGGGATCACACCGTAAACACCAGCTTTAAAATAAAAAAAGAATTATAAAAATCTGTTGACCCAGTCGAGAGTTCTGAGGTAACAAACATAAAAAATATAGGTTTAAATTATTATTAAAAAAAGTGTATTCCTACTTATTTTTAAAGGTATAGGCAGGAACAAAGTATAAATACTATACTTAAACTCGTAATACGAGGCTTGCGGAGTACTAAAATAATTGAGATCCTAAATATGTGTAAGAGAATGACAGGAATGACATAAACATTAAAATCCTGACTGTTCTTCTTGACGGTATATTATTCATGGAATTTTTAAGCGTTTAAAACGAGGTTATATTTAAAAAAGCACTATTAAAACACAGTGCACACAGTGCAAAATTGTTTTGAGTACAGGAATTTTACCGGCAAATATTTTACAAAGAAAAAGACAAATATTTTTTTAAATTTTGGTAAAATGTAAAAAGAATTATAAACGGGCAGTTTTTTAATAAAATCTTTAAAAACAAGGACTACATAACAAGATTTTTTAAATAAAAACTAGTATGTTTTTGTTTAAACCACAAAAGAGGTTATTAATGCTTTTTTTTTTTTTATGTTCTGGTTCCCACGAAAAGGGATATCCTGTAATGTTCAGAGAACATCGTGGGAACCAAGGGAAAGAAGGTAGGAGTTGGTGTTCTTCTTAAATTTCTGGAGGTTGTATGCCTCGGGGAACACCTCCCTAGGCAATGAGTTCCAAAGCCTCGCAATTCGTTGGATGAATGAGTCTTTGGAAAGTGATGTTCTGCAGGTCTACAAAGTGACCACAAAGGGGTGTGAAGACTGAACTTGACGGGTTAATCTTGAAGAGACTGCCAAAGAAGGAACGATTGTTGATATTTCAGAAGAGCATCGCCCATGAAAATATCTATAAAATAGAGACAAATCGCCAACTTTTCTACGGTGTTCCAGACAAGTGAGCGAGTTTGTAAGCGAGGCATCACCGACAAGACGAATTGCCCTTTTTTGGACAGAATCCAGTAGCTTCAGGATATGTTTAGGTGCTGCACTCCAAATATGGGAACAGTACTCCAGTACGGGTCGGATCTGTGCCTTATAGATCATAAGCAGCTGACTGGAGGTGAAATAGCTCTTGGTACGAAACAAAAAACCAAGTTTTTGGGGTGCACTTTTGGCAATGGACCTAACGTGATTTTCCCAGGAAAGGTTATTGCTGATAGTAATACCAAGCATCGATATGGATGACTTCAGTGGTATGGTTACTCCTGACAAAGTTATGTTAGGCACAGTGAGATCGGCTTTTCTAGAGAAAAGACATGCTTGTGTTTTGTTTGCATTGAATTCTACCAAGTTATTGGATCCCCATTCGAGAATTGTTGCTAAGTCCATATTTATATTGTTAACATTTTTTCCTCGTCCATTTCTGGTTTCACGGGCTGATATAGGGGCACTGGAAGAGAAAGCGGTATGGAGGGTACTATCATCGGCAAAGCTGTGTACGGGACATAAAGTTGCTTTCAATAGGTCGTTGATGTGAAGTAAAAATAGTGTTGGTGCTAGAATGGATCCTTGCGGATGAAACTCCATCGACCACTACATGGAGAGACCTGTTTGAGAGAAAACTGGCAAGCAGAGAACACAGCTGAGGGGGCAAGCCATAAGATGGAAGCTTGGCGAGGAGTCCCTGGTGCCAAACTCGATCGAACGCCTTGGAGATATCTAATGCCACAGCTAAAGTTTCTCCATACTTTTCAATAGATAGCTGCCATATATGTGAGACGTATGCGAGCAGGTCACCAGAGAAGTAGTACCAAATTACATATATACAGTGTGTTCCAACGAGAACTTTACATACATACATACATATAGTTACAACTTTTTCCCGTAGGGGTAGGCAGAGACCACTTCCTTCCACTTACTACGGTTCTTACACACATCTTTTTCTTTCTGTACTTTCATCAGTGCTCTCAAACATGCTCGTCGGTTGTTGGTCCTCTAGACCTGGCCTTTTTTCAAAACAATGTTAATCTAATCGAGATATGTTCGCAGAGGTTAACCTCTACCGACTTGTCCATTTACACTTGCCTTATAAATTTGTTTTGTCAATATTCCTTTATCCATCCTTGCTACGTGTCCAAATCATCTAAGCAATCCTTTATCTATCTTTGTAACCACATCTTATTTTACACCCCACCGTTTTCTTATCTCACTATTTTTTACTTTATCCAACAGAGTCACTCCGGCTATACTTCTCAGACTACTCATTTTCGCAGCACTTATCCTATTTTTATGCTTCTTCTGCCAAACCCAACATTCACTACCATACACAAGTGTAGGAGCCAACACTCCTCTATGCACAGCCAGACGTGCTTTTTTGACACTCTCTGGCTGTTCATAAAGTCATGCAGAGAACCTTATCACCCCAGAAACTCAGAAACCAAGATTGTTCGTGCCTATTCCCTATTCTCGATATTCTAGATACATCGCAGGTCTCCAATAAATCATACGCTATTATGCGGGAAATTTGATGCTACCGAAAAGCCACAAATCATACGTTTTTTTGTAAACGATTCTCCATTTCCTCAGATCAAATATTGGCTTTAGGAGCGTACTTGCTGACCACAATCCGTAACAATATGTTCATTTTTACACATAATCCGGCAGAAGTTATCAATGTTGTATACAAATGTATGTTTGTTGAAAAAAAAAAAATCTATTCTCTTTATCTATCTATCTTCAACTTTTTTGTGTATAAAACAAAGTCTCGTCTGTTTGTTAAAGATGTTTATAAAAATCAATTGCCATAAGTCTCGCAAAAACCCGAAAATGGATCAACCGATTTAAATATTTTTTTTTGTTATGTTCGTATTTTTTGGGACAAGTTTTGTATGAAATAAAAAAACTCCTACGAAAGGATACATAAGTGTCGAATTTATATTTTTTGGGGTCGCTGAGTTAAATAGTGGCATTCCCAAAAAATCAAACTAACTTCAGGCAGGACAACGTCTGTTGAGTCTGTTAGTTCAATAAAAAACAAGGTAACTTATAACCAATATTATCCTTTTGTATAAATTTACAATTTTTTGGATCGAAGTTCCTTAACGCGTCTTAGGAGTAGTGCGATTTAGTAGGAATCGTCACGTAACGAAATGCATCGGTGGTTCAGTTTACCTGCCACGCGGGTGGCCCGGGTGTAACATTTGACATCTCACCTTAGTAATAAGCAATTTTAAAATTATATTCTGAAAAAAAATGGGTCAGGTATTATTAAAAATCATTTTTTATGGCAAACAATTATTCCTTTAAATAAAAATTGTATTTTATTTAATTGACACTAGGAGTGCCAGAAATCAACCTAAAAATTTTAAAAAGCTAAATTCTGAATTCAAATAATTGATTATTATTACTTACTTGAATTTTTTATTAATGATCTGCACTTTATTGAGACTTATTATCGACAGTAAATATTTATTTATATAGGCTACGCATATAACAGCAAACTTTAGACACAACACTGTAACGTAAGTGCACAGCTGATGGCTGACAGTACCGACTTCTTCTTTTTCTTTTTCTCGTAGCGTCAAAACCCTTCGTGGGTCTTAGCTGCATCTACGTCTCGTCTCCACCTTTTCCTGTCAAACGCAACCAACTTCCAGTCCCGTACTTCCATGACTTTTAAATCATCTCCGATTTGTGTTTTTATTTCGTTTACTAAACTCGGTCTTTTGTACATGTTCTTGAGCTCCTTATTTGTCCCTATTCGATATTGACCGGTTCTCTCATCTAGTGTGGGCCCAAAGATTTTCCGCAACATCTTTCGTTCAAAGCATCTTAGCACTAGTTTGTTCTGCTTCGTCATTGTCCATGTTTCCGAACCGTACATAATAATTGGCTTGATTACTGCTACTTTTAGAGTTCCTAGATATCAGTCGGGACCTGAACAGTTCTTAAAAGGCGAAAAAACATTTATTGCCCCATTGAATTCTTGCTTTTATTTCGCTACTGATATCGTTATCCGAGGTTATCTTAGGTACTGAAATTGGTTTACGCATTCGAAACTGTAGGTGTAGGTGTTCATGGGTATGTTTTGTCCTTTGATAGTACCGACCTAGCAGAAAATTGGTTGACGGCTATCTGACGGCCAACTCTACCACCACGCGCTCATTCGTCAAATCAAATAGCGCGTGCTTCCGCGACTTCCTGTTACACATTTCCTGTTACATTTCACGAAATCACTCTCACAAATTGCAATATTAAGTGAAAGTATCTGATGTTATTCGTTCCTTTAGATTATTTGCCTTGAAAAAATAATAAAAAAAAAATTTTAATGTATAGATATATATCGGGTTAAAACTTTCTTTGACGTCTTCCGATCTCCAGTCTCCATTGATCCCTATCCATCCATAAATCCTGTTTTAGGCCTTTTTCTCGGACTTGATTATTGATACCCTCTCTCCAGCTTTTTCTGGGTCGCCCTCTTTTTCTTTTTCCTTGGGGTGTCCAGTTTAAGATTTGCTTAGGTAATCTGTCCTCATTCATTCTCTGAACGTGTCCAGACCATTTGAGTGTTGCAACTTAAATGTCCTCTTCTTTTGAATGTTTGACCTCCATAATTTCTTGAATCCTTTCATTTCTGATTCTTTCCAATCTTGACTTTCCCGCAGTGCGTCTCCAGAAGTCCATTTAGGTTGCCCTTAACACATTTTTCGAGCGCTGTTTCAGTTGCCATACCTCACTGCCGTATATGGTTATGCTTTTAATAATACTGTTGTAGATCCGATGTTTGTTGGCCTTCGATATATTTTTGTCCCTGGGTTATTCGGTCCCTTATTGCTTCATCAGTATTGCCGTCTACTGTAATATACATTCCCAGATAGTTTTATTTGCTGGTATGCTTTATTCTTTGCTGTGTGTTCAAGGACTAGGTGTTGTTGTATTCCGCCTATGCACATATATTCAGTTTTGTTTAAATTAACTTTAAGACCCCATTTGGCATATTCTTTTATTAACTTTTGGGTCATATACTTTTAGTCTTCGTAGTCCTGGGCTAAAATCACTTGGTCGCCGGCAAAACACATAGTGCATAAAGTTGTGTTATTTAGTGGGATATCTTTGCACTTTCGTTTCCACGGTTTTAAGGCTTGTTCCAGGTAGATTTTAAATAGCGTCGGTGAAAGACAGCATTCCTGCTTCAGGCCCTTGTCCACTCTAAACCGTTTTTTATATTTAATTTTGGTTGCGTTGTCCCTATCCAGATTTTTTATGGCTTTAATTGAGTTTTTTAAAGGGAAATATACAGATTTCATTTCGAATTACATTCGGAGTTATAGAAACGAAGTTCCTTACGAGAGGCGCCCGACCGCACAATTTTTTTTATCATCACTGTGCCTCCGTTTAAAACCTTAATATTACAAATCCATTCGTAAATAAATATCAAAGTTACGACAGTAAACATCGTTATTCGTATACCAAAAATTTGAATTAGATTAGAAAAGTTTTCAAATTAAATTTCTGCCCATTCGTTGACATAACAAATCGCAAAAGAAAAACTGACGAAAAATGGTCATAGTTAAATTGAATATGTGTCAGTCGACATCAAAGGGTGTTTTATTAAAGCAAGTAATAGCTCGACAGCACTCTATTCAAGTTTGTTGGCTGAGTTTTCGCTTTTTGTGTCGTTCTCAGGAAGCAGATGATTGTTGTATATGTCAAAGAAAAATTATGTACGTATAGGGCTTCTAACGCAAATGGCTTTTATTACTATTAAAAAAGAATAACGACCGTATGATTTTAATTAATAAATTGGTATTATTTCCATCAGGATGTTAAAGAAAACACGGTGTTAAATGGTCGACGTTTTGAAACTTCATTGTTTCAACTTCAAGATTATTTAAAGTAACTCTTCGAGTGTACAATGATAAAAAAATTTTTTAATATAATATACACTTATAAAACATGTTGACACAAACACACAGTAAAGATAAAAATGTTAGTGATTCCCTATTGAAAGACATAAAAAAGAATTATTATTTTTTTACATTAAATGTGGATGTTGCTGGGCAGTTTCATGCAGCATAAAAAATAAAATATATTTGTTAAATAAGTTCACCATGTGCAATCAAAATGATTATATACGTTAATTACATTACATTACATTCTTGCGGTTGGGCCATTGGTATAGGCACCTATAACACCTAGATCTTATGATCCTCTGTGACTACCACTGTGGCATCAGAATTCCAGTCTACTGTCCACTGGTTTTGGCAAACCGCAGAATTTCTGTTGGCCCTGTTTTATTTGGATCACTTGGATATATTATCATGCGGCCCCAGGTTTGGTACCTGTACACCACTAGCATCGGGCAGCAACACAGAATGTGTATGCTGCTCTCTTCCTCTTCGCCGCAAAGTCGACCCCCAATGCCTTTTAAACATTTTGGGGTAATTCTTACTCTCGCTTAAGGTTAAAATTAGTGGAGTCAAAAATATCGAAAAAGTGTGTCTCCCTTTAATCAAAAATCGACGGGTCTGAGCGTTTTTTTCAAAAGTTAACGACGTTCATGCAAATGGTTTTTTTTTCGTTTTCGGTTGGCCACCCTGTATAGATAATATTTTGGAATAAAAAAAAATAATGATAATATTGGTAAACATTGTTTGTCAGGTTCGATAACAATTTTTTTTTTTTCAATTTATTTTTACTCTATTTACTTTAATAATACTGGATAAAGAAATTTTTATTATCGCCAAGTCAACATCATCACTTTTTTTCCATTATATTAACTACATTTAACAAAGAAATTACTAACAATATCCACTCCATGCGGAGTTTTTATTTTTAATTTGTCCTTCAACTTTTTGTCACTTTTATACTGAAAGAAAGTCGGTTTACGAATTCCTAAAAGGGTCTCTTTCAACGAAGGAAGCGCTTTTTAATCACGATTAATTGGAATCATTAGGGATATTGCCAATTATTTTATTATTATCTGGTAGAATATTCTTTTCTTATGAAGTCAAACTTACAAAAGTCAAATCTTGAATAGCCAGTGACAAATTAACAATTACTGTTTTTATTTGGTTAATCTTGCCTTTACAAGCGATTTATAAAGGCACTAATATGTACATGCTTTGGTAAGGATTATTGCTGAAATTCAGAAAGTACTTCCAATTTGCCCTTCTTTACACACTCTTTAAATTACAGTACAACAGAAGTAGCTTGGCGGGCGACTAGTCCTAAAATAACAAATATTCGGCTAAATATACTTCACATTCTCCGATTGTACTTGAGACTCACTCAAGTACAATAGGAGGAAAAAGTTTACGAATGTGAAGTATATTTAGCCGAATATTTGTTATTTTAGAGGCTAGTCGCCCGCCAAGCTACTTCTGTTGCACTGTAACTCAATATGACTATTATTGTTTCAGTGGTAGAATACCGTAATATTTACACTTGATGTCTGTAAGCACCGTGGCTAAAAATGAGTTGTTATACAATTATTTAGGGTTTTAAATCCAAGATAACCACAGAGAATTAATAGTGGACTGTATATTTTAAGAGGATGTGCAGTTAGGGTAAATCGACAAAAAAATTGTGCGGTCGGAGAACCATCTTTTTCAACTTCGAATGTAATTCGAAATGAAATCTGTATATTTTAATTTCTATTTTGTATTATTAAAATTAAAGTACTGGGTCATAGATCCTACCTATTTTAATCCAAAAGTATTAAAACTTACAAGATTTTTCTGTAGGTTACATATACAAAGTGTTAAAATTGCATCAATTTTTTTTTATGAAATACAAATTTATCATCAGCTTAGAAAAGACGACTATGATCACAGAATTAATTTTTGTGGAACAATGTAACAAAAAATACAAGAAATTGCAAATTTGGTTAAAAATATTTGTTTTAGTAATGAATCAACGTTTTATTTAAATGGCTTTATTAATAAATATAATTGTTGGTACTGGTATGATGAAAATCCTCACGTGTTTCGACAGGATAATACTCAGTTTCAAGCGAAGATCAATGTATGGGAAATGAGATAATTGGACTACTTTTTATTGACCAAAACCTAACGGGGGAATTGTACCTACAATTATTATAAAAAAAAAATTAATTGACTTATTATTTAGTCACTAGAAAGACAAGTTAATAAACAGGGAAATATGGTGCTAGATAAACATAATCTATACCCTCAACAGAACGGAGCTACACCACATTACGCACTAGCTGTAAGACAATGGCTAGACAAACGGTTTCCAAGACATTGGATTAGCAAAAGGGGTTATATAGAATGGCCGGTAAGATCTCCAGATCTAACATTACTTGACTTTTTCTGTAAGGCTATTGAAAAGCCAAAGCTTAATATAACTGAATAATGTAGTCGAATTACTAGCGTAACTTTGCAAAGAGTTCGAGGAGAATTTGAAAATAGGTTATTTTAAAGCCTACATATTTAAACAGTTATCTTAAATATATTTAAGGAGCTGTTTGTAATTAACTTCATTTTAGTTTCTGTTGTAATTTCGTTATGTTTGTTATCTTTAAAATAAATTAATAAAATTAATTGTTGTTTATATGGCTAATTTGCATTTTTTTGTATTTTGATTTGATGTATTACATGTAGGGGTTGCTGTTTAACATTTAAAATAAGGGGTGGGAAATGTTAAAGGGGTGTGACTTGGAAACATCAGAATAACATTTTTAAACCTAACTATTTATTAAAAATTTTACAGGTTTTTTGTTTTTCTTACATTTACGCAAAATTAAAAATAATTTGGATTGGTTGGTTTTGAAATGAAAGTACTGTATGACAAGTAGAACTTCCAAAATTCAGTAATATGTATGGACATGCAGTGGTCCGTTCGTTAGAATTCTTCCATAATGTAAGAAAACTTATATTGTTACAATATTTACGTCTTAGGTTCGGTAATTTTAAATTCTCAGTACAATAAATACATACATACATACATACATATAGTCACGCTTTTTTCCCATAAGGGTAGGCAGAGACCAATTCCTTCCACTTACACACATATTTTGTTTCCTCTACTTTTATCAGTGCTCTCATACATGCTCGTCGGTTGTTGGTACTCTTGACCCGGCCTTTTTTCAAAACAATATTGATTTGATCAAGATATGTTCGCCGAGGTCGACCTCTACCGACCTGTCCATTCACACTTGCCTTATAAATTTGTTTCGTCAATCTTCCTTCATCCATCCTTTCTACGTTTCCATACCATCCAATATATATCTTTATATCTTTGTAACCACATCTTTTTTTACACCACATCGTTCTCTTATCTCACTATTCTTTACTTTATTTAACCGAGTCACTCCTGCTATACTTCTCAGACTACTCCATAATTAAAATTTTTATTCGAATATTTTTACACAATAAATTTTATATTACAAATCACTTAGATTCTAACTTTAAATACTTGACTTTAAACTAATTAAACTTAAACTTAAAACTTCGATCTATGATTTCATTTAAATACCTCCAAATCAATGTTCTAGAAAGTTTGACACTATTCAAAAGAATTCGAGAATCATTCAGTGGCTTCTATTGCTAGCGGCTCATAAGGTATTCACCCCAATTATGGTCGACTCGCCTTCACCTCAAGGCAAAGTCGACAGAGACGGACTCAAAAAATCGTAACAATATCCTTCTTAATTAACACTTTGTATAGCTTAAATATGATTAAGCATTGAGTTTTATTTCCATATTTACAAGCTGAAATTTGTTTAGATGTTAAATAAATGCAACATAATAAACATAATTGGCAAAGCAAAAACCAAGTTTGAGTACAATTTGAGCTTCGTATACTTAGGGAATATTTTCCAGACAAGTAATTTATAGTTTTAAAAAAAATGCTTTATTATTAAGACTACTGAATTTTTATTTGCGTAACCTCCTTCAAAGAAATACCATTCAACCCTAATAATAACAGCAAAACGTTTTAGAGCGTTGGGTCACGACGAAGTTAGGTGTTAATTCATAAGCTCTTAAAATATTAACCTTTTTTTTTAAAAAAAACTTTTACAATTTAAGCTTATCACGGTTTTCTAAAGAGACAGTAAATTTTCTTTTTTTGTATCGTTAAAGTTTAAAAAAGAAAAGCGGCTTATGCGTCGAGATGAAATATTAGACTAATAATGCTAAAATTGTATTCTTATTTTAACAACCACTTTCTATACAATATTATTGAAAGGCATGAATAACGAGCTAAAGAGCTGTGTCTTTTGGGTATTTATTTACCTATTGTTGATTTTCATCGATTGGCTTCACCCTTCTGACGTAAAATTTATGGATTTTCCCCGATTCGTTTTGGGCTTTTGTAATATAGGTACTCGTTGTTGGTTACTAGCTTATGGAGAATTTTAACGTTTATGCAGTGGCTGTAAGAAATCTGGTGTGTACAAGAAGTTTTTAAAGTAATGGTCAAAAGCTTGGCAAAATGTTCGAGAAAAAAAATTAACTCCTGGACATAATTAACGTTACAATATGAAATTATCCAAAAAATAATTTTTTTATGTTCGTTTATCGAGTATTTAAATAGTGGGCCATGCATAATTTGTTTCGTTTTTAACCCTTTCAATGCGGAAAAGTGCGCGCTTTGTTGATTTTTAGAATATGCGGGAGACGCACTTGTGCGCTCTCGATACATTGCTTTTCAAATATATATTTGAGAATTCCGCTGTTTTTAGAATATTATCAAACATGATTCGCACATACGTAAATATGCACACTATCAGTAGGTGGCAACCGTTTCTAGGGAATACACACAGCTAAGGTATTATAAGGAAAAATCACGGAGTGGGCGACATCTATTGTTGATCGTATAAAATTCTCGAGGTGTGAACAACAAACTAACCTCCATTTGTTTATATGGGTA
Organism: Agelastica alni; assembly: GCA_950111635.1. Lineage (NCBI taxonomy): Eukaryota > Metazoa > Arthropoda > Insecta > Coleoptera > Chrysomelidae > Agelastica > Agelastica alni. The sequence continues at coordinate 22,341,753 of OX467716.1, forward strand.
AAAAGTAAACTTTTTATATTATTTTGAGCAATTTAAGCATTAAAAGTAATATATTTGAACGATATTTTTCGAAGAGTTGGTGTTAATAAACCACAAGATCCGAAAATCCAAAGGTTACAAAGGTTATAAAAAAATAAAAAAATCGCGAAAAATATGCTTTGTTTCACAATGCTCTACATATGGCAATTCAATTATTCTTTGCGCACATTTTCTTCAAATCCTAAGGCAGCTTTGAAATAAAAGATGCATAATCTTAAAAATAGGAAAACCAATCTTAAAGTTTATGTTTGTTTGCAGCAAACACTTTGTAAAAGATGATATTTTTAGCTAAGCTATGCAGTGCCCCATTTATTTGTTTTCCTGCCAACACCCTTCGCTCAATTTCACTATCATACTTTCCATCTCTCGTAAACTTTAAACCCAAGTACACAAATTCATTTACTTGTTCCACTCTTTCTCTCTCAGTTGAAACTTAACATTTTGTCAGTCTCTTTTTAAAATCATTACTTTCTTTTTGCTTACATTTATTTTCATCCCTTTGATTTTTAGGGCTTTATAAACAGCCAAAAAGTGTCAAAAAGGCACGTCTGGCTGTGCATAGAGGTATGTTGGTTCCTACACTTATGTATGGTAGTAAATGTTGGGTTTGGCAAAGGAAGCATAAAAATAGTATTAATGCTGCGAAGAGTGCCGGAGTGACTCGGTTGGATAAAGTAAAGAGATAAGAAAACGCTGTGGTGTAAAAGAAGATGTGGTTACAAAGATAGACAATAGAAATGCTTAGATGGTTTGGACGGGTAGAAAGAAAAGATGAAGGAAAATTGACAAAACATAAGGCGAGTGTAAATAGACAAGTCGGTAGAGGTCGACCTCGGAGAACATATCTCGATCAGATCAACATTGTTTTGAAAAAAGGCCAGGTCAAGAGTACCAACAACCGACGAGCATGTATGAGAGCACTGATAAAAGTAGAGGTAGCAAAATATGTGTGTAAGAACCGTAGCAAATAGAAGGAAGTGGTCTCTGCCTACCCCTTATGGGAACAAGTCGTGACTATATGTATGTATTCATTTTCAGTGGTAAGTTTGATATTGTGGTCCAATGATCTATCATTTTATTTGCGATTATTCACAATGACTTTAACAACACAGAAAAAACGTTTGAAAGAAGATGGATTTGTTCCTATCTGAAACCTTCCAGTGTTGAAGTATCAACATTTCATAATTAGGAAAGATAGAAGTAAATTGTATCATAATATATAATCCTTTTAATTGGTTGAACACGTTCACCCACACAATACAATATGTCCGAATTTGATATTTCGACTTCCATATGCATTGCAACAAGAATTTCAGAGACAGCAGAACTGAAAGACTTTAAAAACAAACCAAAATTGATACCTGGACACACCTGGTCTTTACTGGCATTTAACAAGAATCCAGCGACAATAAAACTGAAACGTCAAAAACAAACCTTACATCCAGCTTTAATTCAATAGCTTAACACAAAAATCAACTTAAATCTTTAAGATAACTTAAGTTTCCTTCAATAAAAAAGAGGAAGGAGATGTATGGATCAGGTTTTTTCAATACGAGGTGTAGTCGAAAAATTCTTGGCTAAAAGTCAAAAGGTTTATTGCGCTTTTATAGACTTGGAAAAGGCTTATGACAGAGTAGTGAAAAGTGAATTGTGGTTAACATTATCTAAGTACGGGGTGAGCGGTAGTTTAATACGAGCACTGGAATCACTTTACGAGGATTCCACAGCTTGTGTCAGTATAAATGGAGCTTACACGGATTGGATAAAGTGAAGAATAGTGAGATAAGCGAACGCTGTGGTGTAAAAGAAGATGTGGTTACAAAGATAGATAAAGGAATACTTGGATGGTTTGACAAGTAGAAAGGATAAATGAAGGAAGATTGACGAAACAAATTTATAAGGCAATTGTGAATGGACAAGTCGGTAGAGGTCGACCTCGGCGAACATATCTTAATCAGATCAACATTGTTTTAAAAAAAGGTCAGGTCAAGAGTACCAACAACCGACGAGCATGTATAAGAGCACTGATGGAAGTAGATGAAGCAAAAGATTTATGTAAGAACCGTAGCAAGAAGCAGGAAGTGTTCTTTGCTTAACCCTACTGGAAAAAAGCGTGACTTTATGTATGTATGTACGATTTTTTTGGGTCCGTCTCTGTCGACCTTGCCATGAGGCGACAGCGCATCGACTACAATTAGGGTAAATACCTTATAAGCCACTAGCAATAAAAGACACTGTAATATTTTTGAATTTTGAATAGTGTAGAATTTTTTAGAACATTTATTTGGAGGTATTTAAACGGAATCATAGAGCGAAGTTGAAGTTAGTTGTAACATCAAGTATTTTGAAGTAATTAAAAATTGTTAATTGTCAAGTGGTTTGCAAAATAAAATTTATAGTGTAGAAATATAAGAATAAAAATTATTTAGGTATCGTATTGAGAGTTTAGAATAACCGAATACAAGCGGAAAATATAACACTATTATAATCTATTTTATATGTAATCCAAAAAATTTAAACGCAACATTTCTGTAGCTACAAATTAAGAAATATGCGCACAAGCACAAATTAAATCAAATCCTTTGAACTTTATTTTAGCGGATTGTGATTTGTTTCATTTAAAAATTTAAACCCTACAATCGGGATCGAATTGGATATGTTTTAGAACGCTCAATGACAAAAAAATATTCGGTCTAAATAGGGTACAAAAGCACAAGTTGACATTTCTGATATGAAAACGATTTCCAACCTCCCAAAAAAAAACTTCCCGAATCCCTTATCAAAAGTTTGGGATTGGAAATACGAATCTCTTCAATCCAAATCATTTTAAAAGGCAAAAGTGACATCGATGATGCGATGTGGGATTCCTTTTTATTTTTATAAATCATTTAATTTGTTATATCAACATTTTATTAGGTCACAACCGATGAATTAAGCGACATTTTTTAAAATGGATTAACGCAAATTTAAATTTTAAAAGAATAGCTGTACTTTAACCTCCATGTTAATTTTTTTACTGAAATAATAACACAAATTAAGCACCTAGGTTAGGTTAGGTTTTATGTGAGTGGGGCGTGGTCGCCCCTCCACCGCGACCCTTAGTAGGTCTATTGTTGCTCACCCCTAGAGGCTACAGTTCACCGTACAATCCAGCCCTTCTTACGAAGTTCATGGTTGTATAGGGTGAGATTTTTTTAAAATCGGTAGGTTCTAGGTTAGTGTAACCAAATATGTTGAACCTTATTCTTCCCAAGCCGGGGCATGAACATAGTATATGTTCAGCAGTTTCGTCTTCCACGCAGCAGAACCGACAGTCCGTTTGTTGGTTCAGATCTATCTTTCTGAGGTGGTATCTCAGACGACAGTGTCCCGTAAGCAGTCCTGTTAGAATACGCAGGTCATTTCTGCTCCATTCTAGGATCTGCTTAGTTGTGTTTCTCGAGGGTTGTAACGGTAAAAACGCCTTCGAGTGGGTTAGCCCTGGTAAGTCGGACCAGTACGTGAGTATTTTCCTCTCCGCCCAGTCCGAAATAATTGTTTTGGTTCTGGTCCAGTGAACGCAGATTCGGCCCCCTGTTTTGCAAGGGTGTCGGCTTTTTCGTTTCCTTCCACCCCCTGGTGCCCAGGTACCCACAGTAGGGTCACCCTGTTGTTCGCACCAAGGTACTCTAAGGATTCGATGCAATTCCATACAAGTTTAGAATTTATCTTGTTGGAGCTCAGTGCTTTTAAAGCGGCCTGGCTGTCTGAATTAAGCACCTAATGCATAGTTCATTTATTTTTAAGTATTCGTACAGTCGATATACGGTTAAAAAGATGTTTTTATTGTTAATGATATGACAAACAGTTTTTTTTATTTTTATGATCACGATTTTTATAATTTGATCGTTAAATGTCTTCTTTACGTCGATGATCAGGTCATATAAGCATCAGCTAAGGAGGAGTTACAGGCGATGTTAATATTTTTACGTATTGTGGTAACCGGAGTCCGCCCCTGTCCTATTATTTGGCTCGAGGCAATGGTGCGGTTTTGAAGTGTCATTAAATAAACAGATGATTTATTAGCGCCACCGGCAATATCTAAATATTTGGAAAACTCCAGAATAGACGTCCCTTTTACCGAATTTTTTTTTTTATGAAAATAGTCGCAAAAAGGGTAGACCTATCGTGTGGGCCGCGAACGGCTCGCACTGCGACTATTAGAAGGGGAAGAGATTATAGAAAGGAAATGATTGTGGACACGCTTTTTAAAAAGTTGCAGGTAATAGTTCTCTGGAAAAACTGATTTTGGAAGCTTATTCCATTCCGTAGCAGCCCTGTAAAAGAAGGATTCTTGATGAAGGTTGGTCCTTGTAGTGTCAATTTTGAGAGTAAATGGGTGAGACTGATCAGCGTGCCGAGTTCTTCGGCCGAATGTGGCCAATGGTGGTACAAGAGTTTTTATTTCTTTGGAGCATCTGCCATGGAAATATCTGTAGAGTAATGACTGGTCTGCAACTCTTCTTCTATGTTCTAGAGGGTGAAGGGTATCTGTGAGAGTTGAGCAGTTTATCAATCGCTTGGCCCTTTTCTAAATGGAATCTAGAAGACGAAGAGAATGCCTTGGTGCTTAACCCCAAATGTGCGAGCAATACTCCAGTAGAGGTCGGATTTGAGCCTTCTACGTCGTCAACAGTTGATCAGGAGTAAAAAACTTTCTGGCTTTTCACAGAAAACCTAGCCTCTGGCTTGCCGACTTTGCGATGTTAGCAACATGGTCATGCCAAGACATATTATTGGACACCGTGACTCCCAAAATCGAGATGAAGGGACTTGGTTCAAGGGTATTTCCGGACATTGTGATGGGATGATTTGAGGAATTCACTTTCTTGGAAAACGTGGCACTTTGTGTTTTTTGGGCGGTTAACTGAACAAGATTGTTGGTTCCCCACTCGACGATTGCTTTAAGATCTCTATTGATGGAATCAACCTGTTCCTGCCTGAGTCTATTTGTATTATTCACCGAAAGTGATTGATAGGATGTGAAAGTTGAGACAAGTGTGCTATCGTATGCGAAACTGTAAATGGGGTTCGTGGTGGTTTTCAAGAGGTCGTTGATGTGTAAAAGAAATAAGGTGGGGGACAGGATGGAACCCTGGGGGACCACGGCATTAGTTTTAAACGCATTAGAAGAAATACCGTCAACTGTCACATGTAAGGAGCGATCTTACATGAAGCTCAAGAGCTATTGGCGCAGTTTGGTTGGGAGACCGTAGGCAGATAATTTACTTAACAATGCCTGGTGCCAAACGCGGTCAATGGCTTTAGATATATCCAAGGCTATTGCACGGGATTCACCAAAATTCTCAATACTGTTTGTCCAGAGCTGACTGACATAAGCCAGCAAATCTCCAGTAGACCGAAGTTGTCGAAAATTTTTATCAAAGGGCGGACATTTTTTTTTTCAGTATTTTTGACTTCACTACTTTTAACCTTAAGCGAGGGTAAGAATTACCCAAAAATTTTGGTTGGCGAATAAAATGTTATTTAAAAGCTCTAACAATTCTCTTTACAATAGTCTTTAAATTTTACATTTCCTTCCAATACTTTGAAAAACATTACATGTTATATTTCCAATTATTTTAGTTGCTTGCTTACCACTTAATTGATTATATGCTCAAACTGATTACTGCCCGCTTCCATACAATAACAAAGATTTTGTTCAAAATTCACGCACATTTCGAAAAGAGAACTGGGATGAGCTCTTGAGCACAGGTCTTCAGGACAATTGTCGGAATTCCATCTGGTCCTACTGCCTTATTAGAGTCGAGATTTCGTAGGATTTTCCTGATAGTCCGATGGCGGATAGTGACCTAAGGCATTGATGCGTTTATTCTAGGTATCGTTGGGGGTTGTTTTCCATTGGTATCGAGGGTTGAGTTAGAGCTGAACATTTCGGCCAGCAGATCCGCTTTTTCTTTGGAAGATACGGCTGTCGTGCCGTCAGACCTCTCGAGTGGTGGTAAAGAAGAAGTTGTGAATAATTTATTTGCACCTATTTAAAAAGATCGTGGCAGATGTTAAAGTTTTATTTTATTCCAAAATAAAGGTTGGAATAAATTGTTTAGTATTATAAATTATCAAACCCAAGAATAAATATCCTAACAGTGGTGTTAGAAGTAAGGGTTTTTGTGACGTAAGATTTATGGTGAATACAAGAAATACGTCATACGACGCCATGGAGGATCTTATAAAATTCATAAAAAATTAATTTAATTAGTTGTAAAATCAACGTTTAAAAGAAGAAAAACGTCGACAAAAGAAAAAAATATAAGACCCAAAGAACATTCTACAGGAACAAAAGAAAGTACAAAAAAAGCAGAGAGAAGATACCCAAAAACTTCTAAAATAGCAGGAAAAATTCTTCAAACAAGTACTACAAAAAAACAGAAAAATAAATTGACAAATTAAAGAAAGATGTAAAAAAAAAGACGGTAAATTAAGAAAAGAAGTAGATACAGTACGAGATAAAGTAAAGAACATTAAGCTTGAGATCGACGTTGTTCTCAAGAGGGAAGTGAACACTCTTAAAAAGGACGTACAAATCCAGATTGGTTTGCTTGAAATTCATGATCGTCGTGACAGAGTTACCACATCGGGGATATTAGTAAAACGACCAACTTTCGATGGGAAGTCACCTTAGCCTATGTATCGCAGACAGTTCAAAGCTGCGGCCTCGTCTAATTGGTGAAACGATAAAGAGAAGGCTTCTGCACTCATAGCGGCCCTGAAAGGACAAGCTTTGGGAATTCTGCAGACAATCCGTGTCGACCAACAAACCAAATATGGAGATCTAGTGGCTGCACTTGAGTTAAGGTATGGCGATCAACATATAAAACAGCTATACCGGGCGCAAATAAAAACACGGGTGCAGAAATCTAGTGAAAGTCTACAGGAATTCGAGGCATATGTGTACCCACAGGCACCGAAAGACTCCAGGGAGTAACTGGCTGTCCAGCTATTTATTGATGGACTTGGAGATCCACTTATTTAGAGGACTTTTTGAGTGACGAACTTTAATAGAAATAGTGAAGCTTTGGTGTGATCCCTGAAAGTGAAGGCGTTTTTTAATACTTTGAAGCCGAAAATCTGAGCAGTGTCAATCGAAGAAAACAGTCCTTTAAAGCGACGCAGTTACTGGGCCTTTCAAAATTTTTTGGAGAAATTCAAAACCATGATAAATGGTATGGTCAACCAGCAAAAATGAATCTGCTACCGATGTAGAAAAACGGCCATTCTTTAAGAAATTAAATTAAATTAAAGCAGGACGAAAATAATAGTTTTTTAAAGTGAAGGAAACATGACAAACTGCGAGGTGCTAATTAACAGAGAAAGAGTGGAACAAGTAAAAGAGTTTGTATATATGACAAACTGCCAAAAGTCTATAGTACATAATCCTTTACAATAATTTCTTAAACGTTTTTGGCAAAATTGCCATCATAAGGAGAGAATTCTGAAAAGTAAATTAATTATGTAAAAATTCGTTCGTGAATTTTTTTTTTAATTAAGATTGTTAAAAATTATTGAGGTCAGTATTTGGAAAAATCAAAAATTAACTCACTTGTCAAAAATCAACATTGAATTATGGAACAATGGAAATTGACAAACTGATTGTAAATTACAAATGACATCGTAGGAGTATTGACAAACTAAAACAAATTAAATGGAGGCAAATTCATAATGTAAATATTGCTAAAGTAGTTAATTGTTGATAAAGAAATTTAAAAAGAAAATTTATCGAATATGTCAGACAAGACAAGAAAATTCTTGTGATGATAACTTAAATAGGAGTTAACTTATTTTTGAGGATAGATTCTCTTTCAAAAGTTTGAAGATAGAAAAAAAACAAGTTTGGTTAAGATGTATTTGGGTATTAAGACAATTATTATTGTTTGAAATTTTAATTGTAATTTCCAAATCTTCAAGAAGATTAAGTGGTAAATTATAACCATTAAGGTCGACCCAGTCGAACGTATCCCGATTAGATCTTAATTGTTTTGAAGAAAGACCAGGTCAAGAGTACAAGTAAAAAAAGCGAAGGACGTGAGTAGCAACTGTAGCCAATGGAAAGAGGTGGTGTCTGCCCACCTTCACGGGAAAAAGGCGTATTATGTTTGCATGAAAAATGGGTCTTGAGTCCGTAGTTGGAAAATAAATGTAATATTATAGAGCTCACCCATTTTTTATGATAAGAGTTACGATAGAGTAAGAAGATTGGTCTATTATTTTAAAAATAGCTATTGCATTTTTCGGATTATTGGAAATTGCTGTAAGAAGTTGGGGAAAAAGTACTGAAATATATTTTAATGCGGACCATTTTTGAAACACACCTCATAAGTATGCATTTTTTAGGTAAGACGATTTGTCTTTTACCCCAGATGGACAATGTCTGGTTTGCGCTGCGGTAACGTGGGTTGTATATCACTTAAAACCCAGTCCCCTTGCATAATTTCAGTCCGCATCCAATTCACTTAGCATCACATTTAAATGAAATGAAGCAATTAATTGTCAGATTCAACATGCTCACCAGCAGAGGACTGTCGCCGAGATCGATATGCAAAGAAAATTGGAAAATCATTCGATTAAAAAATAAACAAGTTTTAAGTAATGCATGTATACGATTAAAAAACAAAAAAAATCATTTTATACAGTGTGTTTACTTAAGTTGGCAGCTTACGAATAACTTTTTTATTATTTATTTAAGCAAAATTGTGCATGGTGTAAAACCTAAAAAGCAACCATTAGATATCGATTTTTTAGTGGTATACAAGGTCTGTCAAAAAATATGAATTTTACCAAACTGCCCATTTAGAATTGTAAACTAACTTCCAATAAACAGCTATCTCTTAAATAATAATTTTACAATTTTTACTTTTTTAACATCTATGTAGCAGAATTTCATTTTTTTTTATTAATTAACAACCTTTTTATGCATTGAACAAGTAAATGTTTGGACAATTTTTCAAAAGACATGTAAGAAGTAACCCAGAGGTTATTTCCTATTAAATTATAGTTACATTAAGACTAATATTAGCTTGGGACATCACAGATGTAAAGATAAATAAATAAAGATAAATAAGACATAAAATTAAAATTTAAAATTGTTAACCAAATCATATGAAGTAAAACAATTGAGTCTGCATCTTATAACACGTTGTAAAGCTAAATTATTAGTAAGTTTATTTAGGTGTTTTTCAAGTCTCTTAGTGTAACTGACACTTACATGAATACATACATATAGTCACGCCTCTTTCCCGTAGTGGTAGGCAGAGACCACTTCCCTCCACTTGCTACAGTTTTTACACATATCTTTTGTTTCCTCTACTTTCATCAGTGCTCTTATACATGCTCGTCGGTTGTTGGTACTCTTGACCTGGCCTTTCTTCAAAACAATGTTGATCGAGATATGTTCGCCGAGGTCGACCTCTACCGACTTGTCCATTCACACTCGCCTTATAAACTTGTTTCGTCAATCTTTCTTAATCCATCCTTTCTACGTGTCCAAACCATCTAAGCATTCCTTTATCTATTTTTGTAACCACATCTTCTTTTACACGACAGCGTTCTTTTATCTCACTATTCTTTACTTTTTTCAACTGAGTCACCCTAGCTATACTTCTCAGACTACTCATCTCCACAGCATTAATCCTATTTTCATGCTTTTTCTGCCAAACCCAACGTTCACTACCATATATAAGTGGAGGAACCAACACTTCTCTATGCACAGCTAGACGTGCCTTTTTTGACACTTTCTGGGTGTTCGTAAAACTGACACTTATCAGTAGTAATATCCCTAGGACATTGATAATAGACGAGATAATTTTATGACAATCGAAAGCTCGTTCTTAGGTAACAGCCAGAAGCCAAAGGCAACAAGCTTGAGAAATTTGTCATAAAATTATGAGGCATTTGTCAATGTCCGACCAATATTCGGCGGAAAATTTTTAACAAAAAAATTTATAACTCAAAACAACGACACATTTATTTATTTTTTAAAAGTACAGTTGGTAAAAGTAAAACTATTAAAATTTAACTTAACATTAGATTTGTTGCTGTTCTCTACTATAGAGGATCTATCATATTTATGATCTTGTTGTGGTGTTCTTGATCGAGATTTAAGTATGGTTTTAAAGAATTTTTTATTGATATGACCAGTAAATATTAGCAATTGTTGTTCTTCTACACCACCTTTTGCCAATTCGCTAACAGCAGTTGATCTATTCAAGTGATTTATTATCTTTTTGTCCTTTACAGTAATCTTTGTGATGTTTAACAAAGAATAGGCGATCTTACAAGTAGGATTTTAAAGATAAATTAAAATAACTGATACCTATGACAAAATAACTATTTTACAATTATGAAGTTGAATACTAAATTGTAAGTGAATAATTACATAATAAATTGATAATATTAATAACAAAAAATAATGTTTTATAATGCCATTTACTATCATCACCAAATTTTTTTAATACAGAAGTTAAAAATGGTAAATATTTTTCATAAATAAAGAGATAACTGTTTATTAGAAAGTAATTTACATTTGTAAATAAAAGTATTTTACTGTAAGGTAAAATTAATATTTTTTTACACACCTCGTATTTGAAGAAAAAACCTTGAAATAGCATTTTTATTTAAGTTTAACACTAAGCAGAACTTTGTATGAGAAATAATTTTTTCGTAAAATTAATAATAAAAAAGATTTCCATGTGTTGCTAACTTAAGTAGACAAACTGTATATTATTATATCGAGATTTTTTATTTTATGAGAATAGTAAAATGGTGATGGTGCACCCTTAAACGTTACATGTACAATTTTAATGCATCGTCAAATATGGTCTGCTACAATAATCAATGGTAATTTTTATGAGTGCACTTTTAATTTTTAAAAGATATGTTTTTTTAATTATTTGGACGCAAAGGAAATATTTTATGTGTTTTTTACTTCTAGAATTGCTGTAACATTGTTTGTGTAAGAGATTTCAAGTATTACTTATGTACTAAAAATGTTTGCCCATACTTTGTCAGTCACTAAAAAATTAAAATAATAAAAATTAAACAACGAATTAATAAAGCATTGTTATGGCAAAATAATACGTTTAAAGTTCACAGACCACGTTTTCCTAGCAATGTTATATTTCAAATATATTCGGATTGTGTTATAGTAATATTAACGAAGGGGACCGATAAATTGCGAACTTGCTAGAACTCTATATTATAACCACCTTTTATTAGCAGCAGAAGGTCTGTCCATTTCAGTTTGTGAGTTTTCTATAATCACATTTGTTATTGAGATAAGTTTGAAATATTATAAAATATTGCTTCTGATAAACCACAAAAGATTATTATTACCGCAGCAAAATGTATTAATAGAGTTTCACAATGTAGGTACACTATTAAAAGGGATGTTTTATAACAAAAAAAAATGCATAACAAAATTCAAAAATGTGTCATTCTACCATTTTACAAAAGAATCGGTAGAAACCTTAATGACCTACAAATTGAATATCACACCTTTGTCCCAACAAATATCCTAACTTCTCCACTCCGGTTAATTCCCATACTTAGAATCAATACCAACCTCAGTATATTTAGAAAACAGAAAAATTTAACTAATCTGATAAAACAATCTTTGTTAAAAGAAAAAGAAAACTATCAAAAACACTATACGATATACACTGACGCTTCCAAATCATAGGACGGTGTAGGAGCAGCCATTCTTACTCCAAATATATCCATAAAATGTAATTTTAAACCGATTATTTCTTTTTACACTGCAGAGTTGTATGTAATACTACAAGTACTTATTCATATTAAGGAATCTAAAAAGTCCCTATCACTAATAATAACAGACCTACTCGGCTTACTCCAAACTATCCAACACTTGTATACCAAAAATCTAATCGCCTTACTGATCAAAACTGAAATAGCGTACTTAAAAGATAACGATGCCAACGTGGAATTTATGTTTGTACCATTAAATTCCGGTATAAAGGAAAATGAAAAACTAGCCCAGCAGCACCAAACAACCAGAACTCTATCCAAATAGACGAAGTATCTTATGACATGAAATCCGTAATAAAATCTAAAATATTTAGTGCGTGGAAAAATGTAAGAAATACAACACAAAATGATCTAAAATAAGTTAAACAACCACACCAAGTAAGAATATTGCGTTTGTGGCTGGGTCATAGCAATTTAACCCCTATACATCTCATCACTCAAACTGAGTTACCAATATGTGAATCACCATCATCATCATTCTCAAGCAATTTTCATCTGCTGCCCTCCTCAAGTTTCTTCCAAATTTCTCGGTTCTGTGTCAATGCAATCCAGTTGGTGTTGATCTTCTGTAAATCATCTGTCCATCCAGTGGGTGATCTTCCGGGGTTTCGTTTATCTGACCAAGGCCTTCATTCCACAAGTTTTTTTGTCCATCTCTAATCTGTTTGTCGTGCTACATGACCTCCATTTCGACTTTGAGATCTTTTCAATTATGTCTTCTACCTTTGTTCTTCTACGAATCTCTTTCTTACTCTGTCTCTGAGTGATATCCTCAGCATAGATCTTTTTATCTTTCTTTGTGTGACACTTTTGCTGAAGCCTTAGTGAGCGTTAGGGTTTCTGCCCAATATGTGAGAACCGGTAGGATAGACGTGTAACAGTCTCCTTTTTTAGACTTATAGGAATTTTGTCCTTAAATATGTATCTCAATTTGCCGTATACTGTCCATCCGAGGTTTTCTTTATTTAACTCCTTAATTTTTTTTTCAAAAAAATACAAAATACAAAAATCAATATTCCTTTTAATATTGTTAACAAAAAGTTATTTTCAACACACGGTAGACTTAGTTACTCTTTTTATCCCAATAGTTTTTGTTTTTGGAAAAAATACGACGCCCGAAGACTTCAAGGTCAGTGATAAAATAAACGCCCAATTTGTTTTATTATTTTAAGACCACGAACCACCCCATGTTTCGGCTGTAATTAGCAGCTATTCTGTGAGGTTTTCACCCAACCAGATAAACCATAACATCGTAACTGGTGGCGGAATTACACTTGTTTACATTTAAAACATTTTTAAATGCCGCAAAGATAATTATAGTAATCCTAACAAAGATTAGATTCGGTTGTCGAACGGATGACAATGAAAAAGTGTACATAAAAGATAAGCTGAAAAATAAATACGATTTACATTTTTTAAAAAGGTGCATTGTTTGAATTCGGACAATACTGTTGGTTCAATATGCAAAACCGTTTCGAAATAATAGTTTTCTTTATTATCCTTTTTCAGCTATGATCTGTTTTAATGGAAAAATGATAATTTTAACTACGTTACTAATGACTAGGTTTTTACGAACAACTGACGCGGTAGTTATGAATAAAAATTTATAAAGTGTTTTTGCAATAAACTCTATTAATTATAAAGTTTTTATTTAAATATAATTAAAAATTGTTTTCTTGATTTAGATGTTGGATTTGGTAAGTTGCTAATAAAATTATTTATTAAAAAACACTCAAAAAATTAATATTAGTTCAAAAAAGTCCTTTCATGTATTTTTTAATTACATTTCAAAAATGTTAAATGTTAAATGCTAAATTTATACAAACAAACATACATAAAGTCACGCCTTTTTCCCATAGTGGTAGACAGAGACCACTTCCTTTCACTTGCTACGGTTCTTACACACATATTTTGCTTCCTCTACTTTCATCAGTGCTATCATACATGCTCGTCGGTTGTTGGTACTCTTGACCTGGCCTTTCTTCAAAACAATGTTGATCTGATCGAGATATGTTCTCCGAGGTCGACCTCTACCGACTTGTCCATTCACACTCGCGTTATAAATTTGTTTCGTCAATCTTCCTTCATCCATCCTTTTTACTTGTCCAAACCATCTAAGCATTCCTTTATCTATCTTTGTAACCACATCTTTTTTTACACCAAATCGTTCTTTTATATTACTATTCTTTATTTTATTCAACCGGGTCACTCCGGCTATACTTCTCAGACTACTCATCTCCGCAGCATTAATCCTATTTTTATGCTTCTTTTGCCAAACCCAACATTCACTACCGTACATAAGTGTAAGAACCAACACACCTCTTATGCACCGCCAGACGTGCCTTTTTTGACACTTTCTGGCTATTCATAAAGCTATCCACTGCCCCATTTATTTGTTTTCCTGTCAACACCCTTTGCCTAATGTCACTGTCATACTTTTCATCTCTAGTAAATTTTGAACCCAAGTACACAAATTCATTTACTTGTTCTACTCTTTCTCCCTCAATCGAAACTCCACAGTTTGTCATGCTTTTTTCTCTTTCAAAAACCATTACTTTCGTTTTGCTCACATTTATTTTCATCCCTTTGATTTTCAGGGCATCATGCATAACATTAACCATCGCCTGCAACTCCTCTTCAGATAATGCTAATATGACTTGATCATCGGCGTAAAGAAGGCATTTGACGATCAAATCATTCATTTTTAATCCGTGCGCACTCTCTTTTAGATCTTTTAAACAATTGTCTATGTATAAGTTAAACAGCCATGGCGAAGCCTTGCATCCCTGTCTCGCACCTTTTTCGATGTTAAACCAGTCCGTGCAAGCTCCGTTTATCCTGACACAAGCCGTGGAATCCTCGCAAAGTGATTTCAGTGATCGTATTAAACTACCACTCACCCCATGCATAGACAAAGTAGACCACAATTCACTCCTCACCACTCTGTCATAGGCCTTTTCCAAGTATATAAAAGCGCAATAGACCTTCTGACTTCTAGTCAAAATTTTTCGACTATACCTCGTAATGAAAAGACCTGATCCATACTGATCTCCTTCCTCTTTTAAATCCTGCTTGCACATCCCATATCATCTTCTTAGTTTCATTCGTTACTCTTTAAATCAATATCTTTGCATACAGTTTGCCGAATATACCTCGGTAGCTCTAAGACGAGTCAACGAACAACGTGAACTGTCTGAATTGATTAAAAAAAAACGGCATACTTGGGACATATAATACGAAACACGAATTATCATATCTTGCATATGTTGATCCAAGGCAAGATCAAAGGCCGGGGAGTAATCGGAAGGCTGCGAAATATCAGACAGTGGACAGGGCTACACGATATACAGTCGCTAATACATACAGCAAGGAACAGAGAAGCAATGGAAAATGTTATCGCAAACATCCGTAAGTGGATACGTATTAGAAGAAGAAGAAGTATTGTATAAATCGACCTTTAAAACTCTCTATGGGGTAAGTACTTTATAAAGCAAAAAGTATATAAAAACTAAAAAGTACTTTGTCTATCTTTTAATTACATTCCAAAAATGTTGAATTTTTTGTCGAATTTCAATATTATTTAAGATGAGTTTACACGGGAAAAAGGCCTTAATCGTGGGTTTTAAAATCGTGGCCTACGTCCTGCATAAACCAACCTTTAAAATTCTTTAGCTCTAAATATGACAAAGAAATTAAAATGTAAACGAAAAAGTTAATTCCAGCTTTTTGAATTACATTGCAAACTGTAGAATAAGAATTTTTACATCGAACTGAACGTAACATTTCAAAAATAATTGATTTAGAAATTTGTCTTACATCAGTTGGCAGTTGTAAAACTCTTTTAAAATGTAAAATAAATACTCGAACAGCAATTGAAATTGATCAGCAATACCGAAGGCTTATATCAGTCATTCGCTTAAAAAGTCTTCGCAATCGAGCAAGACCGACGTTATTTCTTCGAGGATTTCAGAGAAACTGCTTTCAAGTTTTTCGTTATAAGCACACAAGTGATGAATCGAAGTCAATTTATATAATTTGTAAACTTTAAATTGAAAAAGCCACTTCCAAATTTTTTGCGCACCTGTATTATAAAGTTATTTTTAAACAGTACGGTATCGATTTTAAATCATGTCTGCTGATTTGCTTTAAAAGTTTAAACAAAAAAATAACAAACGACCACGACAATGCAACATTTTTTTTTAATTCCGCAATCTAAATTCACGACTAAGTATTTAATGTCTAAACAGTAATAAATCTCAATAACAAGACATAAATATATTCACGCCTTTTTCCCGTAGTGGTAGGAAGAGACCACTTCCTTCCACTTGCTACGGTTCTCACACACATATTTTGCTTCCTCTTCTTTCATCAGTGCTCCCATGCATGCTCGTCGGCTGTTAGTACTCTTGACCTGGCCTTTCTTCAAAATAATGATCTGATCGAGATATGTTCGCCGAGGTCGACCTCTACCGACTTGTCCATTTACACTTGCCTTATAAATTTGTTTTGCCAATCTTCCTTTATTCATCCTTTTTACGTGTCCAAACCATTTATGCATTCCTTTATCTATCTTTGTAACTAATCTTTTTTTACACCCCAACGTTCTCTTATCTCACTATTCTTCACTTTATCCAACCGAGTCACTGCGGCTATACTTCTCAGACTACTCATCTCCACAGAATTAATCGTATTTTTATGCTTCTTCTGCCAAACCCAACATTCACTACCATACATAAGTGTAGGAACCAACACTTCTCTATGCACAGCTAGAGCCAGAGCCAGAGTTAGATAAACTGTATAAAGTGTAATAAAGAAAACTGGTTTACAATTTAATAATTATTAGGGCATAGAAAACAGTACAATTATATTTGATCAATTTTAAGTGACGTTACTGATAATATTTCAAGTAGTTTACCCTTCTCTGCACCATTGTGATAAAGATGCTGGTAGACAATTGGATTGCCAAGTGAATAATAAAGTTTGTGAGAGAGTTTATTGCAAAAAAAATTAAAACATTCCAGACAATTATTGAGACTCTAACAGTTCGCAGAGGTTAACCTCTACCGACTTGTCCATTTACACTTGCCTTATAAATCTGTTTCATCAATTTTACTTTATATATCATCTCTACTTGTCTAAACTATCTAAGCAATTTCTATCTATCTTTGTAACGACATCTATTTTTACACCACAGCGTTTCCTTATCTCACTATTCTTCACTTTATCCAACCGAATCACTCCGGCTATACTTCTCAGACTACTCATCTCTGCAGCATTAATCCTATTTTCATGCTTCTTCTGCCAAACCCAATATTCACTAATATAGACAAGTGTAGGAACCAAAACTACTCTATGCACAGCCAGACGTGCCTTTTTTGACATGTTCTGGCTGTTTATAAAGTTATGTTCATTTGTTTTTCTACCGACACCCTTCGCTCAGTGTCACTGTTATGCCGCGCCTCTATAGACCTGTACTGAAGCCTTTGAAAATGGTAAAAAGTGAAAAAAAATAATAGTAGGATGAAACCCATTGTCAAAGAAAGAGAATATATCAAACAGGAAAGAATAAATAATTTACGGGTGAACTGAGGTCGGGAAGTGGAAGGGGGTAAGTTTTTAAGAGTATAAAACGGTTTATCTCGATTTCCGGCAAAACTACAAGACCTACGAAAAAATGTTAAATAACAAAGTTGTAGGTAATAAAAAGAACAACAACTTTTGTAATATCAATTTTTTTACATAATCACAAAATTTATGTAAACAAATCAAATAACCAAGTTTTTGGTCTTTAAAATCCGTATGACTGTCTTTTTTTCGTAAATACTCATTCGTTTTACTTTTTTTTTCTTTTTTGCTGAGTAGATACAGCAGGATTTAGATTGTAAATCGAGAATAAGATGTTGCTGGCTTGCTGTCATCTTGAATACTGGGAGAAGTGATAGAGATTTGGGTATGAGTCGTGGGTGTGGGAAGTGTTCAATATGCGCTGCTATTAAAAAACATGTAGGCGGGTTGGGTTTTGGTCACACGTGGGCTACGCATGGGTTGTGCGCGGGCTGGGTTCAATTTGTGGCGGGCCTTAAATGGTTTAAATTTATTTCACAAAATTTATTATCAGCACAATAAATTGTTGTTTATATAGCTTATTTGCATTTTTATTGGGTTTTCATTTGATGTATCACAATGTAGAGGTTTTTATTTGACATTTTAAAGAAGGGGCGGGGGATGTTACTTGGAAACGAAAGAATAACATTCTTAACCGGCCCCTTGATTTAAAATTTGACATGTTTTTTGTTGTTCTTACATTCACGCAAAATAAAAAGTTATTTGAACTGGCTGGTTTTAAAATGAAAGCGCTGTATTTCTTTGTGCGAAAGCAACGAAAAGCATAGATTAATCCTTCTCCTCTTTTTATTATCCTCCAAAGGATGTAGTGACACCATTTATATTTGATTTAGCAGTTGCTGTGCAATCCTTTCGGCATTATGGTTAATCTATTTCATAAGATTCACAAAAAGTTTGCAGATTTCCATAGTCTTATCTTGCTAAATAGTAAAAATTGGAAAGCTGATTACTTGAGAATATTTTTTTTAATAAAAATATTTTTATCTTTTTGTATCGAAAATATTTACGCAACAACAACAACATTTGAAATTGTTTTCTCTGCATTTTTTTTACAGTTTGCGCCGTCTAGATCGAATCTGAAGAAAACAAATAGCGAACAAACGGAATTTCAAAGTGAAAGAAACAAGTAATTCCGACGTAACGTTCCATTCAGAAAGTGCGAATTCTGAAAATAAATCTGTCCGAAAACGTAGTCTTAAATAAAAAATGCCATTCGGGACGTGGCATGTCCGCCGAACAACTTATTCTTAGAGATCCCCTGGGTTAGACCGCGACACCGGGGCTGCTGGATATTCTCTGATTATTCCATAGAAAATCGTGACGAGGAATTTGTAACGTTCCTAATTGAATGCACGAAAATTTTCTTCCCACGTTTCTTTTCAGCAACCATCCCGACCCCACCGTCATGGACCATAAACCCCCCCAGATTGTGACACCACTTTATCGCACAAAAAGGGTGACACCAACCCTATTACAATAAAGGCCCATCTTAAGTTTTTTTTTATTTATTTTACGGGGCAAGCCCAGTGCAGGACACTATTAATTACGAATTGTGACAAGCAAAAAGAGATAAAAAACAACAATGGTTTGAAACAATAAGAGATTACATATCCGATCTTCCGATCGGAAGAAGAAGTCCGGAAACGACTAGCAATTGCCAGAATGTCTATGGCAAAACTGGTGGAAATTTAAAAAGATCAAGCCATTACCAAAAACACAAAACTTTGGCTGATACATAGCCTAGTCTTCTCCATTGAAACTTACGCCTGCGAAACGTGGACTATTCGGACCTCAGACCAACGCAGAATAAAAGTGTTTGAAATGTGGTGATATAGAAAAATGCTGCAATTACCATGGACAGCCCACCGCACAAATGAGTTTATTATACAACAACTCGGTATGAAGACCAGGCTATACCAGACAATAAACCAGCGCTATTTGGGACACCTAGGTCATGTGGCAAGGAGATACGACAATATAGAACGACTCATAGTAGAAGGCAAAGTCCAAAGCCAACGCCCAAGAGGAAGATCGCCGACACGATGAATAGACCGGACAAAAACCTTTACGGGACAAGGGATGCATGAAGCAATAAGATCTGCCCCAGAAAGAAAGCGCCGGCGCGAAGTCATTGCGAGCGTAACAAATTGATGTCACCATACCCTGCAAAAGGGTTATGGACTAAAAAGAGAGGGATACATTACAAACTAAATGAGATAAAATAAAATAGTACACGTATATAATTAGCAGAATGACTTAAACAAGAATTATCAAACATGGTTGCACATGGAGAGTGGGATAAGTCTTGAACTCGGGCAATGAGTGGCTTAAGAAATCTTATAATTGATCCTAAGCATTTAAAAGTCTTTAAATTCAATATAGGAAGCTTTTGTACAGTGCAACAGAAGTAGCTTGGTGGGCTGAATATACTTCACATTCGTAAACGTCTTCCTCCGATTGTACTTGAGACTCACGATTACTGAAAATTTCGTTGTCGCCGATCGGATCGTTATTCGAATGTTTTCGTTGTGCGCAGATTTTGTGTTTCGTTGCCCGCCAAGCTACTTCTGTTGCACTGTAACTATAGTTTAAGCGATGGAACGGGTTGTAAAATGAATAGTAAAGTCTAGTGTCGCGTAAAGGTACTTATTTTAGAAAAAAGATGGGGACATTTTAATTTACTATTTATGATTTTGAAAGGAATACCAAGTTCCTGTGTATTCTTCTCAAAGATATTAAAGATAGATTTTTGAGTTGCTCAAACTGTTAATGATCAAGGAATATTTGAAATTTGAAATTGACGTAATTTAGAAATCTGTGTTGGACACGTTCAAAATTTTAAAAGTAGACGTTCTAGTAAGGGTTCCAAACAAGAGAACAATATTTAAGGTAGGTTCTGACTGAGGCACAACATAAGGTTTGTAAAAGGGTTATGTTTGTGAAATCCGATGTTATTTTTTTAATAAACCCAAGTAGTTTCAATGCTTTGTTTACTGTAGAGCAAGTATGTAAATTGAAGTTCAATGTCGGATCGAGGATGACACCCAAGTCTTTAATGTTAGGAACAGCATTTAAAACTAAAATGTTAATTTGATAATAATAATGATTGGTTTTTTGCAACGGTAGAATCTCATCAGGTGGCATTTGTTAACATTTACATTACATTTTTGCGGTTGGGCCATTGGTATAGGCACCTATGTCACCTACATATTTGATCCTTTGTGTCTTCAGGGCATTAGAATTCCAGTCCACTGGTTTTAGCAAACCGCAGGATTTTTGTTGGCCCCGTCTCATTTAGATCACTTGGATCCATTATCATGCGGCCCCAGGTTTGGTACCTGTACACCGATAGTATCGGGCAGCAACACAGAATGTGTATGCCGCTCTCTTCCTCTTTGATGCGTAGTCGGCAATTTTTCTTAGCCGCCAGCTAAAGCTTGAAGGAGTGCGCCCTTAGTGCGACGTGGCGAGTGAGCAGCCCAAGCGTGCTGCTAAGCCTACTCCAGTTCATTGTTCAGAGTGCGCCTGCCCTCTTATGAAGCGGTTTTTTCATCAACTGTCTTGATGTTCTGCAGCCAGTATTTTCTTTCCACTGAGCAATATGTTCATGCTCAAGGATTAGTTTCCACTTCTGTTTCGCTTCGGAAATTGGAAATCCGACCAAATGGATTTTTGGTTCCACCGGAGTCCCATTTCTTGTCAGTTTATCGGCTACCTCGTTGCCATTTATCCCTTTATGCCCAGGAACCCATGTAAAAGTGACTTTATTTGCAGTCGCTAACTCAGTGAGGGCTTGCATGCAGTCCCACACCACCAATGGTGTTGTGGTGCAACTCACGAGGGGCCTAATGGCCACGCGACTGTCAGTGAGAATATTTATCTCACTGATTTAGGGTATCGCTGGACAAGCAATCTTGGATAATATTTTAAGGTCATAAACAAATAAATCGAATTAAAGAAAATCTTTTAAAAGCAACACACATATACACAGACGATTTAAAAATGAACGACAGCGCAGAGGCAGCCCTTATGTGCAACGATATTACCCACATGTTCTAAGTAAATGTTCCAGTAGATACACCGGTGAACTCCATTTTATTTACCAAGCTCTCCTTTATTAGACTCGATTAGTGCTATTTGTGCTATCTGTCACAGCACAGTTAGAGAAAACACAAAAAAAAACTATCCAGAGCAGCAGAAACGGGAAAACATATAACTTTCATTTGGATATCATCCCACATTGGCATTACTGGTAATGAAGCTGCAAACCAAGCAGCAGTCGGAGCAATAACAGATGTAGAATTTAAAGAGTCCTTTCATTCGCAGAATCTGCGAAATAAAATCCAAGATAACAAACTATTCGTACAAATTCTCAAATGATAAAAGAATCCTAGGTAATATTACTTGGAAAATGTCATACTAGATTGACTCACAGACCGACTTGTTAATAAATGTTCAACGAAATTAAACTTTGCAACTTTTCTGTGGATATAAAGGACATTTTAAAAGACACTATCACATTTATTAGGAATGTTATAAGATACACCGATCTGTTAAATGAAATATGATAGACTTGTTAAAGTCGATAAAGCAAAGTGCTAACTTAAAGTAGAATAGTTTTGCATGTTATCAAGATGTTAAGTTAAATTTTTCCTTAAATTGGATGTTAAATTGCTGTCAAGTTAATAAATACAAAAATAAAATAGAAAAATCAATGAAAGAAGATAGATTGTGCTTAGCTTTATTTCTGGATATCGCTAAAGCGTTTGACAAAGTATGACACCAAGGCCTGACAATAAGACTAAAAAAAATACTACCTCTGCAACTGGTTAACATATTGAAGGTCTACTTATACCAGCGAGAACATTTGAAGTTAAAATAAAAAATAAGTACTCTGAGCTTTCACCAATAAACGCAGGGGTCCCACAAGGCAGTGTTCTTGGACCGGTACTATACCTTTTATAAACATCTGACTTTCCGGAGCAAAAAACAAAAAATATGCCACATTTGCTAATGACACAGTAGTTTTAACAAAAGAAACAACGGCCAATATACAAAATGCAGTTAATGATGTAAAATACTGGTTTGAAAATGGTATTTAAAATTTAATAAAGATAAATTAACACAAAGTACCTACTAATTTACAAACAGGTTTTGAAACCGATGTGGACTTATGGCCAACAACTATGGAGTTGTAATAAATTATAGACATATAGAAACGTCCTAGAACCGAATATTAAGGAGAATTGTAGTAGCTCCTTGGTATGTTCGGAACAATAATTTACATAGAGATCTCAAAAGTAAGAAAGTCGCCAGAAGACAAACATCCTAACCTTAAAGTGATCTAGCTTCTAGACAACCAACCCCAGATGCGAAGGCTGGAATGAACCGAACCGTTTGAGCTTGTGTTAGTGATAAGTTAGTGTAAAGCAGATTTAGATTAGTTTAAAAACTACAATTGACATCTAGATTACAAACTTTTCAAAGTTTAGGTTAAAGCAAAAATGCTGATTAATCTTTTAGATTAGGTGCATTCCCATTGTTGATTGTTGATTGATTTATATTAAACACACGAAGCAATATTATTACAAAACTAATAGGTTAAGATTAAATATATATATATATATATATAAATATATATATATATATATATATATATATATATATATATATATATATATATATATATATATAAATATATATATATATATATATATTGCCTTTCATGGTTAATTTGTAAAACTAAATAAAAAAAATTAAAACATTCATTAAAACATCGTTGATGCTTTTATACATATTCTAGTCACTCGTACATATTATTGTTACTTAATAGGTTTCAAAAATCTTCGTAGACGACTCAGTAAAATGTATGTGATATGACTTACCGCTTTATCTCCTAATTGTTCGACTCTGCAATGAAGAAAGGCAGTTTGCCCAACGGTGGTGGTTACATTTCTTGGTACATTTAATTCAAAATAGGGGTATATGCTAATGTTATTGTTCAAAATATCATCGTCCATGTTGGACACTACCGCCCCTGAAACAAATAAATTAAGTTAGAATTTTGTTTTAAATAAAAACAAGTTTAAAAATTAGAATTTATTAATTTTATTGCTTTTAATAATAAAGCTATTAGATTATTTATTTCTAAAAAAAAGTGTTTAATGTCTAAACAGTAATAAATCTCAATAACAAGACATATATATATATATATATATATATATATATATATATATATATATGCAATTCTAATTTTATGATTTAAAAACACCTGAAGAAAATAAAATTTTAGGTAAGTTAAATAAAAAGATAATTCAGCTGTATCACAGCTACATTCTAAAGTAACTTTCAGACAAAACTCATATTTTAACTGGTGTGTAAAAGTTTTTTAAAATGGTTCATAACTTAACCAATAGATCATAAAATATGTCGAGATTTGCACAGAGTTAATTGTATAGTTTACCCATTGCAACGACTGGTGACTTAAGTAAAGCATATTTCATGAATATACGGTGGTTTCGGATTATCGTCAGAAACTTGATAATCAGTATTAAACTGTACATTTAAGGAGTACAAAAGTAAATTCTCCTAATTTCTCCCAAATTTCGTATGTAACGAATTTTATTTTATGAGCGACTTTGTTTGGCAATTAGGAGCCAATATTTTTATTTGTGAGCACGAGTAATTTTTCAACCAAATCTGTTCCTCATGATCTTTTTTATTTTACGTAATAAGAGAGGTAGGTTAGTAATCCAAACAAATTTTACTGATTAACTAAGCTATTAAGCTCTAATTTGGCTCGTTGATTCATTTTTGTGTTTTTATGATTACTAGCCTAAACGAATACCACAACAATTAGATTAATAAAAAAAGTAATTAAAAATCCTGGGTAATCATTGTAGTAAGTAACTACATTAAAATTGTATAGTACCGATTGTGATTTCAAGTAGTGTATGTATACCTAATAGATCACGAAAATGCCACGACATTGATAAGTGCTTAAAAAATTTACAACTTTCTCAAGCTTGTTGCTTATAGGCTTTCCAAGCAACAAGCTTTTAAACAATTATCAATATCATTGGGTTATTGTACAGTGTTCTTTAAGTTGGACTTATCTTACGATCGCGAATAGTAGTATTTGTCCTGAAAAACATTCGCTGTAATTTTTACTATTTTTTTAACAGGTGAAAACGCTGGACCTGTGTATCAAATTAGCCAAAATATTTAATGAAAGCACTGGCATTTAAAAATAATTTTATTGCAACAAAATATTAATTTACACTTCAGTGAAAATAAAGAAAAATCTGTACGTAATGTCACTGTGAGGTAATAATAAACAGCATCGAAAAAGAGAGAGAAATAGGATTTATCAAAAATGTATGCATAATTATAGAAGACATATCAATATGGGTTCGTATCTTCGTCAATTTTAGAGATGCAACATCGAAAATGAAAAACGAATTAAAACTTCATTAACATTCACAAAGCTCGTTTAAAAAGTATTTTATAACTGAACAGATAAATCTAATGCCGCTATGACAAATCGAAAACTAATGAGCTTTTGACAATTGACGATCCGGCACAATTTTTTTTGTTATGTTTAAAAAGTTCGTACACGCCTCTACATATTTTTAATCGATAAAACATTACAGTCCAATGCTGCAGTAAATATACAGTGCGTCCATAAAGTAACGCATACATGTATTATTAGTTAAATAAACAGTTATACAAAAAATCCAGAAACAGTTCGATTTTTGATTTACTATTTAAAAAAAAATTATCATATGGGCAAACAACCTTTGAGTAATGACGTCAGCACTATTTTTTTTTTAAAATATCAGTGGTCTGGGTGTGACCCGAGAGGTCAACATGACTAACTTCCCAGTGGAAAAAAGTAAAAAATACCATATATTTTGTTGTTATAATAATCATAATAATAATAATTATTATTATTATTAAAAATTATTGTCACCATATTTTTTATACAAATATTCCTAACATGACATCATATTATCAGTTCCCCGGAGACAAAAAAAAATCATATTATTTAAAAGATCTTAAAATTCTGTATTAAAAATAGTATAATTTATAAATTGCAGTTTATCATTTTTTTTAGTTTTTTTATTCCCCATAAAAAACACCTTGCTAAAAATCTGATTAGTTTTAAGTTGCGTAATTATGCGTCAAATGAAATTGGTCGCACGTCAATATCATTTTTTGTTTTCGAGATAATGGAGGCGAGAAATTATTTCGAAAGTTTACCATTTTTTTCAGTTTTTTGATTCTTCATAAAAACAGCTAAACCAATTTTGCTCAAGATCTAATCAGTACTAAGTTGCGTAATTATGCGTCGAATGCAATTAGTCCCACGTCGATATCATTTTTTGTTCTCGAGATAATCGAGACGAAAAATAATTTGAAACGCATATACGTATGTACATACACACACGCATACGTCCACTTAAAAACTATTGTTAAAACTGTTGTTTTCGTCGGGGACCTTGAAATGTGACGATATGTTAAAATTGGGGATTCTCAAAATCGGACCTATTACTATAACTTACACTGGGAAGGTTAATAAAACACCAACGTTTTTCCAATTTGCGTATTTCCCTTGCCAAGCCGATTACAAAAATGTCTCACAAGTTTATTCAAATTGGTACAGGGTAAACATAAACGCAATAGGTATTTGTTATTTTGATATTGTATATAGCTGCAAGACCAATAAGAAAAATTTTAATGGTATTTCTTGCCATGTGTTTTTGAATTTGACGGTTAAAACTGTCATAAATATTCAAGTACAATTCCGTATTGTTAATTTAATTTATCATATCGTATTTAACACACTGTTTTGTTAAAATGCCTCTAACTTAAAGTGGGAGAAATAAAATTTTATTGATGACAATAAATACAACTACAAATGCTCAAAATATATTTCTTATTTTTCACATCATAGTGGTTAATTTTTTTTCGTCAAATTGACAAAATTTAATCGAAGAAGTTGCAAATAAGCAGACCCCTTAACCCATTTGCGATCATTCGCATCTGTCCACGTGTAACGAAGAGCCGTAGTGAATAAATCGAACGTAATCAGGATATTGGGGTTTATTCGATGTGTATCTACAAGTAGAGAATGATTGATTAAAAACAACGAGATAAACAAACTCTTTAAACGTTTTGTTTCATTTTAATTTATTTTTCTCTAATGTATACATTTTTAACTGAATTACGTTAGATTAGTTATCGATGTACCAAAATTTCAATGTTAGAATGAGAAAAGAAGTGTTACAATTTACAAAAATGTGTTTTATTTGTTAATACGTTAGTACCTACTTATTATTTTCTTATACAGTGTATACCTACATTAAGTAACGTAACTTACTTATATTTCGATTTATGTTGGCTTTACAAAGAACAATGTTAAAATAAAGTGTTTTTAAATAACTCGGGACATAAGCATAAGTTGGGGTTCAGCAACAAGGCATTCTCTTCGTCTTCTAGATTCCATTTAGAAAAGGGCCATTCTATTGATAAACAGCTCAACTCTTACAGATACCCTTTACCCCCTAGAACATAGAAGAAGAGTTGTAGACCAGACATTACTCTACAGATATTTCCATGGCAGATGCTCCAGAGAAATAAAAACTCTTGTACCACCACTGGCCACATTCGGCAGAAGAAGTCGGCACGCTGATCAGTATCACCCATTTACCCTTAGAATTGATACTAAAAAGACCAATCTCCATCAAGAATACTTCTTTTATAGAGCTGCTACAGAATGGAACTAGCTTCCAAAATCAGTTTTTCCAGAGAACTATGACCTGCAACTTTTCAAAAAGCGGGTCCATAATCATCTCCTTTTTATAATCTCTCTCCCTTCTAATAGTTGCACTGCGGGCCGTTCACGCCCCACACGATAGGTCTACCCTTTTTGCGACTATTTTCAGTAAAAAAAAAGTTGATGAGAACTATGCAGGGTGCACCGTTACTGCAAAATTACTTGTAACCATAATTTTTTAAATAAATAATAATTTTTTTCAATTTCTTTGTAATCGATATTCGCTTCATTTAATATTTTTGGGATTATGGATAAAAGTGATGGTGTATTATTTTAAAAAGAATGAAGATTTTATTTATTGAAATAAATTTTTCGGAAAGGTCTCTTAACACCATCAAGGATCAGAGAGAACTGACTGCTTACAACTATATTACTACAGTTGTCTTTTTTACATCGTGTAACATTTAGTGTTTATCTATACAATGCTCGAATTGAACCTGGTTTTATGACTCGTAGTTCGAATACTTTAAACTAATTCTTCTTCTTCTTCTTATCACGCCCTCTCCTGCCGAAGGTAGGCGATCCAAATGGCAATTGTAGCTCTAGAAACTGCAGCACGAAGGATTTTTGTAGACGAGCGGTCGAACCATCTCCTCAAATCCTTTAGCCATGAGTTCTGGCGTCTTCCTACTGATCTTCTCCCCTGTATTTTGCCTTCCATTATGAGG
Source organism: Agelastica alni (assembly GCA_950111635.1). Taxonomy (NCBI): domain Eukaryota; kingdom Metazoa; phylum Arthropoda; class Insecta; order Coleoptera; family Chrysomelidae; genus Agelastica; species Agelastica alni. Next base: position 22,369,743 of record OX467716.1, read on the forward strand.
CGTAATATTTCGTATTTAGGACCTCTTATCACATGACCCAGGTATTGCATTTTTCCTTTCTTGATGGTGTTCAGTAGTTCTTTTTGTTTGTGCATGCACTGGAGTACTTCATCGTTGGTGATCCTTCGTACCAATGAAATTCGCAGCATCCGTCTATACACATACATTTCGAAGGCTTCTATTCTCTTTTTAGTCTGTGAATTTAATGTCCAGCTTTCACAGCCATAGGGTAGGACAGAGAAGACGTAGCATATGATCATTCGAGTTCTGAGTTTCAAACTAAGGTCTAGTCTTATAAAAAATGATTTCATACTCAATCCTTGAAAGTATTTCCCTTTTCGGGTCTCACTAGCTATTGATGTTGGCTCCCAAATATTTTATTGCGGTCACTCGTTCGATTGTTTGTTCCTTGACACGTAGGTGTGCAGGAGACTTAGAAAACACCAATAGTTTGGTCTTGGAGACATTGAGATGTAATCCAAACATCTCGCTATACTATACTTCTCCGACATAATGAAATAAAACCTTTTTCAAAGGTGAAATTGTGTTCACCAAATGTTACTTAAAAAGGATAACTTTTACTTTTCAGAATAAAACAAACTTAAAACATTTAAAATATGATATCTTAAAAGAGAATGATTTTTGTAGACGAATTAAATATTTCAACAAATATACTTACAAAAAAAAAGACATTGGATATAGACTAAAGGTAAAGAAAAAATAATCGTGTTGTTACACATTTAACCAGTATCATACAGGTTAGGCACAAACACATTTTAATAAAAAACTGAAAAACCTAAAGGTAATCCTATGTCGATTATACGTAAATCCAGAAATACTTGAAAGCTCTTTAAAGATAGCACTGTTATAACTTAAAATTAGCTTGACGACTCAACAATACCCGTTTAAAATTACTTGACAATATTACAATACAATACAATATTACTTGGCAATATTATGTGTAGAGATGCTATTTATACTAGAGTGAATTGAAATTAACCCTTTTATTATATTACTGTAACTAAATTTTCACTTAATAGATTTATTTAACGACATGTTTACTTTATAAGAAATTTACAGGCTTGTGCATCTATCATAGCTGAAGTTACGCATTACTGTTATTAAATTTATTACATCTTTATCTGTACACTAATGATCATACCTAAACACAACCTTTTACAATAAAATTACATTATAACATACATAAATATGGCAGACAACTGATAAACAACTGATTCTTTTGTAAATTGTCGAGGTGTATATATTTAGCTAGAGCAAGTTTCCTAAATTTGCGACGCATATTATGTAATCCAGGCCTATCGCTAGAGGTTAGGCTAAGAACAGTAAAGAGTTATATATGGTCCCTACTCTTATAAGGTTGCGAGACATGGGCGGTAAAGCAGGAAGAACTCCGGAAACTGAACGTCTTCGAAATGTGGATATATAGACGAATGCTTCGTATAGCATGGACTACCAGAACAACAAGTGCAGAAGTTCTAACCAAAATGAATATCTGCCCCCAGTTAATGAAAACAATGAAGGCAAGAAAAACAGCCTACCTTGGACACCTAAAGCAACACGAGGAATATGACCAATTACAGCTGATACTAGAGCGAAAAATAAAAGGTAAACGAGGTATAGGAAGAAAAAAAAGTTCTGGCTCAGAAACATAAGAGATTGGACAAACATGAATGGTAATGCCCTAATCTATTAAGCTTAGAACAGAAAAGAATTTGCCATGGTGGTCGCTAATCTCTATAGAGACGGCACCTGAGAGAAGAATGATATATTTGGATACTAAATAAGTTCTACTACCTGCATTTAATCAAAGTCCAGGTTGTGTCATTACTTAATTTGATGATGCTTTAATTTTTATTGTCCGATTTTAAGCTTACTTAATAAATTCCGTATTCGATAGTTATGATATATTATAACAACTATTGATTTAAAAAAATATGATAAATATGACAGCCTTATACTGTTATTAAGAAATAATTTACGTTTAAATTTATAATTCTTAAAAACGGTTTGTCTTAGAAACTTTAGATGAGAGTATTATTTTATGATTTTAGGGTCAAAATTTGTTAAATTGTTGACATGCAATTGGCGACATTTTCAGAAAAAAAAAATAAAAATATTCAGTACCCCTTGTAATGTAGTTGTCCGCAAGATAAAATAGTCAAAAAATACTTTAAATTTATTTAATTGCAACAAAATGGCGCAAGAGTATCACAATCTTACTGTTCAAAAAGAAGACAAAAAAAACTACCGAAGCATAAACCTTTTAAATACACCCTTAAAGCTAGTAACAAAGATAATAACAAATAAAATAAACAAACTCGCCACATTGGGCGATGAACAACAAGCATTTAAATCGGGAAGATCTTGTACAAATGTGGTATTTGTTTTACGACAAATAACTGAAAAATCCATCGAGTATAAAAAACCAGCCTTTATGTGTTTTATAGACCTGGAAAAGGCGTTTGATCGAATACAACTGGAGGACGTGGTACACCTTAATATTGGTCTTCGAGATTGGTCATCGTTATGGACGAAATAATTAAGAGCACTCGTAACCTGAAAGGGTATAAAATGGGGAACAACGTCAAAATCCTATGCTATGCCGATGATGCTGGTCTGATTGCAAAAAACGAAAATGACCTACAGAGATTACTATTCAAATTCAGCAAAACATCAAAAAGTCTAAAAGTGAAGATATCTGCAACAAAAACGAAATGCATGACCACCTCAAAAACACCTATCAGATGCAAACTGGTTGTACATGATAAAATTATAGAGCAGGGGATGAAATTTAAATACTTAGGCATAGAAATATCAGGATACGGTGACATCGAGGCGGAGGTAAGAAACCAAGCGGCAAAAGCAGCACGAACCTCAGCTTACCTGAACAATACAATCCACCGAAGCAAATATATCGGAATTAAGACCAAATCCCGAATATGTTTTTTCTGACGTTGGACAGAAAACCAGGCCCGCGTCGCACATACGGGCAAAGTCGTGTGGTGCCGAGGAGCCGAAGGCGCCGAAAAGCCTCAAAGCTTAAATGTAAAAAAAAAATAAAGCAACAAACAACATTGTCAAAACAACATTTGTAATTATAAAAAAAACAGTAAGAAATATTACATTGTTTTTTATTTGTTTATTACTTTATTTTTACTTTTTAAAACGAGGAAACCGAATTTTTTTAAATAATATATTTTCCAAATGAGAGTACGTAATAATAACATTTATTCGATCGAATACGTAACATAATAAGATGAATTGTGTAAACTCAAACAAATCTGATTTTATTCATGTTTGAGCTTAATATTTAATTTGCTTGTTTTTATTTGTCAATCAGTTTCGTCCTGTGATATATAAACAAGTATTTTTAATGTTTTAAATATTTTTTTATTTCTTGTTCTTTTGTATCTTATATTACGAGGGCATTTTGATAAGACAGTGACTTTTTGAATTTCCCGCACAGTTACTCCAAATGCAACAGTGCTGCCGTCAACTATAATCTATCAGTGGGCAACTTCATAATTTTGAGCAAGCTACGTCGTGCAGTTGGTGTTTGATAGCCGTTCAAAGCAGACAACCTCGTGAATTTTTACGAAAATGGAAAAAAGTGAATTTCGTGTGCTGATAAAGCATTACTTTTTACGTAAAAAATCCATCACTGAAACTAAGGAAAGACTTGATAAATACTACGGGGACTCGGCACCATTAATTTCAATGGTTAAGAAGTGGTTTACAGAGTTCCGTTGTGGTCGTACCAGCACTAGTGACGCCGAACGTCCAGGTCACCCATAAGAAGTGATCACGCCGGAAATCGTCGATAAAATCCATGAAATGATATTGGATGATCGGAGAATGAAAGTGCGTAAGTTGGCTCATGCTGTAGGTATCTCAACTGAACGCGTACATCATATTTTACACGAATATTTGGACATGAAAAAACTATCTGCGAGATGGGTGCCGTGATTGCTCACACTTGACCATAAGCGCAATCGTGTGACCACTTCAAAAGATTGTTTAGCGATGTTCAGCTGTAATCCGGACGACAAATTTTTGCGCCGTTTTGTTACTGTGAATGAAACATGGATCCATCACAACACGCCAGAGACCAAGAAACAATCGAAACAGTGGGTTGCTCGGGGTGAACGTGGACCAAAGAAGGCGAAACAGAGTCTGTCAGCCAACAAGGTCATGGCCACAGTTTTTTGGGATGTACGCGGTGTCATTTACATCGATTACCTCAAGAAAGGTAAAACGATCACCGGCGAATATTATTCAAAGCTTTTAAACAGATTCAACGTTGATTTGAAGCAAAAACGGCCGCATTTGGCAAAGAAGAAAGTGCTGTTTCATCAAGACAATGCACGTGTGCACACTTGTCTAGTCACGATGGCCAAAATCCACGAATTGGGATACGAACTGCTAACCCATCCAGCATATTCTTCAGATTTAGCCCCCTGCGACTATTTTTTGTTTCCAAACCTAAAGAAATGGCTGGGCGGTAAGAGATTTGAGTCGAATTAAGAAGTCATTACCGAAACAAACGCGTATTTTGAGAGCTTTGAAAAAACCTATTATTTGGAGGGAATAAAAAATTAGAAAAACGCTGGACTAAATGTTTCGAGCTAAAAGGTGATTATGTAGAAAAATAAAATGTTTATTTGCGGAAAAAAAATGTTTTATTCAAAAAGTTACTGACTTATCAAACCGCCCTCGTACATTTGAAACTAAAATACAAAAATTTTAAGTTGTAATACCGTTGGAATATATTTCTGTTTTCTTTAAGTTTATAATTATGTTATGTATCTCAATGAGAAAATACTTGTATGGCTTGTACTTGAAAAATATAAAAATAAAAATAAATTTATAAAAATACCTTTTAAAATTATTTTTCAATAGTGGATGATAATACCTAACTTAACCCGTATCTGTACTCACATATGAACGTAATACAAATTTGGGACGTTATTTTAAATTTGCACAAGGGCGCTAAAAAAGCTAGGCGCGGGCCTGCAGAAACTTCAACTAAACAAAGATGCCTTTTAAAATTGTATTAAGTTCCTAATACACATAATATTTTGGTCAGTAACAGATGTGTCCATATTAAGATTAAAAGCTGGAAATAACGTCGCATATTTTATTATGTTCGAAAATGCTGGTTTGCTTTTGTCGAAAGAAAAATAGCATTTGACATTTTTAGAAAACTTTTAAAGAGACTTTATTTTATTCCAACGCTGCTTACAGTACAAAATTCTAGAAATAAAAAATGCATCACAAATATACCCTATAAACTATTATTGAAAGAAAAACAATCATAAATAACAAAAAAATATACAGCTAAAATGAAAAAAATTGATCTATTTAACGAAAAATGGTTCACTGCCTGGTAAAATTAATTATAATTTAGCTGTAACTTCGTAAAGAGGAAGAGTTGTATGTTGTACAAACGCATTTTTCATAAAAATTTTTTTTTTTGCAACATTCGCTTGTGAAAAAGGTTTTCGTATTATATGTTTATATTTAATTTGGTTTGATGATGAAATAGGGGCGTTTTGGTTTAATTCGTTTGACGTCAGACTCAGAGACACGATAAAACAATCCGTTTTGGTGAAAAGCTAACATAGCATGTTTTTATAAATATTTTTTTCATGAGTGTTATGAATGTAAATTTTGTACATTTAGATTGAAAAACATTAAAAATATTTCTTTCACACAAAAACGGACGCCATAAATATTATAGAAAAAAATACGTAATATAAATTGTAGTAAAAAAAGTTCTGTTTTTAAAGTGCTGATTGAATAAAAAAGAGCGGAACAAGTGAAAGAGTTTGTATTCTTGGATTCAAAATTTACGAGAGACGAAAAGTATGACTGTGATATTAGTCTGAGAAGTATAACTGGAATAACTCTAATGGATAAAGTGAGAAACAGTATTATAAGGGAACGCTGTGGTGTAAAAAGAAATAAAGAAATGCTTGGATGTTTTGGACACGTAGAAGTTGGATGCAAGAAGACTGACGAAACAGATTTATGAGGTAAGTTTAAATGGACAAGTTGGTACAGGTCGACCTAGGCGACCAGATCGAAGGCCAGGTCAAAAGCACCAGCAACTGACAAGCTTGTGTAAAGGCGCTAATAAAAGTAGAAGAAGCGAAAGGTGTGTGTAAGAACAGCAGCAAGTGAAAAAAAGTGGTATCTGCCCACCCCTAAGAGGTAAATGGTATTAACAGCTAAAGTGAAAGTAACAGTTGGGTGAATTTAATGTTAACAAAGAAAAAAGGGAAAAAAAAGGAGCATCTCACAGTAATTAAATTTGGTTGTTGGTCTTTGAATAAGGAGGACTAAAATCTCTATTTAAGTTTACTTACGTTTTTAATCAATAAACGTTAAAAAATTCTTTAGAAATTTTCACTTTTTCAAAAATATTTAATCTTAAGTAAGTAGTAATTATTGTCTATGTTGTGTAAAATCCAGTTGTAAGAAGTTATTATCGTCTATATTGTGACAAATTTTCATAACAGTTCCTAACTACCTTTAGTCTTAACAACAACTCAAATTTTACACAACAAAGACATTAAGAATTAATTAAAATTGGATTTATTTCAAATAGTTGTACATATTTAGCTTCCCACATTTATTTAATAATTTAATAGTGTAACTCGACTTGTTTAATGCGCGCACTATTCAGTCTTTGAGTAAGATGTGAATTATTTTGTTGGAAAATCAAAACTGTCACATAGTTTTTACAAAATAATAAAGTGCTGGTTCTGTGAAATAATATAGGTTGTTAGGAGTGGTATTTAAGTATCTTATACTGGATTTGTATATTAAGTTAACTTTAGGAGCAATTCATGTTCATGGGGGGCGGATGCAAGCACTCTTAGAAGTAAAGCCTTAGCTATGACCTACTCCATCGCAGAGTACTGTGCCCCAGTATGGTATAGACTCACAAAACCGACGTTCATTTTAACGAATCAATGCGGATAATTACTGGCACCGTAAAACCTACTCCTACTGTGTGGCTTCCAATTCTGGCGAATATTGCTCCATTACAACTTCCGAGAACGGCAGCTGCCAAAAAAGAATGAAAAAATCTCTGGAAGCAACCATTTAAATAACCTACCCACTCAACGAGGTCATAACTCTCCCCCTTCCGTCCACCTGAAATCTCGTCGCCCTATCTGGATGGATAAAGTAATAGAATGCGTATATAATATACATTCCAAATGGAATGAGGCCATAGCCACCAACCAAAAGGTAAGAAATCTGAAAAGCATTACCCATCCAATTAGCAATCCTGAGAGCATGAACCTAACTCAACGGACCTGGTGTCATCAATGGAATTTTTTTCGCTTCCACTGGGGCAGTGGATTGGATTAACGGCATAGATATTGATGTTTAAAAGTTTGTTGTTAGTAGATTTGTATTGTAAAATTAGCTTATACTTGACTATGTGTGATATACCAGTAAGAAGTTATAGTAATGGGTCCGATTTTATGAATCCCGAATTTTGACATAACTCATCACATTTCAAGGTCCCCAGAGTCACAATGGTTTGTGGATGTCTGTTTGTATTTATGTTGCGTATGTTCGTATGTCACCGTCCATGTGGAAAAACGCTAAAGTCCAACCGATTCCGAAAAAAGAAAAGAAGACTATTCCTGCAAATTATCGCCCTATTGCATTGCTCTCAGTCATATCCAAAGTTATGGAAAAAGCGATTAACACAGAACTCATCAAATATCTGGAGAAATTTGAGATAATCCATAACAGACAATTTGGATTTCGACAACTTCGGTCTACTGGAGATTTGCTGGCTTATGTCACTCAGCTCTGGACAAACACTATTGAAAAGTTTGGTGAATCCCGTGCAATAGCCTTGGATATATCTAAAGCCTTTGACCGCGTTTGGCACCAGGCATTGTTAAGTAAATTATCTGCCTACGGTCTCCCAACCAAACTGTATCAATGGCTCTTGAGCTTCATGCAAGATCGCTCCTTACATGTGGCAGTTGACGGTATTTCTTCTAATGCGTTTAAAACTAATGCCGTGGTCCCCCAGGGTTCCATCCTGTCCCCCACCTTATTTCTTTTACACATCAACGACCTCTTGAAAACCACCACGAACCCCATTTACAGTTTCGCATACGATAGCACACATGTCTCAACTTTCACATCCTATCAATCACTTTCGGTGAATAATACAAATAGACTCAGGCAGGAACAGGTTGATTCCATCAATAGAGATCTTAAAGCAATCGTCGAGTGGGGAACCAACAATCTTGTTCAGTTAACCGCCCAAAAAACACAAAGTGCCACGTTTTCCAAGAAAGTGAATTCCTCAAATCATCCCATCACAATGTCCGGAAATACCCTTAAACCAAGTCCCTCCATCTCGATTTTGGGAGTCACGGTGTCCAATAATATGTCTTGGCATGACCATGTTGCTAACATCGCAAAGTCGGCAAGCCAGAGGCTAGGTTTTCTGTGAAAAGCCAGAAAGTCTTTTACTCCTGATCAACTGTTGACGACGTAGAAGGCTCAAATCCGACCTCTAATGGAGTATTGCTCGCACATTTGGGGTTAAGCACCAAGGCATTCTCTTCGTCTTCTAGATTCCATTTAGAAAAGGGCCAAGCGATTGATAAACTGCTCAACTCTCACAGATACCCTTCACCCTCTAGAACATAGAAGAAGAGTTGCAGACCAGTCATTACTCTACAGATATTTCCATGGCAGATGCTCCAAAGAAATAAAAACTCTTGTACCACCATTGGCCACATTCGGCCGAAGAACTCGGCACGCTGATCAGTCTCACCCATTTACTCTCAAAATTGACACTACAAGGACCAATTTTCATCAAGAATCCTTCTTTTACAGGGCTACTACGGAATGGAATAAGCTTCCAAAATCAGTTTTTCCAGAGAACTATGACCTGCAACTTTTTAAAAAGCGTGTCCACAATCATTTTCTTTCTATAATCCCTTCCTCTTCTAATAGTCGCAGTGCGGGCCGTCCGCGGCCCACACGATAGGTCTATCCTTTTGTGACTATTTTCTTAAAAAAAAAAAAATGTGCGTTTGGAATTATTTTTTGTCTCAATTATCTCGATCGATGATACCGACGTGGGACCAATTGCCTTCGACGCATAATTACGCAATTTAGAACTAATGAGATTTTTAGCAAAATCGGTTAAGCTGTTTTTTATGGAAAATCAAAAAACTAAAAAAATGGTAAACTATTGAATTTTGTAATTTATAAATTTTACTATTTTTAAAACAGAATTTTAAGATCTTTTAAATAATATTATTATTGCATGTTAGGAATATTTGTATAAAAAATATGATGACAATATTTCATAAAAAGAAATAGTTTTGGAAAACAGAAACAGGAATTGGAGAAATTTAAACTTGTCAGTATTGAGAGAATATCATTGAAGACGCTATACCAGTGAAAAATTATTGTTAGTGATAATCAAGCATTGTTTATAACAAATAAATATTGTTACTTAAAAATGATTATTGATCATAATTAATAAAAAAAAATTTTAAATTGTTATAAACAATTGAAAATAGCTTCAGCTTATGAAATGATAAGAAAAAGTTTAAAAAAACACGGTTGACCTAAACAGAATATCTTTAATAACAATTATAATTTGTTATAAACAAATTAAAATCGTTTTTTATAATAATTTTAATAATAATTATAACAAAAATATATATGGTATTCATTCTTTTCACTGGGAAGTTAGTCGTGTGGACCTCTCGGGTCGCACCCAAACCACTGTTATGTTTAAAAAGCTTTTAAAGGCGATGATTTTTATAAAAAATCCACTGTTCTTTTTAATTTTTAAATAAGATTTCATAATTTCATAATTTTAATAACTTTAATTATTATTTTTTTAAAATTAAAATTTCAAAATGAAGCTTAAAATATATTACAAATTTTACCAAGAACGTTTTAGAATTGGATCTACATTATTTTGGGAGATATATAAATTTATTTAAAAATAAGTGATTTTAAACAAAATATTAGTAGTAAAATTTGGAACATACAGACAAGCGAGAAAAGCAAAGGATTAGTTTTGTTTATTATCATCTCCGGATACATAAGGTGGCCGTAAACTACCAGTCGAGACAGAAAACTTGGTAAAATGTTTTTCGTTCGAGAAGAAATAAGTCGAATAGTGCCTGGTAAAAAAGATTAAAGTAGATGACGGGAAATGAACGCATGTACAAAAACAGTTCCTAATGACGAACTTTATCAATTAAGTAAAGTTATCAATTACTCCTTACTACTTCTTCTTACTAATCGTTTTCAAAATTACTCATTTTATTTTATAGCAGCAAGCAGTAATTGGAGATCCTCGATGTATCTAGAATGTTGAAGTTATTCGTGAGGTTATTTCCAGAAATATTCGTTGGATATATTTAAGATCAAACGGCAGCAGTACGTCAGTTAGTTAGAAAGTGATATAGTTTTGACAAGATTGTTTTCATAAATTAAAGTTGAAGTATAGTGAATATCTAAGTGATTTATTAAATACGAGTTGTATTGCCAGGAGAAAGATTAGAATAAATTTTTAAAATGTTTTAAAATTAACGAACCCAAGACTAAATATCGTTACAATATTAAAGTGTAAAGATGCTTCTTAACGAGGTTGTCGTGCTACAAAATTGTTAGAAAATTTTAGCTAAAAGTAGTCAAGCTTGTAGCGAAGTATGTCATAATTTTTATGCAAGACTATACCTGTGGTGACGTTACCCATACAGTTTTTATATGTATGCATACACTAATACTTCCACATACATTTAAAAGTTCTAACCCAGCAACGTCGCTTATACCCCACTAGTTGATATAGAAGAATCGATGTACAGTATAGATCGTACATTATCTACATTTATATGTGGTTTCAGAAATTCCGTTTTATTATATGTTGTGTTTAATTTATATTTAATATAAAGATTATATTAATGTGTTACCAAAAATACAATATATTTTATTTGTAATGACTGCATATTTATTTTAACGTAAAATTTTATTACATATTTATTCTTTTTTTTTTATAGAATCAACGGTATCGATGCGCATACCAACACTTTTTAAAATACGAAAATAAATGTTATTAAAGAAAATATTCATGTCAAATCAAATTAATATTGTTTACTATTAATATTTATAAGTTTTAAGCTTAAATTTCAGATAATTCTGGGTTTGCTGTGTTCACTTTATATTTAATAAAAAATATTGTATTACTCAAAATTTAAAATTTTTTACCCGTAATAAATATATGTGTTCAACTATATATAATTTTAAATATTGATTTCGTCCGTTTGAATTTACTGCATTAGTATTACAGTTTTTTATAATTTTTGCACATATATATATATATATATATATATATTGTAACGAAATATTTTATATCCAATACAATATCAATATAGAATACCAGAATGTTTTTATATCGATTCCAAAAGTTGTACCGATATAAAGAAAAATTAATATTGTTGTAAAATAAATGGTTTGTAAAATATGATTTCGTTACGTTTAAAATAAATAAATAAAAATTAATGTACCTTGGGCGCCATTTGTTTTTTTAAATATATAAAAAAAAAATTATTTCTTTTCTATTAATAAAACCATTATTACTATCCAGAGCTGAGATCCCTTTATTTCCAATGTCGATTTAATTTAAAGAGAACTTTTGACATGAAATGATTAACTTGTTAGTTAATACTAAGATTTTAACAAAATAAAATAAACATGGAAAGTATTAAAAGGTATACAAATAAATAAACTAAAAATATGCAACTACGCATACACTTTCACACCATTTAAATTTACAATTTATACTTAATTAAATCTTTACTTTAAAATTACATTCCTTTTTATTTGTAATTAAAACGTTTTTCAAACAAATGAATTTTACTCAAAGTTGTTACTACAAAAATTTATGGAAATTAAAAAAAAACGTGGCAACGTTTAAAGAAATCTGTCTTGTGTATCACAAGATATGGCAACGCTTGAATATTTGTCTTGTGTCAAATATGTCAATATTAATGATCTGTGATTTATGTGTGAAGTGCTACTCACAGGCGACTTGATGAATCTTGAGGAACAGAAATTCTTTCTCACTTAAGTTTAAAAATTGTTACCTTAGTCAAATTACTCCACATCTTCATATTAATGGTAAGTCTGCTCACTAACACTGTTGTTTAAAATGTAGAGTTTATTAATTTTAACTATAACTGCACTGTTATAAATTTTCAATTATGGCGATTTCAAAAAATGACCGTCTCTTTTCTGGAGAGGTTTGTTTATCACAAAAATTTCTTTTAAAGTTATACTATTCAAATATAATAAAAATACTTAATAATTGTATCCAAACATGTGAATAACAGTTGTGTTACTTTCAAGATGATGTACTTCACAAATTAATTAATTTTTTAGCAAACAATGGCCGTCCTTTTTGTTAAGAAAACACAAAAGAATTACACTATTTGGGCCATGGAATGCCTAGGACTGACCCCGATCTCCTTGATGCTAACATATTTATATGAATCTTTAAATCTCAGAAGGCTATGACTTCAAATTATGAAAACCAATTAAATCATTGGATTTTTGGTAATTAATTTTAAACTACTTCTTCTTAATAAGGTAAAGTTTAACACTTCTGTATTTTACATTATAAGTTTAAATTAAATAGAAATCAAATTATTATGATTACTCGATAAACTATGTTATAATCTTTACATATTTTGTTAAATAAATATTGTTAATTCTGGGTTGGCAATGACAATTCTCTATAAATTACCAAAGTTTTGGAAGATTCTTTATATTGGTATTCTTCTTAGGAACACTGACACTATACAGGGTATCTCATAATTATTAATTTCTTTCAAAATTTGTTTTTCTTAATATTAACCGATATTGCTATTTTCAGATAAAGGAGACCACCTGGATTATTTTGGTATACTTTCTGTCTCTGTGAAGGTTAAATTAAAGAAAATATCCTTTCTACAATATTACCTTTTGACAAGCAAATTTTCTGATGCTATAACAATATCAATTCACCCAAATTAACATTATTCTTACAAAGATACATAAAATTTACAGCTATTGTATTAAATTAATACATAGACTTGATATTAAACAGGTTAATATTTTAAGTCTCTATTTATCTTTGTCTAAAAACCTTTCTAATATATCTTTTGAGATTCTCGATCAGAGCTCTTTCAATGTAATAGTGATTATCTCCATGTAATTTGTTTTAAATTTTCTTACTTCAATTTTATATCATCTCAATATATATATATATATATATATATATATATATATATATATATATATTTATATATAGTTATCATATTATAAAATTTATTAAAATCGGGATTTAAAATCTTTACTTTCGTTTAAAAATTTAAAAACAGTAAATTTTTTATACAAATCATCACCTATTTTTTGGCAATTTTCTTTTAATTCGAAGCTAATTTGGCAACCAAGACTCGTACGAAAAAAAATGTATTTACGTTTATACCTTCTAATCTGGAAGTACATTTAGATCTAATATGAACAAACTAAAGAATCTTTTTTCGTCCCTTTATATAAATCTTTTGTACATTCTTTGTGTTTATGTATATTCTTTAAATATATGTATCACTTGCATAAGGAGTAAAAAGTTAAAATTATGTGACCATGTGAATTTATTTTAGTAAAGTTTTCTTAGCAATAAAGAATTTCATAGCAAAAGCCTTTTAACGATTTAAGGGGATAAAGTAAAAGGCCGAGCTACCTTCGCTAGTACGAACACACCCTTAAAGTTAACAATGTCGCAGTAATTCAGCGATTCTTTGTCTTGGTTTGTAAGCGTTAATAATAGCGAACAAATATTGAACAGACTAACTCCTGGATTTACCTATTCGAGTATACCCCTCGCGGACAATTATCGCACATACCTGAAGGGCACCCACAAATCACCTTAATTGCTTCCGAAAACAAACGCAAGTTTGCGAATTGCGCGCTAGCTCGCGCCCCTTTTAGTTTTTCCACTATGAATGAAATTAAATGGAGTGCAATTAGTTTTGACGAGTGCCAGAGTACGCCTGATCTGCGCTCCCTGTGCTGGGGTGAGGTGATAAAACTGTTGTAAGTTTTCGGCAATTTCTTAATGAGACACTATCTTATTTGTTGGAAACGTGCTTAAATCTTAATTACTTCAGGGCCGGACTAACACGTGGAAATCGTAATTAAGATATACAGTTTTTTCTGGTGATCTTAGACCGGTAAGGACGCGGCTTAGCGAGGTAGGGAAAAGTGATTCACTGCGAGATTCTGTGATACACAAAAAGAAATTCAGCATTGAATATTCGCAGGCACAAACATTAAAGTTTTAACAGGGCCGATCCTAGCAGGTGTGCTAAATTTTAAATAATTATCAAAAAATAAAAATAAGTCCCGATTTCCCGATAGCATAGCATAGTTTAAGACAAATAAAATGTTAGAGTACGGTGTGTTAGTCCATTGTCCATTAATGTCTACACACATCTTTCATTTGATAGCAAAGCCAGTAAGCACTACAGTATAAAAAACAATATTAAATTTTAATTTTTTTCTCTTTTTCTTCCTTTTTTAATGCAAGCAAATTGCTTGTTTTTCGTTGTATCCTCTGCCGTTCAATTATAAGAAAGGTTGTTACTTCATCTCTTGCGGGGTCTTTTAACGCTTCATCACCCTAAGGGCGACTTGTCTTTAGTTATTTTGACCATTTTGTCATCATTTATCCGATCTCTGTGTTTGTTCCACTTTCTCTTTCTTCCCAGTATCCATTCATTTACATTGTCTATTATATATGTTCTTCTAATGTCCTCGCTTCTCTCTTTGTCAAATAGTGTATTTCCAGCGATCCAGCGCACTATTTTTCTTTTGGCGGTTTTTAATATTCTCTTTGTGTTCGATTTATCTAATATAGATTCCGATATATTTGTTTCGGAGGATTATATCGGTCAGGTAGGCTGAGGTTCGAGCTGCTTTTGCCGCTTGGTTTCTTACAATCGCCTCGAAGGTAAGAAACTGCTTAGGTATTTCAATTTCATCTCCTGTTGTATTTTTTTTATCATCCACAACCAGCTTGCATCTGATTGGTGTTTTTAAGGTGGTCATGCATTTCGTTTTTGCTGCAGATATCTTCATTTTTAGACTTTTTGCCGTTGTGCTGAATTTGAATAGTAATCTCTGTAGGTTATCTTCGCTTTCTGCAATCAAAACAGCATCATCGGCTTAGCATAGGAATTTGACGTCTTTGTTTCCCATTTTATACCCTTTAAGGTTACGATTGCTTTTTATGATTTCGTCCATAACGATGTTGAACAATAGGGAGATAAGGGAATCTCCTTGTCGAATACCACTGTTTACAGGAGTTTTTTCGGTAGTTGTGTCATAAATTTTGGCTTGTATTTTGTTTCTCTGGTAAATATTTTCGAAGGTTTTTATAATGTTACATAGGTGTGAGCTTCGTTTATCCTGACACAAGCAGTGGAATTCTCGTAAAGTGATTTTAATGCTCGTATTAAACTACCGCCCACCCCATACATAGATAATGTCGACCACAATTCACTCCTCACCACTCTGTCATAGGCCTTTTCCAAGCTTATAAAAGTGCAATAGATCTTCCGACTTCTAGCGATTAGCGATTTATGTGTTTTCAGCAAAATGAAAACCATTTTAAACACTAAGTGAAATAATTATTTTATTAGGTTATTGTCAAATCTATTTCCAACATTTATTTTATGAATTAAATTTTTTATAACATAATTTTATTTTTTGAAAAAATCGTTGGTATTACGAAACTTTTTCAATTGACAAAAAAAGTTTCCCAATTAGTTCAACTAGCCGACTACATTTTTTGGCTTATGATTACCTTGATGGTGTTAAATTTATGAACAATTGTTTTCATATGACGTTAATATTTAACAATTTTTATTTTGAATTGAACTCAATTAGCACTAAAAACGTAATTTTGTTGTACAAAACCGCACAAAAACAATCTATTGGCACGTTTTCAAGTAATTAAAAAGATAATAATTTTCGTCAATCTTCCAAACCCTTTGACGGTTAAACGAAGCATTTTCGGATATAAGTAATTTAAGCTAAATTAATCAATTTTTCGCCAAGGTAACTGTCATTACCTGTTGTCCACGTATTTTTCGGACAGGATGTATATTAAACATAGTTAAATTTAATTGAAGAAGAACTAAAGACCGGTACACCGGAGACACGCCCGGCGTCCGGTAGATCTGCACAAGCATACCTGCGCAGGTAGACCTCTTCGGTAGACCGTATCGTGTATGGAAGCCATTTGTCCTCTAAACCGGCTCTAAGGTCTAAAACGTTAGTCCGATTTTTATAAAAGAATACTTTCATGCCGGTTTAGAACGTCTTTCGACGTTGTCCGACGCCTAATTTCCATCCCCTTCGGTCTTCGCAATACTCAGATGTTAGGTTTCTTCCGCTCATTGACTTTTAAATACCGGTTTGCCATTTCAATCGAGGTCTTCTCCTTTTCCTTCTTTTAATTGGTTGCCATTGTAAGACTTTTGTGGGCAATCTTGTATCGATCATTCGTTGAACGTGGTCGTACCAGGTGAGCTGTTTTTTCTCGATATTACTAGTAATGGGTCCTTCAATTCCTATTTGTTGTTTTATAATGTCATTTTTTATTTTGTTTTTTCGAAAAATGCGCAAAGACCTCCTAAAAACATCCATCTCAACAGCTTCAAATTGCTTTTTGTTCTTTTCGGTAATCCTTCGGGTTTCTGCTCCATATAATAGAGTACTTTTTATCATGGTTTCATAGATGTTAATTTTTCTTTTCTTTGTTATTTCTTTACTTCATAGTATCCCATTGAGGCATCCGATAATTCTTTTTGCTTGAATGAGCCGTTTTTCGATTTCCATTGCATCAATACCGCTATCATCAAAGATAACACCCAAGTACACATTTTCCCGGCAGGTCAATATCTTCTGATTATCTTCAAGTTCTAGATGGGTGGGTTAATTCCCCATGCATAAATATTTTGTTTTACTTGTATTAACTGTTAAACCCATTCTCTGTACTCTTTAATAATTTTCGCATCATATACTTCATGTCGTCCTTGTCGTTAGCTATAATAACCTGATCGTCGGCAAACTGAAGAGTGTATATAAAATTATTATTTATTTCGATGCCCATTCAACTTTATCTTAATAAAAATCAAAAATCTCACGTAATTGCTATGGTACAACTAAAAAATAAAAACCCTGTATATCGTGACTTCCCGTAATAAAAAAAGTTTTGTTCTTTGAGAAGATAAGATTGGTATAAAATAAGGACAATTTAATATGGTACATAAATGAAATTATAAAAATCTGTACACCTCGCTGATCCTGAGACAAGGGTACGACAAGATAATGGGAAGAATACTCATTGACTTGGAAACAAAAGCAAACTGACTAATGATGTTATTATTTGGCATCGATTTTAAAAACGACAAGTTCACCGTACAGATACTTTTATATTCGTCCCGCAGACAAACCTTATAGTTCCACATGGTCCTAGAGCCAAGTGCAAAATTTAATGGTTATTCCAGAACGACTGAAAATTTCTAAAAATGGTAGCCAAGACCGTGTCCTTAACGGTTAGGCTAGTTGGAAAGCTCCGTCTAGGGCGGTTTCGCCACTCGGTGGAGATCCCTTAAATTCATTAAAATCATATTGTCAGCAATTGAAGTGGGGCAGTTCAGCTGAAAAAGACTAAAACTTTTTTAATTTGCCAAAAAATAGAAAAAATGTAATTCTGGCTGTATAAGTGTACCTATAACTTAAAAAATACCAGTCGTAGGAATAAGGTTTATATCAACAAAAATTTCTTCATAAAAAAATAACAATTTAAGAACCAACAGACCTCATTTGGACCAATAGGACCATAGATATGGCTTCTTAAAATTACGTCTTAAAATAAATAATAGTTTAAAAAAACTAAGACAACACGCTTTAGAAGAAAAAATCATGATTAATAAAAAATAATTTTACAATCAAAAGCGTGAAGTGCTTTTTATCATGTTTTTTATTAACCCTTTGCACTCGTATGTCGCCGTAGGAGCGGCAAGATATGTTTAATCGTTGGGCTCGTATGCCGCCGTATAGCCGCCATAATACGTTTACCCTTTGCACTAGTATGTCGCCGTATAGGCGGCACACCATGTATTATCATTACAGCAGGTCGGCCGGTCTGTCACTACATTTTTAGCCAATTTTTAATATTTCTTAATTGCTTTCTTAAACCTTCGTTGAGTATATGTTAATGTAAAAATAAAAGAAAACATGATATTTATTTTAGACTTGCTATCGTAAGCTGTTTATTTTATATCTGCTGATGTATAAATTACAACTACTTCAGTATCCACATGTGCACCACTTTTGCATTTTGAATATTACTCATTTCAATAACTAACACGACTGGGTAAACTTGGGTGTGTTTTTCATTATATTTTGGAAAAAAATATTTAAAATGCCCAAGAGATTTTTACTAAATGAAATTGAAAATGAATTGCAACGTAGGGAGAATAAATTTTATGTTCACTCGCCTGAAAATGATGATTGGATAGTGGTAATATTAGTGAAGAAAATGACTCTAGTAGTGGTAGTAATGTTGTAATTACTAAAGGACAGAGAACCATACCTTTACTATAAATTCGACACTTACATCGTCGTTTTTAAAATATTTTATATTAAAACCCCTTTCCACCCCTTTCGTAGGGGTGCTTACAACATTGGAGATATCACAATCAAACTCACCGAACTTAAAAACTACAATTTCGACACTAATATCGGCGTTTTGAATATTTTTTATATTTTATCCCCAACCCACCCTTTCTGTAGGGGTGTAAACAAAATTAGGAATGTAACTATTAAATTCAGCCACTCAAAAATCTATAAATTCGATACTTATACCAGCCGTCTTTAATAGTTTTTAAATTTCATCCCCTACCCACCACTTTCGTAGGGATGCTAACAAAATTAGGAATGTTACTATCAATTTTCAGTGACCTTAATAATACACTAATATAAGCTGTATTTAGTTTTTAAATTCCATCCCTTCTCACCCCTATCGTAGGGGAGCTAACAAAATTGGGAAAGTTACCGTGAACTCAGCCACCACAAAAACAATGAATTTGTCACTAATATCGGCGTTTTTTAAAATTTTTATATTTCATTCCTTTCCCACCCTTTTTGTATGGATGCTTACATAACTAGGAATGTCGTCTGGTACGCTACCATTCCACCAACAAAGGTTAAAAAGGCGGTACAGCAGACTAGTTACCACGCTTTGTCCAGCCTTCAGCATTTTAACTGTTATCCTGTCGTACTAATTTCATTTTCATTACAACTTTCACTCATGTCTCCAAATGAAGCCTGTACTTGTGTATCCTCTTTCTTAAATAAACTAAGTATGAAAAATAATATCAATATTAGTAAACATCCCAAGTTAAGTTTTTTTAATGTTTAAAAAATTCTGTTATTTTTAATTTAAAATAATATATTTGCTAGTTGTTATTTTTTAGTATATTATGAACACGCTTGTGGAAAAAGTTTAGTATTTCACTCGTCAAAAACATATTTTGAAGCTCGTGAACATTACCAGCCTCGGCTGTTAAATTGTTCCCTCGCTTCAAAAAATGTTACTTTTTATTGTTACTTTAATTTGCTGGCCTATGTCACTCAGCTCTGGACAAACACTTTTAAAAAGTTTGGTAAATCCCGTGCAATAGCCTTGGATATATCTAAAGCCCTCGACCGCGTTTGGCACCAGACATTTTTAAGCAAATTATTTGCTCACGGTCTCCCAACCAAATTGCGCCAATGGCTTTATTAAAGATCGCTCCTTACATGTGGCAATTGACGGTTTTTCTTCTAATGCTTTAAAAGCCAATGCCAGGGTTTTATCCCGTCCCCCACTTTATTTATTTTACACATAAACGACCTCTTGAAAACCACCACGAACCCCATTTACAGTTTTGCATACAACAGCACACTTCTCTCAACTTTCACATCCTATCGATCACTTTCGGTGAATGATACAAATAGACTCAGGAAGGAACAGGTTGACTACATCAATGGAGATCTTGAAGCAATCGTTGAGTGGGGAACCAACAATCTTGTTTGGTCCAACGCCTAGAAAACACAAAGCGCTACGTTTTCCAATAAAGTGAATTCCATTACAATTTTCGGAAATACCCTTGAATCAATCCCTTCATCTCAATTTTGGGAGTCACGGTGTCTAATAATATGTCCTGGTATGACCATGTTGCTAGCATTGCAAAGTCAACAAGCCAAATGCTGGGTTTTCTGTGGAAAGCTAGCAAGTTTTTTACTACTGATCAACTGTTGATGACGTACAAGGCTTAAATCAAACCTCTGCTGGAGTATGGCTTGCATATTTGGGGTTCAACACCAAAGCATTTTCTTCATCTTTAAGATTCCATTTAAAAAAAGACCGTTCGGTAAATAAACAGCTCAACTGTTACAAATACCCTTCACCCACTAAAACATAAAAGAAAAATTGCAGACCAGACATTACTCTACAAATATTTTCATGGCAGATGCCCCAGAGAAATAAAAACTATTATACCACCACTGGCCATATTCGGCCGAAGAACTCGGCACGCTGATCAACGCTGATCATTCGTTAACTATCAAGATTGACACTTCAAGGACCGATCTCCATCAAGAATCCTTTCTTTTATAGGGCTGCTACGGAATGGAACAAGCTTCCAAAATTAGTTTTTCTAGAGAACTATGACCTGAAATTTTTTAGCAGGTCCACAATCATTTTTTTTTCTATAATCCCTCCCCCTTCTAATACTTGCAGTGCGGGCCGTCCGCGACCCACACGATAGGTCTACCTTTTTTGCGACCAACTTTAACAAGCCATATCCTTGGTCTAATTGGTTCAAATAAGGTCTGTCAAGTCTCGAATTGTAGTTTTTTTTGTAAGAAAACTTTTGCTTTACAACCGGTATTTTTTTTAGTTATGTATTTTGTACATTTTGAACCGCCTTACTTTAGTTGCGGACGATATGATTTCAATGAGTTTTAGGTATCAATCTTCATGTGTGCTAATTTCTGAAATCATGTTTACCGGTAGACTGGCGCGACATGTTCCGCATTGCGGACTAGCTAACCCTCCCGACACCCATTGCGGATATCTTTACATTTGATAATTTTTTTAATTATCCATTTATTTAAATGAGTTCCAATCATTTTTAACTACATCCTCAAACATTTCTAGACATTTTGGAATAGCCATTAAATCTGCACTTAGCCCTTGGACTAACAGGATTTCTTCTTAAAGAAAACAATGAATAAAGAACATTCAGCAGGAAACTCTATATATTTTTGCATTTTTGTTTCCGCAAACTTTTTTTGTACAAGACATTTGGTATATTCCATTTCGTTTAACTTTATTTTTCCTTTTACCCATCATGTTCGTTCACGATATTGTTGCAGTTTTTAGTTCCTTTGTGGGTTTGGCGATTAAAACTCTCGATACAGTAACAAAACAATGTTTATTTCATACATACATACATACATAAAGTCACGCCTTTTTCCCATAGGTGTAGGCAGAGACCACTTCCTTCCACTTGCTACGGTTCGTACACACATCTTTTGCTTCCTCTACTTTCATCAGTGCTCTCATACATGCTCTTCGGTTGTTGGTATTGTTTATTTCAATACAATAAATTCTATTTTCATTAATCACTTTATATAACTATTTACATTTATTAATTCATAAACACATAAGCCGATACTGTCCTTTTCCGCTCGCTGTCCCCTTTTTGAAGTGATAACTTCTTATGGCACGCTGTGAACTTTTTTTGTAATGGGTAAGAAATGTTAAACTCGCGTCAGGACACGTGGCTTGATCGAAAATTCGTAAGACGGATGTATTTCACTGGAGCAATATAAAATGCGACTTTTCTTGACTGGTAACTTGGCAACCTTATTCAACAAACTGACAAATTCAAGTACATTTTTTTATGTCATTTTGACAAAGTAATTTAGTAGCTAAATTCAAAATTTAAGTGCTTTTCATTAGTTTTTTGATTAAGTTCTGCTTTTGCTGCATTGAAATGGTCCAAGGAGAGGTGTCGTTTTTAGCAGATGTTATGGACACCATAGCGTGTCTTAATGACTCTAATGGTTCTCCCCCCAACAAAATTTTAGATCAAATAATTTATCAGTGCAAGAAGCCGTTAAAAAATGCATCAATTTGTGTTAAAAAAGCATTAAAAACTGGACTGAAAGCTGGTTTGATCAAAGAGAACGGGGGAAGGTTTAAATTAGGTTTTGGTTTGCCGATAACGGAGGCTCGAAGACGAAAAAAAAATAGAAGCAGAAGCCGTAGACGACGTAGTCAAAAGCGACAAAACCAAAAACGAGGTAGCCGAAAACAAAAAAGTCGAGGTAGGAAGAAAAGCGCCATATTGAAAGAAGATCAAGCAAAAAGCGGAAGAAAGAAATCGAAAACATTCAAATCTGGTACTGATGTTTAATATATGATTTATAATGAAGCGTTAATAAAAATAATGCATTATTCATAAACTATGGAAATCTGGAGACAATATTTTTCAGATTAAAAATAATATTTTCACGCGCGTTAATACACAAAATGGAAACTTAGCTACTACGACTAAATTAAAATTTATAATTAAAAACACAAGATTGTCTGGAAAGAGTTCATAAGCTAATCTGATAATGAATTTCAATTAGGTGGTTTCAGTGGGCCGTGAACATTGAAGTACTCGCGAAACGGACTCTGTTAAAAATCAATTTAAAATAATTATTTTCTTTTATGCTTCGTATTAATTAAAATTTTGACGCCACAAATTTTGAGATACATTCGGAGCCTGCCAATTATGAATGCCTTTTCATCAGTAATTTATTGAGATCGAGACTGTACGGTACAGGGGTTTGTAAATTCTTTTTCTTTCTACCCCTATAGAAATTACACACTTTCCTCGCTCACATCAAAAAGAAAACTCATACTTTCCACCCTAGGGAGAAAAAGTACTTTTCCTCCCCTTTAGTTTGAGTATGTTGTTAATGATAAAACTTGTGAATCTATTACATCCAAAAATCCGTAATAACTACATCTTGTTTATTCTGTATTTTCGTAAAATTAAACATAAATGTTACTTTAACGTTAGGTTTTTAAATAAAAATTTTAACTTCAGGATTCTTTGATTTGTTTTTTGGGTTCAGAGTAAAAAAATTATAGTAAGCTGTGGCTCACTGTCAGTAAAGACGGCTATTTTAAATTAAGGATTTTTAGATACATTTTTTGGGTTAAGAATAAGAAAATCATAGTATACTGTGGTTCAATGACAGTAAACACGGCGATTTTAAATTCAGGATTTTTAGATACGATTTTTGAGTTAAGAATAAGAAAATCATAGTATGCTGTGGTTCACTGTCAATAAACACGGCGATTTTAAGTTCAGGATTCTTAGATACGATGATCAAGTCATTAAGCGTCATCTGAAGAGGAGTTGCAGGCGATGGTTAATGTTTTGTATGATGCCCTGAAAATCAAAGGGATGAAAATAAATGTAAGCAAAACAAAAGTCATGGTTTTTGAAATAGAAGAAAGCATGACGAACTGTGAAGTTCTGATTAAGAAAGAAAAGGTGAAACAAGTAAATAAGTTTGTATACATCGGTTAAAAGTTTACAAAAGATGGAAAGTATGACAGTGACATTGAGCGAAGGGTGTTGGTAGGATAAAAATAAATAGGGCACTGCATAACTTAATCAACACCCAGAAAGTGTCAAAAAAGGCACGTCTGGCTGTTAATAAGGGAGTGTTGGTTCCTACACTTATGTATGGTAGTGAATGTTGGGTTTGGCAAAAGAAAATGTGGTTACAAAGATAAATAAAGGAATGCTTAGATAGTTTGGACACAGAAAGAATGAATGAAGGAAGACAAATTTATAAGGCGAGTGTTAATGGACAAGTCGGAAGAGGTCGACCTCGGCGAACATATCTCGATCAGATCAACATTGTCTTAAAGAAGGGCCAGGTCAAGAGTACCAACAACCGACGAGCATGCATGAGAGCCCTGAAGAAAGAAGAGGAAGCAAAAGATGTGTGTAAAAACCGTAGCAAGTGAAAGGAATGGTCCCTGTCTACCACTACGGGAAAAAGGAGTGACTATATGTATGTATGTATGTAAAAATATCTTATCATAGTTTTCATACAAATATTTCTAACATGCAGAAATCATATTATCAGTTCCCGCAGTCAAAAAAAAATTTAAAATCATATTCAAATCATATTATTCAAAGGATCTTAAAATTTTGTATTAAAAATAGTATAATTTATAAATTGCAAATTTACCATTTTTTTCAGTTTTTTAATTGTTTATAATAAACAGCTGGACCAGTTTTAAGTTGCGTAATTATGCCTCAAATACAATTGGTCCCACGTCGATATCATTTTTTGTTTTTTGTTGTAGGTTATAAAAAGATCTACAACTTTTGTATTAACATTTATTTTTAGATAACCTTAAAATTTATGTGAAAAATTCAAATAACCAAGTTTTTGTTTTTTATGTTCATCTTTTACAAAAATTTTTTTTTTTTTCAAAATTTGGGAAAAATTTGTTTTGTCCCAAACACACTGTAATTTTTTTGATTTAAAATATTTATTTTTTTACCTTATTTTGACTTAATATTAAAAAGCACCCTAATTTTCAGTCGAAAATTTTCCCGTCAAAATATCTACTTTTTTAGAAAAGTCGGTGGGCTATTTGTTCGTTGAAATTTTTACTTTTTATGGTGTAAAAAAAATATACATAACTATGGTAAATTTTCTCAGAAAATGCAAAAAAACGAACTGACAGCAACAGATTGGGGCTGGAAGCAACACCAACGTGGCATTATGCCCAAATTTACAGAAAAAAAATTAATTCCAGAAATATTGCACTAAACTATTTGCTGCAACTGTAAAACTGGATGTTTTAAAATGCACAAATTTATGTTCAAATTGTCATGGTTTTGAAAAATGCTCAAATGTGGAAGAAAACGAGAAAGTTAAGTTAAGATGAAATTGTGGATAAAGAACCAATGCAGACTGAAAATAATATTGAAGAGAAGACGGTGATGGTCTTGAAGATTTTGAAGATCTACTAGAATCGGGAAGGTTTATCAAATCTAACGATGAAGAAATGCCATTAAATAGACAAAAACTAATGGTTAAATGATTAGAATTTAGGATAAGGTATTTATAAATAACGTATTTACAAATATTATAATAAATAACGTATTCAGTATAAAGTATCTAAATTTAATAGTACGATTTACATGTATATTTATATATAATGAAATTTTATATGACATAAATGTTATTAGAATTTAAAAACTTAACTTTTTTGCTAAAAAAAAATGCAGCAGACACATTTTTTAGATAAAATCTCCTTTATCATACATACATACATACATAAATACATATAGCCATGCCTTTTTCCCGTAGGGGTAGGCAGAGACCACCTCCTTCCACTTGCTACGGTTCTTACACACATCTTTTGCTTCCTCTACATTCATCAGTGTTCTCATGCATGCTCGTCGGTTGTTGGTACTCTGACCTTTTTTTAAAACAATGTTGATCTGATCGAGATATGTTCGCCGAGGTCGACCTCTACCGACTTGTCCATTCACACTCGCCTTATGAATTTGTTTCATCAATTTTCCTTCATCCATCCTTTCTACGAGTCCAAATCATCTATCTTTATCTATCATTGTAGCCACATCTTCTTTTACACCACAGCGTTCTCTTATCTCACTATTTTTTACTTTATCCAACTGAGTCACTTCGGCTATACCTTTCAAACTACTCATCTCCGCAGCATTAATCCCATTTATATGCTTCTTCTGCCAAACCCAACATTTACTACCATACATAAATGTAGGTACCAACACACTTCTATGCACCCATTAAGCCATATCTTTAATATTTAGAACAACTATTTTCGCATGTTTTTTGCAATCTGTAAGATTTATCGATTGGTAATTTTTTGTTTATCAATGTAACATGGAATCTTACGTTGTCCAAGTGATTGAAGTGTAAACTTTTATAAAAAGCTCAAAATTGTACATAATGATTAAAAAAAAGAATTTCAAATTCGATATTTTTTGCATATTCTAAGGAAATATAATATAATATATATTTTTTTAAACTATCAGAGAGTAGAGATTTCAACGAAGAAAAAGCTCACCAACTTTTTTAAAAAAGGAGATATTTTGACGGAAGAATTTTCGATTGAAAATTTGGGTGCTTTTTCGATATTAAGTCAAAATAAAGTGATAAAATAAATATTTTAAATAAAAAAAAACAGTATGTTTGGGATATAAAAAGGTAAGTTTTTACCAAAATTTTTAAAAAAAAGTTGTAAAACAAAATCAAAAACCAAAAACTTGGTTATTGGAATTTTTTACATAAATTTTGGGGTTATGTGAAAAAAGTGTAAAAACAAAAGTTGTAGATCTTTTTATTACCTATAACTTTGCTTTTTAACTTTTTTCTATAGGACTTGTATATTTGCCGGAAATCGGGATAAACCGTTTTTTACTCTTAAAAACTCACCCCTTCCACTTCCCGACCTCAGATCGCCCGTAAATTATATTTTTATTTATTTTTGTTATATTCTCTTTCTTTTTTAATGGTTTTCATCCTAATATTTTTTTTTTTTCACTTTTACCATTTTACCCTTTTACCCTGGTGTAAACTAAGCCTTAACAAAAAAAATATTGTGTATACGTTTTTACCAACTAGAAGTACATTTAGGACTAATATAAACGAATTTCAGTACTACGTATTTTTTTCTCTGTGAAATACCACAATTGTCAGAGAAGTTAAACCTAGAGAACATTTTTATGCTATGCTTTGTTTGTAAAATAAATTTATTTTTCTTTTAACACCCTGCTCTGTTACCAAAACCCAATACATTATATCGCTCGTTCTTAAAGCGACGAAGAGTGTCTTTAAAAATTGAGGGTTCATTTAATTAAAAGCTTGGCTCAAAGCACTGTTTTGCATCAACAGAAAAGTAAAAAAAACTATTATAAAACCTATCGTTACTCTTTAGTTATAATTTGGCAAGTATTTTAAATATTCAAAACAGTCTGAAGGAGTAAAACCTTTATTTTAATATCACATAAAACGCTCCTCAGCAAAGGCTGGTGACTGATGTTAGACAAAACCATAGCGGTCACTAAATTTACCCCAACATTTTTACTGCATCTGTATTTTTCTGGCTTATTAACAAAATTAATCATAAATGTCTTACCATTGTAAAAAACACTCATAATAATAATATTTCACTTATATTCAAACACTCACACACAATTAAGTTCTAAACATCACATAACCAAATTTAACATTATTAACTGGAATATACTAGTATGATATTTTTCTACATAAAGATGTTGCCATGTTTATAATTTCATGTTCAAATGTATTAATTGTATTTACGAAATAATCATGGTACCTTCAATTGTTTTTAAAAATCTGGCAATACTGCGAGATGTAGAATTCTTCTTTTTTATAACCTAATGACCGTCCAGTCTGGCGAGAGCAAAAAATAGTTCCGTATAATAATTGTAGTTATATTCGTTCGGAGTTAAAATGTATATTGTTTTTTGTAGGGTCGATGCCGATAAGAGATTTAGTTTTTCTCATGCATTTACCAAGTTTTTTGTTCTAGTTTTTATAAATTTAATGTTTTGTCGTTTATTGCAGCGATTAGCAGCCACGCCGGTTTTTTATAACTTCGATCACAGTTGTTTGTCTACGTCTTAATAATAATTGTAATCTGTTAGTTGTGCTCCGGTGTAAGGCCGCTGTAGTTGTGCTTAAATACCCGAAATGTGAGTGTTTATAAAAACTATTAACTTTTAACATTTCCACTACGATTTTTCGAGACATTATGGTAAGTACTTAAAATTATTAATAATTTTATGCTTTTAATCATTGTTTTCGATTACGTTGCGTTTTTTTGCCACCTATGTTTTTGTGATTACATTTTTTGTTAAACTAATTTTTTAATCTTTTTTCCAATAACCCATTGCAGATGAGTTTAATTTAAAGTATTATTACGATATTTTAATTATTAAAAAAATATACCCATCATATTTAACTCAATAATACCAGCTGTTCTAGATCACAATGGTGTAAAATAGAGATAAAGTTCCTAAAAATATGGACGAAAGCTTATTGAATCCGGAATGATACCTAATTTACAACATCACGTCATAAAAGTTTTTAAAATTTTATTACGTGATCTTGCTAAGCTAATACGGAGTGGACCACGGAAAATAGTTCACCCCGATATTTGACTGCATTCATTAGAATTTAAGGAAATGCCGAGACACATTTTTACGATGCAGATGTCTGTCATTTGTCAACCCTCTCCCTTCCACTTCCCCTTAATTTAAAATAGAAAATATACCGTGCGTGGCACATCATTAGAAAGTTATTTAAATGGTGTACTTAGTATTTAAGGCATATGATCATCCATAATATTTTTTGATTTTACACCGTCCTTACAAAAAAAATCTTAATTAATTTAAAGTGCAACACTTTTTAAAAATAAAACGCAACGCCTATGTTTTAAAAATGTGTCAACTTTTTTTGTCACATAAAAAGTAAATTAAAACGAATTTTGTAAAAAATAAGTTAGTAATTTAATACTAAGACAGTTTGTTTAACATTGATGTTATAATATATAGAGTGATTTTTTTCGATGGCACATTAGACGTTATGGCAAAACTAGTCAAAAAATAAATCTGAAAATTTGTAATAAGGGGTTTTCGGCATTGGTCTATCGAATGAAAATATGCTCGACTTTCGGCGATATACGGTTGTACCGGATGTTGACGTCAACTTCGTTATTTTAAATGAAACACCTCGAAAAGTTTTAACTTTTTATGACAAGGTAGCATATCTAGATTTATTGGTTTGCGAAATAATTAATTTAGTAAAAAAATTGACGTTATGCTGTTTTATTTAGATACTATTTATTTCGTGATAAATTATAATTAGTCAATTATTACCATCTACATCTATAACTATCCCAGAAAAATATTTTAAATTTTGTTTTACAGGGTGAAAAAAACAACGTTAATTTTGGATTATAAAAATTCCAAAATAATATATTTTTCTTAAATGACGCACATATTTTTTTTCACCCTGTACATTTCTCTATACCTAAGTACATTTTTCGAGATTTTTTGGTTTTTTTTATTATTCGTATCTAGCCATTGTGACTAATTTTAGCAATAAAAAATAAACGTTATCTGACGAATTAAACTTTTAAACAATGACAACTGTATTCTTGACAATTATATTCATGGCGCTCTAAGATGCTAAAAGATATTTCGTAAGATAATAAAAACCAAAAAATCTCTAAAAATGTTTAACTTAGGTATAGGGAAATGTTGGAAATATTTTTTCTAAATCTACTATAGAATTGTACAGGGTGATAAAAAAATATGTGTGCCATTAAAAAAAAAATAAATTTTTAGCATTTTTTATTATCCAAAATTAACGTTGATTTTATTTCACCGTGTAAAACAAAATTTAAAATATTTTTCTGAAATAACATATAAGAAATAGATGTAGATGGTAAAAATAACTAATTATAATTTATCACGAAATAAATAGTTTCTAAATAAAACAGTAAAACGTCAATTTTTTAACTAAAATAATTATTTTGCAAACCAATAAATTTAGGTAGTGTACATACATACATACATAAAGTCACGCCTTTTTCCCATAGGGGTAGGCAGAGACCACTTTCTTCCACTTGCTACGGTTCTTACGCACATCTTTTGCTTCCTCTACTTTCATCAGTGCTCTCATACTTGCTCGTCGGTTGTTGGTACTCTTGACCTGGCCTTTCTTTAAAACATTAATGTTTTCCTAGCACATAAACACTTTTTTCGTTTATGTTACAAATGAATGGGGCAGTGCATAGCTTTATGAACAGCCAAAAAGTGTTAAAAAAGGCACGTCTACCCGTGCATAGAGGTGTGTTGGTTCCTACACTTATGTATGGTAGTGAATGTTGGGTTTGGCAGAAAAAGCATGAAAATAGGATTAATGCTGCGGAGATGAGTAGTCTAAGAAGTATAACTGGAGTGAGTAAAGAATAGTGAGATAAGAGAAAGCTCTGGTGTAAAAGAAGATGTGGTTACAAAGATAGATAAAGGAATGCTTAGATGGTTTGGACACGTAGAAAGGATGGATGAAGAAAGATTGACGAAACAAATTTATAAGGCGAGTGTGAATGGATGGAAGTCGGTAGAGGTCGACCTCGGCGAACATATCTCGATCAGATCAACATTGTTTTGAAGAAAGGCCAGGTCAAGAGTACCAACAACCGACGAGCATGTATAAGAGCACTGATAAAAGTAAAGGAAACAAAAGATGTGTGTGAGAACTGTAGTAATGGGAAGGAAGTGGTCTCTGCCTACCCCTACGGGAAAAAGGCGTGACTTCATGTATGTATGTATGTCACAAAAAATAGGCAGATTTTTGTTTACTCGTTTTATTAACTAAAAAAAGGAGTTTTTTTTTATTTCATCACTAGCAAAAAGAGCAACCCCTTATGATCTTTAAACTATCAATTTATATATTTTTTTATTTACTTTCAATGCTACATAATTATTTGGTAAATTCTTGACAGCGAAAATAAAAATGTATAAAACTGGTTATTTAAAAAAATTATTTTTATATTTATTGTTGCTGT
This sequence comes from Agelastica alni, assembly GCA_950111635.1. Taxonomy (NCBI): domain Eukaryota; kingdom Metazoa; phylum Arthropoda; class Insecta; order Coleoptera; family Chrysomelidae; genus Agelastica; species Agelastica alni. Next base: position 22,400,605 of record OX467716.1, read on the forward strand.
TAAGAATTTTTTAAATTTAGTATAATAGATTTCTATTTTTTTTTTTTATATGTTTGTGTCTTTTTTGTAATATTTTCTCCAATCTCCAGCTGACATACTGCAAAAATAATTTTTAAGCATTCCTAAAAGTTCCTTTTGTAAATCCGATAAAATTGTTTTTCCTTAATAAATACTTCTAGAGATTGAAATACTATAGTAGACAAACTTTGATATTTAACTAACCGTCCTCTGCTATTATGAAGAGAGACCATCCACCACCTCCTTTTACGTCGTTAACGTTTATTTCGGTCGATGAGAATTTTATAACAAGCTATCAAAACTATTGTTGCGCCAGTAGCTAATATCGCATCATCCAATGAATCCGCCATTATTGAATGTGAACCAACGTTTGGTTCAAAGGCTGGACCAAACATTCGTCCCACGGTGTAGCAGTGCACTTAGCCAATACAAGATATCAAATATTTGCTTCAAATGTTGGCCAAACGTTTACTTCAAACGTTGGCCGCATCGTGTGGTACCGCCTTAACACTTAGGTATATTAATTCTAGTATATAAACTTATTAAACATAAAAATTTTTATTTTAAAGACACTTTCCCAAACATTAAATTACCCATTGTATCACCCTATATTATAACCCTTTCTTATAACACTTAAATTATCTTTAGAAAAGAAAGAACAGCGGGACCCATTTAACACGACAGGTGATAACATTTACAAATGTGTTGAAATAACTTCTTACACAGATAAACATTAGGCGTAACCTGCGTGCCGTGAATACATCGAGTTTTATTAACACGTTGACTTGAAAAAACTGCTATATATAAAGCATATTTTGAGATAAAAAACTCAAATTACCATGAAAAATTACACGCACATCATTTCTCTTAAATAACAATGCTTAAAACTCCAATTAAAATACACGCAATCAAAATAAATTTGGAATAGTTTTATTAGAAAGATATTTCAGCATAATGTTTAGATTTTTAATACAAATATTAAATCGGAAAAATGTTAATTTGCACTCTACGTTCATTTTTTTATGTATGAATTAAGGTACCTAAAAGAACTGGTGGAGCTACTCTTCAATTGTTTTCAGAACAAAAGTGTCGATCGTTGAGCACGAGAAGAACACTTTTCGAATCATTCAGAGATGGCGCCACTATTGAAGATCGGTAAAATAGATTTGTTTTGTATGCCATTTTTTATAATATAAGTCATCGTTGCCAGTGCCTCATCAAAATTTGACAATTTTCTGATCGAATTTTTTGCATTAAACCACAGAAATCATACTACCATACTACTAATGCATTATAATCAAGACACAAGTTCAAATATCATAAGATTTTTTCAAAATAGTGATGTTTTTTATAGTATATATATATATATATATATATACTAGCTGACCCGTCAAACGTTATTTTGCCATATAAATAATTTCCTAGTAATTTCTAGTGTAGACAAAAAATAGCTTACTTATTGTAAGTATGTATGTATGTTAGAATGTGTATAATGTATGTATGTAAGAATGTGGTATATGCGTGAAATAAGCATGGAGCGCTGTGAACGATGAGGGACTATAAAAAATATAAAAATAACAAAAGGCAAACACTATTTTTAAGTTATTATAATTTATTCCTTAAAATTATATATCATTAATTAAACAATTACGACAGTAACACTATTAAACAATATCAATCTCTTAATGCTATAGCGTGAACAATATTTTTTGTTAGTCCATCTTTAGCTAACACAAACAAACTGGATGGTTTACCCACTCGAGAGAATGCCACGTATAATTGTCCGTGTGAAAAACATGGTGTTCTCAAATCTATCAATCTTTTTTTTAACTAATCGTGCAAAATACACTCAAAATTGATAATTTAATTATTATTGATAAAATAGGAATGATTAAAAGTTAATATGAGAGTTACACTGAGATAGCAAAATAATAATTGTCAACGTTACTACTACACTTGATGCATAAACAATAATGATGGCCGACAACTGTGTAGGGAGTGAGAAAGAAAGGAGACCGGTTTCGTTCTCATCCCTACTCCGTGCTGTTTACTGGGTCAGAAGTGACACCTGTAGACATCTGGCGGGGATAACTAATTAAATGACGATTGATCAGTTTTCGACCGGAGAGGAAAAATGATTAAATTACTAAAATGGCTATTAAAAAATAAGGGTTGATCGTAGAAGGGTTAAAATTGAGGATTGTATGTATTTTTGTATGTTGTATCATAAAAAAATGAAAATTAAAAATTTTGTCTAAAAAATAAAAAAAAAATATAGGGGTGGACTACCCCTAACATTTAGGGGGATGAAAAATAGATGTTGGCCGATTCTCATAGATACCGGATAAGCACAAAAAATTTCATCAAAATCGGTCAAGCCTTTTCGGAGGAGTTCGATTACGCACCCCGTGACAGGAAAATTTTATATATTAGATATATATATATATTCTTTCTTCAAAAAACAACCGGCAACCTTGCAATTTACATCATTTTCACAGCTACAATGAAAGTATTCTTCTCGATAAAAAAACTCAAGAATCAAGTGGTTTTTATCGACAGGTTTTGGGAGCGGGCGGGAATAGGGAATCGCTTCACCATCTTGTAGACATCTTAGTATAAATAAAGTCATGTTAACCGATTTCCTTAAAATTAAACCAGATCTAGATCATCAATAGCTTTACAGATAAAATTAATTAAAATTTTTTTTTTCATTTAGCAGAAGTAATCCTTTAAAAGTTTATTTTTTGACCAGAAGGATATTTTAGCAAGTTTTTTTTTAATATAAAGATTAAGTTATGTTATATAGGAGGCTTTTGGTAAGTATAAATCCGACCTGATAATGTCTTCCTGTGGTTAGAGCTCCTTCTTTAAATCCAGTTGTTTTACCAACTTCCAGGTGCTCTTGGGTGTCCTGATGTAGCTTTTTGGCTCAGGTTTTTCTTTGCCTAAGCACAGGAACCGGGACCTTGCCAGTCCCTCGTAGTGTAATACGAGGGCTGTTTGATGAGTCAGTGACTTTTTGAATAAAACAAATTTTTTTCCGCAAATAAACATTTTATTTTTCTACATAATCACCTTTTAGCTCGATACATTTAGTTCAGCGTTTTTCTAATTTTTTTATTTCCTCCAAATAATAGGTTTTTTCAAAGCTCTCAAAATACGCGTTTGTTTCGGTAATGACTTCTTCATTCGACTCAAATCTCTTACCGCCCAGCCATTTCTTTAGGTTTGGAAACAGAAAATAGTCGCAGGGGGCTAAATCTGGAGAATATGCTGGATGGGTTAGCAGTTCGTATCCCAATTCGTGGATTTTGGCCATCGTGACTAGACAAGTGTGCACACGTGCATTGTCTTGATGGAACAGCACTTTCTTCTTTGCCAAATGCGGCCGTTTTTGCTTCAAATCAACGTTGAATCTGTTCAAAAGCTTTGAATAATATTCGCCGGTGATCGTTTTACCTTTCTTGAGGTAATCGCTGTGAATGACATCGCGTACATCCCAAAAAACTGGCCATGACCTTGTTGGCTGACAGACTCTGTTTCGCCTTCTTTGGTCCACGTTCACCCCAAGCAACCCACTGTTTCGATTGTTCCTTGGTCTCTGGCGTGTTGTGATGGATCCATGTTTCATCCACAGTAACAAAAGGGCGCAAAAATTTGTCTGGATTACGGCTGAACATCGCTAAACACTCTTTTGAAGTGGTCACACGATTGCGTTTATTGTCGAGTGTGAGCAATCGCGGCACCCATCTCGCAGAGAGTTTTTTCATGTCCAAATATTCGTGTAAAATATGATGTACCCGTTCAGTTGAAATACCTACCTACAGCATAAGCCAACTCGCGCACTTTCATTTTCCGATCATCCAATATCATTTCATGGATTTTATCGACCATTTCCGGCATGATCACTTCTTTTGTGCGACCTGGACGTTCGGCGTCACAAGTGCTGGTACGACCAAAACGGAACTCTGTAAACCACTTCTTAACCGTTGAAATTGATGGTGCCGAGTCCCCGTAGTATTTATCAAGTCTTTCCTTAATTTCAGTGATGGATTTTTTACGTAAAAAGTAATGCTTAATCAGCACACGAAATTCACTTTTTTCCATTTTCGTAAAAATTCACGAGGTTGTCTGCTTTGAACGGCTATCAAACACCAACTGCACGACGAAGCTTGCTCAAAATTAGAAAGTTGCCCACTGATAGATTATAGTTGACGGCAGCACTGTTGCATTTGGAGTAACTGCGCGGGAAATGAAAAAAGTCACTGACTTATTAAACTGCCCTCGTAGAACCTGTTCCGCCATCTCTTTTTCTTCAGAGACGGCATTTTCTGTTCCCAGACCTTAATAACCTAGAAAGGTATTTGCAGTGTCAACAAGATCTAGATTATTAGTGGCCGTACAGATTATATTATTTAAAAGATTTTCTTAATGATTCTTTATCCATTAAGCAGAAGTAACTTCTTGAGATTTAAGCAGAATTAAAAAAAAATTATCTTTTTAAAGGTTTTTTTTTATTACCCAAAGGACCTTTTTCTAGAGTATTTTTATTTTTTTTATTAATGAAAGATCTTGGAGATTTTACCTCCAATTTTTTTAAAAATGTTCACAGAATATCTTTTTAACATAAAGGAAGTGAATTTTCAAAAGTTTTTTATTAAAAAGACACTTGCAAAGGTTAATTGGGTCATTTTTAGGTGAGGTTTTGTTGCATTTTCTGAGAAAGTTTTACGTACACAAATAAAAAAAAATAACCTATACTGGTCGACAATTTTAAAAATGTACATCTTTTATTACCAGAAGTATCTTTTTTAGCGGGTTTTTTCTTTACTACATAAAAAACTTTTCAGAGATTTTTTTTTCTGAGAATGTTTGCAGAATCTATTAGAATAATAAAGGAAAGTAACTTTAAAAGGTTTTTTTATACATAAGACCTTTGCAGGGCTCTGCCCTTATTCACTGGATTTTCTAAAATGTTTTTACTGTATGTTCTGAAAAATTTTTGCTTCCCAAAATAAAATACCAACATGTACTGTTGGATATTTTTGGAATTGTACACCTTTGATTATTAGAAGAACCTTTTTTTAGAGGTTCTTTCTTTAATATGACCATTGCAGAGGTTCTTTCTTTATTAACTGAAGGATTTATTCAAAGAATTTTCCTACATTTAATGAAACATTTTACGAATTTTACCATTGCAGAGGTTTTTTATTTATTAACTGAACGATTCACTCAAAGGATTTTCCTGCATTTAATGAACAATTTTACGAATATACATACATAAAGTCACACCTTTTTTCACTTGCTACAGTTCTTACAGACTATGTTTGTTTCATTAGCACGCTCCACTTTCACTCAACAGCGTTCCCTTATCACACTATTCCTCACCTTACCTCCACAGCACTGATCTTTTATGCTTCTTTTGCCAAACTTAACATTTACTAACATACATAAGTATGCACAGCCAGTCGTACCTTTTTTGAAACGTTCTGAGTCTTACAAAATAAATTAGGAGATCATGATCGGGAGGGTGTTTCAAAAAAAGGTGACCCCGTCTCTAGGATAAGTAAAAAACTAAAACAGTTTATTTAAAATAGCAAAATTTGTTGATGAGCCCCACAAAAATATAAGATGAAAAGTAAGTAGAGAAAAACATACGTAATTTACTTTTATACGTGGTGTGGTGTTACAAAAATACACGATGGACATTCAGGAGCATGTTTTCTACAAGGTGATAAAAAACAAAATTACATAAAAAATCATGACTTTGCCATGGCTGTTTAACTTATACATAGACAATTGTTTAAAAGATTTAAAAGAGAATGCGTATGAATATTGAATATAAATGATTTGATCGTCAAATGCCTTCTTTACGCCGATGATCAAGTCATATTAGCGTCATCTGAAGAAGAGTTGCAGGCGATGGATAATGTTATGCATGATGCCCTAAAAATCAAAGGAATGAAAATAAATGTAAGCAAAACGAAAGTAATGCTTTTTGAAAAAAAAGAAAGCATGACAAACTGTGTAGTTTCGATTGAGGGAAAAAGAGTGGAACAAGTAAATGAATTTGTGTACTTGGGTTCAAAGTTTACGAGAGATGAAAAGTATGACAATGACATTGAGCGAAGGGTGTTGGTAGGAAGACAAATGAATGGGGCACTGCATAGCTTTATGAATAGCCGGAAAGTGTCAAAAAAGGCACGTCTGGCTGTGCATAGAGGTGGGTTGGTTTCTACACTTATGTATGGTAGTAAATGTGGAGTTTGGCAGAAGAAGCATAAAAATAGAATTAATGCTGCGGAGATGAGTAGTCTGAGAATTATAGCCGGAGTGACTCGGTTGGATAAAGTAAAGAATAGTGAGATAAGAGAACGCTGTTGTGTAAAAGAAGATGTGGTTACAAAGATAGATAAAGGAATTTTTAGATGGTTTGGCACGTAGAAAGGATGGATGAAGAAAGATTGACGAAACAAATTTATAAGGTGAGTGTAAATGGACAAGTCGGTAGAGGTCGACCTCTGAGAACATATCTTTATCAGATCATCATTGTTTTGAGGAAAGGCCAGGTCAAGAGTACCAACAACCGACAAGCATGTATGAGAGCACTGATAAAAGTAAAGGAAGCAAAAGATGTGTGTAAAAACCGTAGCAAGTGAAAGGAAGTGGTCTCTGCCTTCCCTTATGGGAAAAAGGTGTAACTTTATGTATATATATATATATATATATATATATATATATATATATATATATATAAATATATATATATATGCAAAAATGTGTAACTGATTGTTTAAAAACCAGCTTACTTTCGCTGTATAATACCTATTTTTATATAGGTATATGTGTGGGTCGATTGTACATCAGATAACAATTACTCCCCTGACTATGTGTCGCGACAGGTATTGAATTACATCCAATGTATAATCGTGTATAACACCCCATCTTTGGAAGCAAGATATACAGATGCTTGTTAAATAGGACAAAGGGCTATTGAATTTATTTGCTCGAAGAAACCACCTGTATACTAGTTTCGGAGTGATTGCTCCTCATCAGTACAGGACAGGTTTTCTCGAACAAACATTTTCAACCTAGACTCCTATTAGGTACACATGAAGCACCACGCAAAAGCGTTAGTGGCGACATCTGTACTTTTTAACAAGCACCACCCGGTAAGTAACTACCAGAATATGGAGAATAGAAATGTAAAAATTTATAGAAAACTGTAGTGTTAGTACAATCAACTATAAAGGTATTTTTTGACAACGTGAATAGATGCAAAAATGTGTAACTGATTGTTTAAAAACCAGCTTATTTTCGCTGTATAATACCTATTTTTATATAGGTATTGTTGCATCTATTCACGCTGTCGAAAAATACCTTTATAGTTGACTGGACTAACACTACAGTTGTCTATAAACTTTTACATATATATATATATATATATATATATATATATATATATATATATATATATATATATATATATATATATATATATATATATATATATATATATATATATATATATAAATATACATTTTTTATACCTTTAGCATCTTTTTGTGGGGGTATTAAATATGTGAAAGATAAATATTCTCGAAACGGGCAGCCAAGTCGCAGCTAATCCCTATTGGGGTGAGAATTTTTTTATAACTGGGAAATAAGACGCGAGCGCAATACTTAAAAAAACACCTTTTTAATTGCGTATCGATTCAACATTTTATAGCTCGTAAAAATGCGTTTTCAAGATACGGATCTAATGGAATTTTTTCATCACCAACTGTAATATTGGGCCAAGCGGGACGCCAAGAAAAAATTCAATTAAACGAAAAAAAGAAATAATAATTGCGGGTAACCACTGCGATTTTGATTGCGAAATAAACAACCGTCTTTTATTAAAATTTTTTGTGACGTTATGGCATTAATTCTTACAAAGGTAGAAAAGAATCTCGGAAAAAAAAATTTAATTTTATTAAATTTGTACGAAATTTTTATTATATTCCGTTCATTATCTGGAGTATGGAGCTACAATTACACCAAATCGTCGTTAGTCACAAAAGAGAGCGCTTAGCAGTTCTTGGCTGGTATATTTCAAAGGAAAATTAAATGTTATTTCTTATTTTTAATTATTATGCAAAAAGTAAATTTGCCATTTTATATTGTTACGATATTTAGCTTTGGGTTTGTTAGTTTGCAATACTCAATACAAATACTAACAATTTATTTCAACCTTCCTTTTTGTAATGCAATAAATTCTTACTTAATAAATAACTTAAATATTCACTTTACAAATCTTTATGTTGATAAAACTATATTTCAACTGAAACTTTGGGAAAAATAATGACTACAGAGGCGTACTCGCTGACCATAAATCGTAATAATATATTGTTATTTTTAAATTAAAATTAACTATTATTAAAGAAAGATAACGTGAAAAATTTGTCTTTGCACAAAAATGGAAGGAAATTTTTTTGGCAAATATATTATTTTATAAGTATATTTTAAATTTAATTTAATATTTGGATTTAAATACCACCAGAAAGTAATTTTACCCAACCACTTTTAACTTTCCTCTAAAATTAATCAAAAATAGAGAAGTCAAAAAAAAATCTTCCCTTCGTGTTAGAGAAAAAACAATTATTAAAAGGTTAAATAGTAAATGAAAAATAAAAAATTTGACAATTTGGACGAAACGTAGTATGACACCCACGATACAGTTAAGTGAGGATAAACTGATGGTGCAAAAAACTGTATGCCGACAATTCCTACAAACAAAGGATTGAGGCTAATCATTATGCATTGTAGAAGAAATGAAGGATGGGTCCATAATAGGTACTTTAAAATAATGTGGAAAAAAAGAGCGTGTGTACAGAGTAAAACTTCTTTGGCAATATTAATAAGTAACCGTAAGATATTTAAATCAATAGTCAGAGATAAAAATGGTAATTATTGCTACTTACCAAGTTTTGAACAGTATAAAATTGGATAAAGCTGCTGGGTACGACAGGATAACAGTTAAAATGCTGAAGGCTGGACAAAGCGTGGTAAGTAGTCTGCTGTATCGCTTTTAAACCTTTGTTGGAGGAGTGGTAGCGTACCAGACGACTGGTGCAAGGCCGTTATCGTGCTACTTTACAAGGGAAGAGGTTCGCAAAAGGACTGTATAAACTACCCAGGTATTAGTTTACTTAGCATAGTCGGCAAACTGTATGCAAAGATATTGATTAAAAAAATAACGAATGAAACTGAAAAGACGATATGTGATGTGCAAGCAGGATTTAGAAGAGGAAAGAAATGTATGGATCAGGTCTTTTCATTACGAGGTGTAGTCAAAAAATTCTTGGCTAGAAGGCAGAAGGTCTATTGCGCTTTTATAGACTTGAAAAAGGCCTATTACAAAGTGGTGAGGAGTGAATTTTGGTCGACATTATCTAAGTATGGGATAAGTGGTAGTTTAATACGAGCACTGGAATCACTTTACGAGGATTTCACTGCTTGTGTCAGGATAAACAGAACTTACACGGACTGGTTTAACATTGAAAAAGATGTGTGGCTCTGCCATGGCAGTTTAACTTATACATAAACGAGTGTTCAAAAAATTTGAAAAAGAGTGCTATGTATTGAATATGAACGATTTGATCGTCAAATGACTTTTTTACGCCGATGATCAAGTCATATTAGCGTCATCTGAAGAGGAGTTGCAGGCAATGGTTAATGTTATGCATGATGCCCCTAAAATCAAAGGGATAAAAATAAATGTAAGCAAAACAAAAGTAATGGTTTTTAAAAGAGAAGAAAGCATCACAAACTGTAAAGTTTTAATTAAGGGAGAAAGAGTGGAACAAGTAAATGAGTTTGTATACCTGGGTTCAAAGTATAACAGTGACATTGAGCGAAGGGTGTTGGCAGGAAAACAAATAAATGGGGCATAGCTTTATGAACACCCAGAAAGTGTCAAAAAAGGCACGTCTGGCTGTGCATAAAGGAATGTATGGTAGTGAATGTTGGGTTTGGCAGAGGAAGCATGAAAATAGGATTAATGCGTACCTGTCCGCGTTTTCCTTCCATTTTGCAGTTGACAATGAGTAATGTGATAGAATATTGGTCACCTTAAAGTATTTTGCCCAGATAAGACGTTGTTTTACGATATCTAGTTCTTTTTTTACTCCAGCTCTCAACAAACATTCTTTGTTTGACATATGCTCGGTCCAGGAGATCTGAAGCATTAATCGTAGAATCCACATGTCATAGGATTTTATTCGGTTTAGTGTTCTGGCCTTAAGCGACCACGTTTCTACACCGTACAACAAGATGGGCCATACATAGCACTTGATTACTCGTAGCCGAAGATCAACCAGTAAGGTTCTCTGGAGAAATATGTTTTTCACCCTTAAATACGTGACTTTTGCAATTCCGATACGCGTTTTTACCTCTTTATCACAGTCCCATTTCACGTTGAGAGTTGTTCCCAGGTATTTGAATTTGGATACTCTTTCAATTGTTTCGCCATTGCTTGTAAGGTTGAGGACCAAATTCCTGCCAAACAGCATGGATAGAATGCATCCTTGTCGTACTTCTTTAGCGATGTTAAATTCCTGTGTCAGGAGATCTTTTCCGATTCGAATTTCAGAAAACCATCCCCAATAAAGCTGTTTTATTATTCCAATATATATTTATCATCAATTCCTATTTCACGCAGTCTGCTAATTAATAGGTCATGTTTTACATTGTCAAACGCTTTTTGGTAATTTATCAAATGGATGAACACATTCTGGCGTTGGTCATAACACTTCTGTACTAAAAGTTACATTAAGAATAGGGCCTCTCTAGAACACAGCCTTTTTATGAAGCCAAATTGCGTTTCTCCGCTGATCTCTTCAAATTTGTTGTATATTCTAGAATGACCTATATTTAGAAATGCCTTAAGTGCGTGACTCATTAAACTTATCTGTCTGTAATCTTCGCAGCTCTTCGGGTTTGCTTTTTAAGGTATTGTAGCGAATGTGAAATTAAGCCAGTCTTTAAGTGTCATATATCTGGTTAAAGGGATATGTTAGTTGTTTAACGCAGGTGCATTTTAGGACTTCGACATATACGTTGTCATGTCCGGGACTTTTCACCTCCGATTCCAAGATTTCCGACACACTTAGTTGTTGCTGGTAATAAGTATTATTTCCTGCTCGTGAGTCTTTAAAAAGGCTTTCTCCAAAGAGGATAGACCCTCAGAAACTTTAACTTTACCATTATCTACTGATTATCACAACTTCTAAAAAAAAAGTAAAAAGCAAATACTCTTTACAAAAAATTAAAAAAAAAAGTAAAATTAGGTTTTAATAAATATATTTTTTATAAAAAAAATGCTAAAATACTCGTAGGATTAAAAAAAACGTTGGATATTTAATTAAAATGTATTTAAACCGTGAAACCAGAAATGAACAAGGAAGAAATGTTAACAATATAAATATGGACTTGGCAACAATTCTCGAATGGGGATCCAATAACTTGGTAGAATTCAATGCAAACAAAACACAAGCATGTCTTTTCTCTAGAAAAGCCGATCTCACTGTACCTAACATAACTTTGTCAGGAGTAACCATACCACTGAAGTCATCCATATCGATGCTTGGTATTACTATCAGCAATAACCTTTCCTGAGAAAATCACGTGAGGTCCATTGCCAAAAGTGCATCCCAAAAACTTGGTTTTTTGTTTCGTGCCAAGAGCTATTTCACCTCCAGTCAGCTGCTTATGATCTATAAGGCACAGATCCGACCTGTACTGGAGTACTGTTCCCATATTTGGAGTGCAGCACCTAAACATATCCTGAAGCTACTGGATTCTGTCCAAAAAAGGGCAATTCGTCTCGTCGGTGATGCCTCGCTTACAAACTCGCTCACTTGTCTGGAACACCGTAGAAAAGTTGGCGATTTGTCTCTATTTTATAGATATTTTCATGGGCGATGCTCTTCTGAAATATCAACAATCGTTCCTCCTTTGGCAGTCTCTTCGAGATTAACCCGTCAAGTTCAGTCTTCACACCCCTTCGTGGTCACTTTGGAGACCTGCAGAACATCACTTTCCAAAGACTCATTCATCCAACGAATTGCGAGGCTTTGGAACTCATTGCCTAGGGAGGTGTTCCCCGAGGCATACAACCTCCAGAAATTTAAGAAGAACACCAACTCCTACCTTCTTTCCCTTGGTTCCCACGATGTTCTCTGAACATTACAGGATATCCCTTTTCGTGGGAACCAGAACATAAAAAAAAAAAAAAAATTAAAAGGATTATTGAATAATAAACCTTTAGAAATGGCATAATTTTAAAATTATTTTAAATAAATTAACTCCAGTACAACACAATCTATGAAATAATAAAAAGATCGAAATTAAAACTTATATTTTTAAGTTGTGGGATTATTAAAAAAAAAATTGAAATCGTACCCATAAATATTTTTGAAAATATAACAATTGCATCTTCTATTTCTCACCTTTTTTTTTATTTGTAAAAAACACGGCAGTTTCTAAAAAAAAATATTATATTATTGTTTATTTAAAAAAAAATTAATTATTGCTAAAATGTCGATGAAGATTATTTTATTGTCTATTAATTGTTCATACCAAATTTAAATTGCACCTGTAATCATTTTTAAAAATATTATTATTATTCTTTATAACTGCGAGATTGTATCTTATGTCTGCATTTGTGAGAAAACTGCAGTTTAAAAAAAAATTTATTATTAAAGAAATGTCGATGGAGATCATATTACCAAAGAAATTATGCTTTACTTGTTTAATATTTACTTCTGTATACTGGCAAGTAAAAAGTTATTTTCGATTAAAATATAATTCATCGCGTAAATGCAAATGCAAAACTTTTAATGGAAGTCTGGAATCGATACCATCTCATTTTAGTATGCTGTAAAGATACAGGAGGTATATAAGTTTATAGTCTTGATAGCTAAAATTGGGGGTGAACAGATTATGCGATCATCATATTTATCCGAGACGTTAGCAACAAAGTTTTAAAATTTATAGTAAATAAAAAAAACTCGCCTTGGAACGAGTTTAATAAAGCACTGTAAATATAACATTAAAATGTTTATTACAAGTATTTTTCGTTTTATGGTTTTATTGTTTTTTTAAACATTCCTTATAAAAATCAATTAATTTTCCGTGGTATCCCAGGTATGGTCTACCTGTCGTAAAAGGCGACTAAAAGACTCCCAATCCAAAGTGTTATGCGACCCGTGCTGATGCATGCATGGCGGTGGAGAAGCACCATCGCTAACGGAGCCTACACGAAACCGGGCGAAATCCTGTAGTAGACAGCCTTAGTCCTGTGCAGGGGGCACCTTAGGTCCGGACCACCGCTTCCCCCATACTCGTTGACTGCAAAGAAGAACTGAGAGCGCTGGTAAACCGTAATCACGTCAGACTGATACGGGTTGCAGGACGCCAGGAAGTTGCTGGTAATGGGGAAATAGACGAACTTGCAAGAAAAGGTTTGGAAAAACACAAGAACTACTGGAAACGTATACCAGGAAAAAAAACACGGGAAATAATACATCAAAGGACCGTGCCATAAAAGGACGGCAGAACTGTTACCGATGAACAGGAATCAGCTAAGACTATATAATGGAGGCCTGGCCTGCGGGTTGTGCGGCGGGGATCCGGGGTTGGTGGAGCGCTTGCTGTGCTGCTGCGGTACGCTGGGGGAAATGGGTGGTTTTTAGGTGACCACATTGTTCCCACCCAGTACAGAACTTGTACAAACTCTTACAAGGTACGAAGGTACTGGATTGGGTGCAGCATGGTTCTAGGTCCCGGGAACTGCCTGTCTTTTTCGGACCAGTGCCTCGCGGCGGCGCCGTGTGTGTTTTGCTGTTTTTGGATCCTTGTCGGGTGGTCTGCTGGTCGGTTCTTCATTGTACAATGATACAAAAACACATAGGCAAGATACAATGGGCCAACAGGCCCAAGTGTCACCGGAGGCAATAGCCAGACGGACCTAAATAGGGGTGGAGTTTTTAGTGAGTAGTCCTGACAGAGTCAGTGGAGTCTCACAGTTTCACAGCTTTCGGATTCATAACCTCTCCATTAATAATTTTATTTACCTCTGAAAAAAAAAATGGATACTCTTGAATGTGGATTTACTTAAAAATATTCCAGGAAAACACTTGTTTGTTACTGAAACTATATTTACTTGTACTGACTAGGAGATACACCGACTTGTGAGTCTCCTGTAGAAAAAGAGTTACATTTAATTATCACTAAATTAACTTATGCTGTTAGAATGGCGTAGGTCGCTAGGTGACTTTCAAGATCTATACCGATACGAGGTGTTTGAAAAAAAGCGATAACGTGACAAGGTTAAGCATGATCAAATAAATAAAAAAAGGCTTACCGACAGAAGTAAAAACTTAAAACTACGATATAACTCCCTACAGTCTTTATATTCACTTCCATAATTCCTGTAATACCTGTAATTCCAAAATTACCTGTACAATTTTTCGCAGAATACTTCCTTAATAATAGATAGGTTAGTTAGACGTCCTCTAAAAATGTATGTGTTACGGTAAATGTACACTTTTACCGTAAAATGTGTACATTTTCCAAAAAGTTAGGTATAGGTGAACTGAATATAATGTATATGTACATTTCCCGGCAAATGTGTACTCTTGCATTCACTTTTTGGTAAATGTATACTTTTACATTACTCTAACATTAAAAATGTTGTTGCAGTAAAAAAAAATTTATTTAAATAAACATAATACTCGTACAAAAGGTTTTAATAACGAAAATTATTCTAAATAAAAAATGGAAATGACAAACAAAACATACTTTTCTTTGCATATTATATAATATGCATATAGAAATTTCATAATAAAAAAAGTTTTATTTATTTGAGCAAGAATTGCTATTGTGGCATTCGGAATTACATAATATTCCAGCATATTTACAACTGCATTTTTTTGAGGAACATGTTCCTTTAGAGATGCATCTTTTAAAACCTTGTCCACCAGTAAGAGACTGCATTCTTATAATTTCTCTTACCGATTTCTCAACATCTTGAGGAACATCTTCGTATGTTATATAAACTTTTGTTCGCAAATGGCGAATTCATTCCTAGAATAAGATTGTTTTAAAACTCCCTGTTTAGTTCCTAATTTATTTATGCGAACAAATACACCGTCCCTTTGACAAATAAAATTCCCGAAAATATACAAATACAGTAACAATAATTTTGTGATATTCGTGGTGAGTTTTGGTTTCCAGTTTATCCTGCTTATCTTCAGTTAACTTTATTTTTATTTGGAATTTATCACAATTGAAGCAAGTGTCAACATGAGGTTTTTTAAAGAACAGTTTTCTTGTGGCGACAAGAATATTACTAAAAGCGCTGTCTCTTTGAAAACAAATCTTGAAAATTAAAACAACAACGTCCGATATTCATGTATTAGCCTGTGTGTTACAAATAAAATAAGTCTTCTTCATACAGTTTTTTGCTTTCTTAAGCGTTGATGACTCCCTTATTGACCACTTTGTATCTATCTCTATCTTGAGCTGCGTGGAGAAGTTCCTCAGCAGTTAAACCTGTCCATTGTCGGAGATTTCAAAGCCAGGATAGCTTTTTGCGGCATATCCATTTTTTCCCCTCGATCTTGCCATTCAGAATAAGCCGAAGCAGACTATAACGTGGTCCAGGCATCACATGTCCCAAGTATTCCAGTTTGCGGCGCTTGATGGTAGTTAAGAGCTATCTATCGTGCCCTATTCTGATGACTACATTTTCGTTGGTAGTTCGGTTTGTCCACGGAATTTTGAGCATCCTTCTGTACAGCCACATCTCGAATTCGCTAATGCGGTCAATAATTTTTTGGTGAAGCGTCCATGTTTCGCTAGAGTACAACAGAATAGACGATACATAACACTTGGTAAACCTTTCTCGCAGATAAATTTTTTGGCACAGAGTAGCGGCCTCTAGATTCAGAAATGCTCCTCTAGCTATTTTTATTCTAGCCTTGATTTCTTCGTCTGGATTCATCGACTGATTGATCCAGCTTCCAAGATATTTAAAGTGCTGAACTCTTTCTATATTCTCGCCATCAAGTGCTAACATAGTTATATCCAAATAAACTTATGGTGTTGATGTTGCTTTTCACATAACTTTATGTGTTTTATTCAGTTTTTACTGGGAAGTAATAAATAATATTAAAAAAGGAGTGTTTCATTATAGCCAAAGACATGAAAGTGACTTATGTGGTTTGGTCCAGTTACGAGTGGATGAGAATTAAACATGCAATATTAAAAAAAATATACAAATTTTTAACTAATGTGGTTAGGTCCGCTTATCCTAGATATAAAAAATGTAAGGTAGACTTATTCGTTGATAAAGTATCTAAGACCGTTTATTTTTTCGCTAACTTTAAAGTTTTAACCAACAATGCGATTACTCCCATTCGCTGGCAAAAAAAAAGAAAAAAAATATAGGTCGTTTGCAGTTTTCGTTTGTAAATGTGATGGAACGTCGGAGTTTTCCAAACATACTGGCATTTTAAATCATTCCAATAATCGAACGCTGCCATTTAACTGAACATCTGAGTGACGTAGACAAAGTACATTTTAAGGAATATAATTTGTTTTGAAAAGCCGAAACCAGCAGAATAGGCAATTTCGAGCAGAAAATTTCGCAAAAAATCTTTGTCTATCAATTCTTCACTTTTTTTTGTGATTCGATAAATTGTTAATACAGCATATATTTTTTTATGTAATGATCGTGGTGACGAAAAGTTTTGCAATAAATTAAAAAAAAATTTAAAATTTTAAGAATTAAACTTGTCCTCTCATGCACTGGCTGTATTTATAGAAAATATAGTCATTAAAATTTGCGCGCCGGCGCCGACCCCACCAGGCGTAATAGAACTTGTAGGTATGCTGTGTGATGAGGTGTGGACAGCTTCCCCGCCGGAACCTCTTTTGCCTCGGATTTACTTGCTCTAGGACGGCGTCGTTTTACTGCGTAGAGATGTTAAATCCTTCAATAACTCAGTAATCTCTGGCTCGATCTGTCTTTTTACTTCTTCTTCTTCTTTCGATTCCGTCTTCTATTGAAGGTTGGCAATAATCTCGGCGAAATGGGTCCGGTCTTGAGCAGCTCGGAATAAGGAATGTGAGTCTAGTCCGATCCAATCTCTTATATTTTTTAACCACGAATGTTGGCGTCTTCGTATACCTCGTCTGCCTTCTATTTTGCCCTACATTATTATTTTCAGCTGCTTCATTCGATCACTCCGAATTACATGTCCTAAGTACGCGGTTTTCCTCTTCTTTATGGCGACAACTAACTCTCTGTCCTTACCTATCCTTCTCAAAACCTCTTCATTACTAACGTGGTCTGTCCAGGGTATTTTAAAGAGCCTTCTGTATACCCACATCTCGAATGCTTCCAGCCTTCTTAGTGTTTCGGCCTTTAGGGTCCAGACTTCGCATCCGTATAGCAAAACGAAATAGATGTAGCAATTAACAAATCGAAGGCGTAATTTCAAGTTCAGTGATCGGTTGCAAAGCACTGGTCGCATTTTATTAAATACTGATCTGGCCTGTTCTATGCGCGATCTAATTTCTGTATTAGGATTCAAATAAGATATTACCCAGGTACCAAAATATTTGAACTTGGTTACGTTCTCGATTTGGAGTCCATTCAAATATATATATATATGGTGCTGGATTGGTTCTTCTATTGATGGCCATTACTTTTAATTTTTTTTTATAAATTTTAAAGCCCAGGGTCTCTCCCACTCTGTTGATACTATTTAGTAGTTGTTGAAGTCCTTCTACGCTATCGGCTATGATGGCCGTGTCATCTGCAAAGCGTAGGTTGTTGATGAGATGTCCGTTTATTTTAATGCCGTGTTCCATACCTTGTAGAGCTTTATCGAATATGTAGCCGGAATATATATTAAATAGTAAGGGCGATAAAACACATCCCTGTCGTACTCCCCTATGGATGGGTACATTCTCCGTCTTGTCCTCTTCGACCCTGATGGTTGCCATTTGGTCCCAATATAAATTCTTCAGGAACTGGATATCGTTATTATCGAGGCCCTTTTCTTTTAGGATGTTAAATAGTACTGTGTGTTCGACTCTGTCGAACGCCTTTTCATAATCGATAAAACAGATGAAAGCCTCTTTCCGTTGGTCTCGACACTTCTGTAGCAGTACAGATAGACTGAACAGTGCTTCCCTCGTACCCATTCCTTCTCTAAAACCAAATTGTGCGTCATCCAGATCAATTTCGCATTTTTTGTATATCCGTTGGTGTATTATTTTTAGAAGTAGTTTTAATGCATGACTCATTAGGCTGATTAATCTGAAATCTTTGCATTTATGGGCATTTGCTTTCTTCGGTATGGGAATGAAGTCAGACTTTAACCAGTCGCGTGGGATATTACCGCTCTTGTATATTTCATTTAGAAGCTTAGTCAAGACCTTTGTATTCTGCTCATTTAAGAGTTTAATGGTCTCGATGTAAATTCCATCTGGCCCAGCTGCCTTTCCTGTCTTACTCATTTCGAGTGCTCTTCTAACCTCCGAGGTTAGAATGTCTGGTGCTTCTTCTAAATCCTCTGTACTGTAAAAGTGTCGTGGATCTTGCGTTGAGAATAATTGTCGGATATAGTTTTTCCAATGGTCTTTCAATTCTTTTTGATCTAATATGGGTTTGTTGTCATGTCCAACTATTCTGTTTTGGATGTTCTTTCTTTTTTGGCCTGTCATTTCTTTAACTTTATTATAAATTGCAGAATTGTTGTAATTCTTCGATCTCAGAACATCTCTGAGCCATCCAGTATTCTTTAGCTTCCTTTATTTACTTCTCTATTTGTTTGTTTAGGGTTTTACATAGTCGTATCCCTATTCTTGTATGTTCTTCGTTCATCCATTATATTTAATATTTCTTCCGTCATCCATTCCTTTTTCTTATTTATACGTGTTAGCCCAATTATTTCAGTCTCAATTCTGTGTATTTTGTCCTTCAAGGTGTTCCAGTCTTCTTCGATGTTTTTTCCATATTCTTGGCTGTTTATATTCGATATTTCTTGATTGATTTTCTCTCTCACATCTTCTTTTTTAGAGGGGTCACGGAAGGTTGGTAATGTCGACCAATTTGACGTGTTTCTTTGTCAGTTTTTTTAATTTTATGTTTATGTTTACTACTGTAGGCTAACGGGTTTACTTTACTGCCTTTTATCGCCGGGAATTGGTATTTTTACAGTAAATGAAACAAACACGCGTCATCGATAATATATTGTTAACTTTAATACATGGAGCTTACAGTTTTAAAGCCATCTGTACCTTTAGAATGATTTTACTGGTTACTAGCTTTTGTTTGATGTATTTTACTTGATTATAGTTATGTGCATTGTACCACGTGGTGTTTTTTAAAGTATTGCTCTGAACGCTAGAGGTTATACCTCGGCTGAAGATATGCGAAGCGCTGTGCTATGCATTGCTTGAAGTTCGGAAGGCAAAAGAGGGCGAGATTTGGAAACCGTTTCGAATGTGGCTTTTCGTTTTAAATTAAGCGGTTTTGATTGGTTACTGTCACCTTATAACCGCTTGCTAAGAACTTTCATCTGACACTCTACTCATAAATGCTGGTATTCCGCAAGGATCCATTCTGGCACCAACACTATTTTTACTTCACATCAACGACCTGTTGAAAGCAACTTCATGTCCCGTACACAGCTTTGCCGATGATAGTACCCTCCATACCGCTTTCTCTTCCAGGGCCCCTATATCAGCCCGTGAAACCAGAAATGAACGAGGAAGAAATGTTAACAATATAAATATGGACTTAGCAACAATTCTCGAATGGGGATCCAGAAAAGCTGATCTCACTGTGCCTAACATAACTTTGTCAGGAGTAACCATACCACTGAAGTCATCCATATCGATGCTTGGTATTACTATCAGCAATAACCTTTCCTGAGAAAATCACGTGAGGTCCATTGCCAAAAGTGCATCCCAAAAACTTGGTTTTTTGTTTCGTGCCAAGAGCTATTTTACCTCCAGTCCTCTGCTTATGATCTATAAGGCACAGATCCGACCTGTACTGGAATACTGTTCCCATATTTGGAGTGCGGCACCTAAACATATCCTGAAACTATTGGATTCTGTCCAAAAAAGGGCAATTTGTCTCGTCGGTGATGCCTCGCTTACAAACTCGCTCACTTGTCTGGAACACCGTAGAAAAGTTGGCGATTTGTCTCTATTTTATGGATATTTTCATGGGCGATGCTCTTCTGAAATATCAACAATCGTTCCTCCTTTGGCAGTCTCTTCGAGATTAACCCGTCAAGTTCAGTCATCACACCCCTTCGTGGTAACTTTGAAGACCTGCAGAACATCACTTTCCAAAGACTCATTCATCCAACGAATTGCGAGGCTTTGGAACTCATTGCCTAGGGAGGTGTTTCCCGAGGCATACAACCTCCAGAAATTTAAGAAGAACACCAACTCCTACCTTCTTTCCCTTGGTTCCCACGATGTTCTCTGAACATTACAGGATATCCCTTTTCGTGGGAACCAGAACATATAAAAAAAAAAAAAAGCTGAATTAAGACAGCATCTTTCTGGAGAAAACTTTAAAATTTTTGAAAAATAATCAATGTTTATCCAATTTTTTAAAAAATTACTTTTTTGCCATAGGCTACACTTAACAGTAAGTAACAAGTTTAAATACGTTACAGTTAACGAGTTATAGAAAACCCGATTTTTTACGGTTTTTCCAATATAAATCGAAAAGTATCAATGATATCAAAAAATTATGATTCATTTAATACATAGATCTTTTTAATACCTAAAATTTCCTGATTTAATTTTTTTCGATCGGAGCTGTAATTTTTAAGTTATTAACAAAAAACCGCTTTTCGCAACTTTGCCAATTTTTTAGGTTATGTTCGGTAATCAGGATCGAGACGCATGAAATAGAAACTCTATTGAATTTTAATTTCCTATACGCGCTTATTTTTTTTTGGATATTAATTTTTGCACGTAACATTTGGCCGCTTCCTCGTTTCTTGGACTATATTCCGATTAACTGCATTTAAAAAAAAGTCATAAATCACCTGTATTATCGAGTGTTATTTTATTAATTTCAATGATCTAAACGCGAGAGCGAAAACTTGCAATAACTGTCTGTCGGTAAATATTCGCGATTCGTATTGCATGAACTTGCTGCAATGCTGACTACGCCGCTTTTGCAATGCGAGTTGATAGCAGAAGCATTTTCCAAACGTTGCATTATCACTTTTGTGACGCGGTCTTCAGTTACTTTAATTCCCATTTCTGATGTTCGCCTTCATTATTCGAAATGTCCATCCATACTTTTATCATACATGCTTTAATGAAAATCACTTTTAAGTCCAGTATTCCTGCTAATGCAAAAATTATTTAGTTAAATTTTAAACAATTAAAGTTATCCAATGTTTTTTTAATTAGCTACACCATGATTATCTGCGTTTTTGCAAAAAGTAAAGGAGGTAAACAGCATTTACTAGTTAGACAAAAAACAAAGGACGAAGAATTACTGCATCTTTAACTTCTCTCTTGTCTTTTTACTCTCGAGAGAGTATGGTCACATCATGTCTCAATTGCTCGGATCGTAGTTCTCCATCCTTCTCTGTCTTGAGCTGCAAGAGAAGCTTCTTGCAGACCGTGACCTATGATTTCTTTGGTTTGGTCCACCCAGCGCGTCGGAGACCTTCCTCTTGGTCGTTTACCGTTGATTTTTCCCTCTACAATAAGTTTTTCCGGCCCATTCGTTATTCTTGAAATATGTCCAAAATACCTTAGGTTTGATTGGTTTATCCTGGTTAATAGCCTTGTGGTGATTTTTAGTTTTTTAAGAATTAACACGTTACTACGGTGTTCTGCTTTTTTTAACTTACCAAACTACATATCTAAAGTGGCCAAGAAAGTCATTAGTCTTATTATTGAAATCTTATGAAGTCGCCTAGTGGTTTGTTTCTACAGAGAATCAACAACAAGGTACTGATAGTTTTCAAGTCAACGTCAACGTACATGTCTGTTTCTGATCGATTTTAAACCAATTGTAGAAAAAGCGAATATCTTAATGTCATCAAAAACATAACTTTTAAAAAACACCAAGTCTCACAGCGCAGTTCCGCTACCGTAAAAGTTTGTGAGATCCATGTAATACCAAGTCGGTTAATTTATTCAGTCCCTACTTAAGGGTCCTTCTGTCATGAGTTATTACGTAATAAGATAACCTAACAATGTCTTGGAGTGACCATAGTGATAGCTTTGCCGGTCTAGCGCGAAAATATTTCAAAAACCCTTGCATCTCTTACTTATTCTTTTATCATGAAAAATAGTAATAGTGAATTATCGAACACACCTCCTGATGTAGCAGAAAGTGCAAAAAAAGTAACTTTAAATCTTCTACCAGAAAAATCAAGAGCAAAATATGAATTTCAATACAATAGATTCATAACCTGGTGTCAATCGAAGAAGGTCAATGAGTATTCAGAAAATGTGTTACTGGCTTATTTTGGAAAAAAATCAAAGACTTCGAAGTCTTCAACTCTTTGGTTCATATATTCAATGATAGGAACATGCTTGAATGTTAAATATAACATCGAAATCAATAAGTATCCTAGACTCATCGCATTTCTCAAAAAACAATCCGTTGGATACAAAGCGAAAAAATCCAAAATATTTACCACTGAATATATTCACAAATTTTTACGAGAAGCTAATGATGAATAATATGTACTGAAAAAGGTAAATTTCAATTATACCTTGCACTTTCTGTAGCAGTTAGAAGAGTTTCTAAGTTGAATAATACCATGAAACTCTTGATTAATTGAGCAGTCATATTAGCCTAGAGGTCTAAGCAAACTGTTCGCTTGGGTTCAATTCCGGCCGGGACTACCCACTATTTTTTACTTTATCCAACCGAGTCACTGCGGCTATACTTTTAAAACTACTCATCTTTTTTTTTTTTTTTTATGTTCTGATTCCCACGAAAAGGGATATCCTGTAATGTTCAGAGAACATCGTGGGAACCAAGGGAAAGAAGGTAGGAGTTGGTGTTCTTCTTAAATTTCTGGAGGTTGTATGCCTCGGGGAACACCTCCCTAGGCAATGAGTTCCAAAGCCTCGCAATTCGTTGGATGAATGAGTCTTTGGAAAGTGATGTTCTGCAGGTCTTCAAAGTTACCACGAAGGGGTGTGATGACTGAACTTGACGGGTTAATCTCGAAGAGACTGCTAAAGGAGGAACGATTGTTGATATTTCAGAAGAGCATCGCCCATGAAAATATCTATAAAATAGAGACAAATCGCCAACTTTTCTACGGTGTTCCAGACAAGTGAGCGAGTTTGTAAGCGAGGCATCACCGACGAGACGAATTGCCCTTTTTTGGACAGAATCCAGTAGCTGATATAGGGGCCCTGGAGGAGAATGCGGTATGGAGGGTACTATCATCGGCAAAGCTGTGTACGGGACATGAAGTTGCTTTCAATAGGTCGTTGATGTGAAGTAAAAATAGTGTTGGTGCTAGAATGGATCCTTGCGGAACACCAGCATTTATGAGTAGAGTGTCAGATGAAACTCCATCGACCACTACATGGAGAAACCTGTTTGAGAGAAAACTAGCAAGCAGAGAACACAGCTGAGGGGGCAAGCCATAAGATGGAAGCTTGGCGAGGAGTCCCTGGTGCCAAACTCGATCGAACGCCTTGGAGATATCTAATGCCACAGCTAAAGTTTCTCCATACTTTTCAATAGATAGCTGCCATATATGTGAGACGTATGCGAGCAGGTCCGCAGCATAATCCTATTTTCATGCTTTTTCTGCCAAACCCAACATTCACTACCATACATATGTGTAGGAACCAATACACCTCTATGCACAGCCAGAAGTGCCTTTTTTGACACTTTCTGGCTGTTCATGAAGCTAAAAAATGCCCCATTTATTTGTTTTTCTGCCAACACCCTTCGCTCAATGTGACTGTCATACTTTTCATCTCTCGTAAACTTTGAACCCAAGTACACAAATTCATTTACTTGTTCCACTCTTTCTTCTCTTTCAAAAACCATTTCTTTCGTTATGCTTGCATTTATTTTCATCCCTTTGATTTTCAGGGCATCATGCATAACATTATCCATCGCCTACAACTACTCTTCAGGTGACGCTAATATGACTTGATGATTGGCATATAGAATGCATTTGACGATCAAATCATTCATTTTCAATCCATACTGCAGTTAATTTTATTAATAATTTACATACCTTTAATTTACCTGGATATTATTTTGAGCAATTTTTAATTACCCTTTTGTTCAGAAGATATTTTCTTTAAAACATTTTAAACTGACATCCTATATATTTTGGAAGGCTCTTTGAAAATGTGATACAATTGTAATGAAATTTTTTTACTCAATTTTTGCTAGATGGAACATCCATTTTTAAATATGTATTTCAACATCGCGAATCTTTAGTTCGCTCTGATTTTCTAGAACTTTCTTCTTCTTTTTCTTATTAGGGTGCAAATTCATTGCGAATGTTGGTGATCATCATAGCAATCCTCTGTTTGCTGCAGTTCAGAAAATTTTTGGGCATGTTTTGTTAAACCACGTCGTGAGATTCTTAGGTCTGCCTACAGCAGAGCGGATCTTTCTTCGTTTCGCATAATGTAACCTAGGTATTCAAGTTTGTGGAATTTTATTGTGTAAATAAGCTCTAGGTTTTTTTTCA
Source organism: Agelastica alni (assembly GCA_950111635.1). Lineage (NCBI taxonomy): Eukaryota > Metazoa > Arthropoda > Insecta > Coleoptera > Chrysomelidae > Agelastica > Agelastica alni. The sequence goes on from OX467716.1 coordinate 22,425,411, forward strand.
CTTCCACTTCCACGTTTGCTACTCTTGCCGTTTAAAAATGTTTAGAATTCTCATATACAGCTACATTTTGTAAGCAAGTTATTTAGTTGTGATTTTACATCATAAATAAAAAAATAAAATGGAAACTTAAACAGAACGGAAACATCTTGCTTCCATTTAAATAACAAAATGGCAAACGTTGAACTTAACATCGAATTCAATGGAACCCGTCGGAAGTACAACAAAAACCCAAAGTACTTAGGCGTAACCCTTGACCGCACACTCTCTTTTAAAAAACATTTGACAAACGTAGCTGCCAAACTGAGAACAAGAAACAACATTATCTCAAAGCGACTAGCTGGGGTGCCTCAGCCGAAACCCTCCGCTGCTCCGTCCTAGGTCTTGTATACTCCACCGCCGAATATTGTGCACCTGTATGGCTGAATAGCCCCCATTCAAAAAAGGTAGATGTCCAACTCAACAAATCTTTGAGAATAATCAGCGGCACCATTAAACCTACACCCACGCACTGGCTGCCTACTCTCTGCAATATACCATCAGCCCATCTCCGCCGTGTAAACGCTCTTTGTAGAGAATATAAGAAAATCCAAGACAACCCGCAGCTCCAAATTCACTAAGACATCGCCCAACTAGGTGAGAGGTTACGTTCTAGGAAACCCTCAGTTCAAACTGCTGCAGCACCCACCGCAAAAAATTTCACTCTGGAACACGAATGGGTACAAGAATGCCGGAATAAAGTATCTCCTGACACCTACAACAACATCCGTCCAAACAAAACAGTTCCTGGCTCTGCTCTACCAAGACAAACATGGTGCTGCCTAAACCGCATCCGCACAGCATGCGGCGTATGTGCAGACTCTCTTCATAAGTGGGGAAAACTCGAAAGTAACGCTTGCGACTGTGGAGAACGACAGACCATCATCACCTAGCATATGGCTGCGTCAGGAGACAGAGCCACTGCACGACTACAGACTTCTTAAAGGCCACCCCATTGGCTGTTACGTGGATTGAAAATTTAGATTTAAGAATTTAATGTTTATTTTTTAGTCTAAAGTTTTTCATCATGTGTTGCCATACGCTAAATAAAAATAACCATAAAGGAGAACGAAAAAAAAGTAGCTTGCAATTCAAGATATTATTTTTATTTTTAGAATGAGGATATTTCATATATTTATACCATACAGTATTATACGTCAATAATTTCCTAATTTCGGTTCTGTACAAGAAGTCTTTCAAGATGTATACGTAGTTGTTGGATAAAACGAAGGGAATTTAAAGAGTCAGTTATGATTATAAAGTTTCGAGTTATTAAAGGTGATGGATTTGAGTGCTCGTTTAATTGCAAATAGCTCGACTCAAAGAATTAATGAATACATCGAAAGTTTATGCAAAAAAATTTAAAATTTGTGTTTTCTGTTGCTAACTAGTATCATTTATGCTCACAAATACTTTAGTTTTAGTAATTAGTTTTAAAGGTAAGGATTGAAACTAAAGGGTTACTAAAAAAGATAAAACTAAGACTAAGTCTAGTCGGGTTGCTACTTAAAAGCTCCTTAAAATTGTGTAACTTTTTATATTAATTTTACTGGTTACAAAAGGTTTTTAACAACAAAAAAAACGTAGCCCCTTAAAAATCTCAAACTCAAAGTCTAGCCTTTGGAACCCTACAGAAAAGAGAGTACTAAATAAAAAGGACAAAATGATATACATAATAGATCTGCACAGGACGAGGTTAAAAGATTTTTAGTGCACAAGCTTCCATGTCAATTTTCCACTTTGTTTTTAACAATTGTTTTTAAAAAATTGCTTTGAAAGTTATTTATCATCAAAGACCTGATAACGCTCAGCAGGGAGAAGGACCTACTGGTAACAGGTGTCCTAACGGGACACTTTCAAACCAGAAAACACATTATGGAAATCTTCAATGAGAACCTTATCTGCAGGAATTCTGGGGAGCACGATGAAATAGTAACCCACATTATCTTCGATTGTAAAGCACTCGCTAGACCAAGGAACCACATTTTTGGGGCGGTAGTTTTAAAAAGAGTACTCTTGGTTAGCAAATATTTGATCCGCAAACTGCTGGCCTTTTGCCAAGCATTTAACCTTGTAGGCGGTTTATTCTCCAGTGCAGGAACACAAAAGGCCTAAGTGTTAGAAATACAATTCTGACCGGCACAAAGTGTGAAATCAATATATATATACCTATAAATGAAAAAATGTTTGTATGTATGTTCTTTAAAAACTCCTAAACGGCTGAACTAATTGAGATAAAATTTTCAGAAGTTGTTTTATACATACCAGGGGTGGTTTAAGTAAAAAAAAAATTTTACGGGTTGCACTCTGGGAGTGCCGGCAGAAGTGAAAACTTAAGTATTAACGTTGTGCGCCCTGCGCCGCCTAAACGAAACAGCCGGCGCAGGCATACATTTTCGCCGCGCCGTAGAAAGAGAGGGGGATACTCCCTCTCCTACGCCACGCCAGCTGTCTACTCTCCATCCGTCTTACGAATTTTCGATCAGGTCACGTGTCCTGACGCAAGTTTAACATTTTTTACCCATTACAAAAAAAGTGTACAACGCCGCTAAAGAAGTTTTTACTTCAAAATATAAACATAACGAAACAAATCGAGAAGATGATTTATCCCTTTTAAGAATAAATTTGCAAATTCTTAAATGATAGTATTGCGGAAAATTTTAAGCCGAGTATGTCGTCTATATATAATGAGGAAATACACAAGGGTATTTTGGCGAATAAATCATGCTGCTACCTACATACAAGATAAATATTGCATCGAATTATGAGTATGTTGTGTGTTTTGTCGTACTACAAAAATCAAAAAATAGATTTAAACTTAAAACTTTCTCGTGCGTACAATTTCCAAGTGTATAATATATTAACGTATTGTCGATTATTTAAATATAATCATGACCGACCGATCTGACGGACGGCCGGACACTGACTGACTGAATGAATCATTAATATTTAAATTAATTTAATATAAAGATATATTAATTACTTAAATTATGTTTGTTTCTTTTTTATCACAATATTGTTAGTATTTTATACACGATACACACTTATTCGAAGCAACAAGGTAGACATGTCGGGTTCGTATAGCGTACTATTCTTCTTATAATAATTATTGTTCGTTTGTGATATATTTTTTTTATAAAAGATACTTTCGTTAATGCATACGGCTATCGATATGACAGTAACTTAAAAATAATATCGAAAATTATATCGGTTAATCGACGAGAATATCGCTGAATCAACGAATACTTTTTTTAAACGCGATCTACGAAGCTTCGGGTACGTTTTATTTCTATTAAAAATATATAAACAAAGTAAATAAAGTCCATGACATGCGTCAACGGTTAAAGAAAATATTTATTTAAAACGTATTCGAGTTTATTGTATAAAAAACCTAGTCTGTTTTAAACAAAATTACGGAGCTATGAAAGTAACATTTTCACGAGTTAAAACCGGTCAGTCTTCCGTCCGACCTAAAATACCTTGGTACCGTCTTACGAATTTTCGATCAGGCCACGTATCCTGACGCGAGTTTAACATTTTTTACCCATTACAAAAAAGTGTACAACGCCGCTAAAGAAGTTTTCACTTTAAAAACTTTTCTGTGGAAAGTGGTAATGGTACCTCTCATACAACACATGAAATATTCGTAGTCAAACACCTGTCATTTCAAATTTTTTATTCAAAAATATTGAAGCTGTCAAACATTTATGTATTTGACTTTTTTCAATTTGAGCAAAAACATTAAAGGTTTACATTACATTACAATTTTGCGGTTGGGCCTTTGGTATCGGCACCTATGTCACCTAGATCTTTTGATCCTCTGTGACTACCACTGTGTCTTCAGGGCATCAGAATTCTAGTCCGCTGATTTTACAAACCTTGTGATTTCTGTTGGCCCTGTCTCGTAAAAGTCACTTGGATCCATAATCATACGGTCCCAGGTTTAATACCTGTACCCCGCTAGCATCGGGCAGTGACACAGAATGTGTATACTGCTCTCCTCCTCTTCGCATAGTCGGCAGTTTTTCTCGGCCGCCAGCTTAAGTTTAAAGAGGTGCGCCATTAGTAAGATGTGTCCTGTGAGCAGGCCAAGCGTGCTGCTTAGTCTACTTCGGTCAATCGTCCAGAGTGCGTCAGCCCTCTTCTGGAGAGGTCTTTTCATTAGATGTTTTGATGTTCTGCAGTCAGTATTTAGATTCCACTGAGCAATATGTTCTTGTTCAAGGATTAGTTTCAATAAATAAAGATTTATATTACGCCGAATTTAATCGAAGCCACAATAATCAGCGGAAAATTTAAAGGAGAATATGTGCTGATACCACGAATTCCAATGATTTCAATAGATTTTCCATTTAATTTCAGGCGATTACAGTTTTTAGTGCGTTTGGCTTTCGATATAACCATCAACAAGGCTCAAGGCCAATCTCTAAGTGTTACTGGTTTGATCTTACAAAGTTCCTGTTTTCCGCACGGTCAATTATATGTTGCCTGCTTCAGACTTAAAACACCAAAAAATCTTTACTTGTTCACACCTACCGAAAAAATGTAAATATTGTTTATCAGCTGGCATTATAATAAAACATTTGTTAAATAAATAAAATTTTAATATGGATTAAGCATCCCAGCAAAAATAAAACAAAATAATGGGTTGTAGCAACGTACACCGGGTTCTACTAGTTATATATAAAAGTCAATGTGTGTATGTATGTGTGTGTATGTTGCCTATGGAATCCAAAACGGCTGCACCGATTTTAATAAAATTTTTAGGCAATCTTTAGATTAACCCAGCAGGTAATACTATCAAGTTTGGTAGCGATCGCATTAATGAAAGGGGTGAGAGGGGAATGAAATATAAAAATTAACAAAAATGGCCAAAATTAGTGTCAAATTCGTAGTGATACTCCCGATTTTATTAGCACCCCTACGAAAATGGTTGGAAGGGGATGAAATATAAAAACTATTAAAAGGAAAGGGCATAAACATAAAAACTATTAAAAATGCCGATATTTTTGTCAAAATTATAGTTTTTGGGGTCGTGGAGTTTAATAGTAGATTTCCAATTATGTTAGCACCCATACAAAAAGGGTAAAAAGGGCATAAAATATAAAAACTATTAAAAAAGCCTATATTAGTGTCGAATTCACATTTTTTGGGGTCGCTGAATTTGATAATAATATTTCCAAAGCGAGCAAGCCAACGTTCGGGCAGGACAACGACTGCCAAGTTTCGCTAGTGTATAAATAAATGAATAAACTTCCTCCATAACCGAAGAGTCTTAAAATATTATTCTTCATGGTAGAAATATTTAATATAATATAAAATAGACTTTAAGTAAGAAACAAAAATACAGTATTAAAATATATTTTTATAGTTTGTCAGTCTGTCGCTGCCCTTTCAACTAAAATTGTATCTTTTTTTATTAGTAATGTAGTGGACGGATATTTGCTTAGTGTGGCAAATAAAACTTGGCAAACATATAATCTTCATGTTTACAATACTTCTGAAGTTTTCTTTCTACGATAGCGTTTGTATTGTATAATTTCGGCGTGTTCCTCTGTGTATCCAAAACGGAAAACTTATTCAAATACATGCACATAAATCACATTTAAAGGCCGGGACGCTAAAGCATGTGCGATAGCCTTGGGAGCAATCTCTAGCTAGAAAAGAAAAGGTTAACAAAAAAGAAATAATCTTATGAAGTTCATTTTTCCCTTTTTTACTTATAGCAAAGGAAAAGTTGCATAATTTTAGATTTTATCTGTCTCGATAATTTTAATAATAAATCGTTAACAGTTTTAGTCGTTATTTGTTATTGTAAATTCATATCGTGAATTATAATTTAAAACAAAGTTTGTTTAATAAATTTCACTTTAATGATAAAAATACCGTTACAATTGCCACATTGCCCCTATGTATTAATAAAATTAAACCAATGGTTAACTTCTTGTTTAAACAATATTTCAACAGCCACCAAGCTAATAATAATAATAATAATAATAATAATTTAGGGCAGCACACTGAGCAGCTGATGAACTCTCTTTAATTTTCAATTCCGAGTGAAGAGCGCTTGACTCAGTCACTGAGCTCGACCCCGCTCGGAGGAAAGCCCTTATCAAAGCTGCAAAAGTTGATAAAACTCTGCAGATCCACATGGATAAGCCTCTACATTCTGTCTTTTTCAACTACATCAAAGACAGGGGCTTATCCAAAGAACTGACCTTTGCATTCCTAAGGTCAGGCGGTAAACAGAGGGGTTCATCATGGCATGCCAGAATGGAGTTTTCAATACCTTACATTACCGAAGCCGAGCCATGGGTATAGAGATCCCTGATGAAAGATGCAGGCCCTGCCATAGGGCGCCGGAAACGCTGATGCACTGCTAAGGGTACCTTGACCGGTCAATTACTAGTCTGGATTCCTTCCTACTCAGCGACGAAATGCTTTCGGCTACGCCCTCTCAAAGAGACTCCACTAGGAGGGCCCGTGCCTGAATCTGGTTTGAATTTTTCAGTTCATTAAGTTTTGGTTCCTGAACCAGCCTCGTTTGCCCTTTTGCCTAGACAGCTCTTGCCAACTTATCAGCCCTCTTATTACCAAGAATTCAGACAAAAGTGATTTTTGGAGTCAATTGTAAATTAATAGTCGGAGCCACTAGCGCTTTTATTGCCACCTGGCTGTTCAAACATATTTTAATGCACCTGCCAGTCCCTTGTCCCTAGTCCCTAATCTTGAAGGCATATGTAAACCAGATGTCCCGATTGTGTAGCACCGACCTTTGGGTTTTGGTCCATTTTTCTCGTTTCGGGAAGCATACCTTAAATGGTCTCTTCAAAACACGAATAGCCGTTATCCTGTATCCTTTCCCATGCTAAGCACAGGATCGGACACAACACCTTCCTGACATTTTGTATGTCCACAGAAACTAATTTTCCATAATTGAATTTTACTATTGTAAAAAAAGTATACTTCAAAAACTTCCGCACTAGTGTGGAGGTAAACAAAGTTTAAAATTAAGTACAAGTGTGGATTACTCTTTCATAATAAAAACACATACCACTATATATTTTTCAGTGCTTTCATACTAAATGTTAGAGATATTTAGAACAGTCTTTACAGAAATTGTAAAAACTGATCCAGCAAAACATTTTCAGAGAAATTGTTATGCCTTTGCATCCTAATAAATTTTTTTAGGACGTTATAGTTGCAGCAATAACAAACGTATAATTTACCAATAATAGTAATGTTATATACATTATAAAGTGAGAAATAGTAAAATAAGGGAACGTTGTGACGTGAAAAAAGATGTGATAACAAAGCAAGATAAAGAAATGCTTAAATGGTTTAGTTAAGTAGAGAGGATAGATGAAAAAAGATTGACCAAACAGATTTATAAGGCTAGTGGGAATGGTCAAGTCGGTAGAGGTCGACCTAGGCAAACGTATCCATACGCAACCATAAAGCATGTGTAAAAACCGCTTATAAAAGTACAAGAGCAAAAGACGTTTGTAAAAACCGTAGCAAGTGGAAGGAAGTGATCTCTGCCTACTTCTACTGGAAAAAGACGTGACTATATGTTGCCACGTCTTTTAGTTCTCTAAAGAGTACTCTTGAGAATATTATTTTAAACAAAGTTCAGACTCGGCATATTATCCAATGCAATAAATAGTTTTTAACAGGGTGATCGAATTCTTAAGCCCCAATCACAGGGCACAAACAAACAAAAAAAAAACAAGAAGTGAAGGAAAGAAAAGAAACAATAATATACTAAACGAACCAAGTGTGTTATTCCACATCTGAAGATGGCGAAATCTAAAACTATTTCAAATCATTAACGTCCATCTTGCAATCCATCTCGATGTGAAAAAAAAAACAGTTCAAAATTACAACAAACAGAATACAAACAAAGCAAACTAGCACAAATACCCCTACTACGAGGAGAAAACAAACATATAACGCAATAGATAAATATAAAAATATATCGACATCAAAATCAATCAATAAATAAATCAAGCAATATCACAATATATCAAATCTAAAACAATATATAAGCTATCAGTGAAAATAAAACATAAACATCTATCAAAAATAAAATTTTACTTAGTTACCATAAATACTATAAAAATGAAATCTACTTAACCCGCAAAAAGAAAAAAAAATCGCCCCACGTTGGGCGCCAAAAATTTGCAACGTCTTTTAGTTCTCTAAAGAGTACTCTTGAGAATATTATTTTAAACAAAGTTCAGACTCGGCATAATATCCAATGCAGTAATTATTTTTCAACAGTGTACCATATTAATAAATTAAAACAAAACTTAATCGCGGTGTCAAAAACAAATCACGCCGTTTAAAAATTCTAAAATAAATCACTTGTAACCTGTGTATACACGAATTCACGAATCCTGTGGCCTACTCCTGGCCCGGTTTGAATTATGGGACTGCACCTGGTACTTAACAATGGCTTCCCTCCTTCAAATCCCGCACGCGGTCATTTTAACTCGACCCCAATAACCAAAATATCCACCACAAAGGCACGACAGAATGGTCAAGTTAAAATTTAAATGGTTTTTCTTCAAAATCCAATTAATATGGCCCAAATACAGCCAGATATGAAAAAAAAAACCGTAGAAGTTCTGCTCACGTGTTAATATCAAATCGTTCCCAAAAACTCTCACCTGACTTCCACCATTTACACCAAACGAATGATCTCCACTCCTCATTTCCAGGCCGGATATCAGAAAAATGACACGGAACCCACGTCAGCCAACGTTTGCAAATCTATGTCCCTCACTCATAATCTCGCTCGTCCGTGTTGATAGCCAGCCCATCCACACACAGAGAAGCAAACCAAACAATAATATAGCTGACAACACACGACGATCGAGGCCAAAAATCAAGGCGAAATCTAATACAAAGACTCCCACTCCAATTAACAAATACGTCCCAGCCATTAATAATTAAATCCTATCCCTACTAAGTATGCAACACTATATACAACAAACAAAATACGGTATGCAAAACTATTTACGAACACCAGACCATCAGAGACACAATTAATAATGAAACGGTAGATGGAAAAAAAAAAGGCACGTGACAATGTAAGAATGTGTATATGAATGTATGTGTAAATGTATTTATGAATGTAAGTATGTATGTATGTGTGTATGTATGTATGTATGTATGTATGTATCCAACTAGCGCTTGCTCATACAAAATATTGTTAAGAAAGCTTATTAAACAAATGTGTATGTTTGGTGTTTTATTAAATATCGGATAATGTCTTGAAACCCAAAAATACACCTGTGCAAAGTGAACAAATAGTTCGGTAAAATTATAACTGCACCATAACGTTTATCATTAAGGGAGGTTCCCGCAAATTCCTCCCTTGGGCAACCATCACGCTCGAAATTATCGGACAAATGTGAAAGTTTCCAGACGGCAGGCCTGAAATATTACGTGAGTTACTTTCAAATTCAAATAGCTCAGTCGTGAATACTCAAAGGAGACGTGTTATCGGTGCCTGGTTTTCGACTTTTATACTCTGATACACTTTAATTTCCATAAATGTACTATCGTTACGGTTGAAACTTGTCAATTATCTCATGATTTATCTTATTTAAATTCAATTACAACTCTTTTTATGATGCAGTCTCAAATATTTCTGAAACGAAGAAAAATCTATTGCAAACCAAAAATATTGAACCAACTACGAAACACTTTAATGTAGGTAGGCACACGATATTATCCGTATTATCTATTTTTAAAAGTACAATAAAATATTATAAATATAAAATCCCAAACAGATGTATTATGACTCATGTATAGTACAACGTTTTATCTACGACTGTATTTAATAAAAAAAATGTACAGCAATGTTTTGATTAAATTTTGTGAAATTAAACTGAATATTTTTTCAATATGTATTTCAATTAATAAATTGTGTGTATTGTTCAAATCTACTCAAAAAATAATCGTATCGAATACAATTCGTACTTCAAAATATTTAAGGTTATACATCTCAAACTTCCTGCACCATTACAAATCGTGTCAGTTTAACAGAATAAACCTCCATATGTAAATAAATAAATAGACCCAAATATTTTAAAACACTTTGGTATTACTACTGAAAATATCCTATTTAAAATTAGTTGCTTTGAGATCAATGAAATATGTTTATTACCCTGACAACCACTTGACGTCCACCCAGTAAAATTGGAAACAGTAGTACTGTTGCTGAGAAATACATAAAATCTTTCATTAAAAATAAAAAAAAAAGTTGCCGCGAACATTTTAGAAGAACTAGTAATAGCTTGAAAAGTACTAACAAAACCAGGAATAGCTTCAAACGTGTTATTGTAAAAATTGTACGATTAACAAATAGCTTATTCACAGCTTTAAATGTTACCCATTCTTTTTGTAAGTTTTTTGTTTAAATAAAACGTTTATAAATTTTTTTTTGTTTCTGAATTTATCTCCAGTAAAAATGTGTTAAGTAAAATAAAATTTCTTCTTTTTCCTTTTTGTAAGGCATCTGCCTTGTTCTACGATTTTTTAGAGTTGTAGCTGGAATTCATCATTCCAGCTTTCATAACAACGTATGAGTGGACGTCCAGGTGGTCTGCTGGATCTTGGGAGACCATCCCTTGCAATCTTCGGCAATCTGTTGTCGTCCATCCGTTCAACATGATCTCTTCATTCGCGACGTCTGTTTCGGGACCATTTAACTATGTCTTGGCCATTGCAAAGTTCTCGAATGTCTTCGTTTCATAACAGGTCTTATATATGCGGGACTTTGCTTTCAATGGACATGTGCTTGTTTCGCCATATTAAATCTCTAAGGAATCCAAATATTAAAGCTGCTTTGGTTGTTTGAGCCTTTACTTTTTCTTGGAGGTCTCTGCTGCTCGTGATGTTGACGCCGAGATATTTGAAACTCATAACTTGTTCTACTGGTTTATTGTATAAAGCCAATTTACATCTTCTGTGCTCTTTTGAGATGGTTAGCACTTTTGATTTTGCTACCGATATCTCCTTGTTGTATTTGACAGCTGTCTTTTCAAACTGATAAAAAATTCTCTGTAGGTTGTCTTCATCTTCTGAGACCAGCACGGCATCGTCCGCGTAGCAAATTACTTTTAGTTATTTGCCCCCAGAGAGTATTCCTTTCCAACCTTTTTTACTTCCGTTATAAGTACGTCCATAATTAAGTTAAAGAGGATGGGGCTTATGCTATTATCTTGTCTTATTCCAGTTTGCATAGGTAGTCTGCGTGTCTTTCTGTCTTCTACTTGTATTTGGGTCCAGTTGTTAGTGTTAAAATAAAATAAAATTTGAGTTGCGTAATGAGTTTTATTACGCAACGCAAATAACTCGGAATTAAAATAAAGCAGTCGTAGATAAAACACGTTACATCTTACCAAAATGGGACTGTGACAAGGAAATAATTTTGTAATGTTAGGTTAGGTATCATGTGAGTTGGGCGTGGTCGCCCCTCCACCGCGACCCTTAGTAGGTCCATTGTAGCTCATGTTGTAATGTAGTCTTGACGTTTCATACTGCTGTTGTCGTGCAGAGTCGACGTGTGGCACACATATGGCCTTAGATCTGGATAACTTTCCTTTTTAAGAATCGTGGAAATGGAACCCAGGATGCATTAGTACCCACTTAGTGTATACGCTACTGTCTTCCAGGAAAATATCTACACTTAAAAAATTACCTACAAAAACTAAAGGATCAGAAAATTTTTATATGCTTAGACAGATAGGCAGCATTTGGTGCTCTAAACCAACATTGTGACACCTCAACGCAATTTCGTTCCTGTCAGGCGCCTTTCTTCGCCATCCCTTATCTCAAATTACTCTCAAGTCATCCTCAATATTTTTTATGTATCAGGTCCTTGGTCATCCTTGTTTACGTTTTCCTATTGGTTTGTCTAGGAGGGTCTTTTTTAAGGGGGCATTTATTTTTATCACATGTCCGAGCCATCTAAGTCTCCCTATTTTTATGGACCTTACGATATCTGGCCCCTGATAAATTATGTACAGCTCAAAATTATACCTGGATCTCCACACTCCATTCTCGTTGACGCCCCGAAAGATTCTTCGCAGGACCTTTCGTTTGAAGCAACTCAGTGCAGCTTCGTCCTTTTTAGTAAACGTCCAGGTTTCAGAGCCTTTGGTTTGATTAGCGTCTTATAAAGCTTACACTTTCTTTGTTCTCGATATATTTTGGGATTTTAGCTGAGGAATTAGTGCGAAATAACATCTGTTAGCACTAAGAATTCTCCTACGTATCTCTTTGGAGGTATTATTGTTTCTGGTTACCAGGGATCCAAGATATACAAATTGGTCGACGGATTCTATTATATCGTCGCCAATTCTCCCATTCCTTTCGTCAGAAAAATATATGTCAACGGTTTTAAAAAAGAGATAAATCTTACTTGTTCTGTAACCCTTACTTTAAGGGGAGTTGAAGGTAGCACTGTCCACTAGAGCACTAACCAAAAAAAACATTTAGAGACTGAGACTACGCTACGCTCGAGAGAAAGAGCCGTGCTCACTGTACCAAAACCTTATTTCAACTGTTTTGTGAGCTATACCGGCAGACGTGATTTCTATACTGGACATTGCCGTAAAAGCTTTTACATCCATTTTATAAAAAAAAGTAGGGATATTAAGTATTTTATTATTATTTAAGTTATCTGTATCGACAAAGTTAACTTCTTCTTTTTATAGTATTAAAAATTATCAACGGTATCAAAAAAGAGTTAGCAGGAGCATATGGGAGAACAAAGGTCCAGCTGGTAAGCACTCCTTTTAAGAATGAAAAATATTGTTAGGCTTTTTCTTAAGGAGAACGCTTGAGGCAAATTTCTTTTGCAAATAAATTTTGTTTCTGAAAAAATACAATACAATTTGAACGCAGCAAGAATTTTATTTATTTTCTTTCTTTCAAATTGACCTATTCCGGCAGACGTGATTTCTATATTGGACATTGCCGAGAAATATTTTACATCTATTTTATAAAAAAAAAAGTAGGTGGATTAAGTTTTTTATTATTATTTAAGTTATAACATAAAATTTTAATACTATATTAAATTTTATAATATAAAAAATTATGTGTTCTATTTTGTACATTCCATTACAATGATCTATAAAAATTAATAACCGTTTAATTTTTTTTAATAACGTTAAAAAGTCGTTGTTTTTCTTTAAAATTATTTAATAAAGTTTTTGCACGAAGCATTTAGGAAGAGTCCGTTTTTATTTTTTATTTTGCTTTCCAGCTTAAATCAATATTCTTACCGATTCATTTCATGCAGGAATTTTTTAATTAAGGTCCTTGAGATGCCAAAGAATATTACAATTTTGCGATAGGTCACGCTTCTATAAGTCATTTATTAGAAATTGTTTACCCACACTATAGTTTTAAAAACAGGTAAACATCCAAATATAAGTACAAACGCATAATTTCGAATAAATAATAATATTAATAGGGATATTTCTTTATGATGTTGCCTAATTATAGTAATGTATTTGCATAAATTTTAGTGTTTATTTAAAAAAAAGTATTAAGTAGGTAATAAACAAAATTAAATAAATTTTCAACCCAAAAAAAATCATTGAGACAGCTCGAGAAATCATTAAACCAATTTACAAGTGCTTCGTTGACTATCGTAAAGCCTTTGACAGTATAAAATGGGAAAAACTTTGGACCATACTACGCAAAATGGGAGTTCCTCATCATCTAAGCTCATTAATACAACAACTATACAAAAATAGTAAGGCAAGAATAAGAATGTGTGAATGGATAAGTCGGTAGAGGTCGACCTCGGAGAACATATCTCGATCAGAACAACATTGTTTTGAAGAAAGGCCAGGTCAACAACCAACGAGCAAGTTTGAGAGCTCTGATAAAAGTAGAGGAAGCAAAAGATGTGTGTAAGAACCGTAGCAAGTGGAAGGAAGGGGTCTCTGCCTACCCCTATGGGAAAAAGGCGTGATTTTATGTATGTATGTAAGAATAAGAATAGATAAACACCTTTTAAATCCATGCAACATCAAAAAAGGACCAAGACAAGGAAGTATACTTTCAATATATACACAGAATACATAATGGGGAGAGTTCTAGAAAACTGAAAGGGAGGTATAGTTATAGAAGGAACACCCATAAACAACCTGCGATAAGCCGAAAATACTGTCTTGCTAGCATCAACTGCAGAAGAACTTACAGACCTGGTGCAGAAATTAAAAACAAAAAATGAGAGCTTTGAACTGGAAATGAACGATTATAGACCGAATATTACAGACATAACACATATAGATGAATAAGAGGTGGTCAGCCAATATATATATATATATATATATATATATATATATATATATATATATATATATATATATATATATATATATTTTTAAAAAAAATCAGTTATACATTTTTCACACCCATTCACGCTGTCGAAAAATGTTTATATTTTACTCTAATAATTTTATAGTTTTCTATAAATTTTGCAGATATTTTTATATATATATATATATATATATATATATATATATATATATATATATATATATATATATATATATATATATATAAATATATACCTAGGAGTACTCATTACAAACGATGGTGCCTGCAAAAAATAAATAAACAGAAGATGTAACATGGCCAGACAAACCGTAAGAGAACCTTAAAGATCATGTATGAATAGTGATATAACTCTAAACACTAAAAAGCAAATAATAAAAACATTGGTATTTCCAGTACTACTATCCCGCAGTAAAAAAAAATCATATTATTCAAAAGATCTTAATATTCTGTATTAAAAATAGTATAATTTATAAATTGCAAAATTCAGGTAGTTTACCATTTTTTTCATTTTTTTTATTCTCCATAAAAAACAGCTCAACCAATTTTGCTGAAAATCTAATCAGTTTTAAGTTGTGTAATTATGCGTCGAATGCAGTTGGTCCCACGTCGATATCATTTTTATTCTCGAGATAATCGAGACGAATAATAATTCCGAACGCACATACGTACATACACATATAGACGTCTACTTAAAAACTATAGTATTCGACTCTGTGGACCTAAAAATAAGGAGATATGTCAAAATTCGGGATTTGCAATATCGGAACCATTGCTATAACTTCCACTGGGAAGTTAAAAACTGGTGATACAGGGTAAAATGGAAGGAAAAAGACCAAGAGGAAGATCGCCAATGAGGTGGACCGACACTATCAAGGTAACAACCAACAGCACGATAACACAAGCAACAAGGGAATATTTATTTAATACGTCAAAAGAAAATATGAATTATCTTAAAGAAAAATGTTTTTTATTTCTTTCTGTATCTTGATTTAAAAGTTAAACACGAGTTTCGAATGAAAACAATTTAAAAATGTTATACGTAAAAGTTTTAAAAGTTTTATTTATGTCGTATGTTTCGTTGACAATTACCACTCCGGAAAAAATAAGGAAAATGTTTTATCCCATCGCCGGTCGAAATTAGGGGCGGATTCGAAAACTCTAATGGTAAAAAGCTTTTAAAGTATAATAACGGTTTTCATGGGTTACTTTATAGTTTCAGAATACAGAATACTCTCAATTTGTGTGTATTTCTTCAAAAATTTTGCCCGATGAAAATGTTCCTACGCGTTATTTTGAAATGTTTGATGTGAGAGTTAGTTAGAAAGCACGTACCGGCACAGTACCAAAAAAATTCAGTGATATTGTACCAAATTCTCTATAATTTTTCTGGAATTAAAATGAAGAGATTAATTTTAAAAATAACGTTTATTTGCATTATACTTCTTTAATTAAAATTTACATGCATACATATATTCACGCCTTTTTCCGTTAGGGGTAGGCAGGGACCACTTCCTTCCACTTGCTACGGTTTTTACACACATCTTTTGCTTCCTCTACTTTTATCAGTGCTCTTATACATGTTCGTCGGTTGTTGGTACTCTTGACCTAGCCTTTTTTTAAGACCATTTTTATCTGATCAAGATATGTTCGCCGAGGTCGACCTACACCGACTTGTCAATTCACGCTCGCCTTATAAACTTGTTTCATCAATCTTTCTTCATCCATCTTTTCTAAGTGTCCAAACCATCTAAGGATTTCTTTGTCTATCTTTTAACCACATCTTCTTTTACACCACATCGTTCTCTTATCTCACTATTCTTTACTTTATCTAACCGAGTCACTTCGGCTATACTTTTCAGACTACTTATCTTCGTAAAATTAATCCTATTTTCATGCTTCTTCTGCCAAATCCAACACTCACTACCATACATAAGTGTAGGAACCAACACACCTCTGTGCACAGCCAGACGTGGTGAACGGGGTGAACGTGGATCAAAGAAGGCGAAACAGAGTCTGTCAGCCAACAAGGTCATGGCCACAGTTTTTTGGGATGTACGCGCTGTCATTCACATCGATTACCTCAAAAAAGGTAAAACGATCATCGGCGAATATTATTTAAAGCTTGTGAACAGATTCGACGTTGATTTGAAGCAAAAACGGCCGCATTTGGCTAAGAAGAAGAAAGTGCTGTTCCATCAAGACAATGCACGTGTGCACACTTGTCTAGTCACGATGGCCAAAATCCACGAATTGGGATATGAACTGCTACCCCATTCAGCATATTCTCCATATTTAGCCCCCTGCGACTATTTTCTGTTGCCAAACCTAAAGAAATGGCTGTGCGGTAAGAGATTTGAGTCGAATGAAGAAGTCATTACCGAAACAAACGTGTATTTTGAGAGCTTTGAAAAAACCTATTATTTGGAGGAAATAAAAAAAATTAGAAAAACGCTGGACTAAATGTATCGAGCTAAAAGGTGATTATGTAGAAAAGTAAAATGTTTATTTGTGGAAAAAAATTTGTTTTATTCAAAAAGTCACTGACTTATCAAACCGCCCTCGTACCATAATAAGCAGCGCGCCGGTTTGGAAACAATTCCATTTATTTTGCGACGAGAGTGGCTATAAATTGAAAGAAAATACATCAACAAGAAAACTAGCCATTATTTTAATGGACTATGGGTTCATTCGCACCTTGCCAAAGCAGGTATCAATGAAGAAAATTATAAGAACCATAGGACACAGCTCATCTAATTTATTGAAACCTTATTTTCAATTGGATAATGAACATTATCTTAATTTAATTAATAACCTAAAAGAAAGTGTGAAGGTATCATTAACTTTAAACACATCATACATACATATAGTCACGCCTTTTCTCCGTAGGGGTAGGCAGAGCAGAGGCTTTGCAGAGCGTAAGGACCTCAACAAGAAATATACAATTTGATTTTATCTAAAGCCAATACAGAGCTAATATAAATGATAAAGGACAAACCACTTATTAATTAACTTTTATTTGGAAAAAAATTGAGTTTAAATGTTAGTTTTTAAGTTTGTCCAATTTTTTGTTAAAAATACATTTTAAAAGGGCTTTGTTGCCTGTTTGCACCAAAACGCTTTAATAATTAAAATTAAGCATTAACTGCCACCTGTTGATTAGTATCCCCATTACCATGTTTGGATACTTTGAATTCTGTATGGCACCAGCCTTTTAACAGAGGTGCCCATTCATTTATCAACTGCAAAACCTCAATTTGGTTAAAAATTTTAACTCGAAAAAGAATATTTTTGGATCATTTTTATGTAGATAACCAAACGAGTATGTTAACAAAACAAGCCTCTTGTTATACTCTATGCTACCTCTCGCTGAAATTATCCGCAGTGGGCCGAGGACTAGAGTGTAATGGTTCTACTCAGTTCGCCACGTGATTCCTCGCCTCTTTCTGCAGGCACTCGCTTCCGTGTCGGTTTTTGTACCAGAGTCAAATACGGCGAGGCACGAATACGAGAAGACTCGCTACATTCTTGACACACTTCGAGCAGTAGTGTTTTTTTCGAGTTAAAAACGTCATCTACCATCTCTTATTTTTTCCAGGGCTTTAGTATTTTAGTATCTAGTATTTTTTTTGTAGTAACAATTTAATAAGTTGTAATATGTATATGCATAGAGAGCTGAAGCAGTAGCTACTTCAACGACATCCATAACTGAGTTTCTCGCAAGTTTTTTTTTTTTTTTCATGAAAATAGTCGCAAAAAGGGTAGACCTATCGTGTGGACCGCGGACGGCCCGCACTGCTACTATCAGAAGGGGAAGGGATTATAGAAAGGAAATGATTGTGGACACGCTTTTTAAAAAATTGCAGGTCATAGTTCTCTGAAAAAACTGATTTTGGAAGCTTATTCCATTCCGTAGCAGCCCTGTAAAAGAAGGATTCTTAATAAAGATTGGTCCTTGTAGTGTCAATCTTGAGAGTAAATGGGTGAGACTGATCAGCGTGCCGAGTTCTTCGGCCGAATGTGGCCAATGGTGGTACAAGAGTTTTTATTTATCTGGAGCATCTGCCATGGAAATATCTGTAGAGCAATGACTGGTCTGCAACTCTTCTTCTATGTTCTAGAGGGTGAAGGGTATCTGTGAGAGTTGAGCTGTTTATCAAGCGAATGGCTCTTTTCTGAATGGAATCTAGAAGACAAAGAGAATGCCTTTGTGCTGAACCTTAAATGTGCGAGCAATACTCCGATAGAGGTCGGATTTGAGCCTTGTACGTCGTCAACAGTTAATCAGGAGTAAAAAACTTTCTGGCTTTCCACAGAAAACCTAGCCTCTGGCTTGCCGACTTTGCGATGTTAGCAACATGGTCATGCCAAGACATATTATTGGACACCGTGACTCCCAAAATCGAGATGGAGGGACTTGGTTTAAGGGTATTTCCGGACATTGTGATGGTATGATTTGAGGAATTCACTTTCTTGGAAAACGTGGCACTTTGTGTTTTTTGGGCGTTGAACTGAACAAGATTGTTGGTTCCCCACTCGACGATTGCTTCAAGATCTCTATTGATGGAATCAACCTGTTCCTGCCTGAGTCTATTTGTATCATTCACCGAAAGTGATCGATAGGATGTGAAAGTTGAGACAAGTGTGCTATCGTCTGCGAAACTGTAAATGGGATTCGTTGTGGTTTTCAAGAGGTTTTCAAGAGTTCCTTGCACGGAGTGTAAAGGTAGCTTTAGCATTTTTATGTATTTTGCTTTGGGGATGTGTCTTCAAATTTTTAACGTAAGCACGCCAAAGGCAGTAACAAACGTTTTTTATTGCAGCGAATGTTTTTCAATGGTATTGTAAGTTTTTACTAATTGAAGTGTTAAAAGTAATGTAATCGATTCTTCTTATTTCAAGCCTCGAAGTAAAAACAATGCGCTAGTAGAGTTTCATTGTTTATTTAGTATTATTACAAAAGAACAAGTTGTGCAACGGTATATATGTAGACTGTAAATTAGAGGTAAAAACAGGAATCTATTATTCACTGCTTTTTGAAAGCACAAAAATAATTTTCGCCAGCATTTCATGCATGATTCAGTTAGTTTCAAACAAATCATCGGGTATAAGGTCCATTTCCATTTATAAACCAAATCGAGGATCCTTTGTTTTGCGTTTTATTGCAATGTTTTTGTTTCGTACAAATTTTAGTTGAATTTAGATCGGTAGTCAGGCATTTTTGAATGTTGCAAATCATGTCAAAACATTGTAATTATTCCGCAATAAATTTGCGAATTTAAATTATTTCACGCACTTAGAATGCATTAATTAAATCGACATTTATATACAGGGTTTTACTAAAATTATGCGAACGAATTCAAGAGTTGATTGCCAGTATAAGATTATGATGGATCTTTTCTGTAACAAAGTTTTAATTTTTTTTATCAAATTTAAGAAAAAATAAAAACTTAAATTTTTTTAATTTCCGTGCACTCGCAAAGGACTAACCACCGGTATTTTTTTAACATTTCTGTTACATCTAACAATCAAGTGGTGTGTATGCATATTTAAATATACTTTTAAATGTTCGTTATATTTACATAAATTAATAAGGTTGTAGGATATTTATACGCTTGTAATAAATTTTGTTTTTTGTATATTAAGATTTGCGTACTCAATAAATAAATAAATAAAATACATTATAAGGGGTTAAAATTAATAATCTTCAAAACTAGAAACTTTTGAGACTAATGATAGGTATTTTTTTAAAAATGATGCAGTTTTAATATTTTTAAATAAAAAGAGCGATAGCGCTAATAGTAAAGAACTAAGCGCATCATTACAGCTCCAACATGGCTCTATCCTTAAATTTTTACGTTTTTAAAATCTTTCAAGTTATTGCAAAAAATATTTTTATACATTTCAACTTTGCCACCCTGTATATTTCTTATTATTAATATTATATTGACTCAAATTACTTCAGATTATAATACTTAGATACCAAGAATCTTCCATTTCACTTTGAACCATTACTTACGGAGGACCTTGTATAACTAACAAATTATCTAACGTATTCTCTCTATTCTCCGCTTCGAAGGTTGGCAATCATTACAGCAATTCTTATTTTTGAGACCGCAGCTCTAAATAGTTTATTATTACTGCATCTAAACCAATCCCTAATGTTCTTCAGCCTTCTTCTTCCTATAGATCTCTTGCTTTGAATTTTTCCCCGCATAATTATTTGTAGCATTTAATATTTTTGTCCCCTTATGACATGTTGCATGTATAGCAGTTTTCTTCTTTTAATTGTCGAAATTACTTCTTTCTGCTTATGCATACGTCTCATTACTTCCACGTTGGTTATTTTCTTTACCCATGAGATCCTCAATATTCTCCGGTATATCCACATCTCAAATGCCTCCAGTCTCTTTATGTCGGTTACCTTCAGTGTCCAGGCCTCCATCCCATAGTATAGTATAGACAGCACATATCATCTCATCAGTCATATTTTTAAATCAAGGTTTGAATCTCTGCAGCAGAAAAGCCTCTTCATTCTTGTTAAGGTTCTTCTCGCCTGTTCCATTCTGACTCGTATTTCTTGGAAACTGTCATTGTTCTTATTAATAATCGTGCTTAGGCATTTGTATTGTCTTACTCTTTCAATTGGCTGGTTCCTCACATATATCTTACGATTGTCTTGAGTTGTTTTTGTTATCAGCATATATTTTGTTTTGCTTATGTTTAGTCCATATGTTTAGTCCATATTCTTCGCTTACTGTGACCATTCTGTTAATTAGCGTCTGTAGGTCTTCGTGTGTTCCAGCTAAAATAACTGTATCGTCAGCGTACCTTAGATTATTTATGGTCATACCGTTAATTTTAATGCCCATGTCCTGATCATCAAGTGCCCTATTTACTATGTCCTCCGAGTACAGGTTAAAGAGGATTGGTGATAGTATACACCCCTGACGAACACCTCTTTGTATTTCTATTTCCTCTGATGTCATGTCTTCTATTTGTACTGCTGATTTTTGGCCATAGTATAGGTTTGAGATTATTTTTATGTCTCTGAGATCTATCCTTCTCTTGACCAATGTTTCTTTGAGTTGGTCATGCTTAACTTAATTAAATGCTTTATTGTAGTCTATAAAGCAGGCGTATATGTCTTGGTTTATGTCTATGCATCTTTGTAATAGGACATTTAGTGCAAGTAGTACTTTCCTTGTTTCTAGGCCTTTACGGAATCTAAATTAAGTATTGCTGATATCTACATCGAGTTTTCTAAATATTCTATTATGGGCCACCTTTAACAGGACTTTTAATGTGTGAGCCATCAGGCTTATTGTGCGGTAGTCAGAGCAATGCCTGGTATTTTTCTTTTTTGGAAGTGTTATAAAAGTTGATAGCAACCACTCATTTCGTATTATTCCTGTTCTATTGTATTAATTACTTCTACCAAAACATGAATCCGGTCCGCCTCTATGGTGCAATGGTTATTGGTGAAACAAAATTAACCTTAGTTTTAAAATGTGTGAAAAATTAAAATAGTGAACAAATATTTAAAAAACATAAACCCCGTTGACATCCAAAGACTGTTGACATTTTGTTTAAAATGCGTAAAAAAAAGAACATGTCTCTTTGGATTTAATATTAAAAAAAGTAAAAGGAAAAGATTTATTCAAAATTACTAGAACGAGTCTTTGGAGTCGGTAGAGGTCGACCTCGGCGAACATATCTCGATAAGATCAACATTGTTTTAATGAAAGGCCAGGTCAAGAGTACCAACAACCGACGGGCATGTATGAGAGCACTGATGAAAGTAGAGAAAGCAAAAGATGTTTGTTAGAACCGTAGAAAGTGGAAGGAAGTGGTCTATGTCTACCCCTACGGGAAAAAGGCGTGACTATGTGTATGCATATATTGTTTTTTAAATATTTATTTTGGAAAGAATACCACACCAGACAAAGAAGTTAATTCAGTGGAGACCCAGAGAAACAAGAAGAAGCATAGGTAGATCTCCAAAAAGATGATGTGAAGAGAACAGCGGGCACCCATTGGCAGCAAACAGCTCAAGACAGAAACGCATGGAAGAGATTATAAGAGGCCTATGTCCTGCAGTGGGCAATAATTGGCTGAAGAAGAAGACCACACTAGAAGTCTTTTTGGAACAAGGGTAAAAATTAATTAAATCATTTTGCTCAATTTTAGCCCGTTGAATTTTTACAAATACGTAAAGCAATAACAACATAATACAGGTAGAATTTGCCCGTTACAATTTTAAATTAAAATTAATGACTTAAAATGTTTTAATAGTTTGAGACTTTAATTATTTAGCCTAAATTTTCATTGAGTGTATTAAATTAACAATTCTCTTCTTTTTAACGTGCCGTCTTCACTAAAGGTTGGCTACAATTTTGGTAAATATCTCGCTGTCCTGTGCTGCTCTTGGTAGTGACTCTGAATTCAGGCCAGTCCAATCCCTAACATTCTTTAAAAACGAATTCTGTCTCCTGCCCGGTCCTCTTTTACCTTCAATCTTGCCCTCCATTATTAGTTGTAGGAACTCGTATCTCTTGCCTTTGTATATATGTCCCAGATAGCTTGTCTTGCGTCTTTTGACCATTCCCAAGATTTCTTTGTCCACTTTCATCCTTCCTAGAACGGTTTCATTGGAGACATGCTCTGTCCGTAATAGTTTGAGCATTCTACGCATTACCTACATTTCGAAGGCTTCTATTCTACGCATTGATAGTATTCCCATCGTCCATGATTCGCTACCATATAAGAGGATTGAGTAGATATAAGCTTTTACGAATCTGTATCTGGTGTTTAGCGATAATGTAGGGTTTGTTAAGAGTCTCTTCATTTTAAGGAATGCGCTTCTTGCGTTTTCTATACGGCATTTGATTTCTGTTCTCGAGTTTAAATCTCGTGTTATCTAGCATCCCAGATATTTGAACTTGTCAACCTGCTCTATTTGTTTGTTATATATCTTTATATAGGTGTTCAAATTGCCCTTTTTGGAGATAGTCATTGTTTTTGTTTTTTCTGTATTTATCTTGAGTCCGAAAGTGTCGCCTTTCCTTACTACTGCGTCAATAAGGTTTTGAAGTCCTTCTTGACTATTGTCTATTATTACTGTGTCGTCTGCATACCGTGTGTTATTCACGAGTCTCCCGTTCACTTTTATGCCTTCTTGGATGTTTTTTAGCGCTTTCTGGAAAACCCTTTCTTAGTATATATTAAAGAGAGTCGGAGAGAGTATGCAACCCTGTCTTACACCTCTTTTGATCGGTATATTGGTGGTGAGTTTATCCTTTACTGGAATCGATGCTGTTTGTTCCCACTACAATTTTTTAATCAGGTTTATGTCGCTTTGGTCTAGCCCCTGTTCGTATAGGAGGTTAATTAGTTCTGTTTATTTTACTCGGTCAAATTAACAATACTGATCATAAAATTTGGATAATTACTGAAAGAATATTAAAAATGCATTCTTAAAACGCTTTCTTTTTTTATTAAAAACAATATGCTAAGGTAAAGGCCACTGTAAAACGATAAAGAAATTTAATATTGGAGTACACAGCAAACTAAAGTTTCCAAGTTCCAGGTGTCTTACGAAAGTACAGCCGTTCCGACACACTGTTTCTACATTAATTAGAAAAGTTCTTTAATTTGACATGTCTTTCCGCTACCGATGAAAACTTCAATTTGCCTAATTACGTAAGGAGGAGCGAGTTTTTTATTTGTTTTTTTTCGTTATATGATAATCAGGAAAATGTTTGGCTGTTTGGACATATTTACATTATCATAAAATGGATCTCAATATTAGTAACGTAAGAAAGTTTTAACAGAGAGTTTTAAAACAATGCACATTGTGTAATACATAGTTTTTGAACAGTGGCTATAAATTCAAATGCAAACGTGATAGTGATTCGACTTTTGTACTTAATGCTTGTCTACTAATATGTATAATTTGTCTGCAGTATGTAACTCGAAAGAAAATACATTAATCTATACATACAATTCCAAATAAAATTAACGCAACAACATATTGTTACAACTTTTCGTTCTTTCGTGGGTTCGGCGATTAAACTCTTGATCCAATAACAAAACAATGTTTATTTCAATACAATAAATTCTATTTTTATCAACCACTTAGATATTAACTAGCTATACAACTTTTACAACTCTATATAACTATTTACATTTATTAATTCATAAACACATAAGCCGATACTGACTCTTCCGCTTGCTGTCCCTTTTTTTTATACCCGAACGAATAACCACGAGAAGGGTCCAGTTATTTCTAGAATTATCCATTGTCTTCTATGCTTATTAAATATTCACCCTAGATTCGGTTGTAGCCGCCAGAGACAGATTCAGTAAATTCGTGACCATATTGAATCATACATAATCATAAGTTGTTATAATAAATTAATTTTTATATTTGATGGACATTAATTTCATTGAAAATTATACAAAGCGTATTTGGATACTTTTAATGTTAATTAGCTTTAATACTTTTCTATAAGATTAAAATTAAAATTATTTTTAAGACTTATTAATAAAATTGTAACAGTAAAGAAAATAAATTATTGTGTAAATAGAACTGTAAGAACTACCGAAGTATTAGTATACTTAGTTTAGTATTAGTTTACTCAGCATAGCCGGCAAACTGTATGTAAATATGTTGATTAAAGGAGTAACGAATGAAACTGAGAAAATGATATAGACTTGAAAAAGGCCTATGACAGAGTGGTGAGCAGTGAATTGTGGTCGACATTGTCTATGTACGTATGGGGTCAGCGGTAGTTTATTACGAGCACTGAAATCACTTTATGAGGATTCCACTGCTTGTGTCAGGATAAACTGAGCTTGCACGGACTGGTTTAACATCGAAAAAGGTGTGAAACAGAGATGTGTTGCTTTGCCACTTATACATAGAAGATTGTTTAAAAGATTTGAAAGAGAGTGCGTATGAATTGAAAATGAATGATTTAATCGTAAAATGCTTTCTTTACGCCGATGATCAAGTCATATTAGTGTCATATAAAGAGGAGTTGCAGGCGATAGTTAATGTTATGCATAATGCTCTGAAAATTAAAGGGATGAAAATAAATGTAAGCAAAACAAAAATAATGGTTTAAAAAAAAAGAATGAAGAATATGAAGTTCTGATTAAAGGAGAAAAGTGGAACAAGTAAATAAGTTTGGGTACTTGAGTTCAAAGTTTACAAGAAATGGAAAGTATGACAGTAACATTGAGCGAAGGGTGTTGGCAGGAAAACAAATGAATGCGGCATTTCATAACTTAAAGAACAGCCAGAAAGTGTCAAAAAAGGCACGTGTGGCTGTTCATAAAGGTGTGTTGGTTCCTACACTTATGTATGGTAGTAAATGTTGGGTTTGGCAGAAGAAGCATGAAAATAGGATTATTGCTGCGAAAATGGGTAGTCCGAGAAGTATAGCCAGAATGACTCGGTTGAATAAAGTAAAAAATGGTGAAAAAAGAAAACGCTGTGGTGGATAAAGGAAGATGGACGAAACAATTTTATAAGGCGAATGTGAATGAACAAGTCAGTAGATGTCGACCTCGGCGAACATATCTTGATCAGATCAACATTATTTCGAAGAAAGGCCAGGTCAAGAGTACCAACAATATACGAGCATGTATGAGAGCACTGATGAAAGTGAAGGAAGCAAAAGGTGTATGTAAGAACCGTAGGAAAGGAAGTGGTCTTTGCCTACCCCTAAAGGAAAAAGGCGTGACTATATGTATATATGTATGTATGTAAATAGGACTTTAGTAGCAAAATTATTGGTGTAAAAGCGACAGTAGTAGTGTGTGTTGCCTCTTGTACTTTTACATTTCTGTGTCTAGGTAAGCTTACTAGGATATATTACGAATTGTTGTCTTTAATATAGTTGGCATTTCAATTAAAAAGGACACGGTAGTTACGCAAAGCGATCAAAAAAAGAGAAAATTGAGTCGAGGTGTGCTCTTCCACCAGAACAACGTTCCGGCCCACAAAAATTGT
Organism: Agelastica alni; assembly: GCA_950111635.1. NCBI lineage: Eukaryota > Metazoa > Arthropoda > Insecta > Coleoptera > Chrysomelidae > Agelastica > Agelastica alni. The sequence continues at coordinate 22,451,833 of OX467716.1, forward strand.
GTTGCAATGGCTGCCATTTACAATGCGGAATTTAAAATTTTTAAACAACCCCATTATTCTTCAGATTTGGCCCCCAGCGGCTACCATCTATTCCCAAAATTAAAAAAAACATCTTTGTGGAATGCGCTTTGCTGATGATAACGAAGTGATTTCGACGGTTGATGAATGGCTGAAGACTTAAAAGTTCTGAATTTTTTTCAAAAGTATTTAAAACCCTCAACACCGATATACCAAATGTATAAACGTTGCAGGTAAATATGTTGAAAAATAAATTAGTGTCATTCTTCTCATGTGTTTGCTTCTATGTTTGGGACAACAATTCGTGTAAACTATCCTCGTATTCTAGTATGTGGAATATCGTTCCTACTAAAAATAATAAACTTGATTTTGCTAATGTCAAGAATTAAACCAAGTTTTTGGGTTTCTTCACTGACCCGATTTAGTAGACTTTGGACATTATGTTCACTATCTGGTAATAATATTACGGATATTGGATACGGATATCCGCATATCGGATATTGTTAATTAAGATTCCGTTTACTTTAATTCCAAATCTGAGATTGACTTGGAAATGCTTCTTTTACGTACAGGTTAAATAACATTGGGGTTAGGATACACGCTTGGTAAACGCCTTTTTAATTTCAAAATTATCAGTTGTTCTAGAGTTGCTAATTTAAATTTCTGCTTTTTAGTGCCAATTACCGATTAACCTTATATCTTTTTCATCCAGTCTTTAATCCCTAAATTATGTGATTAAAAGATTGTGGGTATCAAATACCCTCTTATAGTCAATGAAACACATAAACATCTTGTCTTTGATTTTGACAGTTTTGAACCAATGTTTGGAGACTAAATAAGGCTTCTCTAGATCTAAATCCGCTCATAAATCCGAATTGATTGACTCCATATTTAAGATCGTTTAAATCTACAAGTGGCGTTTTATTTACTTTTTCCCAAATATAACTCCAGAAAAAAAAATTTTACGGGTTGCACTCTGGGAGTGCCGGCAGAAGTGAAAACTTAAGTATTAACGTTGTACCCCTGCGCCGCCTAAACGAAACAGCCGGCGCAGGCATACATTTTCGCCGCGCCGTAGAAAGAGAGGAGGATACTCCCTCTCCTACGCCACGCCAGCTGTCTACTGTCCATCCGTCTTACGAATTTTCGATCAGGTCACGTGTCATGACGCGAGTTTTTTACCCATTTTTTACCCATTACAAAAAAAGTGTACAACGCCGCTAAAGAAGTTTTCACTTCAAAAATATAAACATAACGAAACAAATCGAGAAGATGATTTATCCCTTTTAAGAATAAACTTGCAAATTCTTAAATGATGGTATTGCGGAAAATTTTAAGCCGAGTATGTCGTCTATATATAATGAGGAAATACACAAGGGTATTTTGGCGAATAAATCATGATGCTACCTACATACAAGATAAATATTGCATCGAATTATGAGTATGTTATGCGTTTTGTCGTACTACAAAAATCAAAAAATAGATTTAAACTTAAAACTTTCTCGTGCGTACAATTTCCAAGCGTATAATATATTAACGTATTGTCGATTATTTAAATATAATCATGACCGACCGATCTGACGGACGGCCGGACACTGACTGACTGAATGAATCATTAATATTTAAGTTAATTTAATATAAAGATATATTAATTACTTAAATTATGTTTGTTTCTTTTTTATCACAATATTGTTAGTATTTTATACACGATACACACTTATTCGAAGCAACAAGGTAGACATGTTGGGTTCGTATAGCGTACTATTCTTCTTATAATGATTATTGTTCGTTTGTGATATATTTTTTATATAAAAGATACTTCCGTTAATGCGTACGGCTATATCGATATGACAGTAACTTAAAAAGAATATCGAAAATTATATCGGTTAATCGACGAGAATATCGCTGAATCAACGAATACTTTTTTAAACGCGATCTACGAAGCTTCGGGTACGTTTTATTTCTATTAAAAATATATAAACAAAGTAAATAAAGTCCATGACATGCGTCAACGGTTAAAGAAAATATTTATTTAAAGCGTATTCGAGTTTATTGTATAAAAAACCTAGTCTGTTTTAAACAAAATTACGGAGCTATGAAAGTAACATTTTCACGAGTTAAAACCGGTCAGTCTTCCGTCCGACCTAAAATACCTTGGTACCGTCTTACGAATTTTTGATCAGGCCACGTGTCCTGACGCGAGTTTAACATTTTTTACCCATTACAAAAAAAGTGTACAACGCCGTTAAAGAAGTTTTCACTTCAAAAATAATTTAAAACTGCAAGATCAGCAGATCTTGCGCCTTACTGATCTAAAAGTGCCAATCCACCGATGAGGAAATATTTTGTTTAAACGATCAACTACGATTAACTACCACAGCAAAAACCAGCGGACTGGAATTCTGATGCCCTGAAGACACAGCGGTAGTCACAAAGGATTAAAGATCTAGGTGACCTAAGTGCCAGACCAATGGCTCAACCGCAATAATGTCTTCTTCTCTAGGTGCCGTCTCCGCTTCGAAGGTTGGCATCAAAGCAATTCTTATTTTGAGACCGCACCTCTAAATAGTTTATGAATAATGTATTCAAATGTAATGTGTGTGCAGGTGCTTCATTTTTGTGAAAGTACACGTTGGCACACATATATAGTGGCAGATCTTTCAACACTTTAGGCGAATCGTCCTGCAGAAATTGTAAATTATTAATCCCAGTTAAAGTGCCTTAGTAGAATTGTGGTGCAATTATAAATCCGTCAGTCATTCTAGACCATACAATAATTATTCCCAAATGTATTTAGAAGTTAGTTTCCTGTATCCAGTGCGGATTATTTTGAGACCAGTAATAGCAATTATGCCGATTTGCTATCCCATTGTTATTAAATCGACCTTTAAGGGACTATAGTATTGAATTAATAATAATATTTTATGTGCCGTCGTTAAATGTTGTATAAAAGATTAAGTTATAGATCTTTCTTTTTTAATTTGTCTAATAAAAATATATATTAATAACACTTGAACTGAAATATTATCTCATTACATTTTTCGGATGTAGGTCAATAGCGCGCCGTCGTCATTTAAACCTTTACCGGTTAGAAAATAAACCCAAAAAGTATGCACGCATACAAGATATTAAGTACCTACCCCTAATAGCTAGATTTTCTCAGTAAGGTTTCATTTGACACAGTTCTGGTATCGCAAAATTCAAAATCTTGGGTTAGTATCTGAGTACAGAGATGTTAACTCAGCAATAGGTCAGTGGTTGCGATACAGCTTTGGGTTATTATTTCTAAATCCCAACGAAGTAAATGATTGGTTTTTAGAAGACCTTTGCTCAGATATTCCTAAGAACGACAAATTTATTGAATAGGCTGATTATTTAAGCATATCTCGTGATTCTGTTTTTTCTCCAAAAATATGGGCTTCTTGTAGCAGTGATAGAGAACGTACAACAAAAGCCTGTGGTGCAAATGTTCGCAAATGTGTAACAAACTTAATTAATTTATATGTAAATAACAGTATTGAAAGATTCGATTTTCTTAAGAGCGGTTCGTATTAATTTGCAAAAAAAAATAAAATATATTTATAAGGAATAATCATTGTTTTGTTTAGCTTTTATTTTCATGAAGAAACATATCGCACTAAAAAGTTTAATCCGCGCGCAATTGACCTCTAATACCAAAGGTAACGCGCGCAATTGTCCTATTCATTCTCTACTACCTGACAAATTTTGCTTCATTTTTCGTTAATACTCGGTGTGTCGTGAGGATATAGATTGGTGATGTCCGGCAGCTTCTTGTTATTAATCGAGGTACCCATGCATAATTGAACACAGTATTAGCATTTCTTTTTTTAGCGCTAGACGTTACTTAAATCTGTCAGATACAGTGCGGGTACTGGTGTTTGTACAATTGATAGATATTTTGTTGGCTTTGGCAAGGTTTTTGTGTTTATAATTTGATACAGTTTAAGAATAATAAAGTAATTTTTATAAATAGATCGAATGGCTTCATATAAAGCGGAGCAGGTATGCTTGCAACGTCTTATGGACGAAATGTATTAATTTTCTGATGACGATAGTAATGACGAATACATCGGTAAAAATATTGAAGAATTCGAGACTTGTGAAGAATTTTCCGAATCTGAACAGGATTTATTTGATTGCAACGACACTGGTAATGACTATTTCACTAATCTTAAAATATTCACATAATCTAACCAATCGCAAACCAAAGACAACTTGTATTATCGCGAAAACACCAGCTGCCTTTCAATTCTGATTGGAGTGTCAGCTTCGGTATTTTCAACGACGTTACCATAGCAACACAAAGTTGGCAGTTCTATCAATATTAATTGTACCTGAATGTGTCAAAATAAGTCGCTTCGGTGCAAATTCAAATAAAATTATCAACCAAAGCATAGATGAGAACGTACCCGTGTTATATATGGAAACAATTTATGACATTCTGTGTTGATTGCGACTACAATTTAGACGCACAAAATACCACCGAACGACTGGCATTCATTCTGAAAGACTGGGCATTTAATATGAGGAAAATTGACGAAAGTGATTAGAAGGAAAGTGTAATTAAAACCATATGGAACACTACTGCAAAATTATTGCAAGAAAAATATTTTAGCAAGTATCAGAGGGATATTGATCCATTCAGAAGTATAATTTTCAAAGAGGCAAGGGCGGCTCGTGACAGTTAGAGAAAATTATTGTAAGCTGTACCTGAGACTGTGACTTCTGACGAATATAAAAATATGTGCCTATAATGGGATGAGGATACGTCAGAAGGCCTCCAGAAAAAGTTTTTTCACATAGTAGCAGTAGAACTTGCTTGAAGAGGTAACGAAGCAGCTTTTTCTATGTTACATTTTTTTAAAGAAAAAACATACAACAAAGGGTGTTTGACTAATAGAATTGCATATAATTCCATATTCTCCAAAACCCATCAAGGCGGTAATAATAGTGAAGATAATAAATGGCTCAATCAGAACTTGAGCAATCCCTAAATGTGTCCTGTGAGATTATATTGGATACTGATATCAAAAAGGGGAAATATTGCAATTGACAGACTGTTCCTGTCTGCGAATGGCAAGTGGAATAGAAATAATAAAAACAGTTGGTACAAAAATTCTTCTGTGGGTATCAACACACTGTCAAAATGGACAAAACTGTCAGCAGAAAAGATAGGATTAGATACGAAAAAAGTCAAAATAACAAATCATTCTAATCGTGCAACTGCAGTTATTTAGTTACTACAATCTGGCGTTGGTGAACAACAGGCAATGAAAATAACCGGACATGGAAGTTCCAACTCTATGAAACCGTATTTACAGCTTAGTGAGAAACATCATCAGAACATATTGAATACCTTCAGAAATACTGAAAGTACATCAAGTAATGAGTCCAACAATAAAATGTGTTCAAATAACGGTCAAACCATTTAAAATTTCTATAATTGTACTATATATAATAATTATAGTTGAGTGTTATGTTGAATATTGTTCAAATATTAAAATAAAATAATGACACATATTAAAAAAGGTTTTTATTAAAAAAGGTTTCGTGTTGGAATTAATATTCAGAATTAGGCATTGTAATATATATCATTGAAGATTATAAACATTTGCTTAGGATTGTAATGAATTTTTCATATTTATAATAAAGGAATTGGTTTCGTGAAATAGTCTTGCAAAATACTACAAAATATTACTTATGAAAATCCTACGGAAAAAATATCAGGTTTACTTGAACAAGGCAGCCAAAGGTAAAGAGAATATAATATGGAGAATACTGCCCTTCAACAAGAATTTTAAAACAAGATCTCACAATATGGTATCCCACTTTACTGGAAACTTAGGTATTTTAAAAGAAAAAACAAATCCTTTGGAATGCTAAAAATGTTTATTCAGCGATGACGTTATTGCTATAGTTATTGAACATGCAAATATGTATAGTTGATGAACATGCAAATATGTGCATAGCTTTTTAAAGCTCACCAATATTCTAGAGAAGGAGATGTGAAGCCGAACAATGAATCTGAAATTTTCGCTCTTTTAGGTATTTTTTATTTAGCAGGTGTCAATTAAAGCAGCCGTCTGAACACAAAATAGTTATGGAGTGAAAATGGGACGGAAATTGAACTATTAAGGTCGACGATGTCTACGAACAGATTTAAATTTTTATTGAAGTACATTAGATTTATGACAGATACAAGATCGGAAAAATTAGAAACTGATAAACTGTCGCCAATTAGAGAAATATTTGAAATATTCAAAAAAATCATATTTTTTATCGGAATACCTTATTATCGATGAGAAGTTGGAGGTTTTTAGGAGACGCTGTAGCTTCAAACCGTATATCCCTTTCAAACAATGCAAATATGGAATAAAAATATTTGCCATGGTGGATGCAAAATAGTATATTTTATAACAAGAGATGAAACCAATGCCATCTCCTTCTTTAACAAAAAAAAACAGATGAAAATACTGTTTTTTTCGTAAAGTGAGAGTTTGTCCACGAGCGTAGCGTAGTGGAGCGAGTGTGGCAATCTCACGAACGAAAAAAATGTATTTTATCTCGAGTAGGAAATGCATTTTTTTTTACCATAGAATTTATAAAATACTGGATTACAATTTTTAGAACTTTATTTATTTATAACATATACTTGATTATAATACTGGGTACTATATATATACAGGGTGGGACACCCCATACGACAAGGTCCCTGTAAATCAAACCAATAAATTTTTCGAGAATTTCTTCGTTTCATTATATGTATATTGATTAAGGCTGCAAAAAGAAATTATTTTAAAGTCTACAGGTTGGCTCAAAAAAGTGTGACATATCAAAGTTGTGTTTTTTTAAATGGAACACCCTGTATTTCGTTACACTTTTAAATAGTTCAGAAAAAAATAATACGATTTCATAAAAGGTACTATGTAGCTAGCTATAACTGTTCTCGAATTATTGATTTTTTTATGAAAATGCTAGGTACAATTGGAAACTAAATAACATTGAAATGTATAGAAATCATCTCTTCGAATTTTGACCAAGCATTAAAGAGGTTTTGGGGTGTTGATTTTGATAAAACCCGTATCTCAATATTATACAGAATGTTTAAAAATCATTGTCACTTTTCTATAATTTCGAGCAAAGATAACTTTGTTATTTCTTTGCTCTATGTAGCTGACATTAATATTTAAGTTCTATATGAAGTAAACGTTGATAAAGCTCACCATCTAGGACGCAGATTGTTTTTAGAAAAATTGTGTTTTCAGCTCGTGGAGGAACATTTACGTATACGTGTTGAAAATGTTAATGTGCCGAGATAAATTCAAGATAGAATTAAAGAATTACTACAAATTGTGAAAACGTCGAATTGACTGCCGACATGCACAATAAGCAGCTGAGGAGACTGTAAAAAGAAAAGACTTAAAAGATATTCTTGTGTGAAATGTAGAAAATTCTTATGCCTGGAACACTTATCATGTTATGCAATAATTGCTCCGAATCGCTTAAATAATATGTATTTTGCGTTTTTTATGAATATAAAAAAAAGATTTATTTTTATTTTCAAATGTAATACAATCTGAGACAAACATTTCGGGTAACCGTGTTCCAAAAAAAGGTGCGGTTACTAAAGGAATAAGGACTATTCACAAAACAACAGGACCGTAACCATCATCAGTAGCAGACTTTCTTTTAAAAGTACCTTGGTTGTTTTTTGCAGAATGACCCATTTGCAGACAAATTAGATACTTAAGTATAAAGCATATAGCACTTGGAACTACAACAGGAAGCAAAAAAAGTAGGCCTAGAAATGAACATTTCCAAAACCAAATTCATGACAAACCAACAGACAAATATAGAGAGTATAAATGTGCTAAGACAACAGGTAGATAAAGTGATCTCTTATGTCTACCCAGGTCAAGAGGTAACATTGGGAAAAACTAATCAGGAACTTGAAATTAACCATAGATTACGTCTAGGATGGGCGGCCTACGGAATGATGCGACATGTCTTCAACTCCAACCTACCCCTTAAAACTAAAAACCAAGGTTAACATGGAATGCATTCTCCTGGTTACAACCTACGGATGCGAAACATGGGTTCTAACAAAGAAAATCCTAAATAAATTAAAGATACACCAAAGAGCAATAGAATAAAGAAAAGCTAGGAATAACGCTTAAAGATCATAAAACCAATGGGTGGATAAGAAATAGAACCAGGGTCAAAGATATAGTGAGGCGAATAGGTGATTTTAATTGGAATTGGGCCGGACATGTTGCCCGAAATACAACCAATTGAAGCAGAAAAACAACAAGATGGAGACCTTGGGGGGAGAAAAGAAGCACCGGCAGACCACAGCAAAGATGGTATGATGACATCAAAAGAACAGCCGGACTTAACTGGTACCAAGTGGCACAAAACAGAGAAAACTAAAAAAATAAGAGGGAGGCCTATATCCAAAGGATAGAAAACGGCTAGAAGAAGAAGAAAAAGACTTGGAATGCATCTTTCGGGATAACGTTGTCTGTAAACATACATTTAACTGACTAGGCCTACTTATTGTTTTAATAAGACTGTTTCAATATTATTATTTTAAAACTATCGTTATTGTAGTGTTTTTAAATTACACTTTTAACCTGTTTTAAGCTAAATTTTTTATTATTAAGTCACAAGATTGTGGTTGCTAGACTTTAAACTATTATACTTAATTATTACTGTTAGGTACTTGTTTTTCAGGTAAAACTTCTATACGCGCGCTGGGAGTAAAAATTCAAGGTCGCGTCACACGAGCTAACAAGACGAAAATGTGTAACGATTGATAATGCGCATGTGCATATGCGTAAAGTAATTGTTAATATTTGGTAAAAAATTCACGTCTAATCGACATTAATTGGTGACCACATTAGAACTTGGTGGAATCATAAAAAAAAAAATTTTATCTGTCAGAAAATTTAAGCTGAATTTTTAATAATTTTGTATTGTGCCGGTTGTTAGTACGTTCATGGAACCTAAAAAGATTTATTATGAAAATGTATATACCTGGCAAAGACAAAAATCTTAATCTCAGAAAAAGTAAGTTAAACCCCAAAATTCTTAATAATTTGAAAAGGTCGAAAAATTTTAAATTCTAAACGTACCTTCTAATTTTGACGTCTATTTGTCATGTAATAATTCTAAATATACCTTTAAATTTTGACGTATATTTGTCAATTAAATACCTGGCTGGAAAAACGTTGCATGTAGCGAAAGTTCAATTTTACAGGAGAGTGAATTATGTTCAAAAAGTAAGTAAAACGGCAGCTGGCAAACTAAAGAGCAACATACAACGTTTTCCACTAAATAAAACTTAGTTGCAAAAACATACTATTGGGTTTACAAAACCTACCTATTCATTGGTATGTTCATTTACATTTTGGTTTTCAACAACAGAAAAATGAAAGATATGGGATATTGGAGAGGGGATGAGAATAAAGTAAAAGAGGTTGAACTAATTTTATTGACAGAAAATGAACAAACACTTACATGAACACTTACACAAACATTTACAATGAACACAAGTTAGTGCATGTATCAAAGCGAAGTGTCTCAAACCTCAAATTAAACTCTCTTTTTTATGTCTTACTGTATAAAGTAGAGTTTGCTGGATTATCAGGGTATTTCTGCTTGAATAAATGGTACATTTTGGAGACACAGATCAGGACTTAAACATTTTTTCTATGAGACATTCCAAATATAATGATTAATTTCTATAGGGAAAAATTCAATGTGTTCTCTAATGTTCCCTATCACTGTAGCATCGATCGCATGATACGGTTCAAGTGAGTGCTCCTCTTATCTTTTGGTGCAAGCTGATCATATTTCATTTTTGGTGTAATGGCAAACGTGTTACACATTGTTTTTTTACGACACACAGGTTTCCCATTCAAGGAATTATCAAAAGAAGCTTGTCGTGTTAAGGTGGAATCTGATTTACCGGTACGCCTTTTTCGTGGTTCCTGTATGGTGATGAATTTAAGGATTAAAAGAAACTGTTCGTTGTACGTCAAACCGTAAAACTGACGAAATAAACTATGTACGTACGCAAGACTGTGGGAAACGCATTCTTCTTTCTCTCTTTTCAGGAACGACATCACCCTTGCGATTGGCTTTGTAAGATTTTCCACTGTCTTTTATAATTTTACGCTTTTTGTCACTTTATTCCGCGAACTGAACAGCGCGTTTACGATTATTCACGATTTCTATATCACTAGCCGATATATTCATGATGGGAAATGGGTAAACAACAATGCAAACGCACAAAACAATGGTCAAATAAAACCTCACAGCAACAATACAGCGTGGGTATCGGTGTTTTTATCAGGAAGACGCGCTGCCAACATAAAACGGTTTTCCAACAAACCCAAGCATGATTCGCACCTTTCTAGCGCATTATAGGCTATCTAGCGGTTTGAAAACTAACTACTTTAAGGTTGAATTCGATCAAGCAAGTGACTTAAATCATTTATTCATAAAAAAGCGACTTACAAAAAACGACATGCATCGTTTTTCCAGCCACCCATTCAATTAATCATTTGTTAGTTTTAGGTATGCTATACTCAATTGAATATTGAACAGACCAGTTTACGCATTAAAGCCCATGTTTTATTTGTCGGTGTCCGAAAGTCGATCACAATTAGGTTGCATATTAATGAGCCGCTTTGTTATGCTGGCCTCCGTGATCCGACTGGCAAACTCTCGAACCCCGCGTCTAGCGGTTTAGAAATGGTAAAAGGATTGTTGCGGACTCTCGAAAGGTCGAACAGTGGCGATTACTCTGGAATAAGGATTTAGAAATATAAAAAGGACAGCGGTCGTGGTGAATAAGTCAGTTTTAAGTTTTGATGAGTTATGGAATTTAATAAGTTGTAATTAGTTAAATATCTAAGTGATTTGTAAAAGTAAAAATTATTGGGTAAAAGTATTGGAATAATTACTATATCGAGAGTTTAAAATTACCGAACCCAAGAAAGACAATATTAGTTAGGATCGTAGTTTTAAATATTTTTTTTTTCATATTTTTTGAAAATTTTGAAATTCCTTTTTTTCATCAACGCGAATTGAAACCGAAACGATCATTTACCACAAGTCGACTTTAAATAAACATGAGAAAGCCAACTCGGAGACACAATCGAATAAAAATATATATTTGAAATTGCCCATTGGATATACTCCCGAGAATCTAAAAACTTCGTTGTGGGAATATTTCGAAAGTGAAGAAAATTTCAATGAATAATGTATATGAATATCTATATATACGTCCATCTATCATGCTAAGACGATTTCATCTTCACGGGAAGTGTTTCTGGTGACATACATATTTTATGAGACATTTTTGGTGTTCTTTATGCTCGTTAAGTTGAATTATAATGTGTAAGTAAATTTCTGGGATTCTGTTATCTTATTATTAAAAGTCCTTGTCATCTAAAACAATAAAAGTGTCCCGACTATGCTGCGGATTTTAATTTATGCGCTGAGTACAAGGATAGAATTTTTATTAACGGTTGATAGTTTTTTGTTTTTGTTTGCATTCTTGTCGCCGTGAAATCTCAAAACGTTGCGCTTTTGTTAAACAAATCGGGTTAACATTTATTGTGGAGTAAATAAACCCTAGATTTCCGAAATCACTTAGCTGTCTTACATTTTAACTAAGCTTTTTTTTAATAGGATGCTGGTCCTCTACTGGTAACACCTAAATCTCTAACCCCTGTTGAGCTGCCCTTCCTACTTTGCATAAATAAAAAGTTCAATTATGACCTATTATGAATAATAAATATTAAAATAAAACTGCTGCGCTTTTAAAGACTTGAAAAAGGGCTATGACAGAGTGGTGAGAAGTGAATTGTGGTCGACATTGTCTATGAATGGGGTGAGCGGTAGTTTAATACAAACACCGAAATCACTTTACGAGGATTCCACTGCTCGTGTCAGGATAAAAGAAGCTTATACGGACTGGTTTAACATAAAAAAAGTGTGAGACTGGGATGTGTGGCTTCAACATGGCTGTTTAACTTATACATAGACGATTGTTTAAAATATTTGAAAGACAGTGCATATGGATTAAAAATGAATGATTTAATCGTCAAATAAAAAGTTCAATTATAAGCTTTTATGAATAATAAATATTTAAAAAAAACTACTGCGCTTTTAAAGACTTCGAAAAGGGCTATGACAAAGTAGTGAGAAGTGAATTATGGCCGACCATTTTCTATGTATGGGGTTGAGCGGTAGTTCATTACGAGCACTGAAATCACTTTACGAGGATTGGACTGCTTGTGTCAGGATAAACGGAGCTTGCACGGACTGGTTTAACATCGAAAAGTTGTGAAACAGGGATGTGTTGCTTCGCCACTTATACATAGACGATTGTTAAAAGATTTGAAAGACAGTGCGTATGGATTTAAAATGAATGATTTAATCTTCAAATGCCTTCTTTACGCCGAAGATCAAGTCATATTAGCGTCATCTGAAGAGGAGTTGCAAGCAATGGTTATGCATGATGCCCTGACAATCAAAGGGATAAAAATAAATGTAAGCAGAACGAAAGTAATGTTTTTGATTGAGAAGAAAGTATGACAAACTGTAACGTTCTGATTAAGGAAGAATGAGTGGAACAAGTAAATGAGTTTGTCTACTTGGGTTTAAAGTTTACACGAGATGGAAAGTATGACAGTGACATTGAGCAAAAGGTGTTGGCACTAAAACAAATATTTGGAGCACTGCATAGCTTTATGAACAGCCAGAAAGTGTCAAAAAAGGCACGTCTGGCTGTGCATAGAGGAGTGTTGGTTCCTACACTTATGTATGGTAGTGAATGTTGGGTTTGGCAGAAAAAGCATAATATTAGGATTAATGCTGTAGAGATGAGTAGTCTGGGAAATATAGCCGGAGTGACTCGGTTGGATAAAGTGAAAAATAGTAAGTTAAGGGAACGCTGTGGTGTAAAAGAAGATGTGGTTACAAAGATAGACAAAGAAATGTTTAGATGGTTTGGACACGCAGAAAAGATGGATGAAGAAAGATTGACGAAACAAATTTATAAGGTGAGTGTAAATGGACAAGTCGGTAGGTCGGCGAACATATCTCGATCAGATCAACATTGTTTTGAAAAATGGCCAGGTCAAATGCATCAACAACCGACGAGCATGTAGGAGAGCACTGATGAAAGTAGAAGAAGCAAAAGATGTGTGTAGATACCGTAGCAAGTGAAATAAAGTGGTTCCTGCCTACCGCTACGGGAAAAAGGCGTGACTATATGTATGTATGTAAAATAAAGATTTTTATGTAAGAGCGGTAATTTTAGAATTTAAATGCTCTTAAGTGACAATTACATAAATTTAAAATAATAAATAAATTTGTTAAATGTTATCTCTTTATTTGCATCGATAAGGGGTTTTTTTTGTAGTGTAAAAATTAAAATTTTATTAGCATAAAAGCTGATAATTAGCTCCTTATTCTTTGTTTTTAATTTATTTATTATTTTAATTTTAAACTAGTGGGGTGGGCTAAGTTAACGTTGACTCGGATCCCCATAAAAAAGTAATAATTTTTGCACATAAAATCTGAATAACTTAAATAAACAATAAAACACTTACTTGATATATTCAGAGTTAATTACAACCAAAACTTTTAAAATAAACAAACTTATTTTAAATATTTTTGCTACCATTTACAACTTGGCAAACTAGATGTGGTGACAAATTAAAATAGCAGATATTTTAAAAAATATATAAAATTTTATACGACACAGGCCAGAAAAAGATTAAACTAAATTAATTTTTAATATTAGTCAATCCAAAAAAACAATACTTAACGACAGGGTGGCTTTAGCAATGCTAACCGACAACCGGACAAATAAAAAAATTAATGTAATGGCAAAATTCCTGTACATAAAGAAAGTATACCATGTTTATGGAAACACTTTTAAAATTTGCCTTGGTGTGCAAATAACCTATAAAAAAAACTGGTTTTTTGTCAATTACGTAACCACCGTGCGTAACTCACTATTTGTCCCTTTCTCATATGAATGTTGTATTTTTTTACCCATGGTGTTAAAAATACACCCTTTATTTTATATTGAAATTTACCTTATGTGGATGTCACTATAGGTGTGTCAGATTTACTAGGTGTCTTAAATGTATGATATATAAATCGTCAAAAATTGGCTGGGCACTATTCGGAATTAAAAGGTCAAAACTAATATCTTGTCACGTGCCTATTTTTTCCCATCTACCGTTTCATTATTAATTGTGTCTCTGATAGTCTGGTGTTCGTAAATAGTTTTACATACCCCGTATTTTGTTCGTTGTAAATAGTGTTGCATACCTAGTATGGATAGGATTTAATTATTAATGGCCTCGATTGTCGTGTGTTGTCAGCTATATTATTGTTTGGTTTGCTTCTCTGTGTGGATGGGCTGGCTATCAACACAGACGAGCGCGATTATGAGCTGGGAACATAGATTTGCAAAGGTTGGCTGACGTGGGTTCCGTGTCATTTTTCTGATATCCGGCCTGGGAGTGAGGAGTGGACAAGAGTCGCTTGGTGTCAGCGGTGGAAGTCGGGTGAGAGTTTTTGGAACGATTTGATATTAACACGTGAGCAGGATTTCTACGGTTTTTTCTTTCGTATCTGGCTGTATTTGGGCCATCTTAATTGGATTTTGAAGAAAAACCATTTAATTTTTAACTTGACCATTCTGTCGTGCCTTTGTGGTGGATATTTTGGTTATTGGGGTCGAGTTTAAATAACCGCGTGCGGGATTTGATGAAGGGAAGCCATTGTTAAGTACCAGGTGCTGTTCCATAATTCAAACTGGCCAGGAGTAGGCCACAGGATTCGTGAATTCGTGTATCCAAAGGTTACAAGTGATTTATTTTAGTATATTTAAACGACGTGACTTATTTTTGACACCGCGATTAAGTTTTGTTTTAATTTATTAATATGGTACACTGTTGAAAACTATTTATTGCATTGGATAATATGCCGAATCTGAACTTTGATTAAAGTAATATTCTCAATAGTTCTTTGTGTTCAAGTAAAAACGTTTATTCATACTTATTTGTAAATATCCTACAATATTGCTATTTTGAAGGACAGCCATCGTAAAAAGAATTATTTTTAAAATAAACTCAATTGTTTTAACAGTGTAAATCTTTAAAAAGACTACTTGGTGTTTCTGTTTCTTGGATCATCGATGTAACAGTGGCGTCTCAATGAAGTTTTTAATTAGTTACATAGTATTGAGTTTAATTTTATCAACTTATCAGTTATTATGTGCTTGATCTAAGTGTTTTCAATAGTTTAAAAGTAACACACTACCGAATATACTTTATGTAGTTATTGTGAGGGTTTCAAATTATTATTTTTGTTGCAAGTCCATTTATTTTGTATTTTTTTGTTAATCTTTTGCTATTAGGAATTCTATATAAAACCAATTATTTTTGAAATTTTAAATATTGTGAACATTTTTTTTTGTTGTTTTTTATTCTCTTCTGTACATCATTAGGTTTTTATTATTGTCTAAAAGATTGTAATAATTAATTTAAATATTATTTTAAGAAAAGTGTATTAAATTCGTTTAATCCACTTTACAAAAATACAGAATTTGTTGTAAAAAATCAGAACATCATTTTTACCTAATAAATATATTGCAGTAATTGTAAATATAGTTTTATTTATCTAGTTTGTTGTTTATCGTGTGGCTCTGCTAGTGCCTACTAGACCTAGGGGTTTCCGGCTTGTACCGTCCAAGTCGGTGGCGCGGCTCACTTTTATATATTTTTTTTCTTCTACCCTCTACGGCTGAGCTCGGGCATAATTTGCCAGTAGAGAGACCACTGGCAGAGTACTCTTTAGAGAACTAAAAAGACGTGGCAATCTGATTTCCTCTAATCGCGTCCAGCAGTTGTTTTGGAAAAAATACAATTTTGAATTTACCTTTAATAAAACATCTAAGACATAACGTTGGAACAATACAAGTAAGACACTCGGTATACCCCAAAAAGTAATGATGCTATAAAGTATTCATGTTATGCTTGGTATTTAAGTTTATTTAAGCATTTGACGTAGCACATTTTGATTTAATAGTCTTCCTCCTGGTTCCAACATATGCAGCCCAAATATTGCAATTTACATTCTGTTAGTTTCAGTCTTTTCTGCATTGCCTGCAAAAATAAGTATATTACATATCTAGGGCAGTAAAGTAAGAAATGTCTCAGAGCACATGTTATTATACATGTGTTCTGAGACATTTCCTACTTTAATGCCCGTGGCGGGTATACTATTTTTTTACTATTTTTACTATTTTTTTAGGCGGAAAGCGGCAAGTTTGTTTTGCGTAGCGGGCCGAAAGTGACGCTTTTCGCACAGTAGGGAAAAATAGTATATTACACTCCCAAGTAGCAAATTAAATTCTATAATGTTTGTATAAACAGCTACAAGATATAACTTATAGGATACTAAAATTCTTATAACGGTCTACAAAACAATTGAATGATTCCTATACAAACAAAAAGGGCCCAATTTAATGCAACGAATCCTATTAAACGTTTATACAACTCTTATATGACTGTTTTATACACATTTATACAACTCTTAAACGATTGTTTTATACTCATTTATACAGCTGCTATAAAAAAGCATTTTATTTTTTAGTGAAGAATATTAGAATCAAATTATATTTTAATTTAAAAGTGCATCATGCATTTTATTGTAAAAATGTAGACTTATTAAAATTACATCGGTAGTAAAAATTATAAAATCATTTGGAAGGTTTGTATAGCACAAATTTTGATGCGCCGCAAATTTTACTGATAGATTGTAGGCATATGTTTGGCAAAAAAATAAAGTTCTTTAATTTTGGTTAAGTTTCAAGTAGTTTAAATAAATGATAAAATAAAAAATCGTAAAATTACCCTTTTTTCAATGATTTTAATAGTTTATTACTTCATACTATAATTCTCTAAATAATAATAAAGTCACATTTTTTAATTTAGTTTCATGTTTTCAACTCAATTGCTCAAAATGGCGGCGATAGCCGGTACAAGAATTCTTTATTTAAACATGACGATTTATAATACAATTTTATCCCAAAGAAATGCCTTGAACAATATTTCATTGTAAAATAAAACAGTATCCGATAAAACTGTTTTATAACAAAGAATATTTAGGCACCATACAACTATTTTTGACAAGTAATAATTTTATACAGATTCGCGAAAAGTAGAGGTTGCCAGATCTTATAATATGGTAATAAGAATTTTTCCTACGGCCACGTATGAAAACGCCATAAAGCACACTGTTTTGTTTTTTGGAAAGTAGCTTATATCACCATGGAATTGTTATTTGAATAAAATATTTTATTGCAAAAGTCACTTTAGTCTTATAACGCAGATTTCGGAACTAATTTATTCTGTCACACACTGTTTTATCCTATTATGCATTTATAAAGGAGAACGGCTTATAGTATTTAAAGTTCACGTATAAAAGAGTTTTATAATGCAACGCAATTGAATGCTATAAGATATTCATTATACAACATTATACAGCTTTAATAAGACAAGCTTAAGTAACTATTTTATAATGTTGTTGCTACTAGTTATATAGTATTTTATAGAACTCTTATACAATAGGTATAAAAGTCTTATTAAATGATATTTTTGATATTATATAAAATTGCTTATAAAGTATTATATCATTTGAAAAGAAATGATCGTAAAATGCGTTATAGCATGTATTGTAAAAGTCACTATTAAATCATTTAATGCAACAATTTTCTTTAAAAAACAAAATAATCGCAACAAAAGGATTATTAAAAACTAACAGTACTTAAAACAACGCTATTCGACTGTTATACAATAATTTAGTCCCTTTAGAATTTCATTTTGCTAGTTGGGCTACTAGGGCAGAAAGTATGAAATTCCTGCACTGCGCTATGATGCCCGAGGCGAAGCCGAAGCATAAAAGATAGAGTTTCTGCTTTGAAATCAAAGCAGAAATTGCGTATTTTCGCCCGAGGTAAAAAGAAAAGATATTTATTGTACACTTAAAGGTGTGACCAAAAATAAGACCTGTTTCTTTCCTACTCATGTTAAATAGTTTTGTTCTAGACAGTTTAATTTTTGAAAAATGTAGTTTTCGTAGATATCCTATTTATCGTTGAGCAATATCTATAAAATATCAATTCTACAGTTATTAAGGTAAGATAGTTACAAATTTTCTGAGTCGAGACATTTCTTTTAACAAAATTCGACAGATGTTTTTTATTAAACTATTTAGTCTGGAAATAAAATGCAGACGAATCATTTCGAAAAATCGTGTTCTTTTTGAATCCAACGAAATATATAGGTTACTTTATGTAATTTGATCCTTTTAAGGGACCCATTTATTCTTTATCAGGAAAGGGTATTTTTTTAACCACTACCTATTCGAAAGATAATGATTATCACACAAAAAATTCTTCTTCTCTTACTGTGATTTATAGTGCCATAAAGTGTACCCCGAAAAATTCTGCGATAAAGCCGCAAGCGGCTTTTATCTTTTTAGCGAAAAAAAAAGTATCCGAAACAAACAAAATTGTTTCAAAACTCTCGTTCTTCATCGCGGGGAGGGGGGTGACTTGAAATTTTGCAGAAAGATTTAATATAAAACTTTATGATCTTTACGCTTGACGAAACGATGCTGAGTGGGCTTTGGCGTGTCGCAGATGCAAAGAACTTCATTTGAACCGACTGGAAAGTGTACCAATATTTAATTTTTTTAAGCAGCAGACGTATTATTGGACCCATGGAAGTCTACCCATCAAAAAATGCTATTTTAAATAAAAAAAAGCCAGAAAATTTAGGCTATTACTTATTATTAAGAGCATCTAAACTTAAAAACCAATGTAATATTTCAGGAAAATGAACATATTAAAAACAGTAATCATAATTTTGACTTTAATACTGGCATAACTATCCTACACAACGTTAATGGTTATAATTTACAACTTGATCTTAAAGATTTGGAAATTACAATTGAAATTTCAAATAATAATAATGTCTAAATACGCAAATCCATCTTAACCAAACTTGTTTTCTTCCTATCTACAAACTTTTAAAAAAAGATCTATTCTCACAAATAAGTAAACTCCTATTTAAGTTTTCATCACAAGGTTCTTGTCTTGTCTGATGTCACGTGCCTATTTTCTCCCTTCTACGGTTCATTATAATTCTTACTCGTATTCCTTGTTGCATACAGTACACCTTGCTATAACTCGAATATATCATTAGTTGTAGATAATGTTGCATAACTTTCGATAGTTGGTTTGCAATTTCTGTGTGGATGGGACTGGATATCCACACGAACGAGGCACAGATTTGAGAAGATTGTGGGTTGACGTTTATTCCGCGCCATTTTTCTTGATTTCCGATATAGGAGCGTCAGTCGTGTTTTGAGAGTCTTGGAGGCCAGGTGTCGGTGAACGTTGTTGGGGACGGTGTGTTATTAGCACGTGTGCAGAACCTCTATGGGATTTCTTTCATATCTGGCTGTATTTAGGCCATCTTAATTGGATTTTGAAGAAAAACCATTTGATTTTTAACTTGACCATTTTGTCTTGCCTTTCTTGTGGAGATTTCTTTTGGATTTCTGGCGTCAAGTTAAAATAACCGTTATCGGGATCTATTTGAGGGAAGCCATTGTTAACCAGTGCCGCCCCCATAATCTAACCAGCCACAGGAGTAGCACAGGAGTAGGCCATAGGAGTACATGTGAATTCGCATACCCAAAGGTTATCAGTGATTTATTTTTAAATATATAACGCTGTGTCTCATTTCGGCACCACGAGTAAGTCTTGCTTCAGTTTATAAATATAGTGCTTTGTGAATTCGTATACCCAAAGGTTATAAGTGATTTATTTTTAAATATATAACGCAGTGACTCATGCTGACACCACTATTATGTTCTGTTTAGTTTATTAGTATAGTACATTGTTGGAAACTATTTATTGCATTAGATAATATGCCAAAACTAAACTTGGATTTAAGTAACCTTCTCAATAATTTTTTATGTCCAAGTAAAAACATATTGTCTTTCTACTTATTTGTAAATATCCTACAATCTGGTTATTTTATAAAGTTGTAAATTTTACATTTTTGGTTTGTTTTAGCAAGAAAATTTTATCATAGCTGTTAATTTTGACTACATTTGTTATGATGTTGCTATTGAACTGTGTATCTTAATTATCTATTGTGTGAGTAGAGCATCCAACATATTTTTGCTATAATTTTATTTATTTGGTTCACCATAATCATAGTTGTTTATCTTTTGTCTCTGCTAGTGCCTATAAGATCTAGGGGTTTCCGGCTTATACCGTTTAAGTCGGTGGCGCAGCTCACTTTATATTTTTTTTCTTCTACCCTCTACGGCTGAGCTCGGACATAATTTGCCAGTAGAGTAACCGCTAGCAGAGTACTCTTTAGAGAACGAAAAAAGACGTGGCACTGATATCTTCGATAAATTTTCTTTTTAAATTTCCCTATCAATAATTAACTACTTTAGCAATATTTACATTATGAATTTTACTCCATTTAATTTGTTTTAGTTTGTTAATACTCGTACAATGTCATTTGTAATTTACAATCAGTTTGTCAATTCCCATTGTTTTATAATTTAATGTTTACATTGTCATTAATATGTCATATATACAATTTATTGTGTTCTATGTACTTCATGGTCATTATTTCTTGTCTTATAGCGGAGGTATCTAGGATTTTTTTTTGCAGAGGTGGAGAAAATCCTTTACGGAGAATTTATGAGTCTTTCAGCTGAAGGTCTACTGTAAGACTCCCTGGCTGATGTCAGGTCTACTCACTAAAAACTTCACCCCTATTTAGGTCCGTCTGGCACTTAGGCCTGTTGGCCAATTTTCATTTCCTATGTTGTCCCGTTGTAAAGAATTTTGACAAGTAAGTTAATTTTTTATTTTTCCAAATACTTACCTCAATTACAATTTTTAACCATCCTAAGTAAAAAAATTTTTCACGAACGAATTTTCACATTATTAATTTACTTTTTTAGAATTCTCTCCCGATGATGGCAATGTTGCCGAAAACGTTTGAGAATTTATTTTAAAGAATTGTTTACTATAGCCTTTTGGCAGTTTGTCACATACATTAAATACTACAAAGTACGTACAACCTTTTTCTGGGTTAAAAAAATATATTAAAAATTTACAAGAAGAAAAATGGTAAATTATATGGTGGAAGATAAGACAGTTGTCAAAAATACAAACTAACTTATAACAAATTTGTTATCAACATCCAACAAATAGTACAGTTTATTGAATAAAAAAAAGATGCTTAAATTGGTTTCCATGCTGTTTAGCAAACATTGCATCTTCTACAAATTAATTTGGTCGCAAATCTTCCAAGAGTGTACGTTTTCAAATTATGATTGGATTTATGTTTTCAAATGCTTAACTTTACGAATCTTAACGAAATAAACCCCGTATTTTAGTATACATAAGACTGCAAAATTCATGCGTGTGATATGTGATTATTCTTGAGGAGGACATGATTTATTTGTCGGAAGATTGGGTTTTTATACAATCCCTTAGTAATTCCTAGCTAATTCCTGTTCATCGGTAACAGTTCTCTTGTCCTTTTATGGCTCGGTCCTTTAATGTATTATTTCCCGTGTTTGTTTTCTGGTATGCTTTTCCAGTAGTTTTTGTGTTTTTCTGAACCTCTTTTTGCAAGTCCACCTACTTCCTCATTACCTGCAACTTCCTGGCGTCCTGGAACCTGTATTAGTTTGACGTAATTACGGTCTACCAGCGTTCTCAGTTCTTCTTTGCAGTCAACGAGTATGAGGAAAGGGGTGGTTCATTGTTCTAAAATAACAACAAATAACATAACTTTAGACTGCTAGTGTTAACTGAGCTAACGATATTAAACACAAGTCAAGTTCACAATTGAATAACACACGCTAGGTAAAACAAAGTCTTAGGATTTCTAGTGGTGACAAACTTTCCCTGTATATAAAACCGACGTCTGTAAAAAAATTAATGAAATAAAAATAATGTTTTAATTAAATTGTTGTTTATGATTATAATTAATCACAAATAATATTTATAAGTATTAAAGTTGTTGCAACAAACTTTTATTATTTTGTAATAAGTTGCAATGCTTTGATATGTTCTATTCATTAAGATACATAAAACTAATTTCACATTTTATGATTGAATTGAATTTGGGATTGAGCCAGGCGTTTTGCTTTATGGCCATTGTGCCCGGGTCCTACGAAGGACAATTCATGTTGGAGGGAATGGGTTCAGAAGACCGACCTCAGGCGCAAAGCGAATCAGCCTTACTGGTCCCACCTGTTGGTGTTGTTGCATGTGTCTAGCCCGAGGTTGTTCTTGAAGATTCTCCTGAGCAAGTTACAGTTAACTAACACATGGAGTGGAGTTTCTTCTTCCACTCTGCATCTTGGACATAGTGCGTCATGGGTGATGCCAATGTGCTTAAGATGCTTCGCGTTGAACCAGTGACCAGTTATCAGCCCGATGATCGGTCTCAACATTAAATGATACATTTAAAATAATATCTAAAGTAACGTTGGTTCCCCTGGGGATACGGGGAAAATAGAATAGATCCCAGGTCTGTCTGTTTGATCCCAGATGCCTGTCGTAAAAGGCGACTAAAAGACTCCCGATCCAAAGTGTTATGCGACCCGTGCTGATGGATGCATGGCGGTGGGAAAGCACCGTCGCTAACGGAGCCTACAGGAAACCGGGCGAAATCCTGTAGTAGACAGCCTTAGTCCTGTGCAGAGGGCACCTCAGGGCCGGACCACCCCTTCCCTCATACTCATTGACTGCAAAGAAGAACTGAGAGCGATGGTAAACCGTAATCACGTCAAACTGATACGGGTTCCAGGACGCCAGGAAGTTGCAGGTAATAAGGAAGTAGACAAACTTGCAAGAAGAGGTTCGGAATAACACAAAAACTACTGAAAACGTAAACCAGGAAAAAAACACGGGAAATAATACATCAAAGGACCGTGCCATAAAAGGACGGCAGAACTGTTACCGATGAACAGAAATCAGCTAAGACCGTATAATGGAGGCCTGGCCTGCGGGTTGTACGGCGGGGATCCGGGGGAGGTGAAGCGCTTGCCGTGCTGCTGCGGTGCGCTGGGGGAAATGGGCGGTTCTTGGGTGACCACATTGTTCCCACCCAGTACAGAACTTGTACAAACTCTTACAAGGTACGAAGGTACTGAATTGGGTACAGCGTGTTTCTAGGTCCCGGGCTGTCCTTTTCGGACCAGTGCCTCGCGGCGGCGCCGTGTGTGTTTTGCTGTTTTTGGGTCCTTGCCGGGTGATCTGCTGGTCGGTTCTTTATTGTACAATAATGCAAAAACACATAGGCAAGATACAATGGGCCTAGAGGCCCAAGTGTCACCGGAGGCAATAGCCAGACGGACCTAAATAGGGGTAGAGATTTTAGTGAGTAGTCCTGACACAGTCAGTGGAGTCTCACAGCAGACCTTGAGCTTTCGGACTCATAACCTCTCCATAAAGGATTTTCTTCACCTCTGAAAGAAAATAAAAAGCAACGTTGGAATATTTCGTTAATTCCGTGCTGTATTTCTTTAATACGTTTTAAATAATATTCCTTAACATGCAAAAATGGAGTAATTGAGTTTGAAATATAGTTCCTTATATCAAACCGGAATATCCGCGGCCATAAAAATTAATCCCGGATTAACTAATATAATTTTCCTTCTAGAAGGTGATAAGAACGGAATAATGCTCTTAAAATTTTAATGAGAGTGAGTTTCATTACTTTTTTATGCGAATGTTCCTGGAGAGGTTTATGAATTAAATTAAAACCTTTATGAAAATTGGTTATCCTTGCGTACAATTGTCGCGATATTTTACCGTACAACGAAGGATTCATTTAAACGAAATTAAAAAATGATTAGCCATAGTTAGTGTAACTCGTAAAATTCTTTTACTTCAAAGAGTAATAAAGTTAATCACAAGTAAGGTGTGAAAGTTTTAATGATATTTTTGTACTTATGCCCAAAATAATTTTATATTAAAGTTCTTTATGTTAGAAACCATCATAAAATTTTTAAAATGTCGAAATGTCGAAACGATTTTTATAACAAACAATAATTCTTTTAATTGAAAATTGTATTTTAATTACTGACAGTGACAGAAATCAACCTCAAAATTTAAAAAAGCTAAATACTGAAATATTTTATTCGAATAATTATTTATTAATACTTAATTTTTTATCAATGATCTGCACTTTATTGAGACAGTAACAGTAAATATTTATTTATAAAGTTTACGCATATAACAGCATGTGCTTCCGCTACTTCCCGTTACACAAAAAGATAAAGCCTATTAAAACTTTCTAGTAGTAAAAGCAGAATTTGTAGCACTAATTAAGCAGCATCGATGTAGATACCACCAACATGTTGTGGATGCAATGGCAGCTATTCAGGGTATTACAGTTTTCAGACTTACATCTTATTATATAATCAGTTAAGATCATATAGAAGCAACACATTTATATTTCTCACGTTGTAAAAGCAAAGATAAGAAGTGAAAGCTGGATGGGATAGTCGACAATGTTATAGAACCTGTGCCACGTCTTTTTCGTTCTCTATTGAGTACTTTGCCAGCGGTCTCTCTACTGGCAAATTATGCCCGAGCTCAGCCGTAGAGGGTAGAATAAAAAAAGAAAATAAAAGTGAGCCGCGCTACTGACTTAGACGGTTCAAGCCGGAAACCCCCGGGTCTTATAGGCACTAGCAGAGCCACACGATAAACAACTAAGATTATGGTGAACCAAATAAATGAAATTACAGCAAAAATATATTGGATACTTTACTCCTACAATAAATCAAAGTACACAGCTCAATAGCAAAATTATAACAAATATAGTCAAAAGCAACAGCTAACAATAAATCGAAGTACTCAGTTCAATAATAACATTATAACAAATATAGTCAAAATCAACAGCCAACAATAAATCGAAGTACTCAGTTCAATAATAACATTATAACAAATATAGTCAAAATCAACAGCCAACAATAAATCGAAGTACTCAGTTCAATAATAACATTATAACAAATATAGTCAAAATTAACAGCTAACAATAAATCAAAAATCCAAAGTTTACGATTCCATAAAATAACCAAAACAAAGGTAAGAGTAACAAACTTTACCAAGTTACCAAAAAAAACGTATACAAGTCAACTTTTTAATAATACTTAATCAAACGTTCACATAGGCTGCTAATTTACTCATGTTTTTACCATTTACATAAAGATTTACACTGTTAAAACAATCGAGTTTATTTAAAAATATTTTTTTTTACAATGGTTGTCCTTCAAAATATCAATATTGTAGGATATTTACAAATAAGCATGAAGAAAACATTTTTACTTGGACACAAAGAACTATTGAGAATATTACTTTAATCAAAGTTCAGCCTTGGCATATTATCCAATGCAATAAATAGTTTTCAACAATGTACCATATTAATAAATTAAAACAAAACTTAATCGTGGTGTCAAAAACAAATCACGTCGTTTAAATATTCTAAAATAAATCACCTGTAACCTTTGGGTATACGAATTCACTACTCCTGTGGCCGGTTTGATTATGGAACGGCACCTGCTAATTAACGATGGCTTCCCTCAATCAAATCCCGCATGCGGTTATTTTAACTCGACACCAAATTTCAAAATATCGACAACAAAGGTAAGATAGAATGGTCAAGTTAAAAATTAAATGACTTTTCTTCAAAATCCAATTAAGATGGCCCAAATACAGCCAGATATGAAAGAAAAACCGTAGAGGTTCTGCACACGTGTTAATATCACACCGTCCCAAAAACTCTCCCCAAACCACTCCCAAGACTGCCACCAAACGACTGACTACTTCCCAGGCCGGATATCAAGAAAAATGACACGGAACCGACGTTAAACAACAATATTCGCAAGTCCATGCTCCACACCAATAATCGCACTCGTCCGTGTTGATAGCCAGCCCCATCCACACAGAAATGCAAACCAAACAATAATATAACCGACAACACACAACAATCGAGGCCAAAAACCAAAGCAAAATCTAATAACGAAAACCCCCACTCAATCTCCATTAACAATCGAATCCTATCACTACAAGGTATGCAACACTATTTACAACGAATGATATATTTAAATTACAACAAAATACGGTAAGCGAAACTATTTACGAGTACCTGAGGAATACAATACTATCAGAGACCCAATTATAATGGAACTGTAGAAGGGAAAAAATAGGCACGTTACACCTGTTATAGTAGATCTACGTTCTTCGGATTCTAGTTATTCAACAGAGAGTTCTAAGGAGTCTGTGGATTTTGATAATAGTGTGTGAAATTTAGTGAAGTGTTATGCACTGTGTTGGAGCAGCAGGTTTTACGGAGGACTGCACTTACTTAAGAGCGCGCTCTCTTTATTTTGCTCTATTAACTTTTTTAAAAAAGATATGATCAAACATTGTTTTTCCAAACGTATGTACATGAATAACTATTTAAATTATAAAAAAATGAAGGTATTTTTAATGATTATTTGATAATCCCCTGAGACACCTGCTCATACTAATAGCGTGATACGAAAGGTCTTCAAATAAAACTTACGTAAAACAAATAAAATATTGATTTTGTAACTCATAATAGTTAAGGTAAGTAACATTGGTTTGCTGTACTTGCGGTCTTGGATCGATACGGGGGCTTATTTTTTTGTCATTTTGATCACGACTAAATAACCTCCAATTGTTTGTCATAGTATAGTTACAATATTCTTTGCTATAACTTTGTAAAGAACGCATTGTTTGCTGTTTTAAAAATAAATTTCCATTTAAAATCAAACTGTGTAAATAATAATTTGGTACTATTATTAAGTCACACATCGTACGACTCAATAAAGGTCTCTGAATACGTTTTTGCTGATGACTTGGTTGTGTACCCCAAAAAGACAATGAATATCAAAAAATAAAAAGCACTAGTAACCTGCAAGGATATAAAATGGGGAACAAATTGATATCTAATAGTGAAATTTTAAGTTTTGAACCATGCACAAGTTTTTATCAGGAATAAATTTTTTTCATAAAACCAATAATAAAAAAGTTTTTTATATGGTTCCAACTTAAGTAGACACACTGTATATTTATGTATATATTTTCAGTTTTTTATAATCTATTAACAAATAGAACCGTTAATAACACTTTCACTTCACTAACTCAAATGGTTTGGTCATTTAAAGTCTTCTTTCTATTCCTGTGTTGTCTAGCAGCTGGATTGCTTCAACGTTCACATGTTGATTAAGCCTTTCCTCGTGTCTTCTGGCTAAATTAATAATAGTTTGTTCAATAGTTTTTATCTTCAGGTCCCTGTGAATATCACTATTACGAATATACCAAGGGGCATCAGCAATGTTCCTTAATACTTTATTTTGGAATCGTTGTATTATATTAAGATTTGTCTGTTTGGTTATTCCTGTGTTGTCTAGCAGCTGGATTGCTTCGACGTTCACATGTTGATTAAGCCTTTCCTCGTGTCTTCTGGCTTAATTAATAATAGTTTGTTCAATAGTTTTTATCTTCAGGTCCCTGTGAATATCACTATTACGAATATACCAAGGGGCATCAGCAATGTTCCTTAATACTTTATTTTGGAATCGTTGTATTATATTAAGATTTGTCTGTTTGGTTATTCCTGTGTTGTCTAGCAGCTGGATTGCTTCGACGTTCACATGTTGATTAAGCCTTTCCTCGTGTCTTCTGGCTTAATTAATAATAGTTTGTTCAATAGTTTTTATCTTCAGGTCCCTGTGAATATCACTATTACGAATATACCAAGGGGCATCAGCAATGTTCCTTAATACTTTATTTTGGAATCGTTGTATTATATTAAGATTTGTCTGTTTGGTAAACCCCCATAGTTGTATACCATAAGCATATACTGGCTTTAATACTTGCTTGTATAGCAAAAGCTTATTATGTAATGACAAAGTGGGGTTTCTTCCTGGCAAAAGAGTAAAAAACAAATTCACCTTGACCACTTATAAGATGGTATGAAGGCTGGTCTTTAGCATCGCAACTGCCCCTGGCAAACCATTAATGCAAACACAGGACTTAGTCCTAACGTAAGAAGAAAGGGAGTCAAAATATTTAACTATTGTTTAATGTATAAATAGGTTGTAAATTAATTGGGGAAATAAATAAAAAAAAATTCCTTTCCTCACCCTTTAGTTGCGCTAACAACCTCTACCCCTTACAGGAATTTTAACCAAATCAAACTCATTGCATTACGAACCGGGCAAAACAACGTTCTGGGATGACTAATTTTTAAATTAAAAAACAAACTTCTATATGAACTAAGGATATACAGTTATAACAATGGCTGCAATGGAAAAATAAAAAAAAATGTAGTCGTATTCAATATCCATCTACATTTGAATAAATTTTGAACGTGAGCTAAAGACTCTAGTGGGAAAAATATAAAATACTTTGACTTTTTAGTCGGATGAAGTAAATAAAAAACTAATGTGCGGCAGAAGTTTAAGATTTATTTGGCACCAAAGCATTAGCTTGGACGCAGAGGAAAAAGTTTAACAAGTTTCTCATTTCACAAAACTTGTGAAGTAAGAGTTAGGCAAAGTGTCACGGTTTTTTTAAAAAAAAACTTAATTGGTTACCTTTTTAATACAACTTTTTCCATTTTGTTTAACTTAGATTAGCATTTTAAAAAATTTAAATAAAGTGTGCTAAAAAACGAACCTTCAATCACTACTATAAAATTTTATTACTATTTATTTATTTACTATTTTATTACTAACATCGGTATGAGATACCGCTGTACATATAGGTATAAATGTGTCATTAATTTATTGTTTATTTTTCATGAAAACTGAAACAACATTTTTTCATTCTTTTTCAATTATTATTATACAGGGTGGCCAACCGAAAACTAAACAGAGCCATTTGCAGGAACCTCGTCAACATTTTGGAAAAACGCTCAGACCCGTCGATTTTTGATTAAAGAGAGACACTCCTTTCCGGTATTATTGACTCCACTTCTTTCAACCCCAAGCAAGGTTAAGAAATACCTCAAAACTGTTAAATAGTATTAGGGGTCGAATAAGATGTCTTTTAAAAGCTCTGACAATTCTCTTTACAATAGTCTTTAAATTACATGGTGAAATTCCAATTACTATTTACTTGATTGTTTAAATTTTCAAACTAATGACCGCCCGCTTCCATACAATAATAAAGATTTTGTTCAAAACGTTCACGC
Source organism: Agelastica alni (assembly GCA_950111635.1). Taxonomy (NCBI): domain Eukaryota; kingdom Metazoa; phylum Arthropoda; class Insecta; order Coleoptera; family Chrysomelidae; genus Agelastica; species Agelastica alni. Next base: position 22,481,253 of record OX467716.1, read on the forward strand.
ACATTCCAAAGAATTTCCGGAGTATTCGACGGCACTCGTCAACGATTCTTTGACTCAAATCTTCCAACGATGCTGGTTGTTTTTTATAGTTTTTACTTTTCAGATATTCCCACAAAAAGAAATTGAGGGGCGATCAATCTGGCGATCGTGGAGGCCATTTATTGCTGCCTCTTCTCTCAATCCAATGCCGTGGAAAACGTTGATCTAAATAAAAATAATTCTTCTTCTTCTACTTGGTTGAGATCATATGATCTGTTAATTCCGGGCTTGCCGTTGTATTAATTCTTAAGATGTGGACTGCCAGCTGTCTCTCCATCTCTTCGGTGGTCTACCGGCCGGTCGGCTTCCTACTGGTATTCCCTCGAGAGCTATGCGGGGTAATCTATCTTCGTCCATCCTCTTGACGTGGTTATACCATTGCCTTCTTCTCTGCCTTCCCCATCTTACGATATCTTGTACGCCGCATTGTTCTCTTATATCAGTGTTTCTTACGTGGTCTCTTCTGGTTTTGCCAGCTATTGTTCTCAGCACCCTCATCTCGGCTACGCGCAGCATGCTCTTTGTTTTGTTCGTGTCTTCTCTTGTTTCTATCGCGTACGTCATTATGGGTCTTACGCATGTTTTGTATATTTTAATCTTACTGTCCTTCCGCATGTACCCGTTGGCCCAAATAATCTCTCTTAGGCAGCCTGATGTTGCTGATGCTTTATTGACTTTGTCCCTTAGATCTTTTGTTGGGTCGTGGCCGCTAGACATATTCATCCCGAGGTACTTAAATTGCATTACCTATTCTATGGGCTTATCTTCAGTTACGAACTTGCATCTGATTCACAGAATGAAAAAGATTATTTTTATTTTTAACAGGACGGTGCTCCTTCGCATTATGCGGCGATTGTTCGTCAGCATTTAGACCAACGTTTTTCACGTCATTGGATTGGGAGAAAAGGCAGCATTGAATGGCCTTTACTATCGCCAGATTTATCGCCACTTGATTTTTTTTTGTGGGAACATCTAAAAAGTAAAATCTATAAAACACAACAGCAAAGAATCGTTGACGAGTGCCGTCGAATTACTCCAATAAATTCTTGGAAATGTGAGCGAACGTTTTAAACAAAATCTTTACTTAATTCTATCTTATCTTGCTTTAGGTAAAAAACAAATTTTTAAAGTTTAATGGAAGAGCAACTTGTGCTATCTAAGTTGAACTTTGCCTTTTGTGTTTCAGCTATGTATCACTATTTTTGTTAAGTTTAAATCAAATTTTATGTAATTAGGGCTGTTATACAATAAAGACGATTATAATTATTGTTATTATTATTATTAATTAAGTAGTTAGTAAATAACTAAAATAATTGGAACTTTAACATATAATTTTTTTCAAAATATTGGGAGAAAATGTGAAATTTAAAGACTATTGTAAAGAAATCTGTTAAAACTTTTAAAAGACATCTTTTTCGACCCCCAATGCCATTTAAAAATGTTGGGGTAATAGTGTAATAGTAAAATAGTGTCTTCCTCATCCAAAAATTTAACAATTTTGGGGTATTTCTTAACTTTGCTTGTGGTTGAAAGAAGCCAATAATACCGAAAAAAAGTGTCTCTTTTTAATCAAAAATCGTCGGGTCTGAGCGTTTTTCCAAAATGTTGACGAGGTTCCTGCAAATGGCTGTGTTTCGTTTTCGGTTGGCCACCCTGAATTAATTTTTTTTTTTCATTATATATTTTTCGTTTCTTTATACAATCAGTACACGTTTTTGTTGCATGTTTCAAACAAATTGGCTTTCCACATTAACGACAAAAAAATTACCTTCGTTTGAGTTGGTAAGGACACAAATGGCATATTTTTCTTTATTTCAAGTGGCTCATCATTTGGGCCGTTTTCTTCAGGATATTCTGATATTTGCAGTTCTCCTAGTTTTCTTCTTCAACATCTTCATGTCCTGCATGTTCAGACTCCGTGGCGGACACTTTCAATGATGATACTTTGCTCATCATCGCTTATCAAATCATTATCACGCAACTGCTTTAAACACCAATCTTCAAAAATTGGATCATCCTGATGCATTCACGATGGTCCTGCTCCTTGCGATATTTTTATAAAAAATTACCATTGAAAAGAAATACGTTGAAAGAGAAAGATTTAACAAAATGCAATAAAAAATTTAATAAAACTTGCACTACTTTTTGGTATGGGATACCGCTATTGCGAAGTATCGTTGGTATTTCACTCCTGCTACTTCACAGAACGCCACAACAATACTGAAATGACCCGACTCTGGAAGGTACTGAGACTATAAAGTTTAACAGGTATTCATAGCTGAAAATAGCGCAAAGATTTAAGAGCAGCGGGTATAGCATACTTGACCAATACGGTGCAAACATACATGCGTATGTCTCACTTATTATATGCTCAGTCTTATGCGCATGACCGTGAATGTCGCGAGATTAGGTTTTTAATTCCATTTCACGTAAAATAGTAACTTATATTTCAATAGATAATTATAAATAATAATTTTAATGTTAATTTTCAAACAGATAATGAATGTTTAACAGGATATTTCATAAATATTCGTAATGGTGTAAAGAAGATCGTTGAAGTGATATCCCCTAGAAGCATTTTTTTAATATTTTGTATCGTTTTAATTAATAAATCAAACAACACGTCCAAGCTTCACGCTTCGCTCGAGCTGCTGGAGCTACTTGCAATGTAGAATTATCCATTTTATTGATTAAAATATACATAACATTAAAATATGCTGTGACTTTTCCTAAGCTTTAATAATATTTATAAAAATTTTCATTTAACATTCATTGTTTTCGTGAAATGTGACGTTGAAATGTTTAATGAATAATTAAATTTTCAGTCTTTTCTACAAAATGCAATTTAAAAGTCTTGGGTATTTTCATTCTACTTTCATTCCAGTTGTAAAATTTTATTTTTGACCTTAATAATGTTAATTAAAATATTATTTTTCCTAATTATGCACTAAATATAGTTTCTGTTGGAAGTACAATCTTCAAGACTTATAATTTATTATTACTTTCTTGTTTGATTCATACTGTATATGAATAGTTTGAATTGTCATGTAGTATTGTCAAAAATAAAAGTTTGATAACGTCAAGTTCCGAGAATCATTCCTGTTCTTTATCTTAAAAACAAGTTTCAGAGCATAAGTTTTTCCAACAGTTTCTATAATGCATATAACATTTGTAGACAATTGTACAATTTGAAAATATTTATTATTATTAGGTATTATTATTACATATTAATGAGTGCTGAGGTCTATGACAGCCTATTTACAAAATCATACAAAAGTAAACAAAATATACATTATGAAACAATTAGTAAATGAGATACAAATTAGGAGTGTAATAAATGTTCGTCGATTTTATTTTTAAATATGTGAACTAAGGATGCTCTAACTGTTTCCTCACTTAAATCGTTCCAGAAGTTAAAAACTGGATTGATGACAAACGTTTGTCTTGGTACACATTTAAAATTTTCCTTTTTTTTAACTTTAGTTCTTGTCATTGGAGACGGGAGTCGATATTTACAAGGAAAATGTCTCTGAGGTTTTCATAATTAAACTTATTCATCCGGAAGGTGAGAATTAGATCTCCGCGTAAGCGGCGATCGGCAAAGCACGGTAAGTTAACCGTCTGTAGTCTCTCGGAATAATCTGGACGCGTACAACCAAAGGACAGTCTTGTAGCCCGACGTTGAACATTTTCTAACAGGTTTTGATCTCGGATGACCACAGGATAACTGCCTATTCAAGCAACGGACGAACATAAGTTTTGTACAGCTTTATAGAAGATTGAAATGAAAACTTTACGAAAGATTTTTTCAAAAAATGTATCACTGAGTTAGAACGCTTACAAGTTTTTAAGATATGTTCGGACCAAGTTAAATCTGATTGCAACACCTAAATCTACATAAGCTGATGCTGGAACAAAAAGTTTTCCGTGAAGTGAGTGGAACCACACATTTATTTAAATTTAAGGGAAGCAACCACTTAGAACACTACTTACTTATAGAAAAAAAATATTTGTATTAATTATTTACATGAAAAGATTAAAAAAAACTATTTTTTAATGTACTAAAAAAATGACTAATGCGTTCAGATTCTGAAACTCTGTCGCTGAGCTACGAAAAATACTCAAATATATTTACTATAATTTTAAGCTGCGCTAGGAAGCTGGTTTGCCCTTCTCTACTTGCAAATTTCCCCTCTAGAGACTTAGAGCTTGCGCACGACGCTTTAAATAAACTTCATAGGCCTCGCTTCCACAGGAACTATCAATATAGGAGTATTACATAAATGGCGGTTACAGCAAATTAATAAGTAACAATGTTTTGTGGATTGTAGATTGTAGGAGGGGTCGTGAAGGCTAAGCTTCCTCTCAAGCACCTCGATCTCGATCTTTTGTGCATAACTCTTAATCTATTCGAGGCATGGGATTCCGAGACTTCGTACAAAGTTTATCAATTTCCTGGAAGCTAGGTTCCTGACATCGAAGGGCTTTAAGAAGGTCCATTTCAGAAACTTGAGCCTCTTGCAGGAAAGCGCTGGTCATTCGCAAAACAAATGATCTGCAGTTTCAGCGAAGTTCTCGCAGTAGCGGCAACTATCACTCTTTGTTTTGCCCATCTTTTTCAGGTGATACCTTAGAAGGCAGTGTCCAGTGAGGAGTCCCGTCACAAGTTTCAAATCGTTCTTATCCAACACAAGAAGCTGTTAAGCTTTTCTTGGCAAAAGGTTTACTTACCTTTTTGCTTGTATTCGTCCTGGCACTTTATGCCAGTGAGATTTCATTTTATCTGTTTTCCAGCGTCAAACCTCTTCTTTAACACTTCTTTAACAACGTGTTAATTAAATAACACTTTAAACTATTAAAATAATACTGTACCTTTTCTCTAATAAAAATAAAAAGAAAATGTAAGAATAGTCTCGTAAGAATAAGTTTTTTCTTTGAATCTTTCAGAAGGTTTACGATTACGGCCTCGTCAGAAAAGTTAAAGCGTACACTATTTTCATGATTTAACATTGTTAAATTTCTAGTCCCGGTCGTTTCATCAACTTCATCACGCCTTTTTGACCTTCGTGTTTCCTTGTCTCAGGTGGAATCTGGGTCGTCACTCTTTGTGGCACTACTTTCACTGATATTTGGTCGACACGATCAACCCTCAGCAACTTCCGGCATAATAAGTTTCTTTTACATCCAAGCAGTTTAAAATTTATCTTAATTAAAATATAGTTTTTATTAAATTTAACAAACGGTCATTCTTTTGCTCATCTGCAGTATTGTGTGACTCAAGATTACCCGTAAAAACCAAGCGCAAAATATATTAAACTATAGTTAGGCCTTCTTCTTCTCCAGTGCCTGTTCGTTACCGGACGTTGGCGATCATTCTGGCAATAAATATTTTATCAGCTGCAGCCCTAAATAGACCCGTGGTAAAGGTTAAAAACCAATTTCTTAGGTTTTTAAACTATGAGATACTTTTTCTGCCTGGTCACTGCTTTCCAAGCACCTTTTCCTGCAGGATAAGCTGCAACAGACCGTTTCTTTCGCTATTTCTCATGATGTGTCCTAAGTATTCCAATTTTCGACTTTTGACTGCACTCTTGATCTCCATTTTCTTGTTTAAAATGTCGAGTACTCTTTTGTTTGTAACATGGGCTTTTCAAGGGATTCTTAGTATACGTCGATACAGCCACATCTCAAATGCGTCCAACCTTTTACTGGCTGTAGGTAGAGGTTGACCTCGACCTTGGCGAACATATCTCGATCAGATTAACATTGTTTTGAACGTAGGCCAGGTCAAGAGTATTCACAACCGACGAGTATGTACGAGAGCACTGATAAAAGTAGAGGAAAAAGATGTGTGTAAGAACGGTATGTATGTATGTTTGTATCATATGCATAGTCTACTAATCAAATACTCGATATGGGTACTTTAAAAACGGAAACAAGAAAATAATAAATTGATTTTTTGGATAATTTCATATTGTAGCGTTAATTTGGCCAGAAAATTATTATTGCATAATTTTCAATGTTATTATTGAATTGTACAAACTTACGAATTTTTTTTAAAAAAAAAAACATCTACTATGAGTATTAATTAATGTTAGAATTCTATGAATCCTAATCAGAAGCAAATTTTTAATATACCCATATTTAAAACGCGATGATCCTCTTACACCTAGTCAACGGTCAGAACGATCGGGAGTCGCCAGAAATATACGGTCCCTGCGTTGTTACTTTACAACTAAAAGAGTCATAAAAATACCACTTTTACGTTAACATTCTCTCATGTTTTTTCCCTTTCAACCCAAGCAAATTTAAAGTAAATTAATTTAATATTTGGTGTGGTGCGATCTACCAGAAATTGTAAGTGTGTCTAATTTAAGTTTTTCAATGCGGACAATGAAATGAAGCTGCTGAAAATAATAATAGAGGGCAAAATAGAAGGCAGACGAGGTATAGGAAGGCGCCAACATTCCTGGTTAAAAAATATAAGATACTGGACCGGACTAGACTCACATTCCTTATTCCGAGCTGCTTAAGACCGGATCCATTTCGCCGAGATTGTTGCCAACCTTCAATAAGTGAAGACGGAACCGAAAGAAGAATGCGGACAATCCAAAGCTAACGGTTCTGATTACTGGCGCCGAGTAGTATTTTACTTGGGATAAATGTAACATATCCATTTAATTTAGTATTTGTAGTTTTATATTTTTACACTCGTAACCTCCAAACACTACTAAATGCAGTAAACAATGCATACGAGGAAAAGGGTTTAAGTGTCAACACAAAGAAAACGTAGTGGATGTTTGTCGGTGAAATTAATATCGAGTATCCAAAATTAAAATTAGATGGTAAAATTCTGGACAGGGTACACTTTAGGTATTTGGGTAGCTGGATGGACTGTAGAGTTGAAAGCAATAAAGAAATCTCAACCAGAATAGAACTGGCACGTCTTTCGATGAACATCCGTATAAGAGTTTTAAAGTGCTACGGTTGGTGTGTTTTGCTTTATGGATGTGAAACCTGGACACTAAAAGTAAAGCATCTAAATAAATTGGAAGAGTTTGAGTTATGGTGCTATCGTCGTATGCTAAAGATTCCGTGGACAGCATACGTAACTAACGAACATGTGTTAGAATCACTACATTGCCACGTCTTTTTCGTTCTCTAACGAGTACTCTGCTAGCGGTTTCTCTACTGGAAAATTATGCCCGAGCTCAGCCGTAGAGGGTAGAAGAAAAAAATATAAAAGTGAGCTGCGCCACCGGCTTGACGGTATAAGCCGGAAACCCCTAGATCTTATAGGCACTAGCAGGGCTACAAGATAAACAACTATGATTATGGTCAACCAAATAAATAAAATTATAGCAAAAATATGTTGGATACTTTACTCACATAAAAGATAATTAAGGTACACAAATCAATAGCAACATCATAACAAATATAGTCAAAGTTAACAGCTATGATAAAATTTCCTTGCTAAAACAAACCAAAAATGTAAAATTTACAACTTTATAAAATAACCAGAACAGCGGTAAGAGTAACAGTCTTTACCAAGTTACAACAAAAAGTAAGACATATATAAATTAACTCATTAATAACACTGATTCAAACATTTACATGAAGGCAAAGAACAAAAGGTAAAACATATATATCAGTTAACTCATTACATAAAGATTTTTACTGCCAAAACAATCAAGTTCATTTAAAAATACCTTTACAATGGTTGTCCTTTACAATATCAAGATTGTAGGATATTTACAAATAAGTAAAAAGAAAATATGTTTTTACTTGGACATAAAGAATTATTGAGAAGGTTATTTTAATCCAAGTTTAGTTTTGGCATATTATCTAATGCAATAAATAGTTTCCAACAATGTACTATACTAATAAACAAAACAGAACATAATAGTGGTGTCAGCATGAGTCACTGCGTTATATATTTAAAAATAAATCACTTATAACCTTTGGATATACGAATTCACAAAGTACTATACTTATAAACTGAAGGAAGACTTACTGGTGGTGTCGAAATGAGACACAGCGTTATATATTTAAAAAATAAATCAATGATAACCTTAGGATATACGAATTCACAAAGTACTATACTTATAAACTGAAGGAAGACTTACTGGTGGTGTCGAAATGAGACACAGCGTTATATATTTAAAAATAAATCACTGATAACCTTTGGGTATGCGAATTCACAAGTACTCCTGTGGCCTACTCTTGTGGCCTACTCCGGAACTACTCCGGGGGCTGGTTAGATTATGGGGGTGGCACTGGTAAACGAACAATGGCTTCCCTCAAACAAATCCCGATAACGGCTATTCAACTTGACACCAACTCCAACAATATCCACAACAATGGCAAGACAAAATGGTCAAGTTGAAAATTAAATGGTTTTTCCTCAAAATCCAATTAAGATGGCCCAAATACAGCCAGATATGAAAGAAATCCCATAGAGGTTCCGCACACGTGCTAATAACGCACCGTCCCCAACAACCTTCACTAACACCTCCGACTTCGATGAAGCTCTCCAAACGACTCTCGCTCCTATCCCGGAAATCAAGAAAAATGGCGCGGAATAAACGTCACCCACAATCTTCTCAAAGCTGTGCCTCGTTCGTGTGGATATCCAGTCCCATCCACACAGAAATTGCAAAACAACTATCGAAAGTTATGCAACCATGAATACGAAACTATAGAAAAAAATAGGCACGTGACAACATAAAGAGCGAGAATTGACAAACACCATCAAAATAAGAAAAGTCGAATACTTTGGACATATGATAAGGGGGCATAAATATTACATGCTCCGATTAATTATCCAGGTAAAATAGAAGGAAAGCAATGGATTGGAAGAAAACAGCTTTTTTGGCTTCGTAATATAAGACATTGGACGGTTCGAACAGTCGAAGAATTGTTTCATGTATCTACCGATCAAGAAGCTTTCCAACAAATTGTCAACTCTATGATAGCCAACGCCTAAACGCTTGATAAAAGCCAACGTTTAAAAACAAGCATTGCACACAAAGAAGGAAAATCTTTATTAATTATTTGTTCATAAGTAACAGTCTAATGTAAAAAACTGATAGCCGAAGTTTCAAAACAAGCATGGCACACAAAAAAGAAGAACCTTTATTAATTATTTGTTCATAAGTAAAAACCCCTTATCTTTTTATGCTCCATTTCACAACTGGCTATGTTGCCACATTGATTGCAACGATTGTAAATAAACAAATTGATATTTTGTGTAATTAAATTTAACTCTTATTAACCTTGTTGTTAGTCTATCCATACATACATACATAAAGTCACGCCTTTTTCTCATAGGGGTAGGCAGAGACCACTTCCTTCCACTTGCTACGGTTCGTACACACATCTTTTGCTTCCTCTACTTTCATCAGTGCTCTCATACATGCTCTTCGGTTGTTGGTACTTTTGACCTGGCCTTTCTTCAAAACAATGTTGATCTGATCGAGATATGTTTTCCGAGGTCGACCTTTACCGATTTGCCAATTCACACTCGCCTTATAAATTTGTTTCGTCAATCTTCCTTCATCCATCCTTTCTACGTGTCAAAACCATCTAAGAATTCCTTTATCTATCTTTGTGACCACATTTTCTTTTACACCACAGCGTTTTCTTATCTTACTATTCTTAACTTTATCCAACCGAGTCACTCCGGCTATACTTCTCAGAGTACTCATCTCCGCAGCATTAATCCTATTTTCATGCTTCTTCTGCCAAACCCAACATTCACTACCATACATAAGTGTAGGAACCAACACACCTCTATGCACAGCCAGACGTGCCTTTTTTAACACTTTCTGGCTATTCATAAAGCTATGCAGTGCCCCATTCATTTGTTTTCCTGTCTTCGCTCATAGTCTATCCATGACGTTAAATTTAGGTAGCGGTCCTTCGTTCTTACCTACTGTGTAAAATAAGCAGACATATTATAACTATAGTTTATTTTCCGTTCCCTGAACTGGCCCTTATCAAAGGAAAGTCTGCGAGTATCTACAATTAACTTTTCGTAAAAGCGAAAGGTAAATTATTATTCTTTAAGGTGGGCTTTTTCTCTATAAGGTTTTATACAGTGTGGAACAGCCAAATGGAATAAATTCGATAACGAATAAATGAGAGCGTGTTGGAAAAAACGCTTGGACACGTCGATTTGTATTTTTAGATGCGCATTTTTTTTAAAAAAAATAATTATATAGGGTGTGTCATGTGACAGTGGCCGATACCAACTTTCGTTTTTTAAATACGACCCCCTGTATATTATTTATTTTTTGGTTTCTTCAGAAAATTCTAGACATAATTCATGTACAATGTCCCCCATACCTATCTTCAACTGTTTCGGAAATATTAAGTGTTTTCAGATGTATTACAAAAATTAACATTAAAAAAAGAAAATTATTTTATTTTACAAATTCGCTACATTACACTCAATATTTATTTCCCATTTAGCTCTTAATATTGATAAAATAAGCAAAAACCATTAATGCGTTCCTTTTTACTGATATGAAATAAAAAATATATAAAAACAGTTTTGTTTATTTTCGTATAAAACTCATAGCATTAGCAACTTGTTGTCTGTCTGCATGACGGTAGTGATCAGTGTCAGTGCTATTGTCGTTTGAATTTCGTTAACTGTACGTAATAATATTAGAAAAATGGTTCATTTGACAGAAATGCACAAAATAACCATTCTACAAATGATTGGTTATGGAGACACACGGAAAGTTTCTCGCTTATTTCACAAAAAATTTCCAAATTTGCCGCCTATATCCCAAGGAGCAATTAGCAAAATAGAAAAACAGTTTCGCGAGCTTGGTCATGTAAGACAGACAAAAAAAGTAGTTGCCAATAAACTAAGCGATGATGCGAAATTGGATGTTATGCTTGAGTTTCAAGAAAACCCACATATTTCTGGTCAAAAAGCAGCCTCACTGTTCAATATTAGCCACACATTAATTTTTCGAATATTAAAGGAAAGTAAAATACATCCCTATAAAATGATGCCAATTCAGGAGCTCATGGAAGACGATTTCGATAGGAGAACGTATTTTTGTGAACAAATGATGGAAATGTTAGATAACAATGTGATCCAATTAGAAGATGTTTTGTTTTCTAATAAGAGCACATTTACGGTCATGTTAATCGTCGAAATTGCCGCTATTGGTCTAATGATAATCCTCACTGGATGAGAAAGGAACATACGCAATATCCTGAAAAAGTTAATGTTTGGGCAGGAATTGTTGGAAATCATATCGTAGGTCCCGTTTTCATTGATGGCAACTTGAATGGAGATAAATATTTAGAACTGCTCCAAAATAATATTTTGCCAACTTTGACAAACTTATATCCTGATCCAGCAAACCCACAAGTTCCTGCCAATATACTATGGTTTCAGCAATATGGAGCACCGCCCCATTACCAAATCAATGTCCGGCAGTACCTGAATCAAAATTTACCAAATCGGTGGATAGGGAGGCGCGAATCGATAGAATGGCCAGCACGATCTCCTGATCTGACGCCATTAGACTTCTTTTTGTGGGGATATGTCAAAAGTATTGTATACAAAACTAAACCACTCAACTTACATGACTTAAAAAGACGAATCACGCTTGCGATTAGATCAGTCACGCCTGATATGTTGAGTAACGTTAGAAGACATTTCTATACCAGATTAGCATGCTGCCAAGACGTTCGCGGCGAACATTTTGAACATCTCACATTGAAATTAATGTTTTTTTTTTAATATTATTTGTGAAATAAAATAATTTTCTTTTTTTAATGTTAATTTTTGTAATACATCTGAAAACACTTAATATTTCCGAAACAGTTGAAGATAGGTACGGGACATTGTACATGAATTATGTCTAGAATTTTCTGAAGAATCCAAAAAATAAATAATATACAGGGGGTTGTATTTAAAATAAGAAAGTTGGTATTGGCACTGTCACATGACACCCTATATAAATTTTTTTTGAAAAAAATGCGCATCTAAAAATACAAATCAACGTGTCCAAGCGTTTTTCCCAACACGCTCTCATTTATTCGTTATCGAATTTATTCCATTTGGCTGTTCCACGCTGTATAACGTTTTATAATTTAGAGTCGATATTATTATTTTAAGAATTGTGGCGTATCAAAAGTTTATTCACGAAATATGAGTGTCTCGAAGAAAAGTTTTCGCCTGGAACGTTATTCAAAAATACGAAAAACTACTCACTCTGCCTTCATTTTATGCGAAAAGTTTCGGTCGGAATCTTCTTTGCAAACATACATCACGAGGTTAGTGTGGACTTTTCGGAAGTTCTAAAAGCATGTGCGCTCTGTATAAACATAAACAAAAACGTTTAGGAACTACATTTGCCAGCTCCGGAAAGATGGTATCAGATAATGGCTTCATTATGATTAAATAAAGTTTTTGTTCCATTTAAATATTTTCATCGAGAGTTTAGGACTGAGGAAGATTCATTAAAATATTTACTTGGCGTAGTTTCAAATAAATATTAAACTTTTTTAGGGTTTTTAATATGTAACACAGTGGCGACTCGCTGTAACGAGCCAAAGGGCAGCTAATGTACAGCGTACTTAAAATTTAAACTTAAAAAAAAACAATACCTATCCAATGTAATAAAGGTTTAAGTAAAACATTTTGTTGTGTCAAACAATTAAAATAAAATTCTGTTTTACAAATTTGGTTATTGTTTGGCACAAAAAAGTGGTTTATTTAAACCTTTATTACATTTGATTTGTAATGTTGTTTTTTAGACAAATTTTAAGTTTATTTTAAGATGGATGTTGACTATCAAGTTTGTCCAGATAACTTTGTTTACTGCTGATCTGAACAGGGTGCTAGAGGTCATTCCTGTCCACTGTTTAAGGTTCTTGAGCCATGAAGTTCTTCTTCTGCCGGGACCTCGTTTGCTCTAGATCTTGCCCCGCAACATGCCCAAAATATTCAAGCTTGCTCGTTTTAATGATGTTCAGAATTGTAAGTCCTTTTTTGTACTAGCCAGCACCGTAGTATTCGTCACACGATGATATTCTGGACAAGCGTCGGTAACACCACATTTCGAAAGCCTTTATACGTTTGGCTGAGGAGTCTGTAAGGGTCTATGCTACCGCCCCATAGAGCAGTACCGAGGACTTGAGTTCTCGTCTGAATATTAAGTTGCTTGTTGCACAGCACACTCCGTATGCGATTGAACGTACTTCTTGTCTTCTCTATTTTTATTTGATCTCTTGCAAATGGTCCCAGTCTTGATTAAGGTTGCCGCCGAGATACAAAAATTGCCTTGTTTGCGTAAGGGCCGTATCATTCACGTAGAACTGAGTGTTGTTAATGTTGTTTTTACTCACGGTAAGGATATGAGACTTTTTGCAGCTCAGCTTCATCCCGTATAGGTCGATTACGATCTCTCTCTCTCTCTCTCTCTCTCTCTCTCTCTCTCTCTCTCTCTCTCTCTCTCTCTCTCTCTCTCTCTCTCTCTCTCTCTCTCTCTCTCTCTCTCTCTCTCTCTCTCTCTCTCTCTCTCTCTCTCTCTCTCTCTCTCTCTCTCTCTCTTGTCCTTTTACTCTCGAGAGAGTATGGTGACATCATGTCTCAATTGCTCGGATCGTAGTTCTCCATCCTTCTTTGTTTTGAGCTGCAAGAGAAGCTTCTTGCAGACCGTGACCAATGATTTCTTTGGTTTGGTCCACCCAGCGCATCGGAGACCTTCCTCTTGGTCGTTTACCATTGATTTTCCCCTCTACAACAAGTTTTTCCAGCCCATTCGTTCTTCTTGAAATGTGTCCAAAATACCGTAGGTATAATTGGTTTATTCTGGTTGATAGACTTGTGCTGATTTTTAGTTTTTTAAGAATTGACACTTTAGTACGGTGTTCTGTGTACGATATTCGCAGCATTCTTCTGTATGCCCACATTTCAAAAGCATCTATTATTCTTCGATTGGCCAGGTATTAGAGGCATATGTGGCAATAGGAAAGATCAAGGAGTTTTATAATTTCAGTTTGTTGCGTTGAGATATTGCAGAGTCTTTTCATATTCGAGTTAGTATTATTGTTGAATTACGTGCTATGGCCAGTCTGCGTTTAATTTCTATGTCACAGCCGCCTTTGTTTGTGATAAGTGATCCTAAATAGTTAAATTTCTCAATCACTTCAACACCATTGATCTGTCTTACATTGGCAGGGTTGCGGTCCATTATTATTATTTTCGTCTTCTTTTTGTTCAACGTAAGACCATGTTCTCTGCTGATCCTGTCCAACTTTCTCATGAATTCCATGAGTTCTTCTTTCAAACGAGCTAGTATTAAGGTGTCATCTGCATATCTAAGGTTAGTAATTCTTACAATAATAACTCGATTTATCAGTCTCTGAAGGCATTTGACTGAATCTGCCAACAGCACCGTGTCATCTGCATATCTCAGACTGTTGATAATCTGCCCGTTGATGGATATGCCATCCTGAACGTCTTGAAGTGCCTCTTTAAACAGTTCCTCTAAATAAATGTTTAACAACATGTTAATGTTATGTTTTTTAATTCGTATAATATTCATTTCATTTTAAAGCTGGTATGGTAAAAATAAAAAGAAAAATTATTTGATCTCTTGTTTACGTATTTTTCCTAATATGTCAGACCTACACAACGTCGCTAACAGTTTCATACTGATTAGTAACGTCACAAACAGATGTTGACGAAGTGGGGACATTACTCGATTTTTTATTGCAAAATTTATTATATTTTGTGCTCGTCGACTGTACATCTTAACGTTCTACATTAAAATGTCTGCGTTCATAATAGTAGATTCTGTCACTAGGTTAGATTGAAAAACCACGGATATTAAATTTTTTTTATTTTAACCGTGTAACAGACGATATTTTCTCCACGACTAAAGAATTAAAATAAAAAATACTTACTTAAGTTATTTATTAAAACATGTATATGAATTAATTGGTATTATATTAATATTCATTATGTTGGTACATTTATTAAAATGAAATACCGGTGTATTTGAAGTATTTTTTGGAAAGTTTTTTAATGATTGGATGAGACAAATGTAACGTTCGTGTAACAGGAAGAATTGGAGGTTAATGGGATGTTTTCTGGCAAATTAGTTTTAATTAGGGAAAAAATTAATTACTTACTTACTCTGTAGCCTCTGCAACCCTGAGTTCCGGATAGTCGAGTTTTAAGACCTAGAGATCCGCCGTCACGTTGTCCCTCCAACGCAATCTCGGTCTTTCCAAAGGACGCACGCCGACTGGTGCTTGCTCCCAAACCAGCTTTACAACTTGGTCGTCTTCCTGCCTCTTGATATTGTAGCCACGAAATACTTAAATTGATGGACCCTTTTAAAGTTATATTGGTCCGTTCTGCCCGATTCTATCTCTCTGTTCAGTTTTTATTGTTGCCATATACTTTGTTTTTTCTTCTTTTATTTTTGGGTCAACACCTTTTGCAGTGCTTTCCAGTATAAGGCGAGATCGCCTGTCTCTAAAAAGTTGCGTTTTGGTTTTTGCCTCTCGTACTATTTTTTCAAGTGCCATATTGAATAACAGCGGGGATATAAAATCTCCCTGTTTGAGTCCAATATTAATTATAAAGAACTTCGAGCGACTTTCTCCAATTCTTACCGCACTGGCTGATCCCTCGTCACACGCCTTTGTGATGTTGATTAGCTTCTTCGGTATTAATTGGTTTGCTATATTTATTTTGTCTTGCTTGGAATTTTCTATGTAGCCTTTTGCTACTTGAGTAGGTTTCTAACCTACATGGCTTCTTAAAGTTATTATGTCTGTACCTGCATTTACTAAGGTAGTGGCTGAGGTTTAGGTAATGTAATGTTCACCTCAATGTTTTAAATTAAAATCTGTCAAATATTTTTCCACACCTGCATAAAAAATCTAACATAAATAGTGTTAATTTATACGTTATTAATAAATTTATTTCGTAAAATAATTGTACGATAAATAAAAATTTATTGTATTTGCAAAATAAGTCAACAAAAGGGATTTACAGGAAGCAGACAAAAAATCAAACTCAATCGTGATTTTTATTTTCAAGGTAAATGTTCTCCTAATATTTGAACATTTTAACTTCCCAATAAAAAAACCATGAACATTCCTTTATTCAATACTTTACAATGGAAATTCTAACACGTTATTGGAAGTCGAAATGCAGCAGCTTCTATTTACAATACATATTTCCTAATCCAGAAATGCACTTCGTGTATTTTTGACGATAGGAAAGAAAACTTTGAGGTTTTCACTTTACAAGCGTTCTGTGAGCTTTACTCTACAATATTTTCAAATGGAAAATATTTTATTTATACGAATGTATAGAACCATTCGCAGCCAAATTTAAAATTAAATACCATAAAATATGGAGTATCAATGGCAATAAATGCTTGTAAAAAAAGCACAAAGCAAATTCCACCACGAAAAGTAAAAACAAAATTGACAGGAGAGAACAACGTTGATTTACCCTAACTAAATTATTTAAAATATAACCCTTATGAATCACCATTGGATAGTCTTTATACAAATGGTTAATTTTCTAGGAGGTTTTGATTATTTCGTAACAATAGTTTAACCTGTTATTAAATCCCCTTCAAATATTGACATAAAATTTTATAATACTCGCAAAATGTTAAGTAATCCTTTGCTACAGTTTCAGGTTCAGGTAAGGTTAGGGTTGACGTTACATCTGTTATCATAATAAACATAAATTATTATTTTTAAACAAATGTTTAAATTTGTTTTTAGGAAGGTTTCGTTACTTGATTAACCTGCCTTCCTGTTAATGGTTAATTTGGAGGATTTAGATCTTTTACAACTCTCGAGTAATAAACTAATTTTTGGGAGGCCCAATAGCGGCTACTAAATAAAAAAAAATTTCTACTCTTATCTAGAGCTAAAATTAATTAATATTACATTTTTGCAGACAGAACAAAAATGTACCACTGCAACTTTTTTATTTACTTGACAAAATGAAACTTTCAATATTAAATCACAATATTTTATAATATCTAACAAGTGAAAACAACACCACAAGTTAAATAAATTATAGTTTAAAAAAAAACTAAAAAACATGCTTTTAGAGTTATTTAAACTAAAAAGTAAAAAATATTTCTTAACCTAAGAATAAAATTACTGACTAAAAAATTAATGTCAGTATTCTAAAAGCGTGGAGTGCTTTCATTCCGAAACGCACAATTAGTTTAAAAATGTCATACAAAGCGATTTTAGAAAAGTGACATTAATTTTCTCGTCAGCAATTTTATTCTTGTTAAAAATTATTTTTTACTTTAAACCCTAAAAGCGTGTTTTTAAAATTTTTTGGACTATAATTTATTTTTCGCTTTTTAGTTCGATTTTTTACTTACCCTCTTGTCATTCATCCCTCGGCACGTTTCTCACCAGTATATTGGATTTGGTGAATTATAATATAACATTGGAACTGCGCGCATGCGTAGTTAACGCACTAGTTCTATTACTTTTACTCTCATGCAAAAGATCCCTGAAGAAATTTATGAATCCTGGCTAAACTAAAGTAGAGCAAAATCGAGGCCAAAGAGTCAGTTACAAACAATCATAGAGGTGAAACTAATATAAGCGTGTTTAAAAAATACACCTGTTACACTAAATACAATGTTAATATAATAATACAAATTTTATTTTAAGAAAATTTGGTTTTATTAGTGTTTTTAAAAAATTAACACTATACTTTTATGCAACACAAAATACAAATTACCATTTGTATTACTGCAAATTTTTAGTGGCGTCATCTACTAGATAATAGGCAAACTACTTATTTTAAAAAGTAGAAAACTGTCGCGTTTTTTTGTTTTATTAAATAAAATATTTTTTGCATTTCTGCAACAATAGTTCTATCTTTCTTACTCTCATGCAGAGGATTTCTGGAGAGATTTATAAATCCTGGCGAAACTAATCAGAATAATTGAATATTTTGATCAAAGTATTGCATTGTTGTAGTTCTTTGACAAGTGTGCAAAGTTTAAATTAAATCTGATCGCTTAAAGTAGGGCAAAATCAAGGTCAAAGAGTCACAAACAAACACAGGTGAAACTAATATAAGCGTGTTAAAAAAAAACTAATTTGCTCATTAATCGTAGTAATGATCGGCTTGTAATAATTACAGAACTCTTGTTAAAGCGGGGAACCTAAAATAGCAGATTATTCTTGAGAATAAAATAAATGTTGCTAGTTGTCTAAAGCAGCAATATCCTAACATTTTTTATGCCAGGTTGCCTAAAATTATTTATCTAAAACCTTTGTTTGTTTCCCATTGTTATGTAGTCGGTTTTAAAGTTACGGCTATATACGAGGGCGGTTTGATAAGTCAGTGACTTTTTGAATAAAACAATTTTTTTCCGCAAATAAATATTTTATTTTTCTACATAATCACCTTTTAGCTCGATACATTTAGTCCAGCGTTTTTCTAATTTTTTTATTTCCTCCAAATAATAGGTTTTTTCAAAGCTCTCAAAATACGCGTTTGTTTCGGTAATGACTTCTTCATTCGACTCAAATCTCTTACCGCTCAGCCATTTCTTTAGGTTTGAAAACAGAAAATAGTCGCAGGGGGCTAAATCTGGAGAATATGCTGGATGGGGTAGCAGTTCGTATCCCAATTCGTGGATTTTGGCCATCGTGACTAGACAAGTGTGCACACGTGCATTGTCTTGATGGAACAGCACTTTCTTCTTCTTAGCCAAATGCGGCCGTTTTTGCTTCAAATCAACGTCGAATCTGTTCAAAAGCTTTGAATAATATTCGCCGGTGATTTTTTTACCTTTCTTGAGGTAATCAATGTTAATGACACCGCGTACATCTCAAAAAACTGTGGCCATGACCTTGTTGGCTGACAGACTCTGTTTCGCCTTCTTTGGTCCACGTTCACCCCAAACAACCCACTGTTTCGATTGTTCCTTGGTCTCTGGCGTGTTGTGATGGATCCATGTTTCATCCACAGTAACAAAACGGCGCAAAAATTCGTCCTAATTATGGCTGAACATCGCTAAACACTCTTTTGAAGTGGTCACACGATTGCGCTTATGGTCGAGTGTGAGCAATCGCGGCACCCATCTCGCAGAGAATTTTTTCATGTCCAAATATTCGTGTAAAATATGATGTACCCGTACCTACAGTTGAGATACCTACAGCATGAGCCAACTCACGCACTTTCATTCTCCGATCATCCAATATCATTTCATGGATTTTATCGACGATTTCTGGCGTGATCACTTCTTTTGGGCGACCTGGACGTTCGGCGTCACTAGTGCTGGTACGACCACAACGGAACTCTGTAAACCACTTTTTAACTATTGAAATTGATGGTGCCGAGACCCCGTAGTATTTATCAAGTAATGCTTAATCAGCACACAAAATTCACTTTTTTCCATTTTCGTAAAAATTCACGAGGTTGTCTGCTTTGAACGGCTTTCAAACACCAACTGCACGACGTAGCTTGCTCAAAATTAGAAAGTTGCCCACTGATAGATTATAGTTGACGGCAGCACTGTTGCATTTGGAGTAATTGCGCGGGAAATTCAAAAAGTCACTAACTTATCAAACTGCCCTCGTACAATAAAATTGCGTGAAAATTTTAGATCCGTTTGAAAACTCGTTGCCGCTAAAGGTTTATCTAACTAATTACAAAATTTAAATTTTAATAACGAGATAAAAAGAGTAATCTCGTAATAGGTCGAAGTAATTCAATTTAAAAAATTAAAATCAAATTTTTCTGGTAATAAAGGAAAGCATCAAAACAAATTGAAATTTGGGCGAAGATCGTCAAAAAGTTTTATTCCCTGTTATCCCTGTATTTTGCTTCCTTCGAAAATAAAAATTCAAATAAAAAAACCTTTGTCAACGTCATTTGATGCCAAAATAGAACTAATACAATTTTCTATTTTCTTTTGTAAAATATCTCGCCATTTCAAGGAATATTTTAGTTTTACGGTAAACGCCAAAACGCAGTTGATGTGCACAAGTACAACATCAATTTGTATTGCGGAAAAGGTTTTGACATGTGATTTTTGACAATGAAATATTCCTTTCATTTGCAATATATCTTTCCTAATCTAGAGATGTAACATTTGGATGGATTCAAAAGCGGACGGAAAATCTTGTTTGATGTTTCACCAAAAAATAACGGACGGAAATCCATAGATTGATACTGATCCACTGGAAAATTTCTCGTCAATATTTTCCATGCGTTAGTGCGGTGGCTTGTTCACAGAAGTCATTTTTTCAAACACAACTCATTTAAATTTACGATAAGAAATTTTAATAAATTATAGTTTACAAAAACTAAAAAACACGCTTTTAAAATTAATCAAACTAAAAAGTAAAAAATAATTCTTAACATTCTGACGAGAAAATTAATGTCACTGTTCTAAAAGCATGGGGTACTTTCATTCCGAAACGCAGAGTTAGTTTAAAAATGTCATACAAAGCACCCCACGCTTTTAGAACAGTGACAATAATTTTCTCGTCAGTAATTTTATTCCTTTGTTAAGAATTATTTTTTACTTTTTAGTTTAATTAATTTTTAAAGCGTGTTTTTTAGTTTTTTTAAACCATAATTTATTTTTTGCTTTTTAGTTCGATTTGTTTTACTCACTAAAAAAATTATGTATTAAATGGTAAAAGCACAATAAGAATAACCCGGCCGGGAATCAAACCCGGGCAGCCCTGGTGACAGGTAAGCATTCTACCACTGAACCACCGATGTGACAAACTGTTTTAATATTCGTTCTGCGTGCATGAGTAGTTCACGCACTAGTGCTATCTCTTTTACTCTCATGCAAAGGATATATGAATCCTGTGTAAGGTAATCAGAATAATCGGATATTTTGTTCGAATTATTGCATTGTCGTTGGTCTTTGACAAGTGTGCAAAATTTAAATTAAATCTGATCGCCCTAAGTAGGGCAAAATCAAGGCCAAAAGGGTCAGTTACAAACATTGATACATACATACAAGATACAGGTGAAACTAATATAAGCGTGTTAAAAAATATGTAATATTTTACAAAATATAACTTAAAAACCTTTTATTAATGACAAATACCATAAATTAAAATAAATTTTGTTTAAAAATTTTTTACTTTCTTAACCAAAATACCGAGATAATTGTTTAAGCAACAAAAAGCTTTCTTCTAAAGTAGTATTGATAAAACTAATAGTTATATTATAAATTCTTGATTAAATACTATTTTCAGTCATAAACTTACACCTACTTTGGGTATTTCTACATTACCAAAGAGCGAAAATTACTGTCTCTTTTAACATTCCAGTAGTTCATTTATTAATATGTTTTTATTTTTAAGTTTCATTTTTTTAAAACGTAATAATTTTAACCCTTTATTGGCAGAATGCAATTTTTAAAATTATCATTACAATCAAGGTGTACTACATGGTAAGATCGGTTGTCTTTTTTTATAAATCAAGTATTTTGTTTTATGATTCTTGTTAGAAAATACCTATAGCTAATTTACCAATATATCGAATGAGTCACTAAGGCATCGACCTAACGGGCGCACTGTGTTGAAAGGTATATTAGTAAATTCCCCTAAAGTTTAAATCCAAAAATTTTTTGTTTATTATTATGCTTTTGTTAAGAGGTTTAATTTTTATTCTTTGCTTTATTGTAAACAAAAATCGTTGATGTAGCTCTCGATGGATTGTTTGGTTAGAAATAGGCACAAATTTAATTATGTTAAAAGGAAATGCAACAAAAATAAATTATCGGCACACATTTTATATGTTTAATCATGTACATAAGGTATTATCAAGCATCAGGTTTAAAGTCATAATAATCGGAATCACTGTCCTTATTCGAATGATAACAGGATTAACTGCTTTAATGCAGTTTTCACGAACGCACTATTCCTCTATTAAATTTTTACATTTTGTGACACATTTTTCCCAAATTTCAGAAGTGGCAGTATAAAGTGCTCATTTCCAGGTTTCCAAAAAAACCTTATCACTTTATCCATTTGATCCAATTTAATTGTCATAAAAAGTTTTGCAAATTTTCAAATATACTCAATGGGATTAAATTG